>CM032456.1:166150446-166302946 GCA_019049505.1 Pachyrhynchus sulphureomaculatus | reverse complement strand
TGCTTGTGCAGCCGCGTCAGCTGTCCAATATTTTATGGTCGATAACGGAGGTGCAGAGTACCTATAAACTTCGCCGAGTTTCGCTTTTATCTCATCATTCGTTTTCTTTTTCAAAAACAAATATTTTATCACTGCTCGATATTCAATTTTTCCAATTGTTGTAAAATCACAAAACTTGTTCTATTCAAATGGCTGCCACTGACAAACTAAATCACACAGCGACTTTAAAAGTTGAAAGGATTCTTGTGAAAGTTATATTTGCGAAAAATGTCAATATATTTCATCATTATTAACTTAAACTTTAGATATTTCATGGTTATAAACATACATATATATAATTAGACTTAAGGTATTTCATGATTATAATTTAAAATTAACCTTAAAGTTAATTTAAGCTAATCCTGGGAAAAGGAGCCGCTGGGTCTTGGCAGATGAGGTCGGGCATGGCGTAGAGGTAGTAAATTGTACTTCCTCTACTATGTCTCGCACAATTTGCCCGTAGGAAGTTCCATGTTGATGTTTTTTTTTCGCTTTATTTCTAGTATTAAAAACATAAACATAATGTACCGCCTTGGCCAAAAGTATTAGGCACCCCTAATAAACACGTGAAACTCATAGAATAATAAAAAAAAAGACTAATTGTTTTAACAATACTATAGGTGGCGCTGTCAAAAGCTAACTTAAACAATAGACAATCTCTTTTACAGGTCCATAAAACACCTGGCCCACAAAATTGCGAAAATGAGGTTTTTTGAAAAATATTTTTAATGTTTTATCAGTCTCTTTTTACTATTTGTAGTGTTAAGAAGCTTCCGTGCGTGTTTTATTTATGAACTGGACATTTGGACATATTTGAGAAATGCCTAAGAAAAGTGAGCTTGGTATCGAAAAAACGAATTAAAATTCAAACCCTACATGAACAAGGCAACTCCCAAGTAGAAATAGCCAAGTTAGTGAAATGTTCTCGATGCGCAGTGAAATGTGCTATTAAAAGGTTTGTGGAGACTGGCTCCCATGCCGACAAAATGAGAACGGGCAGAAAAGGTAAGACTAATGAGCGACAGGGCAGAAAACTCATCCGCGAGTCTATTAAAAATCGAAAAAAAAACATCATCTGAGCTCGCTGCAACTCTGTCGGAAGAGATTGGAATGCCGATTAGTTCTCGAACGGCAAGGAGAAGACTGACAGAAGCTGGATTAAGAGGATGCAAAGCTAGAAAGAAGCCTTGGCTTTCAGAGACCAATAGGAAGAAACGTTTAGAGTGGGCTCTGAAGCACCAACATTTTAGCGAAGAGGATATGGTCCGACGAATCCAACTTTGAGATAAGTTTTTATATGATTTATTTTAACAAATAATTACATACAATTACTCTTGATTTAATCCGTTTTAGTCAAAATAATAACTAATTTTTTAATTGAGTATTTTTTCTATTCTTACAGCTATTCGGAATGTCAGGTGTGATATTCGTGAGGCGGCGTGTCGGCGAGGAATACCATCCAGATTGCGTGGTACCTACTGTAAAACACGGAAGAAGCAGCATTATGATCTGGGGCTGCATGGCTGCTAAAGGTGTGTGTTCGAAATATTCATTTGTGAAGGCCGTATGAACAGCCAAAAGTACGTAAATGTACTAGAAACTGTACTGATGCCTTCGCTAACGCGCATTCTTGGCGACATTAATTTAGACGACATCAAATTCCAGCAAGATAATGCACCTTGTCATAAATCAGCGGCTACGATGCGCTGGTTTAGAGACAATAACATTGTCTTGTTGAATTGGCCGGCGCAGTCTCCAGATCTAAACCCTATCGCGCATCTTTGGGGTATTCTGAAGCGCAAGATACGGGAGCATAGCATAACATCAAAAGCAGCGCTAAAAAGCGCTTTGATGGATAAGTGGGATGCCATAACTACAACTGAATGTACTAGGCTTGTACGCAGCATGCCCCAAAGAATTGCTGCTGTAATTAAAGCTAAGGGCGGACACACCAAATATTAATTTATTTCATAATTTTATCTCAATATACGATTTTACAAAACATACGAATTTAATTTTTTACCCTGAAAAACAAGAAATGAAGTAAATTGTAGGGTGCCTAATACTTTTAGCAAAGGCTGTATATACATAAGTATACATACATAAATTGAACGTTTTGTGATCTAAGTTGTTTCATTATTCTGTAGTCTAAACTCCATATATATATATATATATATATATATATATATATATATATATATAATATATATATATATATATATATATATATATATATATATACACACATATGTATATATATTAGATTGTAGACATAAAGAGACACAGTTAGAGGGGGGGAGGAAGGAAGAGAGATAGAATACAACAGAAAACAAAAAACAATAAAGTGAAGTGCACAAGAATATACTGCTTTTTTAATTTAAAGTGCAATTTAAAGGGTAACTCCACCTTGGCTCTCAAAAAATAGGCATAATTTTTTTTTTGATGCAACTATTGTATATATAATATAATTTTTATTTTTCATAAATAGTTTTATCAACAAACTAAAAAAATAATATTAAAAAAATTAAAAAATGATGGATATATGAACCATCTTGCAGAACCCCTCTTTTAAAAATCCTTACCACCGGTGGATTTTTTTCCTCAGTCAGGAATCGTCTAAAAACTAAACAAATCATTTTTAGTGTTCCGTACGGAACGCTTATAAGATCACTTCGGTGTCTGTCTGTCTGTCCGTCTGTCACACCCGATTTTCTCCGAAACTATTTGTCATAGAAAGTTGAAATTTGGTAGTAATATAGGAATTGATGGCCTCATCAGAGCCATGTAGTTTTGAAAGTTAAATTTTGACTTAAGGGGTTAGTTTTGGGGGGTGAAATCCGAAGTGGAAAAAAAATTTTTACTAGGTAATCGAGTGTGGTGTTAAATGAAAGCTTGTGAAATCACGAGTAAAAAATATATATATAATATAAATATATATAAAATGCGCACACTTTTCTTCGTATTACTTTTAAAAAATCGAGAAAAATCGCTGTCCCCTAACTTATCTCGAAAAGTACTGATCAAAAAATTTTGAAAAAATCCTGGAATATTCTCCACGGGGTATAGATTGAACGAAAATTATCATTACCTTTAATAATTTATCTGGTATATAAAAAAAAACAAAATTTCAAGGTCGCCAGTTTTCAGTAAAGATTGGAAACAAACTTTGTTGAAAACTCATTTGGGGTGTGTTTTGTGAAGTCACTGATCATTTTATACCACCCTAACAAAATTTTTTATTTTAAAAACAATCAACGTACGGAACACTAATTGTGCAAGTTCAACTTGCACTTGACCGGTTATTTATCATTAAGAACGATCACAGCTAAGTGGCCATATATGGAAAAAAAATTAATTTTTTTTTTATAGAAGTGACAGCCGTTCGGAAATAAACCCGGATTTTTCATAAAAATGTTGAGCTTTAAAAATTAATAAAAAATGAACGGTGCATCCAATCGAAAAAAAACCTTATGTCAACTTCAGCATAATATTATAAAGAATATGTGGTATAAATTTTATCAAAATCAGTTAAGTAGATCTAGAGATATTTTGTCCACGAGTTTGAAAAAAGTAATTTCGAGAAAAACGTAAACGAAAAAAAAAGCACTGCGTCCGCGTCGTAAAAGTCTATAATTTTTTTTATAATATTTTCAATTTGTGATTTCATTTTGTGAAGCTTGAGATATTCTTAAAAGTATACGGAATAAATCTAACAAAAAAAAATCGATTTTTTGTAAATTTCACGCTGGCGTAGCCTCTTAATTTCAGACGATGTTAAATTCCAATTTAACCTACCTTGAAAGAATTTTAAAGAAAATGTTTAATACCACTTTTAACTCCAGTTCAGCTATTATCTTAATTTCTAAAATATGTCCGTCATTTACAACACGCCATCTGCTACTGCACTTGTACTTTTAACATTTCTTGCCTAAGGGCTAAAATCAGGTAGATTGTTTTTAAAAATTCGTTCTGGTTTGCAAAACCGATAAATGGTGCCATCAGGTAACCAAAAGATGTTTGTATATTCACAAGCACAAGTCCTTTTTGACAGATGTTCCAAGAACAGGCCACCTGCTTACTTTTGCACCTTTCGTTTCTTTCATTTTGAAGAAGTGGTGTGGTTAAATATTGATAAAAAGACTGTAATTAAGAAAATTGAAATACCATTAACTCTTTTTTATAAGCTAACTATTATTAATTTTAAATGGAGTACTTTTATGTCTTTGATAGATAATTATATGTAGACCAAAAAACAGATGTCAGATGGTTTATTATAGAGCATTTAGAATGATCAGTAAATTCATTAAATGTACAGATTTTTGAGGTATTGTTGAGTGTCGTGGTTACTGTACTTGAACACTTTCAATAGTGTCTTGTCGCTTGCCTTTTATAGGAAAATAAAATCGAGGGAAGAGAAATAAGTCACAGCGTGCTAAATCAGGTAAATACAGGGGGTAATTCTTCTTTTCTCAAAAACTATCTTACAATGCGCCGAATTAGATTGTCGCTCAACTTGAGTCCATCGGTCCAGTTTTAACAGTTTTGTTATTCTTAAGTAACTCACAACCAGTTTGAAATCGCTTAAACTAATCGTACACTTTAGTACAGGACAAGCATTCATCATATTCTTCTTAGAGAGTTTAGTGTATTTCGCTAACAAAGTATAATACCAAAGCGCAAATCTCTGTTTAACACTTTTTATCCGACCGTGTCAATACAGAGTGTCGCTTTTACTACACTAACTAGGCTACTAATGGAACAGATGCCATAAAACAGCTGATACAACACCCATGCTTCACAAAACGCTTCAACAGTAATACAACAGTTGGTCTTACCGTCTTTTTTTATTTTCGAAAAGTTTGGTTTCTTCTTGAATAAAGGATATATTAATTTGATCCTCAGGGATCAACGTTAGGACCTCTCTTATACATTATATATATACGAATGAATTCAGTAGAATATCCGGAAAATTTACTATACTTGATGACACTACATTGTTCTTTAATGAGGAGAGCCCGCACGCAATTCTGACCAGTGTGCAAGGGGCGTTTGAAGCTCTTGATGGATACTTTTCGGCTCATGACTTATTAATAAACGCTCAAAAAACACAATGCCTATTCTTCGGCAATAGAATAGAAAACACTTTATCCTTTACATATCGAAATATTAATATCGAATCGTCCGAACGTGTTTTCTTCTTGGGGGGTGGAAACTGAACAGAGACTGGAGAGCGTATGTTGAGAATGTGGCGTTGAATGTTTCAAAGTATTGCTATGCTTTAAGAATTATTTCTGAAAATGTTGGACTCGATGCTGCTCTGTTAGTTTATCATGCTTTCATACAGTCAAGAATAAGATACGGTCTTATCTTTTGAGGTAATTCACCGGAAATTGAAAGAGTTGTAATTCTTCAGAAAAAAATGTATTAGAGGTATATTTGGAATGAAGCCGCGTGATAGCTGTAGGAATGTGTTTAGAGACAGAAAGATCTTAACCAATATTTTTATGTATATCTTGGACAGTTTTATGTTTGTTCACACCAACAGCGATATTTTTGAGACTTACATGAACAATCACAGGTATGTCACTAGACATAAATTGAATCTGCTTCCCGAAAAGTGTAATTACAGCTACATACAGAAAAATGTAAATTATGTTATAATAAAGATACATAATAGTTTCCCAGAGAGTTTACGTGCGTTACGTAAAACGGAAGTAAAGAGACTTTTAACCAAATATCTGCTTGATGGAGCTTATTACTCATTAAATCAAGTTTTCTTAAGTTCAGTTGAAATTAGCACAGGGATTTGATAGCTCTGTCAGCAGGGGTGGTTTCTTGTCTTTTCTGTTGTGCCTCTTAGTTCATTGTGTCTTTGTTACTATATTGTAATTTTGTTCTTAAAGTGCTTTACTTATTTACTATTTTTTCTTTTTCTTTTTTATTTAATTATAGGTTATTGTAATCTTAGTTAACATTGTTTCATGCCTATTGGCTTATAAGTGTAACCTATTGATACGTGAAAACAAATAAATTATTATCTATCTATCTATCTATTATTGGCCTGGCTGTTGAAGAAGAATGAACTATTTCCAGTTGTCACAAGTTGTTTTTTGTAACTTGCTCTGATGATCCTTATTATTACCATTTATAATATACCACAGGATATTAGCATATGTATTTAAACTTAAGAAAGTATTTTGTGCTTTAAAATCATTACCAATCTTTAACTAATAACATTTTGTTTAATTGTTTAAAAATATATTTTCTTTGTTAGCGAAAATGGTATTTATTCAAGATTGATAATAAAATAATCTTGCTTTAAAACCTTAGGGGGTAAGGCCACTCCACGCACAAGGAAAAAAGGCTAATTTCGGGAATTTTTTTCAAGAGTATAATAAAAGCAGTCGAAAATTTATTTGAAGTACTTTATTAAACAAATATTTAAGTGTACAAAAATATTTTTTTTTATACATACATATAGTAATGAAAATTTTTTGGTGTTTTTGTTTTAAGTTGAAATCTACGGGAGCAATCGCTTCGCCCGTTTCAGGCCTCGCCTCGCATAAAAGGTGCCTGGTTGTCTTGGATTCTGAACCGGTCATTTTGAATTAAAAGGATAAAAAAAATATTTTTGTATATTTAAATAATTGTTTAATAATGTACTTCAAATAAATTTTCAACTGCTTTTATTATACTCTTGAAAAAAATTCCCAAAATTAGCCTTTTTTCCTGGGACTTAGAGTGGCCTTATCTCTTAAAATAGCTACAAAAGTGTGTAAATTTGCACTAATATTTAAAGTCTGAATTTTTAGCCTAAGTAAATATTTCTGTAGAACGCAGGAATGAATAAAAACAAGCTAGTTTAACAGAGCAGATTTTCAATCTTGAAATACTTCTAGTTGTTAAGCAAGTATGCATAATTAGTATACAAATGTTAATGTTTAAATATCGATCTTAATTACCTTTAAAATATTTTTTTATTCAAAGCTAACATCTTTAGGAAGGCGTATTTACATTTTATAGTGATTTACGTAGGAGAGATTTTGTTAATATGCATATTTAAAAAAGTTTAAAGCGTTTATTACCTTGAATGCATACTTGGCTACATGCCTATGATATTAGCTGTCTTTGTTTACACTAGTTGTATTATAATTTTAATAACAAGCTATATGATTACAAATGAGTATATGTAAATGCAACAATTTTAAATAGGTAAATACAAGGATTAAGGGAAGAACTAAAACAGATCTGTTTCGTAAAAAATGTTCTAAAAAGTAAATTTTACATTACATAAAATATTTTTTGACTTACTAATTTGGAGATGCACTTCATGCAAATCATCATCATTAGCTTATTCCATCCATAATCGGATGTAAGCTTCCCCAAGTTGTCTCCAACGAGCTTTGTTGTTTGCTTTTTGCATCCAATCGTGTCCTGCTAATCCTTTTATGTCGTCCCTCCTGCTTGTCTGTGGTCTACCTCTGCATCTTTTGTGTTCTCTAGGCCTCCATTCAACTATACGGCGTGTCCATCTGTTATCATTCAGCCTTGCGATATACCCCGCCCAATTCCACCTTAATGTACATATTCGTTGTATTACATCTGCCACTTCTGATCTTCGAATCTCGATGTTAGGAATGCGATCTTGGAGTCTAATGAGCATTCTTCTCTCCATTGCTCTTTGGGTTACCTGGAGTTTATTTATTATACTTTTATTTAAAGCCCACGTTTCAGTGCAATGTGTTTAATACCGGCAGTACATATTGATCGAATAATGGCTTTTATTGTATTTGGGATGTCCAATTCAAATGTAGATTGTAACCTTCGAAACGCAGACCGCCTTTAAATTATTTTTTGATATTTCAATATTTTGTCCTAAATATATGAATGTTTGTACCTTTCCTATACTTTCACATTCTACTAATAGTTCCTGGCTGTTATCTACACTTTCGTTGTTCAAATATTTGGTTTTGGTGAAGTTTATTTTTAGACCTATTTTTCGAGACTTGTTATTTAATTCCATCAGCATTTCTTGTAATTCTTCTTTTTTGTATATGTATTCAAGACGAGTTGTGTATCTTTCATCGACTCTGTTGTTACTTAATGCGTTAAGGGCTGCCCATATCTCTACCTAATCAAATGCTTTTTCGCAGTCAACCATCCACTAGTAATCTTATTGTTTGAAGATGGTCCAAAGTGCTCTAACCCCCGTCTAAATCCCGTTTGTTAACGTGGTTGATCACTGTCTAATTTATTCGTTAATCTATATGTTTTAATTCTAGTAAGTATTTTGTATAGTGCCGATAAGAGGATGTTAGGTCTGTAATTCTCCAATTTAAATTTGTTCCCCTTTTTAAAAATAAGCACAATCAAGGTGTTGGTATTTTACTTTCTATAAGGCATCTGTTAAATAGAGCTCGAAGAGATTGTATTATCGATGCCCCTTCATACTTTATCATTTCTATATTTCATCGTCCCCTGGTTCTTTGTTGTTGTGCATATGTTGTAGGGCGTTCATTATTTCATCCGTTGTTACATTGGGAATTTCTTCAGATCCCACATTTCTTACTATTGCTCTATTTCCTTCTTCTTTCCCGGGCGGTGGCGATATTTTCGTGTCATATAGTGTTTGATAATATTTCTCTGTGCTTCCTTTATCTCCTTGATTTGTACGATCTCTTGGTTATCGTTATTTACAAGTTTTATTATTTGATGTCTCTCTTTATACATTTGTTTGTTTAAGTGTTTTAAACTTTTTCTTTCTTTCAGAGTTTTTTCTATTTCGAGTTCCTGTCTTGTCTGAAGTTTTCTCTGATCTTTTTCTTTATTTTTTTTTATCTATTTCTGCCAATTCTAATCTGTCATTTGTAGGATAATTTTTTAATAGTCTTTTTTGTTTCATGAGATTTTGTGTCTCTTTACTTAATTTTTGTGTTTTGTCTTTTTTCAGTGTGGCTATTTGTTTTGTAGTTATGAGTAGGCTGTTGGTTATTTGTGCGTTTAGTTCATCAAGTGCTGTTTGATACTTTATGTGTTTTATATGATTTTCTAGTGCTTGTCGATATTCGTCTGTGTTTTGCTTTATTATTTCTGTTGTTTACCTAATTTATTACAACATGATTAATTAAAACATTCCCGCAATATAAAATACATAACTATTGTATTTTCTGATTATAACATATAACATTAAAAATCGAATCTAAAGCTTATGATTATAAAATCTGTACAAGTTTTTAACACAACTGGGAAAATAGGTGTGTTCCTTTTTTGGTGTTCCGTATGGAAGGAACACTTACGGGATCACTTCGGTGTTTGTCTGTCTATCACACCCGATTTTCTCCGAAACTATTTGACACAGAAAGTTGAAATTTGACACAAATATAGGAATTAGTGGCTCAGTCAGAGCCCTCTAGTTTTGAGAGTTAAATTTTGACTTAAGGGGTTTTGGGTGGTCAAATCGGAAGTGAAAAAAAAAAACACTTTTTACCAAGTCATCGAACGGGGTGTCAAATGAAAGCTTGTGAAAACACGAGTTCAAAAAAACTTATATGATGTAATACTTGAGCACACTTTTCTTTGTATTATTTTCAAAAATTTGCCAAAAAATCGATGTCCCCTCCTTATCTAGAAAAGTACTGATAAGAGAAATTTTGAAAACATTCTAGAATAGTCTCCATAAAGTGTTAATTGAGCGAAAATTATCCCGAGTGCCTTACATTTGATAATTTATCTGGTATAAAAAAAAAACTATGTTTCTTCACGTATGGTGAAGTTTTTTGTAATATACTTTTAAGTATATTACTGTGAGTGGCGAGTCGCTCGTGTGCCGAGATATAATTTTATTTTATTTGTTTATAATTAACCAAATATTTAGGTAGTAAATATTTGCTTTATACTTTTATTTCTAGATTGTAGATTGAGGTTAGATTGATTTATTGGATAATAGCTAGCTAAGATGCTATAACTATTAAACATTACTGACTAAGAAAAAACGTGAAAATACATATTGGATCTTCAGATGTCAGGGACCCAATTAATTTAGTCTAGGTAAGGATTTTATTTTATTTTAAAAGCAATCACGGTACAGAACACTAAATGCGCAAGTTTTGCACTTGACCGGGTTTTTTTATAGGCATAGCACACGTGCTGCAGGGAAATCCTTAAAGCGCTATAGGAGCGGCGCGTGTGCAAAAATAGCGATTCATGTTGGTTTTGAATCGTGAATTGTATTCGGTGGGAAACACAGTCAAAATTATATTAAAGGAATGACGTTCTCTATATAAAAGAATGCTTGAAAAGGGTTCTACGAGGAGTGATAAACTGAATTTCATACGGATGTGAAGTGTTAGCGCGACGTGTATATCTAGCATGTACCATTTTGGGAGGAATTAAGCTGGTTACATTCATCGAACACTATCGATGAAAATACTTGTAGAATAAACTCAAATCGCCCACCGTTCTTCGACACTCCAAGAAATTAATGTTGCTGGTCAGTTTTGGGCCTCCAATCAGGCGAACAGCTCTCTTCTAAATAGAATCCAAAAAATGATTCAGTGTTTTACGACATAATAACTCAATTTAGATTATTAAATTAAATCGACAGTAATAGGGTAATCAAGAAATCAAATTATACGAGGCATGTTTTTTAAGTAAGTACCGTTTTGGAATTAAAAAAAGACGTGCAAAGATATCGCTATAATTTTTATTTTTACATGAAAGCCTGTACCTTAATCTACTTTTCTACATAATTTCCGTGAATATTGAGGCACTTGTCATAACGTGGCACCAGTTTTTGAATACCCTCCTCATAAAATTCTGCCGCCTGACTTGTTAACCACTGTATCACAAATGTTTTGACTTCGTTATCGTCTTGAAGACGCTGACCACCCAGGTGCTTCTTCAAGTGCAGGAACAAATGGTAGTCGCTGGGCGCCAGATCAGGGCTGTATGGAGGATGATCTAGAGTTTCCCATTTAAAAGATTTGATGAGATCTTTGGTCCGATTAGCCACATGTGGACGGGCATTGTCATGCAGCAAAACGATACCCTTACTCAACTTGCCACGTCTTTTGTTCTGGATTGCACGACGCAGATTGTTCAATGTCTCACAATAAGACGCTGCATTGATTGTCTCATTACGAGGCAGAAACTCCACTAGCAATACTCCTTTTCTGTCCCAAAAAACTGTGCACATGATTTTGCGGGCAGAAATTGTTTGCTTAAACTTCACTTTTTTGGGTGATGATGAATGTCGCCATTCCATGGATTGTTGTTTCGATTCTGGTGTGACGTAGGCCACCCATGTTTCGTCACCAGTAACAATTTGGTCTAAAAAATGTTCACCTTCATTGTGGTACCGCTCAAGGAAAGTCAATGCACTGCCTAAACGTTGGGTTTTGTGCAAATCCGTCAACATTTTTGGAACCCAACGTGAACACAATTTCCGGTAATTCAAGTTCTCGGTCACAATGCGATACAAAACACTACGAGAATATTGAGGAAAGCAGTCGCACAATGATGAAATTGTAAAGCGTCTGTATTCTCTCACCTTTTCGTCCACTTTCTGCACCAAATCTTCATTAACGACCGAAGGACGCCCACTCCGTTCTTCATCATGCACATTTGTGCGGCCATCTTTAAATGCTCTCACCCATTTCCTTACCATTCCATCACTCATAATGTTTTGTCCGTAAACTTCACAGATCTCACGATGAATATCGATCGGTTTTACGCCTTTAGCACTAAGAAATCAGCCCGTACTTCACAATCGGCGGGACTCACGATTGTCGGAGGCATCTTAAACACTCAGTAAACAACGTATACAATGAAGAATCAGACTGTAATGGCGTCAGTGCGTAGACATGAGATGTAGGTTACCAGCGCGCATGCGCGGAACGCCGACCGTATCGCTGCGGCGGCGGAATCGCAAAACGGTACTTACTTAAAAAACATGCCTCGTATATTAAATTATGAGAAATTATAATTAATTAAAAGAAACTGCACCATGATAAAAAAATAGTTTGGTCGGACATTAACGCAACTTTCCAGACGATAAGTGTTTAACCACATTTAGTCACGTATTATTTTTGTAGTATTTTGCGGATGGAAACAAAACAATTTACATAAATTAGGACGTCAGTGAATCAACAAAAATAAAATAAAATATTCATAAAAATCAATTAATGCATTATTCCTTTAACTTTTGCCAAAAGCAGTTAATTGTAATGAAATTTAAAGGAATATCATGATTTATATAGAAGCTAATAAATACAGGTAAGCATAAATATAAAGACACCAATAACTGAGAGGAATAAACAATACGAAAAATATAAATATCCAAAGATAAAAGAAACTTATAAATCATAATAACTGAAACAGATAGATATACAATTTAAAATAGAGAAAAACTTGAGATCCTTAAAATCGAAAAAAATTTGATAACTTCAAGTTTTTTCTATAAACATATATTCTGGGTTATTCTATAAATTCCCGGATGGAATAGTATCTATTTTGAATTAAAAGATGTTTAAGTGTTTTAGTGACTTATATTTCGCTCAAGCTTTGGAAGTCTGTCGGTAATTTATTGGTAATTTATTATATAACACTACAGCTTTAGAGTCTAATCAGGTTTTAATAAGGGAAGTTTTGTGCCTGGGGACTATTAGAACATTGTCATTTCTAGTTAGATAGTAATGATTTACGTTTAAAACGGTATATTTTGCTAATATTTCATTTCATGTCTAAGACACTTATAAATATACTCGTATGATTTACGTATATACAGGTTAAAAATCAGCCGAAAGATTCTTTCCTCTCAGACTAAAAATCCTAACAGCTTTATAAGGGGTGTTTCAACAAGAGATTTTATTTTAAATTATTGGAAACATGAAGTTTTTTTTTCGTGATATTTTTATTTAAATCCAAAGTACAAATTACGCGATTAATGATGAAATATAAGATACGCCAAATGGCCTCCTCGGCTTTTCTTACAGGTAGTCATTCGTTTGACGAAATTTTCAATCACATTTTCGCACAATTGTGGCTGTATTTCGCGAATTTCTGCTCTGATATTGTCTTTGAGCGCTTCAATCGTTGCTGGGACATTGGAGTAGACTTTATCTTAACCATAGCCCCAAAGGAAAAAGTCTAAGGGTGTTAAATGGCACAATCTGGGTGGCCAGTTGAAGTCACCATTTCAAAAAATTACAAGACCAGGAAACTTTTCGCGTAATAATCCGATTGTTTCACCAGTTGTGTGGCATGTAGCGCCATCCTGTTGAAAATACATGTCATACGCATCCAAAGCATCCACTTCAGGCCAAAAAAAGCAGCATCTCACGGTAACGCACACTATTCACAGAAACGGTCGCACCAGCTTCATTTTCGTAAAAATACGGTCCAATGACACCGCCACCCCAAAAACCACACCAAAGTGTCACTCGTTGTGGATGGAAAGATTGCTCAACCATTTCTCTTGGGTTTTCGAAGCCCTAGATACGACAGTCTTGCTTATTTACGTAGCCAGGCAGATGGAAATGAGCCTTGTTACTTGTTGAATGATTTTCTTCAAAAAATTGGGGTCATTTTCTTGCATTTTCAACACCCAATTAACAAACGTACGATGTTGTCCATGGTCTGGCCGGTTTTAATTGTCGTCGGCTGGACTTTGTAAGCCTTTAACCGAGATCCTTGTACAAAATACGGTGCAAGCTGGCTATGGATACGCACAATTGCTGTGAACGTCTTGAAATTGACATACGCGGGTCTTCCGCAGTTGGGTGGGGGGGGGGACACTTTCAGCTACAGCACCAATCTTTTCAGTCTGACTAGGCGAGCACGGGTTGAGTTCTTTACCTCCGAAACTTGACCGAGAGGTTCAAATTGACCGATTAAATTCACAATTGCTCGACGAGAAGGCGCTTCATTTCGACCGAAAGCAGTACGAACGTTGCGAACTGTCTCCACGAAATTTTCACCATTTTTGTAGTGAATTTTTACAATTTTAGTGCGTTGTTCGACTGTATATCGTTCTCTTTTCGTTAACCGCATAGTTTTTACTTCTCAAATGTCAAAGAATGACAGCTGCAAATCTGAAACATGAAAAATAGCACGCAATTTAAAATGAAACCTCTTATTGAAACATCCTTTATATGCAATATTTCACAAACTATTCAAATGAGGCCCTTTTTTCAATTGCTCGATAATCTAGTAAGCAGTACCTTATAGAAATATATAAATGGGCTTCCCATTAAAAATAAATGAAATTACCTAGAAATTTTGTACTAGTAGACAAGGGTCAAATTACACATACTTAATTTTTAAAAGGAAAACACATTTCAGTGTAATTAAGGATTTATCCATTTTCTGCAAGAACGGACTGGATTAGCGAAGAATCCTTGGAACACAGGACTCCCTATTCAACACACTTACATTAAACCTTATACCAGCTCTGGGCTTTATAATAGCTACCAGCCAGCGAAACAAAACAGTTTTTATTCTTCTAAAAGCAATAGGCAGAAACCCTAAACCAAAATCTAAACAAAGGGGACATAAACAATATACCCAGTGTTTTTCGACCTTCTATTTCTCGTATTTCAACATAAAGTATGCCCTAGACGTTCAATCTTTTTAATTGCTGTTTTTGTACAGAGCTTTCTTGGAAGGGATGGGTCCAAAAAGCAATTAAAAAAGTTTTTAAAATAATCTTTCAATTATTTTTGTTTTTCATATGCCAAAGTTTCGAAAATCGGTGAAAAATGTGAGTTTACGTTGCATTTCAAAAACATAATGTTTGTTTTTCTTTACGAAATTCTAAAAAAAATAATAAAAAACCTACAAATACTCCTTGATATTTCGTAAAATAAGCAAGATAATACATTTTGTTCCTTTTATGTTAAATAAAATGGTGCCCGATGTCAGTCATTTTTGATTTTTTTGTGTGTAGTTACGAGTATCTACCGTGGCATAATTACTTTAGGCTCCATCAGACAATAACTGTTTTTTTATATTTGGCATGTCGTTTTAGGAACTTTGTATAAGGGCTCTTTTATTTGATACTCAACCTGATTTTTTTTGCGTTGAATAAAATGGCGTCCAATTTCATCGGTATTGAATTTTTTGTATAACTGTATAGACAGTCTCACTTGTGGAAATATGAATAATCTTTTTATCTCAGCAGAAGCTTAAACTTTACGTTAGAATAAAGAAACATACATCTGTAATATGTACAAAATGCAACGTCTCTCTGTCTGTCTTTTAATGCGCTTATCGCACTCGAGAACTACTTATTCAATTTACGTTTTTTTTTAATTCATACATATGTTCTCGGGCCAGGTTATAGGATATATTTTATTACTTTAGATAACATAACGAATAAGCAGTGACGATAATAGTGAATCAAGTCGGAAAAAAGTTTGCCACTAGCGCACTCTCTTGCATTACGCTGCCTAAACCATTAGGTATGAAACAATATCATGTAGCAAAGAATATAATATATATAAAATGCAACGTCTCTCTGTCTATCTGTTTGTTCGTTAGGGCGCTTATCACTCGAAAACCACTTAGCCGATTAATATTTTTTTAAAATTCATACATATGTTCTCTGGCCAGGTTAAAGGATATATTTAATCATGTTAGGTAATATAAGGAATGAGCAGTGACGATAATAGTGAATCAACTCCACGCGAGTAGAGCCGCAGGCACGGCTAGTACATAAATAAAAGCCAAAATTTTCTGTGCTTACGTAGAGTGGTAAAAAGAAATCAACCACAAAGTAGGGATCTTTTCATAGATTTTTCACGGCCATATGGAAAAATAGAAAGAGTAAACTTTTTTAGAGAGCGATCTGCAACATGGTAGTCAAGATGGCACAGAATTTTTTTCTAGTGCAGTTCATCTTAATTGATTTAATTCACACCCTTTAAATGAGTGCAATTAAAGATGATAGATGAGATAAAGTTTATAGTACATTTTAGTTTGGTAGGAAGTAAAGGAAGAAGTTTCAGTTTAAGAAAAAAGTATTTTTGTATTTCAAATCGGGATCAATTGCGATGTAATAACTCTGGTATTTAAGAAACTTTATTTTGAATAGACTTTTTACGAATTTTACCTCAAGACAGAAAGAGTTCAAAAACTATGGTTTTACTCATCTCATTGAAGCACGTGTAGACAAAATGTGTAATTTAACGAAACGTCTATGGTTAGCTTTAATATTCAACATAATAGGCTTAAAAATCTAATACCCTGGTGTCAAGAGGTCCTATTATTTCAGGGTCGTGCTGTGCTCAACCCTCCAAATTTATAGAGCACGAACAATAGAGAATAAATTAGGTAATGTATGATATATTTTATTGTACGAAATAAATTTATACGGCATGCGTACATTCAACTAAATAAACTGAGTTTAATTGAGTTTAAATAAATCACGCCGTGCCTTTGTTAATTTTAAACGCTGATGGTGGTCTCAAAAAATACAGAGTAATAGGACCGTAAAATAAATAAAGAAAATTTATTTGATTTGTGAAATGAAAAAATTTCTAAATATATTGCAGGAAAATAATCTTAAAGACATCCCTCGATTGGGTCTTGTAACGAGGGATCAATAAGTATATTACAAAACTTAAGGGGTAATGCCACTCTAGAAATCTGAAAAAAAAATCAACATTTTTTGTGGTTTAAATGATGCTTTAGGGACTTAAAAATAAGGTACAAAGAATTTTATGAGGGTAAGAAGGTTATAAGTGTGTATTTTATCAAGTGCGCGTAATTGTTTCGCAGCGCTCTCCAAACTCTCTGAGAGTCTTTATGCGTCGCGCTGCTTAAATTACTGTACCTTTTTGAATATTGAAGAAATCTATTTATCTACAGAATTTAAGTTCATCTAGAATCTATCAACGAAACATCAATTTAGAAGGCCAATTATATGGCGCAGGCATCGCAGATCAGAGGTATCTGGAAAATTTATATAACTTTAAAATACGTTTTTCTCAAAACTACAGTTTTCAAACTGGCCGAAAACATAACTTCTTCAAATTATCACTGATTTATTTGAAATTTTAACTGTACCTTCAAAATTCCATTATCTAGCGAAGTGTGTACGGATTTTACAATTTGTTATGAACTTTTTTTTATAAACGATTTTTTACGTGAGTTTTTACCGAAAAATGAAACACTTTCTTCATTCATAAAAAAAAATATATTTTTTAATTTTTCTAACTACTTTCCGAGAAAATTTTATACAGAACTCAAAAAACTTTGTACTTTGTTCCGGGTAAAAAAATTGGAGGATATATATTTCCGGCCGTAAAATACTATTTGTAAGATGCACCTTCTTTTACTGAGTATTGATGCTACCATTTTGTAAAAAAAAACCTGTTTAAAAATTCGTAAATGTACTTTAAAGTATTTATAATAAAAGCATTTGAGTAAATTTTGGATTGCGTTCACTATATTTCAAAAAAAAAACTGTCTTAGCGCTAGAATGACATTACCCCTTAAAGGAACTCTAACCGTTTTTGGATAAAAAAAAATATTTTTATTGTTTTTTTTTAACTACATGCGATGTTGCATCAAATTCTAAATCGATCTGAGCATTAGAAGTGGGTGAAATAATTTCTTGAAGCTGGCCAGTCGTTATCGTTTTTCTTACTAGGTTCCCTTACTACAACACGTACCCTATTCCTTTTATCACAGGACTGGACTTAAAGAGTTTTCTAAACATGTTTGCACTTATGGTATCTATAAAGTTGAAAAATGAATACCAAAAGAGGTATAGTTTTAAGACATAATTAACAATTTAAATTTAAATATGTGAAGTAAAAAAATCCAGATTAGTTTTATTTTACAATACTAAAATTTGTGTACTGACAAATGGAACGCGTATTATTAATTAATAACAGTGAAGGCGGTTTTTGGAACTGAACGCTTATATCCGGTAATATAATCTTAGATTGACCATATATGTTGTATTTGTGTCTTTAGTGTTCCGGACGGAACATTTATAAGATTACTTGGGTGCCTGTCTATCCGTCCGTCTGTCACACCCGATTTTCTCCGAAACTATTTAACATAGAAAGTTGAAATTTGGCAGTAGCAATAGGAATTGATGGCCTCATCAGAGTCGGGTAGTTTTGAAAGTTAAATTTTGACTTAAGGGTTTTGAAAGTTAAATTTTGACTTGGTGAGTGAAATCTGAATTAATTTTTTTTTTTACTAGGTCATCGAGTGGGGTGTCCAATGAAAGCTTGTAAAAACACGAGTTCAAAAATATATATAACTAGGTGTGCCCGCGGCTCAGTTCGCGTGGACTTGATTCACTACTATCGTCACTGCTTTTTCCTTATGTTACCTAACGTAATAAAATATCTGCCATTATTTCCCCTTATCTCCCATTATTTTCCCTTATCTCCCATTATCTCTCCATAATTTCCATTATCTAGGCTTATCTCTGCTCATCTCCCATTATTTCTTCTTATCTCCCATTATTTCTCCTTATCTCCCATTATCTCACCTTATCTCCCATTATCTAGGCTTATCTCGACTTATCTCGCAATATTACTTCTTATCTCCCATTATTTCGCCTTATCTCCCATTATTTATACTTATCTCCCATTATCTCACCTTATCTCCCGTTATCTAGGCTTATATCGCATTATATAGAACATATGTATAAATTTATAAAAAACACGTAAATCGAATAAGTGGTTCTCAAGTGATAAGCGCACTAACGGACAGACAGACATAGAGACGTTGCATTTTATATACATTATATTCTTTGAAACATGATATTGTTCCATATTTAATGGTTTAGGCAGTGTATTGCAAGAGAACGCGCTAACGGTAACCTTTTTTCCGACTTGATACACTATTATCGTCACTGCTTATTCTTTATGTTATCTAACGCAATAAAATATATCCTATAACTTGGCCAGAGAAACATATATGTGTTTTAAAAAAAAGCACATAACGCACTATCGGACAGAGAGACGTTGCATTTTATATATATTATAGATAGATAACCCGGCCAGAGAATATATGTATGTTTTAAAAAAAAAAAGTACGTAAAACGGATAAGTGGTTCTCCAGTGATAAGCATACTAACGGACAGACAGATCGACAGTGATACGTTGCATTATATATATATATATATATATATATATATATATATATATATATATATTATATATATATATATATATATATATATAGATGTAATAAAATATATATCTATAACCTGGTCAGAGAACATATGTATGAATTTAAAAAATTACGTATATCGGATAAGTGGTTCTCGACGGATAAGCGCACTAACGGACAGATAGACAGACAGACAGACGTTGCATTTTAAATATATATTATAGATATAGATTATTATTATTATTATATAACTTGGCCGAAGAATATATGTATGAATTTAAAAAAGACACGTAAATCGGATAAGTGGTTCTCGCGTGATAAACGCACTAATGGACAGACAGACAGACAGAGAGACATTGCATTTTATATATATTACAGATTATAGATATTCTCTGCTACATAATATTGTTCCATATTTAATGGTTTAGGCTGTGTATTGCCAAGGAACGCGCTAGCGGCAAACTTTTTTCCGACTCCAATCACTATTATCGTCACTGCTCATTCGTTATGCTACCTATCGTAATAAAATATAGCCTATAACCTGGTCAGAGAATATATGTATGTTTAAAAAAAAAAAGTACGTAAATCGGATAAGTGGTTCTCCAGTGATAAGCGCACTAACGAACAGACAGACAGATAGAGAAACGTTGCATTTTATATATATATATTATAGCTGTAATACTTGCGCAACTTTTCTTTGTATTATTGTAACATTGCGAAAAATCGCTGTCCCCCCCTTATATCGAAAAGTACTGATCATAAAATGTTGAAAAAAATTCTGGAATATTCTTCATAGGGTGTAGATTGTACGAAAATTATCCCTTTAATAATTTATCCGGTATACAAAAAAAAAACTAAAATTTCAGGGTCATCAGTTTCAGTAAAGATCCTCACTTGAAGTGTGTTTTATGAAGTCATTGATTATTTTATTCCTCCGTAACAAAATTTTTTATTTTCAAAGCAATCAACGTACGGAACACTAATTGCGCAAGTCCGACTTGCACTTAGCCAGTTATTAGTGTTCCATACGAAACGCTTATAAGATCACTTCGGTGTCTGTCCGCCTGTCTGTCTGTCTATCCGCCTGTCACATCCGATTTTTTTTTCTGGGATAGTGCGACAGTCACATTTTATTAATGGCTTCTAGAGCAAAACAATATGAATGAAAATTTTATTAGGCCATTTTTAGTTGCCGGCGGGGTAAAATTTATTAGAAATGGAGGAAATGATTTTGGAGATACTCACGTATGGATACTGGAAAACTCACATATTGTTGCCATACGATCAGTGTTCCATTACTATTACCTGGTCGAATACGAATAAAAATTGCTTTGGCAATTCGGGATCATCCTTGTCCATTATTTTCCTTGTTCAACTCAGTGTTGTGATGCGGCTACTTATGGCAGATCAGGAATTCGTAGTGAGTTAAGCATTGTAGACAATGCACTTAACTTACTGCAGGAAAACTTCAGAAGACATTACGGTTTTTGTCTTGCCTTCAAGAAGCCACGATTTTCATTTCTGAGCTGCCAGAGGAGATCTTTCATAAGCGGACCAATTGCTCAATCAACTGTGATAATAGATTTTGAAATTTTGATTTGACTGACGTATATCACCCGATTAAAAGATGGTTAGAGCATCGGCTCTAGGAAAAAGGATTTTTGTTTTCAATTTTCATTTTATTTATTTTCTTGAAAATAATACTGTAGTCAAGTAGTATTGCAAATAAAATTGAGAAAACCAAAAAAAAAGGATTTTGCACATCTCTTTTATCATGTTCAGGTCACACAAGCACAGTCGAAATATAAATCTTCTGTCTTTACATATCACTAGATCCTTAAGCTTTAGTCTGTTTATTTTGTTTTTAGTTCCTAAAATACTATTCAAAGGTAGACACTAATCGAGTCGCGAACATATGACAGATTTAATTAACGGACAAATAAACGAAAACTGCAGAAACATCTGACTGCTTGGTCTAATATTAGTATCTTTGCTGGGGACATTTTATCTTCTGATATTCGCTTTGGATTTTCTATTTACAGAATTAAACCCGCCTTTCCGTTCTATAAGTAAACATAGCAGACGATAAAATGACATTAGTCTGTGGAAATAATTTTATACGAAATAAACAGCTATAATACTCGAAAATAATATATTCTTCTTCTTCTTTCTTATATGGTGTGTCATATAAGCATACTGCCTGTTTTATCCCCATTAGGTCTCTTCGGATGTGGACGTCCAGCATTCCTTCCACCTTTTCGGAGTCTGCCCGTAGTTCTTCTACCGCAAGGTTTATTGAGTTTGGCCCTTTTTACTAGTCTGTTGTCGTCCATGTGATCTACGTGTTTATTCCATTGTTTTCTTCTAGCTCTGGTCCATTTCGATATTTCTTGGATCTTACTTAGTTCTAGTAGATCTTTGTTGCGAATTCTGTCGTGGATAGTTTTTCCATGTATGAATCTAATCACCTTAATTTTTGTTGTCCTCATCATTTCTGCTGTTTTACATGTGTCAGCTCTTCTTTCTACATATGTGAGCGTCGGTCTCATTGTTGTCTTGTATATTCTTATTTTGCTTTCCACTGTAAAGATATTTATTTTTACATACTATATCCGTAAAGCAACCTGCTACGTGTATTAGTGATGCCTTCATAGACTGTTGTTTTACTTCCCTGTTTAAGTCTCCGTAGCTTGTTATCATTGTTCCCAAGAATTTAAAATTATTAATCTGTTCAATAATACCTCCTTGGATCTCCAGCTTGCATCTTAATAATTCTTCTGAAGCTACCATACATTTCCTCTTGGTTGTGTTAATAATCATGTTTAGTTTTCTCGCTTCCAAACTGAAAATCATGAAAGATCTTCAGACTTTCTTGCTCAGTAGATGTCCCACTTTCATATTTGTTCTGCGTTCTGTGTTAATGCCATGTATAATTTTTATTAGCTTCTGGTTTGTCTGCTTTTCTTGTAATATTTTTATAATATCTGTTAATTGCACTCTATCGAAGGCTTGAGTCATGTCGACGACATACATATATGCAGGTTTGTTAAATTCTTTAGCTTTCTCTATTATCTGCCTCACTATAAATATGGCATCTATGGTTGATCGATTTTTGCGGAATCCCCGTTGTTCCTCTCTTATTTGCTTATCCTTGCTTATTTCTTCCAGTGTGATTTTTGTTAATACTCTTAAGGTAGTATTCAGGAGCGTTATTCCGCGGTAGTTTTCGGGTGACATCTTTTGCCCTTTTTTGAATATTGGGATTGTTATGCTAGTTTTCCAATCTGTAGGTCTGTCCATTTTTTACTATGTTTGTAAAGAGCTGTGCTAGTTGTTGATGTAGGTTTTCTCCTCCATATTTTAGAATCTTATTTGTGATGTTGTGTGGTCCTGAGGTTTTTTCTATTTTTAAGACTTCTTATAATTCTTCCAGTCTGTTCTAAAGTTATTCTAGATTTACTCCTTCTATTTCTTCAAGTATGACTTCATTATTCTTTTCTTCTTTATATAATTTCTCAAAAGTATGTTTATGCCATTCTTGAATTGTAATTTTATTAGTTTGTACCGTGTCTTTTATATCGAGTTTGTTCCTTCTTAACATAATAATATATTATTATTTTTAAATATTTCGTATGAGAAATTTCGTTATCCAAACCTACTTTAATAGCTTTGATTTTTATTTTTGGGCTTAAGATTCCTCTCTTAAAATATCGAAAGAAGAGTATTAATGATTCATAATCAAAAGAATGATACGTACTGCAAAATGTATAACATTTTGCTAATAATCCAATTCTCTAATTAGCTCGACACCTTTCAGCTCTAAATTTAAGTACATTTAAAAATAAGTACATATATCAATTGGTCTCTAGAAAAGTCGGTCCAAGATCTATCACCTTGACCTATCAAAATAAAAAGGCTGTTTTTTTTTTCAAATATGTGTTCGGTACGTTGATTGCTTTTAAAATAAAAACTTTTGTTAGAGAGGTATACAGTGATCGATGACTTCACAAAATACACCCCATATGAGTTTTCAACAAATTTTTTTTACGATCTTTATTGAAAACTGATGACCTTGGAGAACAGTGATTTTTTGCAATTTCTTAAAAATAATACAAAGAAAAGTTCGAAAAGTATTACATTATATATTTTTTCGAACTCGTGTTTCTACAAGATTTCATTTGACACCCCACTAGATGACCTGGTAATTTTTTTTTTCACTTCCGATTTCACCCCCCAAAACTAACTCTTTAAATCAAAATTTAAATTTTAAAACTACACTTGTCTAATGAGGCAATCAATTCCTATATTAGTGTCAAATTTCAACTTTCTATGTCAAGTAGTTTCGGAGAAAATCGGGTGTGACAAACGGACAGAAATTTTTTATTTTAAAACGATTTAATCAACATTTCCCTTGCAAACAAGTAGCACTAAAAAAACTGAGTTTGGTTTTCACACACTAAAGAAATTTAATTTAAGTCGCATAAGTCCATGTTTGAAATGATGAACAAGATGTATAGAACGACATAAACAATGCAACTTCTCTTACACTCTCGACCACACCTTTAACCCTTATATGTTTCCAGATAAATAATTCTGCTTAAAATTTGTTATCAATTTTCAAAATAAATAAAAATTTATCAACTCTCAGAACCCAACCCAGTAAAAACACACAAAAACTAAAATCGAAATACGGGTCTTGCGCATATAATTATGTATCGGGTTTGCTAGTAAGGAACATGAACTTATTGAAGCATCAGAAAATATAACTATCGCTACAAAAAAACAAATATGTGGAACAAAACCCAGTGGCAGTACGAAGCCTTCTTCTAGCTACGCGACCTCTTTGAGAAAGTCGACGAGGCACACTTTAACGATCCGGCGGTAACCGGCCAGCAATAGATACGCGAACACAGATTATACACCAAATAACCTGTCAAGTGCAAGTTGGACTTGCGCAATTAGTGTTCTGTACGTTGATTGCTTTTAAAAATAAAAATGTTTTGTTACGGAAGTACATAATGATCAATAACTTCACAAAACACACACTAAATGAGTTTTCAGTAAAGTTTTTTCCGATCTTTACTGATAACTGATGACCTTGAATTTTTTTTTATATACCAAATAAATTATTAAAGGTAATGTACTCGTGATAATTTTCATTCAATCTACATACTGTAGAGAATAATCCAGAATTTTTTCAAAATTTTTTGATCAGTACTTTTCGAGATAAGGGGGGGACAGCGATTTATCGCACTTTTTTAAAAATAATACAAAGACAAGTGTGCGCAAGTATTACATTTTATATATTTTTGAACTTGTGTTTTTACAAGCTTTCATTTTGTATTTTTTTTTTCACTTTCAATTTCAGCCCCAAAACTAACCCCTTAAGTCAAAATTTAACTTTAAAACTGCACGGCTCTAATGAGGCCATCAATTCCTATATTAGTGCCAAATTTCAACTTTCTATGTATAGTTTCGGAGAAAATCGGGTGTGGCCGACAGACAAACAGACAGACGTACAGATAGATAGACAGACAGAAGAACACCGAGGTGATCTTATAAGCGTTCCGTACGGAACACTAAAAATAAAACATCTTTTAAATACGACATCCGAAACTTATCTTTTTCTGTTATAGAAATCGTAATAACATTTTAATGAATATTTTTTAAATTCAGTTGTTCCGGTTAATTTACAGCGTGTACCATACATAGGTTTAAATTCGTGGTATATTCCGCGAACGTAACTTATGTCTCAATTCTCACTAATGCCTATTGTCACAAATTTTATTTTCGCTTGTTAACACACTGTTATAGTGATATATGTACTATAAAAGGATCATAAAAATTACGCAAAAGTGGTTTTGACGTGTATTAAGGCTTATACTTCCGAGCAGGCCATACGTCAATGTCCAGCCTGAATCATTCTGTATATTACTTATCTTTTTGTTTGCGAAATAAATAAATGCAATACGGATGTCATAGTCATACACTTATACAAACATTTATTTTATTTGTCGACCTTGATTTCCGATAAAGTCTGTCTTACTCTTTTGTTAATATCAAATGTAAATGACCTACAGAATGTAAATTCAAAGATAATAAAAATACCATAAAAATGTTTTTATTTAAATAAATTTGGTTATGCACTTTGTTTAAAAATAAATATATAAATGTATTCAATTAGAAAAAAGCTTAAGATTATCATATCAAATTGAAGGTGATTATATCTTCCGCACAAAAATGATCATAGCCTAGAAGTTCAGGCTAATAAAACGTGACGTGTGACAACAGGCAACAATCTGAAGGTTTTGATGGGATTTTATTCTCTCCTTGTCCTGTATATTGCTTCTATATTTTAATACGTTAGCTTACACAAGCCAACAAAAAAATATTTGCAAAAACTTTTTAAACCAATACATCTAAGTGTTAGGTATTTTTGGGTGCTGAAACCGTATCTGGTATCAGTTTTTTCGTATCACCCACAATTCTCTCACAATATGACACTGATTAAATTTCAAAACCAAATCCTCTTCCTGCTTGAAAAACTGAGCAAACTGTTGTTCTATAATGGTAAACATGTGTTCCAGATTCCAATAAATTTTTTCTTTCAGCCTAGAACCAAGCGATTCTGCTTTTTTTTTTCCTTAGTCAAACCCAAATCTCTCACTAAATCATGTAACTCAGGTTGTGCAAACAATCGTGGTTTTAAATTTTCTGAAACTCATCTTCATCCGGTCGACTTTCATTAAATTCGGGACTGGACTGTAAAACGTCTTCAATAGACCGAGGTGGCTCAGGGACAGGAAGTCTCGGTCCATGTCCTACCAGCCGATTAGCTGAAGTAAAGTTAGGATAGACAATTACTTTCTTATTTTTGGAGTTATATCCAGAAACGTCAACGCTGCAAAAATAACAATCATTTGAATTTTCTTGCTCTCTGCAAATCCAAAAGCTTTTTTTTCTTTCTTATACCACTTCTTAAGATCCTCGACACAAACATAACATACTTTGCACATTTTTCTTGATTACCGATTTCTACACTAAAATATGCAAAGTATACTTTTTTTACAAAGTCAGTAATGTTTCTTTGATGTTTTTAACTATAAACTCACCACATCTATAACAAAAAGTGTTGGGAGAGGTTTTACAACCACGATTAGCCATAATTCGAGTATGAATTAAAGCACATGGCAATGCGAGGTTACATTAACTGGAAGAAAACAAACAGCTGTGCCATTTATCGGAACTGCCAACCTAATAAAATTTGATTTTACTGCCAACTTTATAAAATTCTGATATTATTGCCAACCTAATAACATTCGAATGATAAAAAATAAACTTTTCACATTTTGAATATAAAAATGTGAAAAATTGGTGTGTGATACGACTATTTTATTATTATTTTCGGACTGAGCACACCAAAAAACATAGGAATCAGGTAAAATTATTAAAAAAATTGAAGGAAAACATCGTTGGCCTGTGTTATCGACGACAGTCGACTAACAAATTTTGGGAGTAAAATTTTAAAAAGTGCATTTTATAGGAACATTTTTTTTCCTGTCGTCGTTTAATTTAGCAGTACGTTAGGAGAGTAATAATAATATAATAATAAAACTAGAATTTAGTCTTGCTTGCCAAAAATGCTCCACCGCCAATTTTTGGCTGACTATTTAATTTGAACAGAAATGTCATATTAACGTTTACAATTAGTAGCAGCATTCACTTGATAAAGAGCTTATATAACTTCGTATCATATTTATTTGTGTTGTTACAAATTTAGGAAATAAAGTTAGAGTAGATTTTGAGATTTTTTTATTCAATACTCACATTTTTTATTGAAATTTTGAAATCTATGGTTAATTCAAAATATTAATAACAGTATACGAGAGACTGTTTCTAGCCTAACCTAGAAAGAATGAAGAAATCTCAATAACAAAAGTTGTTTGTTTAACGTAATCTGCTGTCAACTTTATATGCTTAGTTCAACGATTATAAAATAACTCGGAACCTTTTAAAAAAAAAGTTTTGTCTTGGTTTGCAAACCCGTCTTCGACAACGTTTATTCCTTCTTCATTTGAATAACAATTGTGTCGCTTCAAAGGTTTTTCAGTTTCGGAAAGAGGTAATAAACTGACGGAGCTAGTTCAGGTGAATAAAGGGGATGATCAAGCTGTGGCCTTCAATAGCTATAGGGGGTTATGGAAATCACTGCATGTATTGGAACTGACACCTCCTTTTAACAAGACCGATTGCAGAAAATTCACCTTAAACAGCGGATCTCAATAATAAAGTAAAAAATCGACCATAAAGAAATACGCCACTGGTAAACAAAACAACTAAATAATATGGCCGATTGTTAACAAGAATGTGACATTTACTGTGTTGATGTTTTTGTTTCCAATCTTTACTAAAATCTGAAGACCTTGAAATTTTTGTTTTTTTTATATATCAAATAAATTATTAAAGGTAATGCACTCGTGATAATTTTCGTTCAATCTACACTCCGTGGAGAATATTCCAGAATTTTTTCAAAATAAATTTTGAGATAAGGCGGGGGACAGCGATTTTTCGCGATTTTTTTAAAAATAATACAAAGAAAAGTGCGTTCAAGTATTACAATAAATATATATATATATATATATACATATTTTACTCGTGTTTTCACAAGCTTTCATTTGACACCACACTCGATGACCTAGTAAAAAATTTTTTTTTCACTTCCGATTTCACCCCCCAAAACTAACCCCTTAAGTGAAAATTTAACTCTCAAAACTACATGGCTCTGATGAGGCCATCAATTCCTATATTATTACCAAATTTCAACTTTCTATGTCAAATAGTTTCGGAGAAAATCGGGTGTGACAGACAGACAGACAGGCAGACAGACAGACAGACAGACACCGAAGTGATCTTATAAGTGTTCCGTACGGAACACTAAAAAAAAACACACGTAAATCGGATAAGTAGTTCTAGAGTAATAAGCGCAGTAACGGATAGGCAGATAGGCAGAGAGAAGTTGCATTTTATATACTCGTATATTATATTCTTTGCTACATGATATTGTTCCATATTTAATGGTTAAGACAGCGTATTGCTAGCGGCAAACTTTTTTTCTGACTTGATTCACTATTATCGTCAATGCTTATTCCTTAAGTTACCTAACGTAATAAAATATATCCTATAACCTGGCCAGAGAACATATGTATGTTTTAAAAAAAAAGCACGTAAATTGGATAAGTGGTTCTCGAGTGACAAGCACACTAACGGGCAGACAGACAGACAGAGAGACCTTGCATTTTATATATATTTTATATATATTTTATATATATATATATATATATATATATATATATATATATATATATATATATATATATATATGGGGTGTTATGGAAATCACCGCATGGAACTGGCACCTCCTTGTAGCAAGACCGATTGCAGAAAATTCACCTTAAATAGCGGATCTCAATAATAAAGTAAAAAATCGACCATAAAGAAATAGTGAAATCACAATATTGTTTTCGCTCCGCCACTGGTAAACAAAACAACTAATAATATGGCCGATTGTTAACAAGAATGTGACATTTACTGTGTTGATGAGATTTAACTCACCACAAGAGCATTGTACGAACAGCAACAATGCGCCTGAGATAGTTTCTACAATGACAGCCTTTTAGGTGAGGGTTGGCTTGGCGGTAAAATCCAGTTTTGTCTTCTTTTTTTAATTTTTCAATAATTTTCATTCGAAAAAAGTACTGAATGTGCGTCTACTTGACCCTATATATATAAGTAGCAGCATTCACTTGATAAAGAGCTTATATAACTTCGTATCATATTTATTTGTGTTGTTACAAATTTAGGAAATAAAGTTAGAGTAGATTTTGAGATTTTTTTATTCAATACTCACATTTTTTATTGAAATTTTGAAATCTATGGTTAATTCAAAATATTAATAACAGTATACGAGAGACTGTTTCTAGCCTAACCTAGAAAGAATGAAGAAATCTCAATAACAAAAGTTGTTTGTTTAACGTAATCTGCTGTCAACTTTATATGCTTAGTTCAACGATTATAAAATAACTCGGAACCTTTTAAAAAAAAGTTTTGTCTTGGTTTGCAAACCCGTCTTCGACAACGTTTATTCCTTCTTCATTTGAATAACAATTGTGTCGCTTCAAAGGTTTTTCAGTTTCGGAAAGAGGTAATAAACTGACGGAGCTAGTTCAGGTGAATAAAGGGGATGATCAAGCTGTGGCCTTCAATAGCTATAGGGGGTTATGGAAATCACTGCATGTATTGGAACTGACACCTCCTTTTAAACAAGACCGATTGCAGAAAATTCACCTTAAACAGCGGATCTCAATAATAAAGTAAAAAATCGACCATAAAGAAATACGCCACTGGTAAACAAAACAACTAAATAATATGGCCGATTGTTAACAAGAATGTGACATTTACTGTGTTGATGTTTTTGTTTCCAATCTTTACTAAAATCTGAAGACCTTGAAATTTTTGTTTTTTTTATATATCAAATAAATTATTAAAGGTAATGCACTCGTGATAATTTTCGTTCAATCTACACTCCGTGGAGAATATTCCAGAATTTTTTCAAAATAAATTTTGAGATAAGGCGGGGGACAGCGATTTTTCGCGATTTTTTAAAAATAATACAAAGAAAAGTGCGTTCAAGTATTACAATAAATATATATATATATATATATATATATATATATATATATATATATATATATATATATATATATATACATATTTTACTCGTGTTTTCACAAGCTTTCATTTGACACCACACTCGATGACCTAGTAAAAAATTTTTTTTTTCACTTCCGATTTCACCCCCCAAAACTAACCCCTTAAGTGAAAATTTAACTCTCAAAACTACATGGCTCTGATGAGGCCATCAATTCCTATATTATTACCAAATTTCAACTTTCTATGTCAAATAGTTTCGGAGAAAATCGGGTGTGACAGACAGACAGACAGGCAGACAGACAGACAGACAGACACGAAGTGATCTTATAAGTGTTCCGTACGGAACACTAAAAAAAAACACACGTAAATCGGATAAGTAGTTCTAGAGTAATAAGCGCAGTAACGGATAGGCAGATAGGCAGAGAGAAGTTGCATTTTATATACTCGTATATTATATTCTTTGCTACATGATATTGTTCCATATTTAATGGTTAAGACAGCGTATTGCTAGCGGCAAACTTTTTTCTGACTTGATTCACTATTATCGTCAATGCTTATTCCTTAAGTTACCTAACGTAATAAAATATATCCTATAACCTGGCCAGAGAACATATGTATGTTTTAAAAAAAAAGCACGTAAATTGGATAAGTGGCAGACAGACAGACAGAGAGACCTTGCATTTTATATATATTTTATATATATTTTATATATATATATATATATATATATATATATATATATATATATATATATATATATATATATATATATATATATATATATGGGGTGTTATGGAAATCACCGCATGGAACTGGCACCTCCTTGTAGCAAGACCGATTGCAGAAAATTCACCTTAAATAGCGGATCTCAATAATAAAGTAAAAAATCGACCATAAAGAAATAGTGAAATCACAATATTGTTTTCGCTCCGCCACTGGTAAACAAAACAACTAATAATATGGCCGATTGTTAACAAGAATGTGACATTTACTGTGTTGATGAGATTTAACTCACCACAAGAGCATTGTACGAACAGCAACAATGCGCCTGAGATAGTTTCTACAATGACAGCCTTTTAGGTGAGGGTTGGCTTGGCGGTAAAATCCAGTTTTGTCTTCTTTTTTTAATTTTTCAATAATTTTCATTCGAAAAAAGTACTGAATGTGCGTCTACTTGACCCTATATATATAAGTAACACGTTTCTGCTGGAGAAGACATATTTCAAATTTATTCACTAAAATAATTTTCTATTTTATAAACATCGACTCGAGGAATCCTGCAATTTAATATATACGAAGCAGCCCCTCCAACACCCTCCCCCAACCCTTTAACCCGTACATGATTGACTATAAATAATTATACTTAAGCTCTGTTGTCCTTCCAACCTCATCCTCTTTAGCGATATAGCCTAAAAACTAAAGGTTCGTGTTCTACTTTGAGTGTTATATATGTACCTAATTTGAATAGTTTATTTCGTTCGTGAATTATCATGCCAAGAGACAGCCAGAAAGATCGACAGACTAACGGTAATACGGGATGGTTTTTTCGTGATCTGAAGACCGTAAAAACATAAAAAAATGCTAATTGCATTCATAAATGTTACATTTTATATAGTTTTTTTTACAGTTTACTTCAAAATATGTGCTTGTAATGATAAGAATCTCTAGCGATCCACTACTTTCAGAAAAAAAACAGTATTATTCCCACCAATATTAGACTTAAATTTAACCAACCTAAGAACACTTACAATAATATTATCTGTTATAATTTTCTGGTTATGCTGTGAACAAGGCTCTAGCGAAAGATAAATTATTCGAAATAATGGTCATCTGTTGAAGTAAATTCTGATCGTATTTATTAAATAAATTTCATTAATTGTTAAAAAATTTATATTCTATATGCATATGAGAGAATACAGAAGTTATTTTTATTAGAAAAAAAGTGATAACGAATATTTTTAATCGACAATTAAATTTGGCATTATTTTGTGGGATGCCCTGAAAATGCGGCGTCCCGTCTTAAATTCAGATAAAACTGAGCTATTGCTATTCTTTAGAAATAACAATCTAGAATAGCTATAGGTAAGTGTGAATCGTGAGAGTACATATAGAAAAAGTAATATTCATGAAATCTTTAGGAATTTTCCCCAACAACCATTTACAGTGTTCACAGTATAATTTCATACAGTATTGTGTTCTAATACCGTTTCTCAACGAGAAACGCTAACAAAGTCATTGTGTTTCAAACAAGACTAGCTCGTATTAACTATGAAGTAGGAGTATAATGAGTCTTGTAGAGGTGAAATAAGATTATTAAATATTATGATAGTATTTTCTTTGTTTTTGCGTGTTTGTCGAAACGAACAACAGTAGGTTTTTTAGCAATAGGGATAATTAACCCATTAACACGAAAAATAGATAATTTAGCTCTACGATTTTATCTTATATATTTATTTGGCAAGGGACCTCGATTTACTTGTATAAAAAAATCTTTAGAGCATTGTCACATTTTAAGAATATTCAAAAGCTAAGTTCTTTTAAATGCAAATCGAAAACATTTAATCGAAAACGAGTTTATTCTTTAGATGAATATTTTAATTTATAGCATGTAGGATTATACATATCTTGGTATCGAATATAATTGTTATTTTTATATTACTTTTTAGTGTTCCGTGCGGAACACTTATAGGAATTGATGGCTCCATCAAAGCCGTGTAGTTTTGAAAGTTAAATTTTGACTTAAAGGGTTAGTTTTCGAAAGCGAAGAAAAACTACCAGATTATCGAGTGAAGTGTCAAACGAAAGCTGGTGAAAACACGAGTTCAAAAATATATATAAGGTAATACTTGTGCACACTTTTCTTCGTATTATTTTTAAAAAAGTATCAAAAATCGCTGTTCCCCATCCCTGTCTCGAAATGTACAGAACAAAAAAATTTTGAAAAAAATTTGGAATATTCTCCACAAGGTGTAGACTGAATGAAAATTATCATCAGTCAAGGTCATCAGTTATCAACAATGATCGGAAACAAACTTTGTTGAAAACTCATTTGGGGTGTGTTTTGTGAAGTCACTGATCATTTAATACTTCCGTAATAAAAACTTTTAGTTTAAAAAGCAATCAATGTACGGAAGACTAATTGTGCAAGTTCGACTTGGCCGGCCGGTTATTTAAATTTTTTATGTTAGCCATAAGGTATTTAATTCAAAATTTAACGTTACTGCATATCTTAAATCTGTTTCATGCAGTATTTATACGTTGTATATGTAATAGAACTGGTTATAATAATTTATTTGCTGTTAGTATTTATAATTGTTGTTTTTATTATTACTACAATTCTTTTCTAACGTATTATAATTAAACTTAATGGCCTGGTCAATGTTCAATCAATGTACATGACAATAAAAGTCACATTAAGTATTTGGACATTATTGCAATTCAACGCGACTAGCTGTAGAAACTAGCTGTCGCAACTTTGTTCACCTCTGCATATCAATAAAACCATGAAAATATATTTCTATGTGCAATTTACAATTGTCACCTTACGAAATTTTGTAGGCGCACGGAGGTAAAAAAATCGCACATGGACCAATAAGTAAAACGGACCACCTGAAAAATTTTTTTCTTAAATTTCAAAGATAACTATGTTTTTCGATAGAGAAAAATACCTTTTTACCCCCTAAATTTTTTTTGCGACACCTCAATTATTTTGCGAATAATCGCTAGTTAAATATTTATGTATAAATCTTTTCATGTATTCATATTTTGGAAACGAATAGAGATAATTGAGTTAATTTTTTTAAAAAAATGACGCTAAATGTTTATACTTTTCATCCGGTTGTTGTAAAAATTTTTAAAGTTATAAACAATTACGAATTAAACCATGTTCTCGGTTTCACTCGAAAATGAGATCGCGCTCTTTTAAGGAGGTTGAAGTGGGATAGTCCCAACCAAAAGTTTTGAATGTTGTCATTTAGAAATGCTTTGGATTAAATAATTAAAATTTTTTTATAAAACTAACGATGGTTATTATTATGATAATAAATTCATTATAGAAACATTTTAAGTCTTTATATATATATATATATATATATATATATATATATATATATATATATATATATATATATATATACACACATATATATATATATATATATATATATATATATATACACACATACATATATATATATATATATATATATATATATATATATATATATATATATATATATATATATATATATATAAAGAAGGCTGCTAAAGATTGTCTAGGCAGAGATTACAACATTGAATTACCAAAACTAAATTTGCCTAAAATTAAGATAGTCGGTTACAGTGGAGATAAAAGCCTAGAAGAATTAGAAGACATCATAAAACAACAAAACAAATGGATAGAACAGAAGGATAAATTGAAAGTAAATTATATCAGAAAGAATAGGGGAAAGCACACATCCACTATATATTCTGAATGCTCACCGGAATTATACTGGAAAATGATGGATCATAAAAAATTATTCATTGGATGGGAAAGATGTATTGTATATGAGAACCTAACAGTAACTAAATGCTTTAAGTGCCAAGGGTATTTTTTCATAAAAGCAACAATTGCGAAAATGAGATATCATGCCAGCATTGTGCGGGCAACCATGAACGTAAATCATGTACTACACAAATAAAAAAGTGCAAAAACTGTGCAAATGCTAACATCAAATATAAGCTGGGTCACAATGTAAATCATACTGCTTCGGACCCAGAATGTCCTTCCACCAAATATCACTTAAATCTTATAAGAAGCAAAACCGATTATGGAGGATTTTAATGGTACACCTGGAACAAGATGACCTTCTTGAAGCCCTAGAATCTAAAGACACAAAAGTCTCGTTATTGGTGGATAGTGACTTATTAATTAAAAAATTAGAAAATACTAAAATCAGATTTAATTTAATACATTTAAATATTAGAAGTATTGCTAAAAATATTGATAACTTAATACTACTTTTAGAGACTTTTCATTTGCATTTTAATGATATTATTGTCTTGAGTGAAACTTTTAAGTTATTAACGATACAACAATGTTATATACCGAATTATCAAGTATTCTATAATTATGCTGATTATAATAGGAACGATGGAATTATTATCTTAGTCAAAACAAATTTAAACACAAATTTTATTACAACAAAATTACCGTTATCCCAGGCCACAATTGGTAGGGTGACTTGTGTTGTGAGTAACATTGGAGTAGGCATAACAGCGGTTTATAAGCCGCCGCCGATACCGAAAGCTCAATTTATTGATGATATTCATACATACCTCGAAAGTATCAAAAATTATAACAATGATATTGAAATCTTTGTAGGAGATACAAATATTGATATATTAAATCCAGATAATGATACTCATAATTACTTAGCGGTAATGTCCCAATTAGGTTTTGAATCATACATAAATGCTGTAACTAGATTTGATGGTGGTTCATGTCTTGATCATATTTTTATAAAAAAAATGAATAATTCAAATACTAAAAACTTGGACTTAGAAACATTCATATTAGATTCTCATATAACAGATCATGGACCAACAATACTCAACATTAATGATAGGCATGAAAAAAAAAAAATAAATTTAATAATCTTGAAGAAACAATGAAAGCTAAATTTGACCCTCTAAAATTCAATACGATTTTGAAGGAATACAACTGGTCAATTGTATTGAATGACCCTAATCCAGAAACTTCTAGTACAAAGTTTATCTCAGTCTTTAAGGAATCAATGATCAATGCAACAACCGAATATTCTGTCAAGTTAAAACCTCACCATAAGATAAAGAAATGGATTACAAACGGAATTATTGCTTCTATAAAACACAGGGACAAAATGAAAAGAAAATTGCTACGAGCTTATACACCAGACTTAGAAAACGAATATAAAAGATATCGAAATTTCTTAAACAAACTAATCGGAAAACAAAAAAAATCTTATTATAAAACTCTACTAGATGTTAACAAAAATAACATGAAAAAAACATATGACATTATCAAGGATATCACATATGAGAATACTGGTAAAACAAATCACATTACTAAATGATCAAGATATTGAACTCGAGACCGACTCTGACATAGCTAATCACTGTAATGACTATTTTATAAATATTGGAAGCAGGATGGCAGAGACTATTCCTGAGCCGACGAACCCAATTGATGCAAACACACATATAACAAACTCTTTATTTTTAACCCTAGTTACCAAAAATGAATTAATAAAACATATTTCATCTTTGAAAAGCTCAGGTTCGTCGGGTCCGGATGGAATCACATCTAAGCTCATAAAGCAGAGTCACACTTTTATCATGGAACCGCTGTTGCATATATTTACAGCATGTTTTGCAGCAGGGATGGTTCCTTCTGTTTTTAAATCATCCATTGTCACCCCTATTTATAAGAGCCGTTTAAAAACTAAAATAGAAAATTATAGACCTATAAGTGTAATCAGCAATTTTGCGAAAGTATTTGAAAAGTGTGTCAAGGAACGCCTAATAATATTTTTTGAAAACAACAACATTTTGTCAGAGAACCAGTTTGGATTTCTGCAAGGGTGTGGTACTGAAAATGCCATGCATAAATTAATATCAGAAATTACAAATCATCTAAACATGGGTAGGAAGTGTTCCGCCGTTTTCATTGATTTGGCTAAGGCATTTGATACGGTCCCCCACGAAAAACTTCTTAACGTATTGTGGCACAGTGGAATTAGGGGAACAGTTTGGAAACTATTTCAAAGTTACTTTAAAGAGAGATATCAAGTTGTCAAGATTAATAAAACTTTAAGTGACAGACAAATCATTAGAATGGGCATTCCGCAAGGTACGGTGCTTGGCCCATTATTATTTATTGCCTATATTAACTCTTTATTATCACAAAACGTGGGCGGCACAATGCTATCATATGCGGACGATACTGTATTGGTGTTCAGTGGAGATACTTGGGAAGAGTTAAGAAATAAAATGATCCATGGACTAATGATTACAAAAACATGGCTTGATACATTTAAATTGTCTTTAAATCTCTCTAAAACAAATTATATTGCTTTTTCACTAACAAAAGCTAACAGACCACCATTTGATCATTTTAAACATCAATAACCATCAAATAAAGGAAGTACCTCAGACAAAGTATCTAGGTATAGTAATAGATCAGTTCCTAAAATGGACACCTCATGTTGAATACCTTACTAATCGAATAAGCAATCTAATTAGAAAATTTTATCTTCTTAGGCAGGTTATGAGCACCGATACTCTCATCGTCATTTATAAGGCTCTCATAGAATCTTTGATTAGATATGGAATTTTAGTTTGGGGAGGATTACACAATAATGCCCTTTACAAATTAAATATTATTCAAAAATACATATTAAAAATCATATACAAAAAGATTAGGTTATACCCAACTGAATTGCTTTTTTCGGAAGACATCTGTAGTGTGAGGGCATTATATACTGTTGCCATCGCTTTGTTTCTCTTAAAAGAGAAATTTCCTAGAAATGTTGTAAAACATAACTACCACACCAGAGCAAAAATTAACAATGAGATGGTTATCCCCGTAAGTTATAAGACCATTAATCTTAGAAGTATACATTACCTTGGACCAAAGATATATAATATGCTACCAGTTACACTTAAAAGAACCCAACAGTTTCATAAGATCAAAATAGAGTGTAGAAAAAGTATATATATAGGAATTTTAAAATGTTTGATCTCCTTTTTAAGTGACTTTAAGTAATCTTGCTTGGAATAAATTTAAACCTAGGATAGATACATCGAGCAAGTAAATTTTAAACTGTAAAAAAGAAAAAAAAAAAGTTTTTTGGAATTACATACAAATATATTCAATTATTTAGGTACCTACTAATAATTCAGCATTTTGTAGAGAAATTGCTAATATAGATGTAATAATTTTAATGTTTGTAAATTGTAATAACTAATATCGTAATATATATATTTATTTATTTATTATATATATATATATATATATATATATATATATATATATATATATAGTTTATTTAATGTTATTAAATAATTTAACATAAATGGATTAACTTTTGTATGTTTTGTACAAACTTATAGAAAAAAAATATGGAAAATAAAAATTAGTTATTTTATAATTTTTAAAAAATTATCAAAGCAAATAATATGGCTCGGTGGCTCGAAACGGCAACGCTGTAAAGTAATTTACTGTTGGCCTTCCTGATAAACTTTTATATAGATATATTGAATCTTTTGTTTATTGTGATCAGCTGTTATAAACAAATAGAAAAAAATGGATAATAATAAAAAATCAACAAATATTGATAAAAATGGTAAAAAAAACTTTATGTGGAAGCGAAAACGCGTTACTGAGATAGAATCAAAGATTAAGCCAATAAAGTGTTGGTAAACGGAACAGAAAATCAAGTGTCTCCTAACCTCTGTGACAGTGGTTGTCGAATTGTTGACATGCGATCACTTGGAGAAAACTTAAAATGTTCTTCATGTAATGAAACACTTTCATTATGTTATATTACTAATGAAAAACGCTGTGGTCTAGCATCACTACTAACCATAAAGTGTGATAAATGTCTACCGTACAACACAGTATCAACAGACAGTACACATATATCCAAGGACAATAAGGAACATTATAATGTTAACACTGAAGCTGTACTAGGTAATTATAAAAAAAAAAAAAAAAAAAATTCGAAGGAGGGGTCCCACCTCCCACTACCCACCGCCGGTTCCTGAAGCGTACTCCGGCGGTGCCCCTTGTCACGTAAAAGAAGCTTGAAAAAAAAATTTTTTTTTTTTTTTATCAAGCAAGTGCTTACGGTTCAAAGTCCTCATTCGATTTCTCATTTTACCAGCACATTCCATATTCGATGGATTTGTATGTTACGTGTGAGGTGCCCTCACTCAGTTTTGGGCAATAGCCCAGGGGTACCTACAACCCCCTTTAGGTAATTATAAGTTAAACAAGTAAATTTATTAAATAAATAAAACAAATGCTTTAATTTATTTATTTTTATTTTCTTTATAAAAACTAATACCCATTGCAAATTTATTATTAGTTAAACTTAATATTACTTACTTGCACCGTATGTTTTAATTATATAAACTTGTACTCTACAATTTCAAATATCTAAATTTCCCGTCATTACTACTAAATGCAACATTGCCGCTATATCAGAGATAAAACGTAAATCATTCACAAGTACCTCCAATAATTGTTAGTTTTCATAAAGTTAAAGCTTTCTAATTAAATTTGAAAACTTTTTAAAATTTCAATGTCTAACATAGTTAAATTTCCTGATGGCATTTTTTTTTTCATTTGTTATAAGAAAAAATGTGTCATTTTTATATCAAATTTACATATTCTCCATACGACTATATGTATTGTTAATTTCGATTTTTTATTTAAATAAGTTTCCTAAAGTTTTTAAATTTTTCATAGAAAATTTCTAAACTAGTTAATCTATCGAAATAAATCTATACAAAATAGTTTTCATATTTTACGTTAACGTCTCAAACTCCTTAATGCGTAAAACGCCACTGAGTAAATTCTCTTATCAGAGAACGTGAAACATTCAGCGGCCTCATTTAATTTGTATAATAACAAATTTAATTAATTCAACATTTGAAGGCTACATTCGGCGACTCTGCCATTCGAAAAATTTATTATTGACTGACGGAGCCGGGTCTCAATATAAAAACAATTCAGTTTTTCTTCTCTACTCTTGCATGAATCTGAATGTGGTATTAGTGCATAGTGGCGTTTTTCCGCCACCCTCCCATAGAAAAGGGGCTTGCGATGGGACTGGTGGATGCGTTAAAAGTGCGGCGAGAACTGCAGGTCTTCAGAGAAATAGTGGAAATCAAATTATATTTCCCAAACGCTTGTTTGATTGGGCAGTTAATTATTTTAAAAATGTAAGCTTCGATTTTTGTACAAATGAGGAATGTCAGACTTACGAAAACGTTTATCAACCGAAGCATCGAACTTGTAAAGCTATATTTAAGACTTGCCAACTTCATGCCTTAATACCCAAAGAAAATAACCAATTGAAATGCAAAATATTTTCTTAGTTCTGAAAAGAAGCAATAACAGGCAATGTTTGAAACAATTTAATACGTACTGTATAATTTTTACTTAACTGTTCATTAAATAACAAACAAACAAAGGTCTTGATATTACTATTATGATTCCTTCGTTAAAAATTGATAAGTTTTTCGAGAGCGTCAGCGTTAGCGGCTCACGCGTTAGACTTCACGAGCGCGTTGGAGGCCGCGCGTCCCCAGTAAAATATTAATAACTTCTTTAATATAAGAGGTTACTAACTTTGTTTTTAATTTACTCAGTGGCGTTTTACGCATTAAAAGAGTGCGATCTGATTTTCGAGTGAAACCGAGAATATGGTTTAATTCGCAATTGTTTAAAAAAATTGTTTATAATTTTAACAAATTAAATTTTTACAACAACCGCATGAATTCAACTAAAAAGTATAAACATGTAGCTTAGTTAAAAAAAACTCAATTATCTCAATTCATTTCCAAAATATGAATAAATGAAAAATTCTATACATAAATATTCAACTAGCGATTATCCGCCAAATAATTGAAGTATTGTAAAAAAATTTTACGTTTCCAGGGGGTAAAAAGGTCCTTGTACCTCTGTCGAAAAACACAGCTATCTTCCTAAAGAAGTTGCGTTAACAGCCGATGACCATTATTATTATTACTAAAATAATTATAGCCTGATATTTTGGCGCTTTTGTTTAATTGTAATATACAAACATCATATCAACGATAACCATCAACGAATTATTCCTTTCCAACGACGAGACAAGATCCATCGCTTACCTCACCCATTACCGCCTCCTCAACCCAGGAAAAGGCTGATCTTTTGGCAGCCTGCTAGAGGATCAGTTTTCGCCCAACCCTCCTGTCCACCCTGATCCAGCCCGTGATCTTAGGGTCGCTACCACCATACAAACCTTCAATCTTACCCAGCTCCCCCGCAATACATACTCGACTACCCCTTCCGCTGTTAATGAGATTACCCACAGTTCCTCCATCCGTACAGCCCCAGGACATGATAAAATCACAAACAAAGCTCCCAAAAAACAGATTTCAGAAACTACCAACATCATTAACAGCATACTGAGATTCAGCTACTTTCCACCTTACTGGAAGAAAGCTGAGGTCATTATGATCAAAAAATCAGGCTCTCCCTCCCATGAGGCAAGCAGCTATCGTCCAATCAGCCTACTTCCCGGTCTAGGCAAGATAGCTGAAAAAGTCATCCTCGAAATTATCAGAGCAAAGTCGACAGCCCTCCGTGTTATCCCTGACGAACAGTTTGGCTTCCAACCGCTTCACTACCACCACACCACTAAACTGGTACACACCAACAGCTTTAACAGACACCATAAAGTTGGAGCTGTTTTTCTTGATGTATCCAAGGCCTTCGACAGCGTCTGGCACGAAGATCTCATCCTGAAACAGATTCGACACGGCTCCCCTACTTCAAGACTAAACTCGTACAGTCCTTCGTCTCTGACAGATCCTTTCAGGTCAGAGTCGAAACGGCTATCTCCGAGGCCAAGCCCTTTAGAGCTGTAGTCCCCCAGGACTCCGTCCTTTCTCCCCACCTCTTCAATATTTCCAGGCAGTGCAGAACAAGGCCCTGAGGATGACCACAGGAGCTCGTTGGTTCATGCGAAATAACCAATTACCCAGAGACTTCGGCGTGCCAACCATAAAGGCACACATGAGGCAAACTCAAATGAAGTTCCTGGCCAAGGCGTCCCAGCATCACAATCCAATCATCGGGGACGCCTTCCTAACCGTCTCCGATGCCCGCAACGAATTCCCGAGACCCTCAGACCTCGGACGAAGACGATGGCCCTCTCAACCCACCACGATAGAAGAATGTAAAACTAGGTTAAGTTAGCATAGGCCCTAGATTAAGTTAGGTTAGGTCACAATCATGTTAAAAAACACATTTCCTAGGTTAAGTTTAGTTTAAGAACACTATTGTAAATACTTAGGTTAAGTTAGAATAAGTATACTTAGTCACCATGTTAGAACAAGGTTTATTTTAATAGAAGTAAGAGGCTATGCCTCTCTTATAAGTAAATAAAGAAAAAGAAAATGAAAACGAATTATTTTTTTTTTATTTATAGGATATTAACTTTAATATTACTATGATTATCATTATTACTAAATACATGTATTGTTTCATATAAAATAGAGCACGATATTTAACACTGCGGCTAAATTATTAAACTCGCGTTAAATTTATGAAAAGACCGACTCGATATGTAATTCGACTGCAGAAAATACAACTCTAAAAATAATAATACTCAAAATTTATTCTTAGCAGCTACAGCGCGAGATTGCAGTAAAATAAATTTTAATAATAATTATTTTTATTTAATTTCTTGTTTCGTACCTAACTTTATAGTACACGATGTCCCATAAATAAGTTCAAATTTGTTAACAGCATCTCAAATGGTGAACTGATTAAACTATGGGTGTAGAAATTTAAAGAAAATTCTGGAATTTTGAGAAACTTTGCACTTGGCGACATCAATTAATATAAACATGCAGTGCATTCGAGTATCAGTTAGCGAGGATCTCAACCTCTCAATATGAAAACGATCAAGTGCCCTAAATGTGTTCAGGAATTCAATACAACGCGTTCCTCTTTACATATTTTAGATATTTATTCATATCCGCAAACCTGCAATATACAACTGAGGCAACAATTAAAGAAAGAGAAAGAGAACATATCCATCATAACAGTCGGGTCACTAAATTGAGTCGTCGTTATTGAAGTTCGACAAATGAAAGCTTCAAAAGCTTTTACCCTTAAACTGACGACTTGGAGAGTAATATTCGAACATGGAATAATCGGTCGAAAATTTTTATGGAAACTGAACGGCAACTCTTAATTTGGAGCGATAAGATTGAGAATTTTTAACCAGAGAACTTAGTTTCAGCAGGAGGAAGGAACTCTCACACTTTAAATACATATTTGCTAGTCTTTCAAGAACCTTTCCCGAATAGATTATTTTAATAAAGATGCGACATAAGTTATCCTTTATGTAGCCTTGATTTGTTGCCGATCGATGTGAGAACCTCTCAAAACTCAGGTTTGCAGTAACAAACTCCACTGTCAATTAAAGAAAATATCCAACAAGAAATGGCAGCGATCACGACATTAACCTGCCGAGCAGTGGTCAATAATTTCACCATTCGCGTGAAAGAGTGACAGAAACATATTGCTTCCCATTTACCTACCATTATTCTTAGGCAATAATTTTCCTAGGACAGTATTTTGATAAGATACCATTTTTTTTTTAAATATTAATTTCTTCTTTTACTATAAATATTTGAAATTTTTTTACAGGACACCTAGTATAAGTATAATATAAAAGAAAATGAGAGTAAAGATTACAAACGGCAGAAAGGAAATCTTCCAACTTAGTGACAAAAATGGTCATATTACGTCTGAGAGAGTTGAAGAATTTTATACAATACTATACACAAGCCAATCAGATTCAAGAACAAAGGAGAAACCGCTGCCGAAAAAACAAAATCAGGGCTCCGACTTTATCCCAGATATATCCCAAGACGAAATACGTAACGCCTTGAACAAAATGAAGAACAACAAGGCTCCCGTCGGAGGTTATCAAACTTGGAGGACCTGTATTGATAGAGAAAATAAAAGAGCTATTTAATCTATGTTTACATAGACAAAACATTCCGGAAAAATGGAACAACTCCATCACCATCCTAATGCATAAGAAAGGGGACACGGCAGATCTCGAAAATTATAGGTCGATCAGTCTCCTAAATCATCTCTACAAATTGTATACTAGAATCATAACAACTAGATTAGAAAGTAAATTAGAACTATATCAGCCAAGAGAATAAGCTGGATTCCGCTCAGGCTTCGAAACAAATGACCACTTACACTGTCTAAAAAACGCTAATAAAAAAGTCGATTGAATATAACAGACCCCTAGTTCTCATCTTTGTTGACTACCAAAAAGCTTTTGACACTGTTGAATTACCTGCTATATTAGAAGCATTAAACGAGTGTCGAATGACTATCGATACTCAGATATACGTAACATCTACAACAAGGCTACAACAGTGAACCTATACTCTCCCTCCAAGAAAATAGAAATAAAAAGGGGTATCAGACAAGGAGACACAATGTCACCGAAGCTGTTTATAACCGTGCTGAAAAAAAGCATTCAAAAGGTTAGAATGGGAAAACAAGGGAGTAAATATTGATGGAGAGCGGCTCAGTCATTTAAGATTCGCAGATGACATTGTCATTATATCTGACAATTTAGGAGAAGCTAAAGATACGCTAAAAGAGCTGCAAAATGCCACGCAAAAAGTAGGTTCGAAAATTAACTATAAAAAGACAAAGGTGATGACAAACTTAGTTCCTAGCCGACCGATAAGTCTAGAAGGTAGAGATATTGAGATGATCGAGAGTTATATATACCTGGGTCACGAAGTGAAACTTTGCAGCGACAACCAAACGCGGGAACTGCTTAGAAGAACGACTTTAGGAAGGGCAGCGTTTGGCAGACTCCGAGATGTATTTAAGGGCGAAATGCCAATCAGTTTGAAAAGAAGAGCATTTAATCAGTGTGTACTAACCGGTTCTTACATACGGGGCAGAGACCCTAACCCTCACCAAAAAATCCATACTTAAACTGCAACAAACCTTACGTAAAATGGAGAGGTCAATGCTGGGTATTACCCTAAGAGACAGGATGAGCAATAAGGACATCCGCAGAACAGGCGTGGAGATGAGTGAGGCATGTCGCCAGAAAGAAAGACAAGAGATGGACAAGGAGGATCCTGGAGTGGAGACCAAGAACGGATAGACGAAGCAGCGGAAGACCACCCACAAGATGGACCGATGATGTCAAGAGGGTTTCTGGAAATTGGATGGCAACTGCACAGGACAGAGGAAGGTGGCAGGATCTTGAGGGGGCCTATGTCCGACAATGGACAGATCGGGGCTGATTGATGATGATGAGTGTAAGTTTTAGGTATTACTATTTTTAAGTATAACAGTTATGTTACCTGCTATCGAATTACGTATCTGGTCATTCAATGGACTGGCGGAAGTTTCGTTTTTCTTATAATACCTTTATTACACTATAAGCACGATAAACAAAATTTTTCAAATTTAAAGTTGACAGTAATGTGTTAATTTTATCTTAAATAAGAAATTTATAAGCAGGCAACAAACAAACAGCGGATTATCCCACACATTAAAAAAAGTAAAGAAACTAATCCGACAATAAAATCTGATATTTTATTATTTCAGAACGATGTTTGTTTTGATATTAGTAAAAAATATAGAATACTAAAAAGGCTAATTGGTATTTTCTGACTTGATGGTATAAAACTGCAAGAGTAGTTTTAGCTCAGTTTTACCATAGACCAAAAAGTTGTTATCTCCTATAAGACTATGTAATTCAATGAATATTTTAAACAACCAAAATAGTAGGCAACGTAGCCAATGCGAGCAAGTGATGTATCTAATACATAGTGTGTTGAATTCTCCAGAAAATCTGCTTATAAAATAGGCGCTTTTGAAGTTTTTACGTCTTCTAGGGATTTTTATTTCCTGTTAAGTGAGTAGTTTATATAACATTATTCTTCCGTTTATGGTTTTACTAAACACTGAAGATGGCTCGGAAAGTAGCTTACTTAAGACGTATCTTTATTGTCATCTTTAAAACAACTTCACCAAAAAAATAAATATTCTAAACAACGAGAATATACGTTCAAACAGGTGTACCAGGTGTACAAGTATGAAATGCGGATTTCAGACAACAGATGGTGCACCAATGCAGTTTGTGCTATAAAGATTTGACACTGCGACATTTTGTTGTGTCATCAACAAGTGTCAGATGCGCACGAGTGATAAACTGAAAAAGTGTGTGCATAGTGTTGTGTTGTTGTGTTCAATATGTCGAAATTTATACCGAACAAAGAGAATTCGCAGACAGCAGTAATTTTTTGTTTTCATTTGAAGAAAACTGCTGTTGAATCATACTAATTACTTCGAGAAGCTTATGGTGAACATGCTCCATCGCAAGATACGTGTGAACGATGGTTTCGGCGTTTCAAAAGTGGTAACTTCGATGTTGCAGAGAAGGAACGTGGAAAACCGCCAAAAAAAGTCGAAGATGTGGAATTGCAAGCATTGTGGTGCGAAGATGATTCGCAAACACAAAAACAATTCACCGAGCAATTGGGGGTTAGTCAACAAGCTGTTTCCAATCGGCTACGAGAGATGGGAAAGATTCAGAAGCCGGTAGGCGGGTACCACATGAGCAGAACGACAGGCAAATGGAAAAGCGCAAAAACACGTGTGACATTTTGCTCGTTCGGTACAAAAGGAAGTCGTTTTTGTATCGCATAGTTATAGGGGATGAAAAGTGGATTTATTTTGAGAATTCCAAGTGCAAAAAATCATGGGTAGACCCAGGCGCACCATCCACATCGACCGCAAGACCGAATCACTTTGACAGAAAGACGATGCTCTGTGTGTGGTGGGACCAGAGGGGCGTGCTCTATTATGAGCTGTTAAAACCTGGGGAAACGGTTAATACTAAACGTTACCAACAACAATTGACCGATTTAAACCGTTCGCTGCTTGAAAGAAGGCCAGAATACCGAAAGAGGCAACACAAAGTCATTTTCCTTCATGACAATGCTCCATCACATACGGCAAAACCAGTTCGCGACACGTTGGAAGCACTCAGCTGGGAAGTTCTACCCCATGCGGCTTACTCACCAGACTTGGCTCCTTCCGATTACCACTTGTTTGCATCGGTGGGTCACGCACTTGGTTCGTACGAAGATGTGAAAAAATAGCTCGATGAATGGTTCACAGCAAAAGGAGAAGATTTTTACTGGCGTGGTATTTTCACAAATTGCCTGAAAGATGGGAAAAATGTATAACAAGCGATGGAGCATACTTTGAATAAAGCACTTTTTATCATTCTTCCGAATTTAACATGTTTTTTTAGAAAAGAAATCCGCATTTCATACTTGTACATCTGGTAAAATAAGTATAAAGTATATTAGCTGGATGTTGAAGGTCAAGAAGTACTGAAAGCTCTTCTGTAACCAATTATGAAAAGTTAGTAGTAGGTGATACTTAAAAAATATGCCATATTGTTAAATATGAAAAATCGGCTAAGAATTTTTAAGAAAACAATACTAATTCAATCAAAATATACTTGAGTACTGATAACTAACTGCGCTGTTTTTGTTCAGATGTATCTGAATATTTTTAGCTTTAGTGGAAGATATAACATGCTACATCAAATCGATCATTTCTAAAATGCGCAGTGCAAATTTATAATTATATAATACCACCTGTTTGTCTCGATAATTGCTGACTAGTCCAGATAAGAGGATGTAACTCACCTGAAAAGAAAAAAACTGCTTAGAAAAAAGTAATACGTTACTATCGTATTTGTTATTCTTCTTCTTCAATAACATGCACGCTTCCCCTCCAGTTATAAAAAGTAAGGTCAAATAAAAAAGTGCCTAATAGCTTTGGATATTCCCCGTATCCCATAAATATGTTTAATTTTCTTATTGCCCAAATGAACTTACGAGACTTCTACAATAACAATTTTACTACTAGCGGTGCAAATTTCTCATTCAACATCATTTACACAGTGTAAATGAAATCCTGTGTATTTAACTGATAAAAAAATGGGTGCAGAAATTTTAATGACCTGGTAAGACCTCGACCAAGGTAATCAAAAAGGAATAGAACCTGACATGCGTCCCAGTGTTAGTGCGCGAGAATCTCGATCTGTCAATATGTCAAAGATCAAGTGCAGTAAATGTGCCCAAGAGTTCGTTATAACGCATTCTTCATAAAAATGTTCTAAACACCTACAAAATACAAGCTCAGAGGCTCAACATGAATCAAATGTATATAATTAATTTTCCAAAAGAAGTAACATAAGGTAGTCTCCACGAAGCGCTCACTTGACGGTAATATTTGTTTTTTGTAGGGTCTGCCAAGCGGCCATGAAAAACGACGTGTCGACCAGTAATCAAAAGCTTCGACGCCCCCTTATGGTAGAAGAGTGTCAGGAACGTAATGATTCACATTTGGATGACATTATTTTGAAGAAATAATTTTTCAAGTAGTAATATATAGAGTTTTTTTCATTGATGAATTTGTTATCTATAATATATATAAAATGCAACGTCTCTCTGTCTGTCTGTCTGTCTGTCCGTTAGTGAGCTTATCACTGGAGAACCACTTATCCGATTTAAGTACTTTTTTTTTTAAATATACATATGTTCTTTGGCCAGGTTATACGCTATATTTTTATTACGACAGGTGGCATAAGGAATGAGCAGTGACGATAATAGTGAATGCAGTCGGAAAAAAATTTGCCGCTAGCGCGTTCCCTTTGCAATACACAGCCTAAACTATTAAATATGGAACAATATCAAGTAGCAAAGAATATCTGTAATATATATAAAATGCAACGTCTGTCTGTCTGTTCGTTAGCGTGCTTATCTCTCGAGAGCCACTTATCTGATTTACGTGTTTTTTTCTTAAATTCATACATTTGTTCTCTGGCCAGGTTATCTATAATCTTCTATAATAATATATACAATGCAACGTCTCTGTCTGTCTGTCCGTTAGTGCGCTTATCACTTGAGAACCACTTATCCAGTTTACGTGTTTTTATAAATTTATACGTATGTTTTATATAATTCGATATACGCCTAGATAATGGGAGATAAGGTGAGATAATGGGAGATAAGTATAAATAATCGGAGATAAGGAGAAATAATGGGAGATAAGCAGAGATAAGTCTAGATAATGGGAGTTATGGTGAGATAATGAGAGATAAGGAGAAATAATGGGAGATAAAGAGAAATATTGAGAGATAAGTCGAGATAAGCGTAGATAATGGGAGATAAGGAGAAATAACGGGAGATAAAGAGAAATAATGGGAGATGAGCAGAAAATAAGCCTAGATAATGGAAATTATGTAGAGTTAACGGGAGATAAGGAGAAATAATGGGAGATAAGGGAAAATAATGGCAGATATTTTATTACGTTAGGTAACATAAGGAATAAGCAGGGACGATTATAGTGAATCAAGTTCACGCGAGCGGAGCCGCGGGCCCGGCTAGTTAACTATAAATATTGAAAATTAAACATTTTAGTGGATACTAGGTACATACCTAAAACTTGTCCCATTTATTTTTCAGTACTGATAGACTTTTGAATTTATCAAAGACATTTGGAATTTTCTGAGTTTATTTACTTCTGATCTACATCTTAAGGTTTTTTTAGTGTTCCGTATCAAAAATTGAAAAACGGAACACTTAGGAAATCAATTCGGTGTCTATATGTTTATCTGTCAGAATCGATTTGGTCCGAAACTATTTGATAAAGAACGTCAAAATTTGTAGTAGTAGTTTTGAAAGTTATATTTTAATCTGAGGGGTTAGTTTTGGGGGGTGAAATCGGAAGTGAAAAAAATCAAGGTTGTCGAGTGGGGTGTCATATGAAAGCTTGTGAACACACGATATGATATAATATTCGCGTAAACTTTTCTTTATTTTATTTTAAAAAAACTGCCAAAAATCGCCGTCCCTCAACCTATCTCTCAGAGTACTAATCAAAAAATTTCGGAAAAAACTCGGGAATATTCTCCATAAGGTGTAGATTGAATGAAAATTATCAAAAGTCAATTACCTTTGATAATTTATCTGATATATCAAAACAATGATCGGAAAAAATATTTTAAAAGCAATCACGGCACGGAACACGAATTGCGCAAGTCCCGACTTGCACTAGGCCGGTTTTTTAATATATTTTCAACTACTGTGAATTACTATTTATGTGTAAAATGTGGGCGCAACAAGAAAGTGTAACATTTTGTCACCCAGAAATGCATCTTCGTAAGTTGCCTTAATGAGCTTTTTATGTTGCTGCAACTATTTGAGCTACAAAGAAGGTGTAAAAGTCCTTCAAATGCACGTCATTGACCTAGAAGGTTAACATCAATTAACCACGGTTGAATAAGTTACGATAAATGGTACGTTGAACTTTACATACTCTCTTAACCCTACTACTAATTATGCTATCCTGCATTGGACTGAAGCTCAGCTTTACTTTAACTTTGTAGTACGGTACCTAATCTACAAAAACTTATATATGGCTCTATTTACCTGTGTATCTATCATGCAACCTAGTATCTAACAGCCAGACCAGTTACGTACACATTTAGTCAGGAGCTCACGATGTTTTTTATAAAATACAATAAATCATTTTTTAATGTCAATCCAAAATTACAGTCGCAGATATTCGAAGAATTTGATTTCAACTACAAAAAAATATCTTCCGAGATTTTTGCATTTCATGTCACAGGTTACAGACCTTGAATTAAAAAATTAAAGTACCTCTAGTTTTTAAGCGCTATCGCTTCAGAAGAAGAAGGTGTAAGAGGTGGAAACAATAAATTAAATCGATAATCCATAGTATTATAGGATTTTTTTCTTGCTTTATAATCAAATATACCCAGTGTACTAGACAATTGTGGTCACCACTAGAGCAAACATTTTATATTGCACTCGATGCAGCTTCGCTATTCATGGAGTGATGATTGTTTAAATCTAAGATGAAAAAGTAGACTAATTATATAAAGAGTGCGATTTATTCGAGCGAAATCCACTAATCACAGATGTCGGTTTGGTTTCAGTTATATAACTAGAACGGAGAAACGTAAGGAATAGATTTCCCATCCTTATTTAGACTATTTTTACGTTTTATAATTTCAAGACTTTGGTATATTAAATAATTAATTTTAAATTATATAATGTTTACTCTATGATTGTGTTTGAGGGTATAATTAGCAATACTCAATACACTATATCTAATAGCATTATTTTACCTCTTCACTGTTTTTGTTAAGAACGAAACTTGGTTTTAGGGATATTTAACTAATTTTTAACAATAACATGAAATGGAGTAAGAGCTTAGTTTAACTCAAGCCTCCGCATATTTACCTTAAAACACTATCAATCATCTAACGACCCCTTAAAATTGGTTCACCGCGTCGGTCACTGACGAATTTGCCCAATGTATAACGTTGCCAAGCTTTCAAAATTTAAAAGATTTCTTTATTCACCGGCTTTTACAACATCATTAGAAATCGAAATTCACAGTGGAATATTTTCTAAAGGGCATCCTGAGTTTTTGGGGTCGAAGTGTCCTACTTCAAAAAATTTGTTTTTTATCATTTAACTTGTTCTTTGGGAAAAAAAAGAATTTTTGGCATTTTTTAGCCTCCTCTCCCCATTCCCCTCCCTTGAAAACCACATTTTTCATGTATTTATTTGCTCCGGTTTTTCTTAACGAATCATCGCAAAAAACAATTGTGATGATATGGGAGCATCAGAGCAACAACTAAGTAAATTTTTGGTGTCACGTGACCTCACCAGCGTGCTAAAAAAAAATAAAGAAATCGAAGACTTTAAAAATTGACGAACGGTGACTAAATTTGTTTTTTTTTTTAAATCACATTTTTTTTTCCCCAATCTAACCCTTCCTGAAAATTTTTTTTACTCGGGGTACGCCACCCTTAAAAATTGAATTTTCCTGATTTTTTGCTATTTTAATGTATCACTGTATATAAAAAATTTTTTTTAGCATCAAATTAGGATTCTACGGAAAATTTTACAAAAGAAACTCATATCTGTATGCGTCCTTTTTTTTCTAGTAAAAAGAAAATTAATTCGAATTATTTAAGGACATTTTTTAGCACTAAATTGACTATTTTTTCCCTTTTTTAGGCCATTTTAAAAAACATATCACTGCATTCAGAAAGTACATTTAACCTCAGATTCGGATTCTACGGAAAATTTTACTCAAGAAACTGATTTCTGTACGTATCGGAGTTTTTTTTATGGACATAAAGGAAAATTAGATTGCAATTTCCAGGGAATTTTTAGCTCTTAATTGACTATTTATCGTTTTTTTTGGTGATTTTAACGACTTAAAAGCGGTTCTATGGAACAACCAACAGAAAGGCGGCAAAATTCAAATGATAAAAGCATGGCAGAGTAGTAAAATAATTGTAAAACTTGTTTTAAAAAATTAAAAGAAATCGAGAGTAAAAATCGCACGGTTAATAAATACTTAATTCAATTTTTAAAATTTTTCGATTGATTTGTTAAGAAAAATCGGAAAAAAACTAAATAAATGTAAAAATGTGGTTTTTGAGGGTTTTAAAGGGAAGGGGAGTGGGAGAGGGGCTAGAAATGCCAAAATTTTTTTTTTTTACCCAAAGAACAAATTGGGAACCTTTGTCTAAGACGCATTTAGTAAAAGTCTAAGTCGATTCCGAACTTTCGTCGAAATTACGTAAAATCCAAAATGAGTCATTTGTTTGCGCGTCGGTTCGAAGCAGTTTTTCTTTGTTACCATCCAAAGGGGCCTAAAATGACACATTCCCCGGCCGCTAAATATATTAAAAAGTCGGTATTGTTTGTGAAGAAGTGGGTAAACCATTTTAACGAGACGAAAAATGTCGACGACTTGCCAAAACGTGGCCTGGTAGGCAAAGTCACTCCGAAAGTTGAAAAATGAACCATGTCTTTGTTTTCACGAGACCCGAAATTGACGCTGTGTCAAGTAGCGGCAAAATTAAGAAAAATCAGGTTTGAATGCGTCCTATGCGACCATTCGACAACATCTTCGTGCTCATGATGTCAAATTCCGAAGCACGTTGAAGACACCTTTGAAAATCACGTCGTGAAGCGGCTCGCTTGGACCCACGATAAGATACTAGAGTGGCCCTCGCAATCTCCAGACGCCATCCCTTTTAAAAAACTTTTGGTCCCTTGTAAAGAGAAAGCTCAGAGGAAAGAGTCTGAGGACTTTTGACTCCGTTGTATCGAGATTCGAAAAATTTGCAGAGTATACAGAAAATTTCGTCGACAGCACGCCTCGAAGATGTCAGGAGATTATTGATGCAGGAAGTGATTGGACAACTTACTAAGGTAATTGCGCGGTTGTTAGCACACCAAAAAATACACTGGCAAAAAATGTTCTTAAAACATATTTTTTTCAAGAATACGAGCGGCACTTACTGTATAGTAAAAGCTAGAAAAAATTTGAACAAATTAATTTCTTGCTCTTTCTTATGTGGTTTTAATTCACTTAAGTACTTTACAAAAAACTTTATTACAAAAAGCATAAATAGTACTACAAATCCTAAAAGCTTGTATAAACATACTTCGAAGGTATAGGACTGAAATATTCAGCAAAAGGAACTGAAACAGACGTAGAATCTACCATAAGTATGGAATACAAAAAACCGTTTTTTATAAAAAATATTTTAGTAACTCCCTGTAGAAAACATTCCATTTAAACTGAAAAAATCAAACTGTGTACTGCAATCGAGCTAGAAACAACCGTACTATAGTTTTAACTGTAAATATTATCGGTCTATTATTAGTTAGAGCGTGCAGCATGCGTGGGGAGTATGTTCACTAGGTTATAAGATAAATGCCTGTACGATAAAAATATATTAAGGAAACAAACTATTCAGTTCAACTTAACTAATATACATTATGTATATACTATATATAAAAGGTAATAAGAAAACTTATGTTTACTCGTCAGAGAATCCGCTTTTCACTGCACAATAAGAAAGAGAAGCAGCTGTTGACATAAATTTACGAGGCTGGTTTGAAAAGTCCGTGCAAAGTCCGAGAGATGGCACCACCGGCGCGTATCGAGGTCATGTTTAGTTAGTAGCATTTCTTGAATGAACGCACACCAAGTTTCAGCCATATTGGTCTATTTCTTTGTGTTTGGCATTCGTGTGAATCAAGGAAGTCGAGTGATTTTCAAGAAATAGACGAAAAAGAATTTCGTGTGGTGATTAAACATTACTTTATGAAAGGCAAAACGCCTCAGGAAACTAAAGAGAAGCTTGATAAACATTATGGTGACTCTGCACCTTTGATTAAAACAGTTTATAAGTGGTTTCAAAATTTTCGGACTGGCCATATGGGCACAAGTGACGCTGAACGTTCTGGACGGCCTGTGGAGGTTACGACTCCAGAAATCATTGATCAAATCCATGATATGGATAAACATTTGGACATGAGAAAGCTATCCGCAAGATGGGTGCCGCGATTGCTCACGCTTGACCAAAAACGGAATCGTGTGAAGTGGTGCAAGGATGGTTTTGCAGCTGTTCCAGAATAATCCGGAGGATTTTAAGCGTCGTTTCGTCACTGTGGATGAAACATGGATACATTACTATACTCCTGAGACCAAACAACAATCTAAGCAATGGGTTACCAAGGGGGAATCTGCACCAAAAAAGGCGAAGACCGTTCCTTCGGCCGGAAAGGTTATGGCGACTGTCTTTTGGGATTCGCAAGGGATAATCCTCATCGACTATCTAGAAAAGGGTAAAACTATTACAGGTGAATATTATTCATCGTTATTGGACCGTTTGAAAACCGAGCTGCAAGAAAAACGCCCGCGATTGGCCCACAAGAAAGTCCTTTTCCATCACGACAACGCACCAGCACACACCTCAGCAGTTGTGGTCGCAAAATTAATGGAAATAGGATTCCAACTCGTTTCACATCCCCTCTATTCTCCAGACTTGGCTCCCTCGGACTAGTATTTGTTCCCCAATTGAAGAAATGGCTGGCGGGACAAAGATTTTATTTAAACGAGGAGGTGATTGCAGACACTAATGGATATTTTGCAGACTTGGACAAATCCTATTATTCGGAAGGGATCAACAAACTAGAAGATCGTTGGACGAAGTGTATAAGCCTAAAAGGAGACTATGTCGAAAAATAAAAAAGGTTTACCCCAAACACATAAGTAGTTTTTATTTTTGCACGGACTTTTCAAACCAGCCTCGTATAATGGAGTAAAACACATATGATAAAAACTAAAGAATGCCAGTTCTCAGTTTATTTTGACTACTATTTAATTATTTAGACATTTTACATTTCACATACGACAAAATAAAAATCAGACTGAAACATGAATTGGTACGACCGTCTGAAGCGACGCCGACGTGAACGACAAGGCTACATTGTAATTTGACAGTGTCAACACAAGACGAAACTTTATAATGACAATAATTATAAATTTACATTTGGTGAAACAATAAACTCTGAAAAAAAAGTTTCACCAAGTGTACATTTACTTTCATTTCATTCAAATAACAAATATTATAAAATCGTCCAAGACGCATATATACAAGTTCATGTTTTTAACTTTTAACTATTGTACGAGGGTTGTATGATAAGTACCTGGCCTTGACAAGAAAAAAAACATTTTTATGTGTAAAATTTATTTATTTTATTTTTCAATATAGTCTCCTTTTAGCCCGATACACTTAGTCCAACGTTTTTCTATCTATTGTATCCCATCTAAAAAATACGATATCTCCAAACCTTTATAATAGGAGTTTGTTTCACCTGATCGTTTAAGCAAAAGTTTTTCCGCCGAGCCATGTCTTAACATTCGGAAATAGAAAATAATCGCTGAGGGCTAAATCTGGTGAATATGGTGGATCCGGAAGCAATTCGTATCCTAATTCATGGAATTTTGCGATAGCAATGAAACAAGAGTGCACGCGTGTCTTTTTTTGATGAACGAGAACTTTTTTCTTTCACAGCATCGTTTGAAACGATCCAATAAGTTAACATAATACTCTCCATTAATTATTTTGCCCTTTTCAAGGTAACTGACGTGGGTTATGCCGCGTGCTATCCAAAACATTGTGGCCATCACTTTGTTGGCCGACAAAGTCAACTTGGTCTTTTGTGGCGCCGATTCGCCACGAAAAACCCACTATTTGGACTGTTCTTTGGTCTCTAGTACGAAGTTTCATCAACAGTTATCGACGCTAAAAATCATTCCGATTGTGCTTTAACATCGCCAAACATTCTTTTGAAGTTGACACACGTGTGTGTTTATTGCCAATTATGAGCAATAGCGGCACCCATCTTCCGAAAAGCTTTCTCATATCCAAATGAGTTGTTAAAATATTCTGCACCCATTCAGTTGAGATGCCCCAAGTCTCAGCAATCTCACGCACTTTCACTCTCCGATCATTTATCACTATATCGTGGATTTTTTCGATAATTTCTGATGTGTTGACCTCATTTGAAACATCTGGATGTTCTTCATCAAAAATGCTTATACGGCCGGGTTTGAATTCAGTTGTCCAATATTTTATGGCAGAGTCTCCATAAACGACACTCGAGTTCTGCTTTTTATCTCATCATTCCATGTGTTTTTAAAAAACAAGTATTTTATCACTGCTCGATATTCAGTTTTTTTTTCCACTGTTGTAAAATAACAAGAGTTCTTCTATTTAAATGGTTGTCACTCACAAAATAAATCACGCAGCGACTTCACCAAGATTCTTGTTATGTTTATGAAAAATATAATTTTTTAAATAGTAGTAGCGCCATTTCTGGCCGAGGCCAGGTACTTATTAGACAACCCTCGTATTAACGATGATTGCTTAAATGCCCTAAAACGTATAATGCATTTGTCAGTTTCAAATAACTGTTTCTCAAATACTCGGACAAATGGTATTATTATACCAGAAAAGTTCAGAATACTCAAAATAGCTGATTGATATTAAAGGACCACCATTTCTCAACACCGTAAACAAAAGAGAGCCGAGAAGATGTTTATAGCAACCACAATTTGGCGGGAATAATAGTCGGTTTGATTGGTAGTGTTAATCCGGCCAAATTCTGGTAGCTACAAACATTTTCTCCGCGCTCTTTTGTTTCTGATATCATAACAAGGTGTTTTTCCTAATTACAAACGACCATACTACTATACTTTAAATATTTCTGAAATTTTAGCAGGTGAAGTATTTAATGAATAATTGAGATTTAGCTTTTACCACTAACACAGTTTTCCTTGACCTAGCTAAGGTTTTTTTTCATTCCTTGAAACATGACATATTACTGGCTAACTTTAAATATACTGACTTTAGTGTGAAGACTTGTCAGACATTTACTAATTAATTATATAACAGAAATCAAATTACAATAATTTCGTACGAATATGTAGTTGATTTTGCAAATCATCTACCAGTAAAGAATGTAGGCCCTTAAAGATTATTTATTTTCTATTATATACTTTCAATTTTCATCTCTCCATAAAACCTGACAATCTTTTAGCCTCTATTGAAGATACTTAAATGTACCAAGGCGAAAACCAATTTTCTTTTACTCCGTCCTAAAGTGAAGAGAAATACAAATTTTCCTATAAATACATGTATTAAATAATTTGAAACGGTATATCATACAAACTAAAAAATCTGAAATATAATACTTTCAACAATAAAAAAATGCCTACGCACGGTTGGAACGGAAGAATAATTGTTTATTAGTCAAAGGACATGATTACTGAACTGAACTACAACTCAGAGAGGGTAGGACTACTGCTGAATAGAGATAAGACAAAGGCTATGACAAACAAGACAGTTCGCGAGGCTTGAGAAAAGAGCGCAGAACACTTGAATACGCAGAAGAATACATCTACCTAGGGCAAATAATAAAGTGTGGAAATGTAAATCAAACGACAGAAGTACAGAGAAAAATCAGACTGGCATGGGCAGCATTTAGCACATAAAGGAAAATACTAGCCAACAAAAGAATTCTTCTGAAACTAAGAAAGATGGTATTCGATCAATGCATTCCACCTGTTCTTACCTATGCAGCTCAGACATGGACATTGACTACGAAGAGGATGGACCAACAGAGTAAAACACAGAGAGCAATGGAACGCCAGATGCTGAATATAAAATTATAAAATAGAATCAGAAACAAAAGTTTAGAAATGGAGATTGGCAGGTCATACAATGAGACAACAAGATGAGAGATGGAATAACAGAATACAAGAATGGAAGCCATGGTTGGGAGAAAGATCAAGAGGAAGGTCCCAAAAAAGATGGATAGGTGACCTGAAAAGAACACTTAGTTTAGGATGGATCAGAAAGACGTAGAATCGAGAGGCATGGAAGAAAGAAAGGAAGGCCTATGTCTGACACTGGATGGAAGAAGGCTTATTAAATCAATAATCAAATTCCACTTTTTGTGTCAACTTGTATATATTATTATTTTTGGTTTCTAATATTTTAATTATTACTCCTTATTTTATATATATATATATATATATATATATATATATATATATATATATATATAAATATATATATAAGATATGGAAAAAAGAAAAAGATTATTATTAAATTAATGAAATTCTAAACCACCATATGATAGGTCGAAAAGTTAGAGAGACCATTATGTTAGAGAAAGATGCAAAATAATTTGGTTATTTCTATTGAGTATCGCGTGCGAGGCACGCGTTTGCTCTAGTAGCTTTTAAAAGAAAATCCGATCAGTGCAATGCGTATATGTGAATCAAAATTTGAAAGAACGTCCGCATCGGCGTGCGCAGTCTTCTTCAAGATAAGTTGCCATAACGAAAATTCACTTCATAAAATACACTAAAAAGTAATATTTATCTAATATTTTTGCAACAACTGCCTTCATATTTTAACAAAGCAAATACTTCTTTATGTATATATATTTTTTTGTGACTTTTTACTCTTTAATGCACATACAACAACAAAAACTGTAAAAACGCATGTCTTTAATCGAAGAAAAAGTATGGATTCCTATCTTTTACGTGTTAAATATCTGAAATTTTTACGATTAATTATGGCAATACGGCGTGTTAAACCATCTTTATATTGAAGCAGTGAATGCATGATGCTAAAATCTATTATTTCTTAAAATTTCAAGCAACACTTTTTTAAAAAATTACTCGTAAGAAGTACCTTAACAAACATATTGAGAAGAAAATTACAACTAAAATAAGTCCAAATTAAACGTTTATTTACCACAACTCTGCATAACACGCGCACATAGTCTATAAAGTAAATAAACATACACCAGCCAGCATGTCTGCCGTCACTTTTAAGCAAAAATATTTATAGAGTACTGACTATCTGATAGACAAGTTCGTTGATGTGTGAGGATTGGTAACGTTAGGTAAATGAACTGAAGATTACATTTGTTTTGATATTTAACAATTGTCACTCATACCAGTTAGAAGCGATCAGTTGTTAAGCGGAGTACGTCAGTTTAATTGCTTTACTATATCACCGGACATTTCGTGAAAAACTCACAGAATAGAGAGGTTAAGAGCATCCACGAGTGCGCGTCTTATTTTGTTAAAACGCCTAGTACACCGGAAGTTTGCGCCATTTTGAACCAATTGCCGATAAAGTTGCTGGCAATATTATACAGCTTATGATTTGTAAAATTAGGTGTGAGGAAATCCAAACAATAGCCTTAGCGTACTCCAACAGAAAAAAAATGCCTGTTGGTGAATAAAAACATACTAATCTAATAACCAAGAAAAAACATGAATTTGCAATATATCACAAACCCTCTCATACAGATACCCACAAGTCACAATACTTCTCACCACCCCATCCAACACAAGCTCGCTGCCTACCATAGCTTTATATACAAGTTAATTAACACTCCCTTATCAGAATACAATTTTAATAAAGGATTAAACTATATAAAACAAGTAGCTGTTAACAATGGTTATTCAGTAACCTTAATCGAAAAGATTGTAAAGAAAAAACAAGGCAATCTCAGAAATATACCCATGTTTTAAAGAAAGAAAAATCTTATTTAAATGCTTAACCTATTTCGGCAATCCAACAAGCTGGAAAAATTTTTAAATCAAAAAAATATCAACATAGCATACAAGACGAACAATACCATAGCCATAGGAAAAAACCTCAAAAATTACAAACCGCAAATCAATAAAGATAATAAATCAGAGGTATGTATATCAATTAACATGCGGGTCATATCCTAAAACGTACATAGGACAAACTGGATGAACATTTACACAAAGAATTACAGAACACGAAAAAAGTCTCATCCATAAAAAAGTCTAATTGCAAGTCATCTTTTAACTGATAATCACACTTTTAATAAGAATTTCAACATTTTACATACATAACAAAACTAAACCTTTGGAAACAGTGCAAATAAATCGATTAAGGATCACAGGTACTCTTCTTAACCATCAGGTAGATTTACATAATTTACCATTATTAAATTTATTTTCTTAATATCATTTCTGTGTGGGTTTCCTGACAGTGTTAAATGTAGATCCGATAAAGCTGCATCGACAGCGACGGCGTTACTAAATTTCACACCAAGACTACCTGCGCCCTTAATACAACAGGTAAATTCCACACTAACCTTATAAGGGTGCTTAAATCTTACAGGTAATTTCCACACCAAGCAAATATAATTATGCTTTATTCATCTAAATAAAAATGGACGGATTTCTTTTAAATCAGTTTTTATTGAAAATTTTAGATATTTGCAAAAATATATGTTTTTATTTCATAGTAGAATAATATTGATAAAACATGAAGTTTTTGCTAAATACATAAAATACAATTGGACAAATTTCCTTACATATATTAGATAATGCTACAAACCTATACATATCTATTTATATATATTTACAAAACAGGTTAGTTCATTGATATATAGAAAATTCTCACCCTTGCTAGATTACTTTTTATTAACTTTGCTTCCATATTAGCAACACTTTAAAAAATATACGCACAACCAAGTAATAATCACAAATTAATAATATGTACTAAACTGATATGTAGAAGGGTTTAATAATGATTTAATTGAACAGGCCGGTGCGTATCACCACCCATTTATCAACCCTCATCCTCTACCTGAAAGTACTCGGTGTGGAATTTACTTCTGCAATTACAATCCTTTAAATATGTCTAGATCATAAACGGATTAGTGGTGTGGAAATTACCTGCGCCCGACAGCGAAATGCGTCATCAAAAAATTTACAAATAAACCAGTCGAAATTGACTAAAAACATTCCTTTATTATATAAATCTAATATTGAATAATATTGTGGAAAAATATTGTTTTACGCTATATTACCATTCGATGAACCACTACATAGAAACTATATTTCCGAAGACCGGAATTACGCTCTGTGACCCTACCTTATCCTTCCGGCCTGTTGCGTTTGGTCAAAAAGCCAAATAAACTTCAACTTATTTACGGAGTACTGTATAATATCTTAAGATCAAATAAAAATTATCCCCTAGTTGCTGGTCTTATGATAACTTTTTTTGATTTTTAGTTGTGAGAATGAGCAAATCTTAAGTATGATTTGCTGTTAGTATGAGATAACACGGGTAGGGAAGGGGTTGCTTCAAATATATCTTATTATTAGAGACCGGATTATATGCAACATAAAAATCTTGAAATATGCATGAAAAATGCTTAAAATATGCATGAGAAGGGTCAAAATATGCAATATTAAATAATAATAAAAGTAGTAATTTTTAGTTTTTTATTTCAAAATCAGCATAAAATTAACAAGTTATCGACGATGTTTAAATTTAATTAACAATTATTTAACATTTTTTAAAATTATTTAACATTTGAATTCTTGTACACGTAAACAATAAGGTATTGTTCCAAATGTTGGGTAGTATTTTTATAAGTGGAAAAAGACCGTTCAACATCCACTGAGGTAACTGGGCAGTATTTGAATTTGGGTGCTATGTTAGCACTTATTGTTTCTGGCAAAAGTTCACCCGTCCCATTAATAAAACTATCAATTTGACACAAAGGTTCAAAGCCTGGGTTATTGCACAAAATGTTTTCAAACTCTTCTTTAACTCTACGCGGGAATACATCTGGCAATGTGGAGTTTATTTGACGGATTTTATTCATTAACTGAATTGATTCGGTCAACGCCAAACCTCGAGTTTCAAGCACCCGCAGGTATGTGGGAAAAGTGAGTGCTAATCAAAGCTATGTTTTTTTTTAATATCAGAATCGTTAAATACTTCCTTGGATTGACGAACTGCCATAGATTTTGCACTATCGAAGTCATTTACTACACCTTTGATGGCCTCGAAATGTTCATTGTAAAATAGTACAGCTTCAATCCATGTTCCCCCATCGAGTTACCACTGGTTCGGGAGGTAAAGGCACATTTTCCAGTTTTTCTTTATAGGCGTTATTGCGAGCAGGTGCCTTAAGAAACACTTTCTTTGCTGATGAAATCAGTTTGTTTACATTTCCAAACGTAGATCGTACTTCTTCAGCGAGTCGATGGACTCCGTGAGCAAAGCACGTCACATGAATTAAATTTGGATAAAATACTTGGAGGACTTTGGCTGCCTTGATCATATAGGGAGCAGCATCTGAGAGAAATATAAACACTCCTTCATCTGCAGAAGATTCAGGAAATATTTTTTTAATACCCTCATTTACAAATCTGGCGATCGTAGAATGATTTGTCTTGTCAAGTTCTTTGCAGGCCACCAAATAGGAAGAAGAAGGCTCTAATCTTAATGCACCCACAATTAAATTCGCAATATAGCGACCACAACTGTCGGTAGTTTCATCAGCTGAAATCCAAAGAATGTCATTCTTAAGTTCATTACGTATTTCTTCCAGAACATGTTGGTAAATTGTTGGTATGTAATTTTTACGCAGTGTTGATTCGTCCGGTATTTTTTGATTCAAGCAATATTTTCGCAGAAAATCTTTGAATGTAGGATTTGTAAGTTTGTGGAGAGGAATATTACTTGCAAGCAATGCTTCACATAAAACCATGCTAAAGTGGTTTTTTTGTTTGCCTATAGAAGTGGAATCACTGCTACTTGCTGCTGTTATAAGTTATTGTCGTGGGCCTTTTTTTTGCAATACTGCGATATGAAGACTTGTCTTGACATGCTGGTCAATTTGAAACTTTTTTGTGCACGAAACATTTTTCTCGCAAACTCGACAATATAAAACATTTCCGTCGTATGTAAATGTTCCAGGATAATCAGCTACCCACGAAGAGACACTTTTTTGCGGGTGGCATGGTACACGTTAAACTTTAACACAAGACGTTAAAAATTGCAAAAAGACTACACTGATGCAAGCGCGTCAACAATAATGTTAAAACTAATATTTTGTTTTAAAACAAAAATTCGTCTTCGAGAAAATTGTTTATTTGATCTACGCTCAAACAAATATTCTTAGAAACTAACTACTTAATATCCCGACCAAGAAACAAAGGAATAAAACACCGTCGTAATTTTGGGTACTCTCCCTTGGCACTATAACCTAATCGATGTTTAGATTGTTGCAGGTAATGTCCTGGTGATAATATCGGTTCCAGACGGCGACATTACCAATACCCTGAGCAATTCAATTGCCTAGTAATACCGAGAAATGTTGTAAATATAGGGAAAATATGCATCATTACTAGATTTTCGGTAAAATATGCAATAACCGGTGAGAATGGTCTAAATATGCAAATGCATATGAAAATATGCAAATGCATATAATCCGGTCTCTACTTATGATATGCCCTTTTCAGATTTCTTGGAGAGGAGGAATTTGAATTATGTTATTTTTTTATTATTTTCAATCTTAACCGAACTAGAATCCAAAGAGAACTGAATATAGAGTGATAACTAAAAAAATATATTGACTTTATACCTTGTACCTGAAGAGGAAATACTAGGTAAATAAATTTATCACTTTTTCACTTCTTGACTTTGAGTATAGACGCCACGGGCATTTGCGAAAAAAACCTTATTTGACTTTCTTTGGCGTTTGAAGTACATACAGTTTATTTCAGGACCAGAAAAAGCTGTATTTGACTCTGTTTTATCGTTTAGAGAGTACTTCATGTTTATATTCATCGTTCATATATCGACATTTTTAAATTTATTATTAAATTATTTGTGCAATATGATTTTAATGTAAGTTATAAGTTTATTTCAAATTTAATATTAGCAAAATAGACTTAAAAACATGCGGGAACTTTTAGCGTCAAAAAACTATTTTTAGCTAATAAAATGTTCCCACAAGTTGCAAATATTATCGCGCAGACCGTATAATTAGTATAAATTGGTAAAGTTAATTGTAGTCTACTAAGACGGGTTCAAAGTTTTATATGAATCACATGAAAAAAGATCTGTCTACTTAAAAAAGGATTTCTGAAAGCATGCATAACAATACGTAAGTAAGTTATGGAGATAAAGTTCCAAGCTTAGTACTAAGAAAACTTATAACGGTAATTATCTTCATGTACGAAAGTTTTACTGGCCAATTAGATAGCAAAAAAATTTTTATTGGAAATATTGGCAGCATTGACATTCCAGGATGGCAAAGATTGATATACAATAAAGTTTGTTTATTATTATCTAGGCTGTCTGAAAAGTTCTCAGCGTGACACATAAATGGCGTTAGAAACTGTGTGTATTGGAAAGTTCCATCCTTTCTATAAACACATGTAAAATTTTATTTCGATCTGTCAATTCATTCGAGTAGTAGCAGCTGTTTAATATTCACGTGTCGTTGATGTTTTTAAAATGGAAGAAAAAATGAAAATCGTGCAGTAATTAAATTCTTTGTTTTCGATGGTTTAACACCCAACAAAAATTCATCCGAAATTGTTAAAAGTGCATAAGGATGCATCACCTTCACTTCTTACTGTGAAAAAATGGGCTGCACTTTTTAAATCTGGTGGGTGGCGAAGGTCGCACATTAGTCTGAAATAATATAAGAAACAAAAGGTTCTATTTAGGAATTTTTACCTGTTTGAATAATTCTGTCAGTTCGTCTACTATAATTTACGAATACTCAGGTGCATCTTCCGCTTGCACCTGTCTCCTAACTTTCATTTCATTTCGAAGCGTCGAATGCCACGAAGCAACTCTCCAGAAGCACGTCAGAGGTCATCAAGTTTAAACTATTATAGAAAGTCCAAAAGTGAACGAATTTTAATTGTGTAAAATGAATTCTGTCCCTGCAGATGAGAACAATTTCATTGTGTTTCTCAAAATTATATTAACTTAATGTTAAGTGAGTAATTAACTGTTCAATTATCGAGTTTTTTAAAAAAATATTTCCAAAAATCTTTAAAGAACAAGCAATAAGTTAAAAACTCTATTGAACTGAAAAAAATTTCTGGGAAGTTTTTGTGTGACGGTGTGCATGGATGCCATGGATGCGTTTTTCTCAAAATTCTGGAAAGTGTTGCAAACTTAAAAAAAATGTTAAAAAATTGGGGATAATGTTAGAAAAATTCAACCAATTGTTTGAAAATTCGGGAAATTGTTGCAAAATGTGGAAAAAAGTTAGGAAATTCGGGTAAATGTTGTAAAATGGGAAAAAATACTTTAAAAAATTCTGTAAATTGTTGCAAAATGATAAAGTTGGTTAAACAAGACGGGGAAATGTTGGAACATAAAGCAAATTATTTCAAACTTCGGGAATTTGTTGCTAAAATTGAAAAATACTCGAAAATTTCAATAAAATGTTACTAAATTGGAATAATAATTTTAAAATTCTGGAAACTGTTGCACAATATAGCAAATTGTTAAAAAATTCATAACAAGTTTCATAAAAATAACTCACGTTTTTCCAAGAAATAGCTCCTCATTTTGAAGCTGCAATTTTGTTTTTTGAAATTTGAACTTCATATTTGCAATTAGCGACCCCCAAAATCCATGTATACAGAATTTTATAAAAATAAGTCACGTTTTTCCAATAATTGTCCGCTATTTTGGAGCTGCTATTTTGTTTTTTGAAACTTGAACTTCATATTCGTAATCAGCGACCCTAAAAACCGATGTATACAGAGTTTCATAAAAATAACTCACATTTTTCCAAAAAGAGACTGCCATTTTGAAGCTGCCATTCTGTTTTTTTTTTTGAAAATTTGACTTTATATTCGTGATCTGCGGGCCCGAAAACCCCGCCACATCGAGTTTGTCGAAATCGAATACTACCTTCATATTTTGGCTGGCCTTTCGGGATATTTTTCTTCTGTGGGTCGTTCAAAAACTGCCTAACACCACAAATCATTCAACCAGTCCATGATATGGCGTTAGATGATCAACGAGTGAAAATGCGTGAAACAGCTGAGGCTATAGGCATCTCAAAAGAATAAATTGGAAATATTTTGCATGAAGAATTACCTATGAAAAAGCTTTGTGCAAGATGGGTGCCGCATTTGCTGACAATTGACCAAAAACTCATTCGAATGCGTATTTCTCAAGCGTGTTTGGATCGTTTTAAGCAAAATAAAATGGATTTCAAGTGTCGTTATATAACTGTTGATGAAACTTGAATCCACCACTATACATCATTGCGAAAAGAACAGTTGAAACAATGGATTGAAGCCGGTGGAAGTGTACCAAAGAAGGCAAAGACGGTTCCATCAGCAGAGAAGGTTATGGCAACAGTTTTTTGAGATTACAAAGGTGTTTTGTTGATCGACTATCTTCAGAAAGGTAAAAAAATTAACTTTTGGATCAGTTGGATGCTGCTTTAAAAAAGAAAAGGATAATTTTTCAATAAGACAATTCTCGTGTTCATACAAGGGTTTTGACGATGGCAAAATTCAACGAATTATAGTATGAATTGCTTGAACATCTACTGAATTGACTAGATTTGGCTTCCTCTGACTATTATCTGTTTCCAAATCTGAAAAAATTCCTGGCTGGAAAGCGTTTTCCATCAATGACGAGACTATTGCAGCCGTGGATAGATATTTTGCAGACTTGCCGGAATCACACTTTAATGATGTTATTGAATTATTGGAAAAATGTTGGAATAAATGTATTGAAGTTTCAGGAGATTATATTGAAAAATAAAACATATTTCACGTCAAAAAAAACGTTTCTTTCATTGTTAGGTTGAAAACTTTTCAGACCGCATTACATCAATTTGTGTTTTTACCGCAAATATTTTAAAAACAAACTTTCCTTTTGGTCACCTTATATTTGTATCTATTGACAATGTTATTTACGTTAGAATAATGAATATTCATTTAATATATTGTTTCATGTCTTTTTTACCGAAATAAGACATTATAGGCTCTAGTAGAGTGACTTTGACTATAAATAAGTACAGTAATACCCCGCTTTACGCGAGGGATACGTTCCGAAAAAAATCGCGTTAACTGAAATTCGCGTATATCGAGGTTTATGATTAAACATAGTCAAAATTTAATACAAAAAAATACAAATCATTTTAATCAATCACTTTAATTCTAAGAACACTTTATGCAATACATACTCTTATTTTTTACGGAAAAATACATCTATTGTCTTTTGGGTAACGTTTTGTTTACGTTCTTGTAAAATACGTTCATAACACCCAACACTGTTTTTAATTGTTTGACACACGGTCAAGACACGGTCATCATTATTGTCTATACTCTGCAATATGTCCAAACCTGAATAAATTTTTGAAAGTGCATTTTGTATTTCCCCTGAAGATAAAACTTTCTCTTCTACTTGTTCTTCCTCATCGTAGATAGGATTATTCTGTAACTCGATCAGATCTTCATTGCTAATAGGATCGTCGTGCGTTGCTACAAGTTCTACGAGATCTTCTACCGTGACATCTTCAAGTTCAGACCCCTCAATCATTGCAGCAATGTCTTCAAGCACTTGTCTCTGCATCTGGACAATTCTTCTAGGTGCTTCCACTACATCTGGCCAAAGATTACGCCACACCCCATTCATACAACTCATTTTAACTTCCTTCCAAGCCTCTTCTATGTTGTGAATAGACTTCATAATGTTGTATGACTTCCACCACTCTCGCATAGACTGTCTTCCTTCCCCGTCAGTTTCATGAATTAGTTGGCTAAAAGTGCGGCGATGGTAATAAGCTTTGAAGTTTGCTATTGCTCCCTGGTCCATAGGTTGTAATATTGACGTAGTGTTTGGTGGAAGGAACTTTACGTACACTTTTAAGTCTCTGGGCGTATCAAGTGAGGTTGGATGTCCTGGGGCATTGTCTAAGAGTAATATAACTTTAGGTTCAAGCCCATTTCTGTCACAGTATGATTTGACTGATGGGCAAAAACTATTAGAATACCATTCTTGAAAAAATTTCCCGTGTAACCCACGCCTTTCTGTTTGATCGCCACACAACTGGTAGACTTGTCTTGTCTGTGCCTCGCATTGCACGGGGTGTTTCTGAATGGTACACTAGTAAAGGTTTCAGTTTGAAATCACCAGTGGCATTACCACCCAGCAGAAGTGTTAGTCGATCTTTCGCAGCTTTGAAACCACTGGCTTGACGTTCTTCCTTAGAAATGAATGTTCGAGATGGCATTTTTTTCCAGTAAAGTGCGGTCTCATCAACATTGAAGATGAGACAAGCAGGAATTTTCTCTCGTCTAACGAAGTCTTGAAACTTGTCTGGAAACTCAGCTGCAGCTTGAATGTCCGCGCTGGCCGCCTCGCCTGTTATGTGGATATTGTGAAGATTAGAACGCTGCTTGAACCGATGGAACCAGCCTCTGCTGGCAGCAAAAGTCGGAGTGGCACTCCCTTCTCCTTCTTTTGTTTTCAGCATCTCAGACAAAGATTTTGCTTTTGTGCATATGAGATCTTGACTTAGTGGTGTGTTCTTCTTATTCAAATCTTCGATCCAGACTGACAGTAATTTCTCCATTCTTTCTAAGATAGATGATCTCGAACGAGAAAGTTTTGTTGCACTTATAGGTGTTGAACCTTCGCTGGAGATTTTTAATTTTTTCCCGATTTTTATAAATCGTTCTCACAGTCGATTCTGAGAGTCCAAAATCTCTCCCAACAATTGTTGCTTTGCCTCCATTTTCCATTCTTCTTAACACTTTCATCTTCAATTCCAAAGTGACGCTTTTACGCTCTTTTTTCTTTACAGGCGGCATTTTTAACGTAGGGTTAAATTATGTATGTATGTATCTCCAATAAATATTAAAACAAAACTGCCAGCCGACCGAACTAACATTACGGAACAAATGAACACACGAAACGAACGAGGAAATCCCCATAGAACAAAGTCGAAGGACAGGGAATTCCCAATTCTTCAAAGAGAATATTCAGAGAAAGCGGGGATCCCCCGCGACCATAGAGAAGTTAATGACTACATGAGCGCGAAATTTGAAATTCGCGTTATAGTGAAACCGCGCGTAACGGGGTCGCGCTAAGCGGGGTATTACTGTAATTAAAATTGTAAATGAATTTTTTACATAAATTGAAATTGTTTTAATACGCAACTGTCATTTTTATAATTCACCAAAACAATCGCACTCGATTGTGTTTCCTGTCGCGCAAGAGTAACTTCAATAGAGAACAGTTTTTTTTTAGTTAATACAATACGTAACGAAAAGCAATTCATTGTTTACGATGAGAAAGTGCATTTACTTAAAAAAAAAGATGCGCTTTGACAGAATTATGTGCCTCATTTTTATGTTGTGAAGAAAAAGGGTCACGAACTGACTCAGTAAACCGTATCATATTACTCTCGACTACAAGGCCAATACCATTATTCCGAGAAATATAATTTTTATGGTAGTAACAATAACAATCTGTGTTTTGGTCGACAGTAGTATTAAATAAGCATATCTGTACTTGTAGTAACAACGGACTTTTATTAAGTACTCCTATACAAGGAGTAAAAAAATTACTTGTCTCAGTCCATTATTACGGCGCACAGACATGCATACAAGTTAAGCGACCTGCAAAACCGATGACCAGGATGTCTTCTTCCTCGTCGTTCGTGTTGTATTAAGAAATATCTATTTATTTTGAAGTTGTTGGTCTTTACATAAGTTAGTTAAGTTAAAGTCTGAGGGCGGGCCACTTTTTCAGGATGACCGACTGTTACAGTGTGTCAAGAAAGACGTGACCATTTGTATTCTTGAAAACATGTGTTTTTTTGCCATCATCGTATTCTTTGGTGTGCTAACAATTACCTTAGAAAGTTGTCCAATCGTCTCCTGCATGAATAATCGCCTGGCATCTTCGAGGCAAGCTCTCGACGAGATTTTCTGCATACTCTGCAAATTTTTCGAATCTCGGGAGACAACTGAGTCAAAGTCCTCAGAGTCGTTCTTTTGAGCTTTCTCTTTATAAGGGACTTCGCGACGTGATTTTCGCCCAGCAAAGGCTTCTTCAACGTGCTTCGGAATTTGACATCTTAAACAGGAAGATGTTGTCGAATGGTCTCACGCTACACATTCAAACACGATGTTTCAAATTTTGCCGCTCCTTAACGTAGCGTCAATTTCGGGTCCCGTGAAAACAAAGGCACGATTCGTTTTTCGACTTTCGGAGTGACCTTGCCCATCGAGCCACCTTTTGGCAAGTCGTCGACATTTTTCGTCTCGTTAAAATGATTACCCATTTCTTCACAAACGATACCGACTTTTTAATATATTTAACGGCAGCGGAATATGTCATTTTAGACTCTTTTGGATGGGAACAAAGAAAGACTGCCTCGAACCAACGCGTAAACAAGTGACTCATTTTGGATTTTACGTGATATCGACGAAACGTCGGAATCGACCGATACTTTCACTAAAATGCGTAGTAGATAAAGGTTCCCTCTACCGATTTGTTGAATCGCTAGAATTGAATCTACCAAAAATGAATTATCGCGCTTACTTGACAGACTGTATATTGTCTATCTATTTCATATGACGTTTGTTGATCTATGCGTAAGTTAAAACATGGTTAGATTTAAATAAATAAATATTGAATGTAAGGATTGATATCAGGTACCAGTGTTATTGTTCCTTAACTAGACAGTCTCGATTTCCGTTCTTCTATTTAAAAAGATTCTTATACTACTAATTTTTTTGGCAGCATTAAAAAAATATTCTTAATGTTTTACAAAAAAGTCGGCAAAAATCTTTCTTCGCAAACATGCGGTTCTAAAATATGTACTGAATTTGGCTTTCTTACACCAAAAAATAAGTTGACAGAAGCATTTCATCTCAAAATTTTAAATGATAGGTACCTTATCCTGCGATATTAATCACAAAAAAAGTTTAGGGAAGAAAAGGTTTGAAAATTTACAACTGAAACCTGAGATTTCTGTCTAACTCGCTCCCCTATCATATTACACTACATTAAAAGTCAGGAAAAAGGGACTGAAAATACTATTGAAGGTTTACCAATTTTATGGACCCCTACCCATTTAGCCCCTATCGCTTATATAAGTATTATATGTGTGCCGAATGTGAAATCAATATCTAATTTCGTTTGAGAGTTCTCGTGCCAACAGAAATACCGAAGGAAATTGGTAACTATGTTTTTTCATGAGTTTAATACTCCCTTGCTAAGGAACATAAAAAAGCTGAAATTTTATTCATAAAAAACCTATCAATATAGCAGAAACATACCTGACAAGGGTCGGAACCAGATCTGGGAGGAGCCATTAGGTAAAATTGATATAGCAGCAAACATTCATAATTCTTCTGTGCCTGTTTTAGGAAACTGCCAAACAAGTAATCCATCATATTATTCCCAACCCTACTAATAGTGTTTTCGTTTTATCGAAAGATTCGTTAACAACATTAGTACTATTTCCCTTGCGTTAAAGGCGTGTGCTTAATGAAGTAAATTACAGGAAAATTATAGGGCCCACAGTTAAAAGAGTATCTCGTTTTTGGTCTAGTCATTTCCCCTTGTGCGAGGGTGGTTAATGCAGACACGTAAACGAACTGTCTGACATTGGGAAATTAATTTTCCGCTCTGGATTTTTTAAAGTTAATGAGTGAAAATCACGAACAAGCAAGACAAATTTTTCTTTTTTTTTTTCCAGTTTCTAACATGAAAGTATATAATGCTTTTTTTGTACGTTTCCATGTTTCAATTTGAAGTAATTTTAATGTAAATGAAATAGAACCAACTAAATTAATATTGCCATTATTCATTCTGACTGAATATTCAGTCAGATACCGAACGCGTTGGACTTGTGTAACGAAACGCCACATATATCAAGTGTGAAAGAATGGAGACTAGTGACGAAAATAGTCTTTCATTGTAATTAATCTTATTACTTGCAAATCTTGAAAAAACTGAAAAACATAAAAAAGAAAAGACCTGATTTCTGGAAGAAGAATGGCTGTAATCTCTACCAGGATAATGCGACATCTCACAGCCTTTTATTTGTAAATAAATTCCTAATAGATTCGTTTTTGTTCTAGTCATTTCCCTTGTGCGAGAGTGGTTAATGCAGACACGTAAACGAACTGTCTGACATTGGGAAATTAATTTTCCGCTTTGGATTTTCCAACGTTAATGAGTGAAAATCACGAACAAGCAGGACAAATTTTTCTTTTTTTCCCAATTTCTTGCATGAGAGTATATAATGTTTTTTTGTACGTTTATATGTTTAAATTTGAAGTAATTTTAATGTAAATGAAATAGAACCAACTAAATTAGTATGGCGATTATTCATTCTGACTGAATATTCAGTCAGATACCGAACGCGTTAGACTCATGTAACGAAACGCTTCATATATCAAGTGTGAAAGAATGGAGACTAGTGACTAAAATAGTTTTTCATTGTAATTAATCTTATTACTTGCAAATCTCGAAAAAACTGAAAAACATAAAAAAGAAAAGGTCTGATTTCTGGAGGAAAAGAACGGCTGTAGTCTCTACCAGGATAATGCGACAGCTCATAGCCTTTTATCTGTAAAGAAATTCCTAATGTTCCATGAGAGTATATAATGCTTTTTTGTACGTTTAAATGTTTAAATTTGAAGTAATTTTAATGTAAATGAAATAGAACCAACTAAATTAGTATTGCGCTTATTCATTCTGACTGAATATTCAGTCAGATACCGAACACGTTAGACTCGTGTAACGAAACGCCTCATATATCAAGTGTGAAAGAATGGAGACTAGTGACTAAAATAGTCTTTCATTGTAATTAATCTTATTACTTGCAAATCTCGAAAAAACTGAAAAACTTAAAAAAGAAAAGGTCTGATTTCTGGAGGAAGAACGGCTGTAGTCTCTACCAGGATAATGCGACAGCTCACAGCCTTTTATCTGTAAAGAAATTCCTAATAGATTCGTTTTTGTTGTAGTCATTTCCCCTGTGCGAGGGCGGTTAATGCAGACACGTAAACGAACTGTCTGACATTGGGAAATTAATTTTCCGCTTTGGATTTTCCAACGTTAATGAGTGAAAATCACGAACAAGCAGGACAAATTTTTCTCTTTTTCCCAATTTCTTGCATGAGAGTATATAATGTTTTTTTGCACGTTTATATGTTTAAATTTGAAGTAATTTTAATGTAAATGAAATAGAACCAACTAAATTAGTATGGCGATTATTCATTCTGACTGAATATTCAGTCAGATACCGAACGCGTTAGACTCATGTAACGAAACGCTTCATATATCAAGTGTGAAAGAATGGAGACTAGTGACTAAAATAGTCTTTCATTGTAATTAATCTTATTACTTGCAAATCTCGAAAAAACTGAAAAACATAAAAAGAAAAAGGTCTGATTTCTGGAGGAAGAACGGCTGTAGTCTCTACCAGGATAATGCGACAGCTCATAGCCTTTTATCTGTAAAGAAATTCCTAATGTTCCATGAGAGTATATAATGCTTTTTTGTACGTTTAAATGTTTAAATTTGAAGTAATTTTAATGTAAATGAAATAGAACCAACTAAATTAATATTACGATTATTCATTTTGACTGAATACTCAGTACGATACCAAACGCGTCGGACTTGTGTAACGAAACACCTCATGTATCAATTGTGAAAGAGTCGAAACTAGTGGCAAAAATAGTGTTTCATTGTAATCAATCTTATTACTTGCAAACACTGAAAAACATAAAAAAGAAAAGGCCTGATTTCTGGAAGAAAAATGGCTGTATTTTCCACCAGGATAATGCACAGAGTTTTATCTGTAAAGACATTCTTAAAAAAAAAAACGTTTTGGGGCAGGTAAAGGAAACAACGGCAACACTACTAAAAAACTGAAAACTTTCGTAATTGTTTCTATCAGTGGAAAAAAACGCATTCAACGATGTGTAGATAGGCAATGGGATTACCTTGTCAAATAAAGTACATTTTTCAAATCAGTTTTATGACCTAATTGTCACGCCTCGTACATAGGGATAAATTACATACATAACAATATTGTTACAAACATATCGATTGCAAATTATATTATTTGGCACGGTAAGATATTCTCATTATTTGGTTCGTTTCGTAAAAGCTCTCTTGAGAATTTAAATTGCAAACTAAAAATCGCGTTCAATGTTAGTCATTTTCAACAGCAACATATAAATTTCCCAGTGGAAAATTCGTTGTCCAAAATTCATTGTCGTTTAGAGTTGTGGCTTAATATAACTACTGTGGTTAATTTATATCAATTTAAACAATCAGTTCTTGAAACTATCTAAATTTATAAAAATAAGTATCTGGCTTTTCAAACAGACTGAAGCTTTTTTTTAAAGCTGTTTCATTAACTCTTCAAAAATCATTAAAAGGATTTATAAAAATGAAAAATCTATAATCAATCTTATCAGTAAACTCCCCTTTAAATCACCAGAGTAAATTGGTGCCATATAAACAAATAATACGAGTAATACAGTTTTGATGTATGTGTCTATCACCGGTGTAGCGTTTCAGAAAGGCGGGCAAAGAGGTTGCAATGCAATGCAGAGCACGGTTTTGCGCTGTGTAACGTCGTCTGACAGATAGATGCTAAATATAAACAAATATATTTATATTTTTAGAAGCATAAAACGCAAAGTACAATTGCACCGTTTAATTTGAAACATGTGAGGGAATCATACAGCACAAAACATAAACCACTTTAAGCTAGACTACCGATTGTTTTGAGGAAACTGAATTACTTAACGCACCAAGAAAAACCTAGTTTTGGATTTAAATTAATCAAAGTATTATAACTTGGTAACAGAAGTTATTCATGCTATACAACTACAGAAGGATGAAAAAACAGTTGGTCCAGAAGAGAATAAGGGAGAAATCGTCAAAATATTTTCGGATGAAAATCCATTTATTAATCGACTGGTACTCTTATAACAAGATCTATGAAACTGGACAAATCCCTCTTGAATGGCTAAAGTCGACTTTCATCCCAATTAATAAAAAGGCAAAATCAATGAAATGTGACGATTATCGCTTAAAAAGTTTAATGTCTCAGGTTCTCAAGATATTCCTGAGAATTATCCATACCAGAATATATAGAAAATGTGAAGCAGAAATAGGTAACACACAATTCGGATTCCGGAAAGGCATGCGTACACGGTAAGCCTTATTCTCATTAAATGTACTGGTCTAGCTTTATAAAGATACTAGCCGGGCCCGCGGCTCCGCTCGCGTGGACTTGATTCAATACTATCGTCACTGTTTATTCCTTATGTTACCCAACGTAATAAAATATCTCCCATTATTTCCCATTATCTCTACAAACTTTCCATTATCTAGGCTTATCTCTGCTCATCTCCCATTATTTCTCCTTATCTCCCATTATTTATACTTACCTCCCATTATCTCACCTTATCTCCCATTATCGAGGCTTATCTCGACTTATCTCCCATTATTTCTCCTTATCTCCCATTATCTAGGCTTATATGGAATTATATAGAACATATGTATAAATTTATAAAAACACGTAAATTGGATAAGTGGTTCTCGAGTGATAAGCGCACTAACGGACAGACAGACATATATTATATTCTTTGCTACATGATATTGTTCCATATTTAATGCTTTAGGCAGTGTATTGCAAGAGAACGCGCTAGCGGAAAACTTTTCTCCGACTTGATTCACTATTATCGTCACTGCTTATTCCTTATATCATCTAACGTAATAAAATATATCCTATAACCTGACCAGAGAACATACGTATGTTTAAAAAAAAAGCACGTAAATCGGATAAGTGGTTCTCCAGTGATAAGCGCACTAACGGGCAGACAGACAGAGATACGTTGCATTTTATATATATTATAGATGTAATAATATATATATATATAATATATATATATATATATATATATATATATATATATATATATATATATATTATATATATATATATATATATATATATATATAATATATATATATATATATATATATATATATATATATATATATATATATATATATATATATATATATAATATATATATATATATATATATATATATATATATATATATATATATATATAATATATATATATATATATATATATATATATATATATATAATATAATATATATATATATATATATATATATATATATATATATATATATATATATATATATATATATATATATATATATATATATATATATATATATATATATATATATATATAACCTGGTCAGAGAACATATGTACGAATTTAAAAAATCACGTAAATCGGATAAGTGGTTCTCGAGGGATAAGCGCACTAACGGACAGACAGACAGAGAGACGTTGCATTTTACATATATTATAGATGAATGAAGATGCATATGCATGTTTTATAGATTAGAATAAAGCTTTCGACTGTTATGCACCAGCGATTAATAAAAATTCTAGAAACAACAAATATAGACAAAAGAGATCTAAATATTAGTAAAAATCTGTACTGGAATCAGTGGAAGTTAAAATTGGGTTAGAAAAGTCTGAAAGCATAAAAATAACCCAAGTTGTAAGACGATTTAGTACCGTTTCGTCGATTCCCGTTTTGTCGACTTTAAGAGAAATTCCCGTTTTGTCGACTTTAAGAGAAATTTCCGTTTTGTCGACTGACCTTTTAACCTATACATCGGTGTCATTAACAATTCCCTTTTCGTCGATTCACTAAACCTCTTTATCTGTTATGGAAATCTATATTAAAGGTAAATATTAATTATTTCTTAAAAAAATCGATACAGCAAAAATTTCTTTCTTTCCTTCACACTTTCTACCGACTTAGGACTGTCAAACCTGAACCTGAACTAACCTGAACGCCTACGAAAATCTAACCGGCCGCACCCTTATATTGTATGAAGATAAATACTTAGGTAAAACTACCTGTAGAGGGTTGAAGGTCACCTACAGCTTTACTTGGTAGCTTTAATTTGGCGAGTCGACAAAAAGGGAACGGTTTCAAAGGGTCAACGGTCAAACGGTCTCAGTCGACGAAAGGGTAACAAATCAGGCAAGAATGCCTAGCCGACGAAACGGTCAATCGATAAAATGGGAATTTACCTGTAAGACAAGGATGCTTTCTTTCACCACTCTTGTTCAATCTTTATCCTGATGCTGTGTTTAATGCGGAATAATAGTTAATAGGAGTACACTGAACAACATATTGTATGCTGATGATACTGTTCTATTAGCAAATAATATTAAATATCTTCAGCAACTGAACAATCGAGTCGTAACAGCCATCGAAAGATTTGGATTAACTGTGAATATAAGAAAGTGGTTGGTAATAACAAAGAAATAACAACCACCAGAATCCCTCGCAAACAGAGACAACACCGTAGAACAGGCCTCCACAGTTAAATATTTGGGAATAAATGACAGGTGGGACCCAAGAAAGAAAATATATGCCCGAAATGAACAGGTCCGAGTAACATACATGAATATGAATAATTTTTTCCATCGCACAAGTCTCAGTCTCGAACTCTGGATGAGAATGGTGAGAGCGTATGTATTCTCCGTGCTATTTTATGGATGTGACTGCTGGACCCTTGACCCCGGCTCAGAGAGACTACTGGAATCTTTTGAAATGTACATTCAACGACGCCTTCTTCGCATCTCCAGGGTACAGAAAATAAAAAACACCGAAGTACTGGAAAGAATTAACAAAACGAAGGAGTTACTAACAACCATAAAAATAAGAAAAACTCAATACTTCGGAGATATAATGCGGGGCCCAAAGTACGAATTGCTACGTTTAATTATTGAAGACAAAATAAAGTGCAAACGATCGATCGGAAGATGGACAGAGTTCTTGGCGGAAGAACATGAGAAGATGGTTTGGATGTGCTTCGAGTAATATTTTTCGAGCAGCAGTTTCTAAAGTTCGTTTAGCTATATAGATCGTTGTGAGAAGACGGCATCGCAAGAAGAAGAAGAATAACTTGGTCACATGTGTTTTACTATAAAATGCTAGGTGAATCTGTAAAGGGTGTTCACACCTCGGTTCGGCCACACATATCCTTCTGACGCCCAGAGCATTGTCCATAAAAGCTGAACCATGGTAACAAATACACCTTAATTCCTCTGGAAATGTGCTAAATCAATATATCAATGTATGAGTTATGCAAAGTGTACGAGCGAAGTATGTCAGTATGTGTCATAATTGATAAAATGACTTCATTATCACTATCATTACGGCTTCTCATTCAAAATCTAGCATTTATTTCTGCAACATTTTTCCAGTGAAAACAAATTTAATTATTAATTAATACCTCCATTTTTTGTCCACTGCATTGATTATTGTTTTGATTCGAGATCATATTGGTAAATCCGGGTTCCATACGATCATAAATGGTAGTCTGATTATTTTCATATATGGCAGGAAACTCGCGACAACATTCCAGACGACAGTTGCAGTTAAACGGAGTCAGTATTTTTGGTGTCCACCGTACACCCACTTTATTCATGGGCAAATGATTATGTAAAATTTCGCCAATACTAGAGTAATTTTGTCTTCCCCTTCTATCTGCTTTATGCGAATTTTACAATCCTGAGTCACCACTATGCTTATCATCTTCAACTGACACTGTTATTGCAAGAGACGGATCTGTCGTTCAATAGTAAAATATAATGATGCAGACAGCTTATAAATAGTCTTCCTTCTCCCAATATATCGCCAACAGCTTCAACCGCAAACATCAGGTTGGAGCTGTCTTTCTAGATGTCTCCAAAGCCTTCGACCGACTCTGACACGAAGATCTAGTTCTTAAGTTCATCCATCACAGCTATCCTACTAACATCACTAAATTGGTCCTTTCCTTCCTCTCGGACCACACTTTCCAAGTCAGAGTCGATCAGGTCACCAAGAAGGCCCAACCAGCTCCTAGGCAAGCTCTACCCTCTCCCCAACAAGTTCAATAAATTGTCAACACGCAACAAGTTGACAATTGACAAAATGATCATCAGGGCCGGCCTCACCTACTTTAGTCCGGCATGGTGCCAAATGTCACGTACCCACAAATCCACCCACTAGACCAATCAAAACAAAGCCCTCCACCAAGGTCAATGCCTCATGGTTCGTAAACAACGCACAAATCCACCATGACCTCTAGATGCCAACCATCCTGGAATTCATGAGCAACACTCAGGTCAGATTTCCGGATACAACCACCCACGACCCCAAACCCACAGCCAAAATGCTTAAGGACTTCCATTCACCGACACGACTCGCTACCTAAGACCCTCAAATTACCTCCCCTAAGACCCCTAACAACGGACTAGGTTTAGCTTTAAGTTAGTAATACCTCATGAAATATCTTAAATTTAAAATATCTTACGTTCCCTACTATCTATGTTAAGTTTCAGATATCTTAAGTTTTTATTTTATTTATATAAAACTCTTGCCTAGGCCTAAGTAATTAGTTTACTGACATGTAAATATCTTAAGACCCCAATTGTGTACCCATGTATTTCGCCCCATGTAATAGTAGTTAGAGGGCCTAGCCCTACCTAATTAGTCAATAAATCAAATCCGCATCTGAAATCTGAATCGTGAATTAACTTAGCATCTTTTCTCTTCTTTACATGATATTTTATTACTGCACGATATTACAATTCCATAATTTTTTATTTTCATGCGACTGGCGTTGACAGTGAAGGTAAATAATCATTGCATTATGAATAACTCTCAATTTCTTGAGTTCAACTTAAGATTATTTCAAATTAAGTCAAGTTAGCTTAAAAAATCATAGTGGCAATGTAGTTAGGCAATATTGTTTAATATGTTATGTAACAACCACTCGAGGTATAGAAGGATTATATCATAGAACTGCTTGATGATGAGAGATCTGAATGTGACATGACTGACGTTACGTCAGGCCCACCAATTACTAAAGACGAAGTAGCACTAGCCATAAAGCTACCAAAAAATGGAAAAAGCAGCTATACTGGACCAAGTGAGCACTGAAATTTTAAAACTGTTGGGTAATATAGGAATAACAGCCTAACAAAACTTTTATGAGAGCCATTTATAAGACCGGAAGACTACCGATTGATTGGCTGAAATCAACATTTGTCATGATTCCAAAAAAAAGCAGAGCAAACCAATTGTAGTGATCATCGAACAATTAGTATCGCGAGCCATGTTTTAAAAATATTTTTTCGAGTGATGCATGGCAGGTTATATAATAAACTTGAAGAAAGAATTGGAAACAGTCAGTTTGGTTTTTGAAACGGATTATAGAGTAGAGAGGCACTGTTTGGTATTTATGTGTTGATCCAGAGATGTCGCGATGTCAACCAAAAAGTTTGAAAAAGGTTTTGACAAGGTACGCCACGAAAAACTTTTAGAGATTTTAAAAACGATCGGTATAAATGACTGACATCAGACAGCTGAAGTACGGTTGGAGCATCAACTATCGGATGAAACTAAAATCAAGCGGAGGAGTGCGTCAGGGTTGTATGCTTTTGCCCATGTTGTTCAACTTCTATTCGGAGGTTGATATTCAATGAAGCAATTATTGGTACCACTGAAGGAATTAACATCAACGGCGTTAACATAAATAACATCAGATACGCCAATGATACATTAATTATCACTAATAACGGAAAAAAGATCTACAAAAAACTTATGGAAAAAATAACTGACACTTTTACACAGTTTGGTTTAAGATTCAATGCAAATGAAAGAAATATATGATTATAAGCAAAGAATCTAATATTGAAGATGGTGGTATTACAGACAGTCGCACAAAGATAGAGAGAGTTGATAAATTAACGTATCTCGGTAGCAATATCAAAGACCACAGGGACTGCGGAAATCAAAATTCGAATAGAGAAGGCCCGAGCCGCATTTATGAAAAACAAAACAATCTTAACGAGTCACGACTTATCACTGAAACTACGGATAAAAATTGTAGGCTGCTAGGTTTTTTTTTTGGGTTTTCTTGTACGGCACGGAAGCGTGAACGCTAACTGAAGCAATCTTTAAACGTCTGGAGGCAGTCGAGATGTGGGTATATCGACGATTGCTGAAAATCATTTCGATGGACAGAACTATACCGTTCTTGGAGGTGGTCACGACTGTCAAGTGACGCAAATTAGAATATTTTGGCCACATTATGAGACATCTAGGCAGAAGGAGAACACAAGAAGAAACACCACCTACTATTCCCGTATTGCAGTCAAGAATGCCCGATGTTGTCTTCCGACAACGTATCATAAAGCGTATTTTAATGAAGCTAGACGCCAGACTGTGCGAGGGAACTAACACCAGTTTTCTGTAGACTTTTCAACCTATCCTACAGAAAGGGAATATTTCCTTCCTGCTGAAAATGTCCCACAGTTCAGCCGATACCTAAAAAAGGCAAGAAGACCTTGCCAAATAAACTACCGACCAGTCGCACTGCTTTCAATAATATCGAAAGTCATGGAAAAGGTTATCAATCAGCATCTTCTAAAATGTCTTGAAGGATTCAACATTATTAGCGATCACCAATATGGCTTCCGTAAACAAGGATCAACAGGAGATCTTCTGACTTATGTAACACATGTTTGGAACAACGCAATTAACCACATAGAGAATCTCGAACGGTTTCTCTTGACATATCCAAGGCATTGGCACGATGGACTGTTGGCTAAGCTACGCTCTTATCGTATGTCTGAAAAGTTCTATTTGTGGCTCTCATGTTTCTTCAGAGAGCGTTCTTTACGAGTGGCGGTCGACGGATTTCTGTCTAACACCTTCACTATCAACGCCGGTGTGCCCCAAGGCTCCATACTGTCTCCTACTCTCTTTCTCATTTACATTAACGATCTGCTGGAAAAGACCGGGAATCCAATCTACAGCTTTGCAGATGACAGTACACTTATCTTTTTATTCACTTTGAACGCTCGGACATCGGCTACTCAGGCGAATATCTGCAGACAGCAGGAGGTCGTTCAACTTAACAAAAACTTGGAAGAAATTCTATCCTGGGGTGACAGTAACCAAGCGAAATTTATCGCTACAAAAACCCAGGCAGCGGTTTTTTCTAAAAAGGTTAACGTTGCTGAACCCGACATAGTCATGTCTGGGCACTCCATTCTCCTAGCATTGTCACTCAATTTATTGGGCGTTGGTTTGGGAGCAAATATGTCCTGGTATGAACATGTTGCAGGCATAGCAGGGAGAGCTTCTCAAAAGTTGGGAATATTATTTCAAACCAGAAAGCTTTACACTCCACAACAATTGTTAATTCTTTACAAAGCTCAAATTCGATCAACTATGGAATACTGTTCCCATGTATGGGGCTCCGCTCCCAAACACACTCTATTTGTTGGATTCTGTTCAGAGAAGAGCTGTTGGAGACCCGAAACTGACCGGCGGCCTTGATTCGCTGGAACATCGAAGAACGGTTAGCGACTCAAGTCTGTTCTACAAGTATTTTCATGGAAATGTTCGAAGGATGTAGCCCGCTTAATTCCTCCCAGAGCGGTGCATGTTAGAAATACACGTCGCGCTAATACTTCAGATCCGTATGAGGTGCAGCTTGTTACTCCGCGTACAACGCTTTTCAAGCAGTCGTTTATATGAAGAACATCATCCCTTTGAAATAATTTGCCCAGCGCTGTGTTTCCAAACGAATACAATTTACAGTGATTCAAGAACAACGTGAATCGCTTTTTCCGCTTACATGCCGCTCCTGGAGCGCTTTAAGGACTTCCCTGTAGCACGTGTGCTAGACCCATAAAAAAAATCGTGGTTGAAGAATTTGCGGCAGTGGTACGGAAAGCCTACGGTTCAACTCTTTCGACTGGCTGTCAATAAAACGATTATCATTAACATGGTAGCCAACATGATAACCAACGATCGTTGAACGGTCATGGTACCCGAAGAGGAATAAAATATATATTTGTAATATTAAGCAAAGCTGAATAAATATAACTGATTTTATTTCTTCTCTCATAAAATAGTGATTGGTGATATAACTATGACAAAGTTTAGTTTCATAGTTCTGTATTTTGTAACATAATTTAATTACCAACCTAATATAAAATTATTTAACCGAAAATCCGGCCAGAGAAAACTTTATTAAATGCGGCGATAATGATCAAAGTTTCTTGTTCATCATTTTAATTTTTACTACTCGTAGCAGCGGCACAAATTTCCGCATGGAAAATCCTTTGTGGAAAATTCAATGTCGAACGCCAGTCAGTTCCGTTACGTGCCTGCAATAACTTAGTTGTCGTAAAATACCCTCGCACAAGGGGAAATGTCTAGACCGAAAACAGGATTGCATATTGTTCACCCTAAAACTAAGCGTACACTTTAATTTAGGGGATGCCTTCGTCATGTTAATGAATATATTGATAATAAAAAGCAATATCAGAAATAAGGTTTGTATATTATTTGTCTGACTGGGTTTAATATCAGTATGTCACTTCTCTTAAAATATCTCAAAAACCTTTATTTCGAATAACATGGGCGCATGGCTCCGCCGGGGAGTGCTACGCGATTTGCATAATAGGAATAATAAAGATAACAAAGAGTCGCAGAAGCCCTGCTACCTAGTACAAACCCAAATTAAACTGTGAACGCTTAACATATACGTATCATAATATATATAAAATGCAACGTTAACTTCAAAATAGTTACATAAATGTTACAATGCAATTATATTTTGTAGTAACCTTATACTTTTCGTAATTACAATTATGAAACCACTTAATCATTTCTATTAATATCCCCATGCCCCTATTTGATTAGGTATCTGAAAAGTTTTAAATATTGAAAAGAAAGTCTTTAATTATTTTTACGCAATGTCCTTTATTTCCTGAATCAATTTTAATCCAATATAGTCGAAAACCTGACCAGATGATGTCCTTACATGTCAAAGACACCTCCATGGTAATGAATATGGGATAATTCGTTCTCGAGTTATACACGGACACACATAGAGCTTGAATTTTATACTCATATTTGTTTGTGCATTATTTATCGTTTATGATCATACTATTACCTAATGACACATGCTATCATCAGTAGAAGACGATATCGTTCGAGCCTCGGATCTAGTGGTTATACAAATTTTTATAGTTCATTACATTTATTATTTTATTATTCGCTATATTTGACTAGTTATAACGACAATCAAATCAGAATTATCGATCTTTATCACTTAATCGACTAGATCGATAATTTTGTTTGTGGTTTTTCGGGTTCATGTTTTAGTCTTCCAAGACATCTCCCAATCCCTGCAGAGTCGATTTTTGCCTACTAATCAATTTAATATGGAATCGAACTTCTCCGTTTCAATACGACTCGAATTGGACGATCGGTGTTTTTAACGAAATCGGCCATTTTTAAAGTATGGATAGGTAAGGAAACCTCACATTTAATAGGGAAGTTGCTCCAGTAAGACCCATTACTATGGGTTTAATATTGTCCATTTTAGGTCAATGTATAAAATAAAATGTTAGTAGTGCAATTTTATTACGATACTAGCCGTGTCCGTGGCTCCGCTGGCATGGACTTGATTCACTATTATCATCACTGCTTATTCCTTATGTTACCTAAAGTAATAAAATATATCCTATAACCTGGCCAGAGAACATACATATGTATGAATTAAAAAAAAATGTAAATCGAATAAGTGGTTCTCGAGTGATAAGCGCACTAACGGACAGACAGACAAACAGACAGAGAGACGTTGCATTTTATATATATATATATTCTTTGCTACATGATATTGTTTGATATTTAAAGGTTTAGGTAGCGTGTTGTAAGAGAGTGCGCTAGCGGCATACTTTTTCCCGACTTGATTAACTATTATCGTCACTGCTGTTACCTAAGGTAATAAAATATATCTTATAACCCGGCCAGAAAACATACGTATAAATTAAAAAAAAAAACTGTAAATCGGATAAGTGGTTCTAACGGACAGAGAGACAGACAGAGAGACGTTGCATTTTATATATATTATAGATAACATTAAGACAACTGCAATAAATAGTTGAAAGTATGAAAATGCTAACCAAGATGTGAAAAAGTGAATCTTATCTAATAAGGATTTAATAGCCGTCACTTTATTATCTCCGTCAGACTCTAAAATTAATTTATGCAGCATAACATGAACATAAAAGTGTCTTTTGGGGCCCCAAAAGTAATATGACACTTTTGTCTTTTGAAATATACTCACACAGTGTTGCCACAGTTATCCCGCTCGGGTAGATCTATTGCTATTTTCCACTGGCGAATTAAACCTCGATTCTAATGCAATCTAACTGTGTTAGATATGTGATTTTAAATCAGCGGCTTCAAATATGTCGTAGTCTCATTATCGCCAGGAATTGATGTCAACACTGTACTATCAGCTCGCAAGTAATTGGAACTGATTTCAACACTCAAAAGTGTCTTATAAAGTTAAATAATCGGTCAAGTGCAAGTTGGACTTGCGCAATTAGTGTTCCGTACGTTGATTGCTTTTAAATTAAAAATTTTTGTTACGGAAGTTTAAAATGATCAGTGACTTCACAAAACACATCTCAAATGAGTGTTCAACAAAGTTTTTTTCCGATCTTTACTGAAAACTGTTGACCTTGAAATTTTTGTTTTTTAAGCATTCGTGATAATTTTCGTTCAATCTACACCCTGTAAAGAATATTCTACGAATTTTTTCAAAATTTTTGATCAGCACTTTTCGAGATAATGGGGGACAGCGATTTTTCGCACTTTTTTTTTAAAAATAATACAAAGAGATGTGTGCGCAAGTATTACATTATATATATTATTCGTCTCGTCTTTTTACAAGCTTTCTATTGACACCCCACTCGATGACCTGGTAAAAAAAATTTGATTTCCGATTTCACCCCCAAAATTAACTCCGTAAGTAAAAATTTAACTTTCAAAATTACACGGTTCTGTTAAGGCCATTAATTCCTCTATTAGTGCCAAATTTCAACTTTCTATGCCAGATGGTTTCGGAGAAAATCGGGTGTGACAGACAGACAGACGGACACCGAAGTGATCCTATAAGTGTTCCGTATGGAACACTAAAAAGTACCCTTATTTATTTTTATTGTAATGTATATTGTAAATGAAAATTGAGTTATTTCTTGCCATGAAATTAAAAAAAGTCGTTTCATTAATAATTTGTCATTTCAGTTGCTTAATTACATCTGCCATAGAACTGGATTTCTCATCAAGACGTGTTCGCAATATCTCGTATAACCTCGCTGATATCGATTCGATAGAATGATTTCTTTTACCGATTTCACTTAATGAAGGCATATTTTCGCACTGACATTGAGGGTTTTAATGATAGAACAGACATATATCATGTCATAGATAAAAGTAATAATGGAAAACATGTGATATGTGTTATTTCCTACATCTGAATCCTCGTAAATGTACGATCTGCCTGGTTTTACGTTTACGAAGTAAACACAAAAACAGAATCAACTTCATGTTGTTGACTAATTTTTGTAACTTCCAAAAGTTCTTCTAAACAGTATTTAAAGAAGCTAAATTCTAATTTGAAATTGATAATACAACCTTCGCAATAATTCTAATCCCGAGAACAAAAAAAGTTTGAAATAAATATTATGCAATGATAAAGAATTGCATGTTTTTTTATTATTTTAACATAAAACTATTTCTTTTACATTTTACTGGCTACAGTTCTATTCCTGTGTTTTCCGTAGGAAATAAGTAAGTTCCTATATTAAGCAAATATTGTCGTGTTTGTTCGCTAACGTCCCCCGATCATTTTTATAACGTAAAATGTGTTAAGGATTTACGAATAATTCTGATAAAAACATAATTGTTTTTCTTGTGTTTCAAGACAAAACTTGTTGAGCATTCGTTGAAGATACATTTCTTCAAAATATGTAGAGTAATTAGCGAATTACGTTGCGAAAAGTAAAGTTGCTAAATTTTTGACCAATTAAAATTCCTCAGTCATATTTAACTCTCTCTCTCTCTCTTTCTCTCTCTCTCTCTTTATATATATATATATATATATATATATATATATATATATATATATAAACAAAAGTATGGAAACATTTAAATTCCCATCTCTACTCTTAACATTTAAACGATTTACAATTACAATCGTGTACATGCTAAAAACAATTTGAAGACTAAAACAGTTATTGTTTATTAGAAATGTGCTTAGTTTTTAACATAACAAAATTATGCACAAACAAAAATATGGAAACATTTTTGTTATAAAATAAAAATTCCGCTAAGACGTTAGTCGTCGAAAATATTTAATATTTAGTGGGATATCCTTTTGCGTCAACCACTGCTTGATATCTTCTGCCCATAGAGTCAATAAGCCTAGCAAAAAAATCGGGTGGTATTTTTTCCCATTCTTGTTTTAATGCGATCCAAAGTTCGTCCCGGTTTTTTATATTTCTTTTCCTAATTTATTTATCCAGATAGTGCCAAAGATTCTCTATCGGGTTTAAATCAGGTGATTATGAAGGCCAGCGAATCATCTGAATCCTTTGTTCAGAAAACAAATTCTTGGCCAAGCGAGATGTGTGTTTTGGATCACTGTCTTGTTAAAAAATCCATGACAGTGGCAAATCTTCTTCATAAGGAGATAAATTATTTTCTAGTATCTCGAGATACATTTGAGAATCCATTCTGCCATTTATCTTTGCCTATGGTCCCGTACCAGACCATCGAAAACAACCCCATACCATGATATTTCCACCGCCATGTTTGACAGTAGGTAAAAGGTACTTTGAGTCCTATCTTAGACCAACTGGTCTTCTTACATAACCAGTAGAATCACTTCCAAAGAGATTGAACCTACTTTCGTCACTAAAGATTACTAGAGACTACTGAGTCCAGTCTTTAAGTTCCTTAGCAAATTTCAATCTCTCTTTTCTGTGACGCTTTGTAAGGAGTCCCTTTTTAATAGCACGCCTACCATGAAGATTTTCAGATAACAGACGACGCCTAATAGTCATGTCTGATATTCCTGCCTTAGTTCTTTATTAACAGCAGTTTTCTTGGCCAGAGACGAAGCAATAGTCGAAACAGTGGGTGGGAGCAGGTGAAAGTGCGCCCAAGAAAGCAAAAACGGTTCCATCTGCAGTAACCGTCATGGCTACGGTTACGCGTGATTCTCATGGTTTTGTGCAAGGCAAAAAAATCCGAGGGATTTTAAAAATGTGAAAATACCTGCCCAAAAAGATTCTTTTTGGGCATGGCGCTGGCCAAAGGTGGTTTGTTCAGGTGAATTAATTAATAATTAAAAATGTTTTCAGCATCCAGGGTTTTAAAACACATCCCTGTTATAAATTTGATTTTTTAAATTTTGTGTATTAGTGTATAGTGTTTATTTTAATGGATTGTTAGTCGTTTCTGTGTTACAAGCTAATAATGGCCATTCATGTTAACTCTGCTTTTCACTATTCATTTCTTGCCCTGAAGAAGGTCCCAACCTAGGACCGAAATATTGGCTGAATGAACAATTGTGTGAACTTTTTTCACGCCCTTTGCCTAGTTCACCAAGAAATTATATATATATATATATATATATATATATATATATATATATATATATATATATATATATATATATATATATATATATATATCTATCTCTAAGCGCCCGATACACATTCCTCGTAGAACGCCCATTTTCGTAATAAAGTTGAACAATTTGTAGACGCTGTGCCGGGCTTCCATTATGAATTGTCAAACACTACTGAACACGAATGCCACTTCAGTTGACACGACGCATACGCAATCTGCAATTAAATCCCCATCACAAAAAGTACCTCTAAATGAATCACCCTTTATATATATATATATATATATATATATATATATATATATATATATATATATATATATATCTATATATATATATATATATATATATATATATATATATATATATATATATAAAGGGTGATTCATTTAGAGGTACTTTTTGTGATGGGGATTTAATTGCAGATTGCGTATGCGTCGTGTCAACTGAAGCGGCATTCGTGTTCAGTAGTGTTTGACAATTCATAATGGAAGCCCGGCACAGCGTCTACAAATTGTTCAACTTTATTACGAAAATGGGCGTTCTACGAGGAATGTGTATCGGGCGCTCAGAGCAACTTATGGTCCACATAATCGGCCTACCGAACGCACAATTCGCTCTACCATCAATAAGTTTGAGACCCAATTTTCATTATTGGATAATGCTCGACCGAATAGACCACATCCAGCACGTAGTGAAGAAAATATAGGGGAGGTAGCGGAGAGTGTACGCGAAGACCGTGAAGTGTCGATTCGTCGCCGTTCTCAACAGCTTGGCCTGTCATATTCAACAACTTGGCGTATTTTACGTAAGGATCTTTCTTTAAAAGCATACAAAATTCAACTAAAGCAACAACTGAAGCCGACCGACCTTCCGAATCGTTTCCGTTTTAGTCGTTGGGCTCTTGACAAGCTTGCAGAAGATCCACTGTTTTCGAGAAAAATTTTGTTCATCGATGAGGCCCATTTTTGGCTTAATGCCCGTATTTGGGGTGATGAACAACCTGAAGAGGTTCAAGAGCTGCCATTAAATCCAGAAAAAACAACTGTTTGGTGTGGTTTATGGGCCGGTGAAATAATCGGTCCATATTTCTTCAAAACAGAGGCCGGCCGAAATGTTACTGTGAATGGTGACCGTTATCGCGCCATGATAACAGACTATTTGATGCCAGAAATTGAAGCCCGTGGTCTCGACGAAATTTGGTTCCAACAAGATGGCGCCACTTGGCATACAGCCCGTGAAACCATGGGTTTACTGCGAGAGCAATTCGGCGAACAGATCATTTCACGCTTTGGACCAGTAAATTGGCCGGCTAGATCATGTGACATCACACCTCTTGACTTTTTCCTTTGGGGCTATGTAAAGTCCAAAGTCTACATGGATAAGTCAGCTACAATTGAGGCATTGGAGGCCAATATTACTCGAGTCATTGGCCAAATACCACTCGAAATACTCACACGCGTCATTGAAAATTGGAACTTTAGAATGGACGTTGTTAACCGTAGTCGAGGACAACATTTGAAAGAAATTATCTTTAAGAAATAATTGTAAAGAATGGTTCTTTTATATGATAATAAAGATTATAAAATAAAATTGTTTTTATTCATTTTTTTCTTATTTAAAAAAAAGTACCTCTAAATGAATCACCCTTTATATATATATATATATATATATATATATATATATATATATATATATATATATATATATTCATATGTATACATATGTATATGTATACATATACAAAAATATAAATAATACCATAAGTATTTGACCAGGAAATACTTGCTAAATTCAAGGACTAAACAAAATTACTGATATTTCCTATCAAAATCGGAAACTTCCCACGGGTGTGCAACAGTGCATCCATGTGGCCACATTAGCGCGTCCTCGGGTGACGTCTTTCGTTGGAACAGGATACTGTGATGCACAGCATTTGTGTGCCGTTTCCTCTCTATTGCCTCGTTTCTGTTTTTTTTTGCATGTAAAATATGGTTCACTGAACAAGTTCATAAAACTTTTTAACTTTTTTAATCATCTTTTTTATCAAAACGAGAGCATGCTATAAATACATTGTTAATGCGATAACAATTTTGATGTTATAGTCAGTGGCGTGCTTTAAGTGAGTTCTAAACATAAAACAGAGGCCTTGGGGAGAAAAAAACCTAAAATATAATTGCTAATAATATTTCATAATTTTCGTTAAAATATTTGTGTACAATGCCTTTTTACCCCCTTGTTATGACGAGTATTGTGTTTGTGAAACTGTTACCCTTCGAAATTTTTAGTTTCATTACGTTTAGGATCATGAAAAACATCATTTCTAACGTCCGTCGGTTTACGTGCTGGATGAAAACTCTCGAAAATCCATATCGAATTAGGTAAACATACAGTCTATCAAGTAAGAACGTGTCCGCGATAATTCATTTTGGTCCCTTGTAAAGGGAAAGCTCAGAGGAAAGACTCTGAAGGCTTTGACTCAGTTGTCTCGCGAGATTCGAATAATTTGCAGAGTATGCAGAAAATCTCGTCAGCAGCATGCCTCGAAGATGCCAGGCGATTATTGATGCAGAAGGCGATTGGACAACTTACTAAGGTAATTGCGCCGTTGTTCGCACACCAAAGAATTTAATGGAGGCAAAAAATATTCTCGAAACACATTTTTTTTTCAAGAAGACGAGTGGTCACGTTCTTACTTGATAGGCTGTACAATACGTCAGGTAACAAAGGAACTTAAAATTGTTCAGCAATCTTTTAGAAGCGTGTAAAAGAGGTGAAAGAGTTGATAAATAGAGACCGGATTATATGCATTTGCATATTTTCATATGCATTTGCATATTTAGACCATTCTCACTGGTTATTGCATATTTTACCCAAAATCTAGCAATGATGCATATTTTCCCTATATTTACAATATTTCTCGGTATTAGTAGGCAATTGAATCGCTCAGGGTATTGTTAATGTCGCCGTCTGGAACCGATCTTATCGCCGGGACATTACCTGCAATAGTCTAAACATCGATTAGGTTATAGTGCCAAGGGAACATCCAAAATTACGACGAAAAAACTCGAGGTTTAGCGTTGACCAAATCAATTCAGTTAATGAATAAAATCCGTCAAATAAACTCCACGTGTATTCCCGCATAGGGTTAAAGAAAAGTTTGAAAACATTTTGTGCAATTGTGCTTTGAACCTTTGTGTCAAATTGATAGTTTTATTAATGGTACGGATGAACTTTTGCCAGAAACAATAAGTGCTAACATAGCACCCAAATTCAAATACTGCCCAGTTACCTCAGTGGATGTGAAACGGTCTTTTTCCACTCATAAAAATATTTTAAGTGATCGAAGACACAATCTTACTACCCAATATTTGCAACAATACCTTACTGTTTACGTGTACAAGAATACAAATGTTAAATAATTTTAAAAAATGTTAAATAATTGTTAATTAAATTTAAACATCGTCGTTAACTTGTTAATTTTATGCTGATTTTGAAATAAAAAACTAAAAATTACTACTTTTATTATTATTTAATATTGCATATTTTGACCATTTTCATGCATATTTTAAGCATTTTTCATGCATATCTGCATGCATATTTCAAGATTTTTATGTTGCATATAATCGGGTCTCTATTGATAAAGTTTGTATAGTTTCAATAATATTACTATATTTTTCCTGCTTTTTAGCTGAGATAATGAACAAATTTTTTGTATAATTAATAATAGTTGAAATGATTTGTAATCCTCCATAATCTATGAGATCATTAGTTAGTATGAGTAAGTTATTTTTTTGCAGAAAAACTATTTTTCTTTCCGACAATTGTTCAATCACTTATTTAGTTATTATCAACACTGAAGAATGATTTTTCTTTCTACAAAAATTTGTTTTTTTATGGGTCTAGCACATGTGCTGCAGGGAAGTCCCTAAAGCGCTACAGGAGCGACACGTGTGCGGAAAAAGCGATTCACGTTGTTCTTGAATCGCTGCAAATGGTACTCGGTGGGAAACACAGTCCCGGGCAATTAACCGGGCATTAACTTGGTAAAATAGAAAGCACCATTAAGGAGTTTTCACTTTAAAAATATTAGACACAAAACTAAAACGACGCATAATACCAACCAACATCCAACAAATAATGGGTTAGAAGGATGAGGGAGAAAATTAAAGCACTTTTTGGAGCTAAGAAATCTGAAAATGATCTAATTTTTCATTATTTCTAATTTTAACAAAAAAAGTAACACATACGCTGAAGATTTTTCGGTCTGACACATAGATGTCGCCCTTTTCAAAGAAATCCATATGATTTTTAGGTAGTACCAACCTTCAAACGAGTCGTGCTAAAATTTCATGACATTTCGAAAATTAGTTTGCAATTTGCAGTGGTTTTAGTAACGCTACTTTTGATATTTTCAAAACAATGGAAAAAATAGAATTTCGTGTGTTGATTAAACACTGTTTTTGATGAAAAAAAAATACTGTTCAAGCAAAACAATGGCTTGATAAGTGTTACGGGGACTCTGCTCCTGGAAAATCACTCATCATTTACTGGTATGATGAATTTACACGTGGTCGTAGAGATACAAATGATGCTGAACACTCTGGACGCCCAAATGAGGTAGTTACACCGGAAAACATAAAAAAAATCCACAAAATTGTTTTGGATGACCGTAAAGTGAAATTGCGTGAGATAGCCGACATCCGAAAGATATCAAAAGAAAGTTTTGGTCATAGTTTGCATGAACATAGGGCATGAGAAAGCTCTGTTCGTAATGGGTACCGCGTTTGCTCACAGTGGACCAAAAACAACAATGTGTTGATGATTCTGAGCGCTGTTTGGACCTGTTTAAGTCAGGATTTTGTCAAGCGATATGTGACAATGGATAAAAGATGGATCCACCACTATACACCGGAATCAAATCAGCAGTCAGCTGAGGGAACAGCAGCCGGTGAAAACCGCCCGAAGCTACAAAAGACACAACAGTTGACTGGAAAGGTTTTGGCCTCTGTATTTTGGGATGCGCATGGAATAATTTTCATCGACTATGCTGAGAAGGGAAAAACCATCAATAGCGAATATTATATAAAGTTATTGGTGCGTTTGAAAGCAGAAATCGTAAAGAAACGGCCCCAAATGAACAAGAAAAAAGTGATCTTTCATCAAGACAATGCACCGTGTCACAAGTCAATGGTAACGGTGGCAAAATTGCATAAAGTTCGAATTGCTTCCTCATCTACCGTATTCTCCAGATTTGACCCCCAGCGACTATTATCTATCCGCAGACCGCAAAAAAATGCTCACGGGAAAGAGATTTGGTTCCAGTGAAGAAGTTATCGCCGAAACTGAGGTTTATTTTGAAGGTAAAGACAAATCCTTCTACAAAAAAGGTAGAGAAATGTTAGAAAAGGGTTGGACTGATTGTATCGCTCTTGAAGGAGACTATGTTGATAAATAAAGTCGAATTTTGCAAAAAAATGTGTTTTAAGTAGCTAGACCAAAAAACTTTTCATCCTACGTGTTATGTACAGGAAATGTCTGGTTTTTTCATTATTAAATCAAAATATCTCTGAAACTCTTTCTCTACCTGCCTATTCAAAGTGCCTATCAATGAAAAAATCAAGTTATAATGCCCAAGTTAAATTATTGTTTAGTGTGAGAAACTAAAATTTAATTTTTATTTTCGAACTGGGTATTTGCGAGGCAAGTATTGGTTAAATAACCACCGTTCTTTTTCAATAAATTTGTTATAGCTTACATTAATTTACATAAATTTTTTCTACTGAAAAACATCGCTTAAATAAAAGTAACAGGTAGGTATCAGCGCAATAAAGTTTAACTCGAATAAACTGTACGGTGTACGGCATGCATATATTAAACGGATTAATGTTGAGCACATGTTGGGTATTTATTGGGGTTAGGCGACACAAAAAAAACATTACACACGTGACAACACAAACAACATAAGGGGGCAGTTAACTACCTCCATAGACATATAGGATGGACTGAGCATTAACCTCCCAAAATTGACCACTCTCTAGAAAGAGACAAAGCGACTGTGCGGACTGTAGGCCTGTAATAAACAAGGCGTAGTACCCAGAGACGGAATTCAAGGCGAGAAAAGCCCCCACCCGATTTTAATTCAAATAGAACACTTAGAAATATTATTACCAAGAGAGCCGTACCTTAACGGCATTCTAGAAAGAGACAGCTACTGGCCGCTCATTCGTTTTGTCTGCCTCACACTTTTGCGTCCATATTTACTTCACAGCGGGTATGTCTATGACTACCTCCATGACAGCCCTAGCTTCACGGTATAGATCCGGCTTGATGTGTGCGAGGTTTCGTGTTCGGCCCCCGGCAAGTCACTATGCTTATTTATTAAAATATATTTGGCTAGGCCACGTAGTACGTCATGGTGCCATGCAGCATATAATGCAACCTCTCAATTTTTGAATGTTATAATAGAAATACTGATAACAACCCCGATAATGACGAGATATTCTAAGTAAAATCACTATATTATAGATGATTAATAATACCTCATGCAAGCAACGATTAAAAGGGTAAAAATTATAAGAGCTAGAGAAGAGTGAAATTAGTGCGCATCATACTATACTCAAAAATAATTTTGACTTTGATAAATTCTTTTATTATAAAGCGGTAGAATTTGTTTAAATTTTGGGGGTCTGTATCAATTTTTTATGGGCATAGCTTAGACGCTAAAAGCAATTCCCTAAAGCGTCACAGGAGTGACACGTGTGCGGAAAAGCGATTCTCGTTGTCTTGAATCGCTGTAAATTGTATTTGGTGAGTCATGGGCAAATCATTGCAAAGTGATGAGATTCTCCATATAAAAGACTGCTTAAAAAAGGTTATTTGAGGAGTAACACGCTGTATGCTGTGTGCACAGATTCCATGAAAGTCCTGGTCTAACAGTCGAGTCGCCAACTGTTCTTCTTCGATGAATAAATGCAGTGTATGTTTGGGAGCAAAGCGCCAAACATGGGAACAGTATTTCTTTGTTGCTCGATTTCAGCTTTGTACAGAAATTATAGCTGTTGTGGAGTGAAAAGCTTTCCAGCTAGACATAATATTCCCAGCTCTTGAAAAACTATGTTTGTTTTACATGCAACATGTTTATGCCAAGACATGTTTGCTCCCTTGTGAATGTCAATAAATTGAGTTACCACAACGTTAAGTTACTGCCTGGGTTTCTAGCATTAAATTTTACTCGGTTATTGTCACCCCAAGATAGAATTTCTTCCAAGTCTTTGTTGATATACCATAAGAACGTAGAGTATTGTTGTATGAGTACATGCCATCTCTCTAAGAACACAGGTTTTTTTTGGAATTGACTTATATGTAAGGGATTTTTGTTTCTTGAAATTAAAATTACAATTTACAATAGCAATTATTGATAACAAGCATGATAACATTTCAACGTGATAAGTGAAATCGATACTACATAACAGTTCACGGGCTCAGTCATCAAAAATGTAAAAAGTGTAAGAACAAGTCCATACCGAATCTAGTAGCAATATTCATTATTATTTGGTATATATGTAAATTTTGGGTGTATTCAAATTTACAGTTTATATGTACATAATGACAAGAATATAAGTTTTTTTTGTAACTGATATTTGCTGCCTCGGATCTTTGTTTCCTAAAATCAAAGTTATGTATGTTTCTTGGTTATTACAGAAGTAATACTGATAACAGAATAAGGGAATAAGAGTAAATAGTGCTCAAGTCAAATAAAACATAACCAGTCAATTGTAAGTTGGATTTACGCAAGTAGTGATTGCTTTTAAGATAAAATAAAATCCTTACCTAGGCTAAGTTAATTAGGTCCTTGACATTATATATATATATATATATATATATATATATATATATATATATATATATATAATCTTAAGATACAATATATATTTTCACGTTTTTTCTTAATCAATAATTTATAATAGTTATAGTATCTTAGCTACCTAACAGCCAATAAATCAAGCTAGCTCAATATAGAATCTAGCAATAAAAGTGTAAAATAAATATTTATTAACAAAATATTTGTTTAATTATAAACAAATAAAACAAAATTCCTTTGTCTCAGTACCGTACGCGAGAGTATTGAACAGTATATTAACAAAACCCCCACCATTTGCCAAGGAACATAGTTCCCATAGCTTTTTTGATACCAGATAAATTATCAAACATAATGACACTCGTGATAATTTTCGCTCAATCTACACTTTATAAAGAATATTGCAGTATTTTTTTTCAAAATCAGTATTTTTCGAGATAGGGGGGGGGGGGATAAAGGTTTTTGACCATTCTTTTAAAACAATAGAAAGAAAAGTGTGCGCAAGTATTATATCATACACAGTCAGTCCAAAAAGTCTCCATACACCACCGGCTTTCTATACCATTTTTCTGTTATGTTTAACTAATTAATTGGAACTGTGAGAGAACATGTTTAAATTAATATTTGAAATTTAACCAAGGAGGATTAATATTAAAAACAACTACGGAACATTTTATTTAGAAGTTACATCATTGTTATAAAAATGTAAACAAAATTAATATCAAAAAAGTCTCCATACACGCAAGAACTTTATTGAAAAAAAAAAACACGTTATAATCAGCCGCATTTTATCAAGCTATCTACTGCTCGCTAAATTGAAAACAAATGAATAATTTTCGTTCATACTTTATAATCTGTCACTTGTTGCTAGTAATTTTGCAGTGGGTTTTCAAAGTAGTATTAAAAATGAGCGAGAAATTGTGAAATTCCATTTCAAGTTCGAAAGATAATAACTGATTTGTGGAAAGATAATAACTGATTTGTGGAAAGATGGAAAATCGTACAGAAATAGAGGAAAAATTATTAAAAAGTCGCATGCTACTGTTCAGTACATTGTAAACCAGTATAAATCCACAGGTTCCTATAATATTCGACCACGCTCCGGTCGTCCCAAGAAACTGACTCCACGTGAAGAGACTAGTATTGTTAGATAAATAATTATAGATCCCAAGAAAATAGTACCAAAATTAAAAGAAGTACGAGAACTATTTTCGAAAAATGTTTGTTCACAAACAGTGAGAAATTGTTTACACAGGGCAGGCTATAAGAGGTGTGCAGCCAAGAAGCCGTTAATTTCGGAAGCTAATCGCAAAAACCGGTTAGCTTTTGCTAGGGAATACGTTACTAAACCTCCTGAATTTTAAGAATCCGTAATCTTTAGTGATGAAACTAAAATTAACCTTTTTGAGTTTGATGGCAGAACTAAAGTTTGGAGAAAGAATACCGCATTCGATATTAAAAACATTTGTTCTATGGTGTGACAAGGGAGTGGCAGTGTTCTGCTTTGGGGATGCATGTCCACAGGAGGGATTGGAAATTTACATTTTATTAATGGTATCATGGATCAGCATGTTTATCTGAACATTTTGAGAGACAGTTTAAGAGAAAGTGTCCAAAAATTAGCACTCGAAAAAGATACATTTTCCAACCGGACAATGATCTGAAACATACCGCAAACTTGGTACGAGAATGGATGATCCATAATCTGCCACAGCAGCTTTATACATCTCCGCAGTCACCCGATGTTAACCCCATCGCGCGTTCGCAAACATGTTTCAAATAGAGGAGAATTAAAAAACAGAATATTGAACGAATGATAGAACATGCCAGCAGAAGTTACTAGAAAGCTGGTTGCAAGCATGACAAAAGGGTTACAGGAGATTATCAAGGCCAACGGCAGTCCCACAAAATATTAATTTAAACGAAGTTGTTATTTTCCGTTAAACTCCGTCAAACTATTATTGGTAATTGTTAAGCCGGGTTTCCACCAAACGCACAGTTTAAAAAACCGGTTCTGTTTTTAATAAACAAAACAAAACATGTTTTGTTTTTTTAAAACAGTTTCTGTAGACTGTTCCAAAAGTTTTGTTGCTAGTGTTTGTCCTCTTTTCTCCCATTTTGTTAGTCCCACAAGACGACGATTTTTTATAATTAGCTGTGGTTTGTTTTTAATTAAAAAACAGAAAAAACCAAGATATTGGGACAGTTTTCTATTAAAAAGGAGAATTAATTACGGCACAGCAGAATTATTGGCTGATTTAAGCACTGGCGATATTTGGCTAAATGGGGAATTGAGATCTTCCTTCCACAATTTTACCAGAATGTTAAGTAGCGATTTTGAATTGTTAATTAATTTGTTAGGACCTAAAATTGCCAGTCAACTTTTTTAATCATCATTGTAACTAAATATATAAATATATATATATATATATATATATATATATATATATATATATATATATATTTGAATAAAAAGTTTAACTAAATGAATATAAAAAATGGTACTTACTTTTTAAATGTCGACAAACTCTTTATAAAAATTGCATACATTTAATAAAAAGTTGATAACTAGTTGAAAGAGTAGAGTACAAATGTAGCAGAGAACAAAACTACAATATTCAGGTGTTTCAACCAAACCGAGTACAAACACGAACAAATTTGTTTTCCTTTGATGTACCGACTCGAGATGGGAAAGTGTTTTGTTTACTAAAAACACTGTTCCCCGATAAACATATTTTCGGAACTGTTTATTTTTTACAAAGAAGAAAGGAAAAGGCTCCGAAAGTTGGGGGCATTACGATCACTTTTATAGTGGAGTGCCCAAAGAAGATAGAGCAAAACAAGGCGTATCCATACTAATACACAGAAAACTGAGGAAATTCATAACCACCTGGGAACCGATTAGTGAAAGAATCATAAAGATGAATCTCAAAATACTAGGTAATAACACAACCTTACTGGGGTATACGCTGTTAACGACGACGATCGGGCTAATAACAAGGATTCATTTTTTGAACAACTAAATGAGGAAATACGCAAAATTGGAACATCAAGAGAGATATTACTTTTGGGTGATCTAAATGGAAGAATAGGAAGGAAAGAACACGATAAAGTGGTAGGAAAATATGGCGAAGAAGTTATTAACGACAACGGAAGAAGAATTATAGAGATATGTGAACAAAACCACCTTACAATATTAAACGGACACTACCAGCATAGGGATATTCATAAATATACGTGGAGACAAACAACAAGAGATTTAAAAAGAATTATCGACTATATGATAATACGTCAGAGATCTAGATTAAACTTCCTAGATATAAGAGTCCAAAGAGGGGCTTCATGTGGCAGCGACCACTACTTCGTGAAAGGAAAGATAATCTCACGAACAACACGGGAAAGCAAACTGGAAGATACAAGTACACAGCACACAACAAATGAAACAACAATAAGATATAATACAGACAGCTTAAAAAATGAAAGTATCAGAAATCTATACAAGAGTAGACTGGACCAAAAGATACAACGGACGGGATTTGTTAATATAGAAGAAGAATATAAGTATATAAAGGAATGCCTACACGCAGCCGCACTGGAAGCATTAGGGTACCAAGAGAAAAGGGAAAAACAGCAAAAACCATATTGGTGGGATGAAGAAATTAAATACGAAATTGAAGAAAAACGGAAAAGCTATCACAAATACTTAAGTTCAAAGAGCACAAACGACAAAGTAAAATACAAAGAATCCCAAGCTAGAGTACGCAAAATGATTAGTGACAAAAAGAACAACCAATGGGAAAAGACATGCTCAAGACTCAACACTTACATAGAAGGAAGAAAAAGCACAGAAAGCTGGAGACTTCTTAAAAATATGAGAGCAGAACGGAAAAGAGAAATCTTCTCACCAATAACACCAGAAAAATGGAACCAATATTTTACAAATATGCTAACAGAAGATAGACCAGAGTTCAAAAGTACCCAACATGGAAACCCAAATATAGTTATACGAGGATCTCCAATAAGGATAACAACATCAGCAGTTAAAGAAGTATGTAAAACGCTGAAAAATGGTAGAGCTCCAGGACCAGGAAACATCTCAGGAGAGATAGTAAAATACGGAACTGAAAAGCTATTTAGCGCTTTGAGGAACTTATTCCAAAGATGCATTAACACATCAGAAGTACCCGAGGAATAGAAAATATCATACATATCAACAATTCATAAGAAAGGAGACAAAAATAATTGCGATAACTATAGGGGAATAACGGTTACAGGATCTATTAGCAGAATATACGGAAAAATACTTAAAAATAGAATAGAAACGGAATACGCGGACGTAGAAGCTGAAGAACAGGCAGGCTTTAGAGCAGGAAGATCCACAATAGACCATCTCTTCTCACTGACACAAATCCTAGAAAAGAAAAGCCCATTTGATCAGGAAGTCCATGTCTTGTTTGTTGATCTAAAAAAGGCCTACGACAGCGTGCCCCTAATGAGATTGTGGGAAACACTACAACAGAGTAATGTAAGCACCGAAATAATTAAAGCCGTAAAATCCTTATACCAAGACGCAAGAAGTAGTGTGTGAAAACCAAAATGGTATAACAACAGAGTTCCCGGTCACAAAGGGTCTCAAACAGGGCTGCTGTATATCCCCAACGCTATTTAAAATGTATTTGGAGAGTGCACTGAAGAACTGGAAAAGGAAATGCAGCAGTATGGGATTACCACTGGATGACGATACTACATTGTACACGCTATCAGTCGCAGATGACCAGGTAGTAGTCGCTCAGGACATCGATGATATGGAATACATGACACGAAAACTTATGGATGAATATGAAAAATGGGGCCTAGAAGTCAATATTAAAAAGACCGAGTACATGTGCATCGGAGGACAACAGCAAGACTTGCAACTGGCCACAGGACACACCATCAAACATTGTGCCAGTTATAAGTATTTGGGAACGAGAATATCTAGGGGCGGAACACTGGAAGAAGCAATATTCGAGAGAAATATCCAAGGAAGAAAAGCGATTGCAATGCTTAATAGTATACTATGGGACAAAAACATAACCATTGAAAATAAGAAGAGAATTTACAACTCAATAGTGAAAAGTATAATAACTTACAGCTCCCAGGTGTGGCCATTAAAGGAAAGAACAGAAAAAATACTAAAAGCTACAGAAATGGATTTCTGGAGACGAGCAGCCAGAAAATCCAGAAAAGACCGCATACCAAATGACACGATAAGGCGAGCTTTAGAAATAAAGCACGATATAGTGGAATGTCACAAGACCGACTGCCTAAAAAGATTTTGAATTGGAACCCTCATGGAAAAAGAAAGCGAGGAAGACCACGCCAAAGCTGGAGAGCAGGAATCAACAAGGAAGTACTAGAGAGAGATCTGGAGGAGGAGGGATGGAGAAACCGGGATGAGTGGAAATTAGGCATCGGAAGACGGAAGACGTTATAAAACCGATTGATATATATATATATATATATATATATATATATATATATATATATATATATATATATATATATATATATATATATATATTATTTTTTACAAAACATGGCTCTTTTTGTTGAGAAAAACAGTTTTTTGTTTGTGTTTCGTGCTATGTCCTTTGGTGGAAACCCGGCTTTAAGTGTATGGAAATTTTTTTGACATTAATTTTGTTTACATTTTTATAACAATGATATAACTTCTCAACTAAAATGTACCGTAGTTGTTTTTAATCCAAATCCTCATTGGTTAAGTTTCAAATATTAATTTAAACATGTTTTCTCATAGTTCCAATTAATTAGTTAAACATAACAGAAAAATAGTATAGAAAGCACGTGGTATATGGAGATTTTTTGGACTGACCGTATATTTTTGAACTCGTATTTTCACAAGCTTTCATTTGACACCCCACTCGATAACTTGATAAAAAAAAAAATTCACACCACAAAACTAACCTCTTAGGTCAAAATTTAAATTTCAAAACTACATGGCTCTGATTAGGCCATTAATTGCAATATTTATACAAAATTTCAACTGTCGATGTGAAATAGTTTTAGAAAGAATCGGATGTGACAGATAGATATACACTGAAGTGATCCCATAAGAGTTCCGTACGGAACAACCTTTAAAATTTGCAATGGCTTAATTTCTAGTTATTTGAGGAGGTTAATTCTCGCTGGGATGGCATACATAACTCAGGGGTGCTCAAACTTGAACTGCTGGCGATCTACCTCAATATTGTTAGACTACGATCGAGCGACTCTGAGAGGCTGCAAGTAAGTGTGATGCAGGATTGTCGTCTAGGTAGGGTGTATCGTGGCATAGATATTAGTTTTCCGCACAATATGCATTTTTTTAGTCAAGGTAAGTGTAGGTCTGCTCTAAAATGTCAATGAAAAAACTCATAATTATTAAAAATTGCGAGTTTATTGGTTCTTACAAAACAAACGAGTTCTAGTGTCTAAACTTAACTAAAGAGTGACTTTGGATGTTGAAGCGTGGCACTGCATGTCCTCAGCATACTTTTCATAAGATGGTACGTAATTACCGAGTGCTAATCGCAAGCATGATGACATATGTTCGTCAGTTAGTCGATTGCGATATTTTGACTTAATTATCTTCATTTCAGAAAATGCAGACTCGCACAAGTAAGTTGACCCAAACATTACCGTCAGTTGAAGGGCGATTTGCCTTAGATTCGAATAGTTATCTTCAGATATAAAGCACCAGAATTTTGTATCAGATGCTGTGGCTTTGAGATGTATATCTGATATAATCTGCACTAACTCATTTTCAACAGAACATGAGTCCATGTTAAACTGACTTGCTATTTCAGTAGCTAATTCCTCAATGTTTTTACACGAAAAAGGATAACTCATAAATGATTCGATATTTGCCAATTTACTGAAATCATAAAAACGTATTTCGAATTGGCCCAAAATATTTGATAATTCCGCCTCATAAATATCATAATTCAACTGAGGAATCCTTGCTTTCAAAGACGGAAAATTTTTCAGATCCTTTCTTTTCAGTTGATCTATCATAAGTTGCAATTTACTTTTGAATGCGTTTATTGCGCTAATCATCTCAATAATAGTTTTTCCTTTACCTTGAAGCTCCAAATTAATGGTGTTTAAATGCATTGTGATGTCTGTCAAAAATGCCAAATCAGTCAGCCATTTTCCGTTTTTCAGCATCTGAGTGTCATCACCTCTTTCGTCCAGAAAAGCTGTTATTTCGGGCAATAATTCTTGAAACCTTTCTAGGAATTTTCCGCGACTCAACTACCTGACGTCCGTGTGAAGAACTAAATCAGTGTGTTCAGCTGACTCACTATCTTCCAACTGCAATTTAAAGAGCCGTCGTTGCAAGCTACGTGCACGGATAGAATTCACAATTTTTATTGCAATGCCCATAATCTCCTCCATGTTTAGAACTTTTGAACACAAAACTTGTTAATGTATAATGCAATGGAAGGAGAAAAATGAAGGGAAATCATCATTAGCTCGACACAATGCCACAAAACCGTTTTGGTTTCCAGTCATTGCTGGTGCTCCATCGGTTGTAATGCACACTAGTTTATATATTGGTAGCTTGTAGTTTGTTACAAAATTGAAGAAAACGTCATATATATCTTCGCCACGGGTCTTTCCTTTCAGATGAATCATTGTCAAAAACTCTTCCTTAGCCGACATGTCATTGAATATCATTCGAATAAAAATACACAGCTGGGCAGTGTCTGTCATATCGGTGGATTCGTCGAACTGTAAAGAAAAGTATGTACATTCCATGATATTATGTTTTAGTTTATCTGCCATGTCCTGACTCATGACTTCAACATGCCTTGTGACAGTCGGACGAGATAACTGAAGTTCTCTAATAGCAGACATAATCTCCGTTTTATTTTTAAAATCTCCAAATAAAGTCTCACCCGCTTCAGTAAATGCTTCCTTCACAACCAATATATGAGATATTTTAAATGACGCGATCGTTGTAGGTTTTGATTGTTTGGCTGGTCTTGTGAACATGGTTTGTTCTTTTTTCAAACAAGTTATTAAATCACGTACTTTTCGTTTTCTTAATTCACTCTGTGACGGAAAATCCTTTTCATAGTTTTTATGAACCGTTTTATGATGTCTCTCTAAGTTCCCACGCTTAGGCATTGCAACTGACGCACGGCAAATGAGACAAATGCACTTATCCTTTACCATACAAAAGAAAAATTCTTCCTCCCAATTGTTATTAAAATGATAAGTTTTACTTTTCTTCGCCGCACTCATTTTGGACTATTTATTAATAAACTTTGTATCGATGTATCGCCTTCAAGTTACAACTCAGACTTACTCCTATTCCTGCAGGCGCAACATTTATCGGCGCGAACGAAGTCTCGAATGTTCCCGTCAAACACGCCGCCCGAAGTTTCTAGAAAAATCGGCGGGAATCAAAAACGCGGCTTTTCTTTGACAAGTACCGCGCATTCCTTTGATAAAGCCGCCTTTTGCCGCTAGCAGGGGATTATTACGATAAAAGAAAGTGATGAGGGGGTTATTCTGGCCTAATTGTGGATCGAATAAATTTTAGTAGTTTATTCATTACATTTTGTTTTAGTTACCTAAAACAAAATCTGTGAATAGTTCTATATCGGAATTCTTTTCTCGAGATCGACTCAAAAAGCACTCGCGATCGACAAGTCGATCGCGATCGACCGTTTGAGCACCCCTGACATAACTTATTACAAAATAAAGTAGTAATAAAATTAAAGTAATTCCACTCGAAAGACAAGGAATAGTAAATTTTGTGGTTTTCGATATTGTTTTATATCCAATATTTCAACAATACGAGGCTGGTTTGAAAAGTCCGTGCAAAAATAAAAACTACTTATGTTTTTGGGGTAAACCTTTTTTATTTTTCGACATAGTCTTCTTTTAGGCTTATACACTTCGTCCAACGATGTTCTAGTTTGTTGATCCCTTCCGAATAATAGGATTTGTCCAAGTCTGCAAAATATCCATTAGTGTCTGCAATCACCTCCTCGTTTGAATAAAATCTTTGTCCTGCCAGCCATTTCTTCAAATTGGGGAACAAATAGTAGTCCGAGGGAGCCAAGTCTGGAGAATAGGGAGGATGTGAAACGAGTTGGAATCCTATTTCCATTAATTTTGCGACCACAACTGCTGAGGTGTGTGCTGGTGCGCTGTCGTGATGGAAAAGGACTTTCTTGTGGGCTAATCGCGGGCGTTTTTCTTGCAGATCGGTTTTCAAACGGTCCAATAACGATGAATAATATTCACCTGTAATAGTTTTACCCTTTTCCAGATAGTCGATGAGGATTATCCCTTGCGAATACCAAAAGACAGTCGCTATAACCTTTCCGGCCGAAGGAACGGTCTTCGCCTTTTTTGGTGCAGATTCCCCCTTGGTAACACATTGTTTAGATTGTTGTTTGGTCTCAGGAGTATAGTAATGTATCCATGTTTCATCCACAGTGACGAAACGACGCTTAAAGTCCTCCGGATTCTTCTGGAACAGCTGCAAACCATCCTTGCAACACTTCACACGATTCCGTTTTTGGTCAAGCGTGAGCAATCGCGGCACCCATCTTGCGGATAGCTTTCTCATGTCCAAATGTTTATGCAAAATATTATGTACCCGTTCAGTCGAGATGCCCACAGCACTAGCAATCTCCCGCACCTGAACTCTTCTGTCATCCATCACCATATCATGGATTTGATCAATGCTTTCTGGAGTCGTAACCTCCACAGGCCGTCCAGAACGTTCAGGGTCACTGGTGTCCATATGGCCAGTCCGAAAATTTTGAAACCACTTATAAACTATTCTAATCGAAGGTGCAGAGTCACCATAATGTTTATCAAGCTTCTCTTTAGTCTCCTGAGGCGTTTTGCCTTTCATAAAGTAATGTTTAATCACCACACGAAATTCTTTTTCGTCCATTTCTTGAAAATCACTCGACTTCCTTGATTCACACGAATGCCAAACACAAAGAAATAGACCAATATGGCTGAAACATGGTGCGCGTTCATTCAAGAGATGTTACTAACTAAACATGACCTCGATACGCGCCGGTGGTGCCATCTCTCGAACTTTGCACGGACTTTTCAAACCAGCCTCGTATTCCTTAATTACACTCGAGTAGTTAACCGATTATGCGACTGAATCCTGAATAATTTCTACACAAAACCAACAATTATATATTTACAAATATGTAAAAAAACATAATATTAAAATAGCATTTCCGTTTTTTTCTCAACCAATATTTATTTGCAATACACGGTTGGCTAATCCAGTTCATTAAACCTTAAAAAATACAATTGGTTTTTATTAAATCGGCAACCATCCAATGAATTTGGCGGTTGACGTTACCAACAACCGTAAACTGACCATTGTTATATTTTATTTTGCATTAAAGCAAATGAAGACATGTTAGCAGTGAGTACGTTTATATCGTTAAAAGTCGATGCAATCGAGTCCATCCGATAAAAAACTGATTTTATAGCGTATTTTTACATCGTATCGGACAATACTGCAATAACTTCAATCAAAGTGCATTTTTTTTTTACGAGTATAACACACGTGCTGCGGAAAAATCCCTAAAGTGCTAAAGGAGCAAGACGTGTGTCGAAAAAGCGATTCACGTTGATCTTGATTCGCTGTAAATTATACTTGAAGGGAAGCACAGCCCTGAGCAAATCATTCCGAAGGGATGATGTTCTGCAGAGAAAAAAACTGGTTGAAAAGTGTTGTACGAGGAGTGACAAGCTGAACCTCACATGGATGTGATGTATATTCCTAGCATGCACCGCTCTAGAAGGAATTAAGCGGGCTATATCCATCGAACATGTCTCTTGAAAATACTTGTAGAATAGACTCAAGTAGCCAACAGTTCTTCGATATTCGTAGGTATCAAAGTTTCTAGTAAGTTATGGGTCTCCAATCAAGCAAGCAGCTCTTTTCTGAATAGAATCCAACAAATGGAGTGTATGTTTGGGAGCAGAGCCCCAAACATGGGAGCAGAGCCCCAAATATGGGAGCAGTATGCTATCGTTGGTCGAATTTGAGCTTCGTAGAAAGTTAACAGCCGCTGGAGAGCGTAAAGCTTTCTAGTTCGAAGTAATATTTCCCATTTTTGAGAAGCTCTCTGGTATGTATGTGATATGTTCATGCTAAGACATAGTTGCTCCCAAGTTAACGCCCAAAACAGACTGAGTGACGATGCTGGAGAAATGGAGTGTCACGATATAACTGTCGAGTTCAGCAAAGTTATATTTTTTAGAAAACATTGCCGCCTGGGTTTTTGTAATGTTAAATTCTACTTCATTACTCTTACCCCAAGAAAGAATTTCTTCCAGATCTTTGTTAAGTTGAACGACTTCTTGCTACCTGTGGATATTTGCATGACGCGCCGATGTTCGAGCATCCAAAGTGAGTGAAGCAATAAGCGTACTGGTATCTGAAAAGTTGTAGATTGGATTCCTGGTTCTTTGCAACAGATCGATAATGTAAACGAGAAAGAGAGTAGGCGACGGTATGGAGCCTTGGGCCACAGCGGCGTTGATAGTAAAAGTATTAGAAATAAATCTATCGACTGCCACTTGTAAAGAACGCTCTCTGAGGAATCACAAGAGTCTTAAACAACACCTTTCAGACATACCATAAGAAAGCCGCTTAGCCAACAATCCGATATGCCAAACGTGGTCGAATACCTTGGATGTATCAAGAGCAATCGTTCGAGATTCTCCAAAATGTTCAATTTCGTTTTTCCAAACATGTGTTACATAAGCGAGAAGATCTCCTGTTGATTGTTATTTCAGTTGTCTGACGAAAGTTTTTATTATTTTTAATTAATTACAGTCTGTCAAATAAGAACATATCGTATTCTTGAAAAAATGGGTTTCGAGGACATTTCTTGCCATTAATGTATTCTTTTGTGTGCTAACAAGGGCACAATTACCTTAGTAAGTTTTACAATCGCCTCCTGCGTCAATAATCGTCTGGCATCTTCGACGAGATTTTTTGCATCCTCTGTAAATTTTTCGAATCTCGCGAGACAACTGAGTCAAAGTCCTCAGAATTTTTCTTCTGAGCTTTCTCGTTACAAGAGACCAAACGTTTTTAATAGCGTTGGCGTCGGCGATTGTGAAGGCCGCTCTAGTATCTTATCATAAGCCCAAGGGAGCCGTTTCGTGACGTGATTTTCGCACAGCAAAAGGGTTTCCAACGGGCTTCGGAATTAGATATCATGAGCACGAAGATCTTGTCGAATGGTCTCATGGGATACATTCAAACCCGATTTTCTTAATTTTGCCGCTTCTTGACGAAGCGTCAATTTTGGGTCCCGTAGAAACAAAGACACGATTCGTTTTTCGACTTCCGAAGTGACTTTGTCTATCGAATCACGTTTTGGGAAGTCGTCGACATTTTTCGTCTCGTTAAAATGATTTACCCACTTCTTCACAAACGACATCCGACTTTTTAATATATTTAGCGGCCGTGAATTGTGCCATTTTAGGCCCCTTTGGATGAGAACCAAGAAAAACGTGCAAACCAATGACCCATTTTGGATTTTACGTGATTGCGACGAAAGTTCGGAATCGATTAATACTTTTACTAAAACGCGTCGTAGACAGATGTATCCTCTATCGATTTTTTGTGGAATCGCATCTACCAAAAATGAATTATTACGAACACGTTTTTACTTGACAGACTGTATATACTTACTATATTATACAAACTTATAATCCGTAGACTTCTTTGTCACATCAATTAGATTCTTTACCGTTAAAAAATAAAATTTTGACATCAAATACAGTAGTTCAAATTACTTCAACGTGCAATATTACGGTTTCAGTTTAGTCTATTTAAATTAGAGTAGCTAAATTCGTCTTCCAGGACCGGAAATTTTTGCCGGTCGAGTTTAAAACGTTGTTAATATTTAAAATTATTTACACAGCCGCGGAAACTCAAGGTCAATTCAACAAAAATAAAACTGTTAATGCAATATCGGTTATTGCCCTGTACTCTCTCGTTTGGTTTTGTTATTTCTATTATTAAACTTTGGTTCAGACATTATTTTTGAAATCAGTATAGCAAAAGAATATCATTTATTTGTTAGTTTCTTTGAAACCGGGTTTATCATTATCGCATTAAGACCTAACTTCAAGCTGTAGTTGTCAATAGCAATGAAATGAAGTTAATTGGTATTGTGAGAGTACTAAGCAAATCTAAACGTTTTTTTTTTTTTCGTGCTTGTTCATTTCAGACGAATAAGAAAGGAGCAAAAAGTTGTGAGCCTCTTTCATTTCTAATATTCGTCTAATTATTTATTTTTTTTTATTATTTTAATATGATGGAGTGTATGAATTAATTTTGAGGGACTTTTCGGTGAAAATATCGCTTTATTGTAAAAAATGGTTACAAATTGATTATTCAAAGTATTGGCCATCGCTAGCCACTACCTTCTCCCATCGTTGTCGCAGCATATAAATACCACGTTGAAAGAACGACTTACCTTTTGAGGCTATGAAACTAAATATTTGGAAGTGGTATTAGACTCACAATTAAACTTTGTGCAGCATGTTAACTATTTATGTAAAAAGTTGGGGAAAAAGCTTGGATTTTTTCAGAAGAATTGCAGGAAATCTTTCGAGGTGGGCTAAAATGCTAGTGTATAATACAATCATCAGTCCTAACTTTACTTATTGTAACTCCCTATTATTGGCATGCCCTCAGAAGAGTTTGAGAAGGCTGCAAATACTGCAAAATAAATGTATGAGAGTATTGTTGAGTTGTAACATATATAATCCAATTCAAAGTATGCTGCGGCATCTTGATTGCGTGTCTGTTGAGGAGAGCATTAAAATAAGTAATCTAATATTCATGTATAAAATAGTTCACACACACAATTACCAGGCTATCTGAACAAATTTCTAATTCAGCGTTACAAGCTTCACCAGCACAATATAAGATCCAGGGATAATTTTCACATAGAACATACAACAAAATCGTTTTTGATGAGGTCATTGTTCCAGGAAGGAGTCCGACTTTTTAATGCTCTCCCCAATGAGGCAAAAAATGTAAAAAATTTGCCAGAGTTTCGAAAAACTGATTAGTGGTTCAATTGGACAAGAAATTGCATAACATGTTGTAAATTATAAGTTTAAGTATTGTAATGTATTAGCTAGTAACTAAAAAAAAGTATTGATTCATTCATATCCAGGAATCGACCCATTTCCTCGTATCCTCATAAGAATGGAAGCGCTGTTCAGGCAGGTCGTGCGTCATCGATCGGGGCAAGTGATAATCAGAAAGAGCAATGGTTGGTGAGTACGGCGGGTGAGATAGGATATTCCATGCAAGCGCTTCTAGCGTTTCCTTGACGGGTTTTGCAACATGTGGCCGAGCGTTGTCATGTTGAAAAACTTTGTCGTGTCTTTTGGTACATAGGGGTCATTTTTCCTTCAACGCTGGGCTTAATTACATCAATTGTTTTCGGTAACATTCCCCAGTAATAGTTTCGTTGGGGTGGAGTAGCTCATAATACATTACATCCAGCTGATCCCACCAGATACAGAGTATAAGCTTGAAACCATGAATATTCGGCTTTGGCGAGGATGTTGGGGCTTTGGTTTATCGTATCCATTTTTCATCGCCAGTAACGATACGACGCAAAAATCCTTTCCGATTGTGCCATTGAAGCAGTTGTCTCACTATTTCAATTGGTATGGCATCCAATTTTCTTACTTTTGAATCATTCTCAGTGCATGTAAGCGGTTGGAAATGGTTGTGCGATCAACTCCTAATGATTCTGCAGGTTCTTTTTCCATTTAGCAAGGGTCTTCATCGAGTAATGTCTCCAATTCTTTATTTTTAAACTTTTTTGGCTGGTTTTGAAGTTCTTCGTCTTCCGTGTCGAAATCATCACTCGTAAAGCATTGAAACCAGTACTAACATGTTTTTATCGATGAAATATAATCACCATAGGTTTCCGACAGCAATCGATTTTCAGCAGCGTTTTTCTTCGAATTAAATAAGAAAAGTAACACTTACAGCAAATGCCGATGTGTTGGCACGTAATTCAACATATTCAATGCCCAAAAAAAATGTTGTTTACGCTTCAGCAAAATAACATATACTAAAAATTAACCGAATAATGGTGCTTCACCATGAATATAGCAACAGTAGGTCCCGATGTGATATAATATATTACAAGTTACGCCCTCTCTTAAAAATCCCTCAAAATTAATTCACACTGCTTATAAAACTGTTACTCAAATGTATACCTTATTTAAAAATTTTCACGAAGACATGTTATGTTAAAAATACAATGGGACTAATTTTTCAAAAAATCGGCGCGCTATTACTGTCTAATGAATAATTTGTTTGTTTTTTAGCCTGACAGCAATTTTCATGCCAGTTGTTTTATTAGGTAAGAAATAAAAGCAAGTTTTGTAATTGGAAAAATTTTTTGTTGGCGATTTTTCAAACGAATAAATTTGTCACGGTAATGAATGTTCAGTAAGCTAGAAAGTTTTCTATGGTACAAATCATTTAACGGGGGTTGAGAAACAGCTAAAGACAAACCGTGTGTATTCAGTAATAGCCATTTAACTATTAGAGATCTTGTCGACCTTGCCAAAATATCAATTGGGTCAGTATAATCGATTTTAAAGAACGATTTGCGCTTGTCTCCTGTATTATCTTGCCTTATTCCAAAACAACTGAATTTTCTTGAAAAAGATCGTCGTCTTCAGATCGCTACAGAGTTGATTTCTTTAAATGGCTCCACTTTGAAACGGGTAATTACTGGTGATAAGACGTGGATCTATTCATATGATCCGGAAATAAGTACAACGATAAAATGCGTACCGTGCAAAAGGTCAACCAAAATCGAAAAAAAAATACAACAAAGTCGGTCAAGAACAAGATTATTTAAACGTTATGTTTACCTCAGCAGAACAACTCATGGATATTGCATCACGATAAGGCACAATGCATTATAAATGAAACGATGACCGTCCCACAAGCACCGTACCACAGAAAATATAGCTATCGCTACAGGAAAACAAACACGTAGAACAAAACCGTTACTGCTGAATATTTCAAATATGCATATATGCAATATATGTGGTGCATTTTTCCCTTTAACACAACTTCTACTTCCCCGACATTTCTCAGAAACTCGAGGAGGTACTTGTTAACCATCCGGCTTCATTTTGCGGCGACGTTTCGTTCGACCTATATTATTTTTCTTTCTGTAACAAAAGTTAGCCGTACTCATCAGATATGCACCGTGTGTCTTTTTTTTGTTCCCCAAAAAAGAAGAAATACCGGAAATCAAGTATCAGAAGTGTTTTGGGAATTGAAAAAAAAAACGTTAGGATAAGTGTTACAGTAGAAGAAGATTACTTTGAAGGAAATCAAATAGATCTGATTGAATAAATCAATAGTGTGTGTTCTATTTAATTAGTCTCCTTAATTTTTGAACTTATGGGTACTTTTAGCAGATTAACTAGTATTTTTGATTAATTTCATTACTATATTCTTGAGTGCCTGATTATGTGCTGGCATTAAACCAGTAGCAATACAATTAAATACAGATTATTCAATTCCATCTAAATAAGTTTTTAGTATCAATGGATTTAAAATATGCAAGATATTTGTATGTTGGCGAACCTATTATATTGGCAATTGGACGAAATGGTATGTATACTAGCTGGTTGGCTGCAGGTGGGGTAAGCGATCGTGCCTGTTTGGGCACTGTAGCCTCTTGGCTGCTCCCCTCTCTTAGTTCGGAGAGCGTCGTCCTTTTAAGGTTTATTAGCTTCCTTCCAAGCCCTTTATGTGATAATTTATCGCCAGGATGTAAAGCTCAGAACAGTTTATGTCTGTTCCGAGTTAAAGTCGCACATTGATATAGGATGTACATAAAGGTCTCATCCTCGTCACCACATAGTCTGCATTGTGGATACCCATTTTTTGTAAATGTTTCTCCAGTCCCACCACTAGTTTGATCTTGGGCCTTGTTAAACACTTGGGCCTTGTTAAACAAAGGAGGTGGGTTTTTACTTCTTTGAGGGGCTGCCAATTATGTCCCTTGTATGTCTTTGGCCAGATGTTGTGAGCCAACGGTCTAGATATTGCTGATATGACCATCTGTTGATTATCGCTTTTACCACATATCTTGCTGGTTCTGGACCACTGTATGGTTCTGTAGCTCAGAATCTTGCTAATTCGTCCGAATTGTCATTACTTTTTATCCTTGAATGCCCTGTAACTCACAGTAGTTCAACCCTGTTGTTTCTAAAGGATATTTCTTAAGAGGTCAGGTTTACCCTCCATCGTGATCTGGGAGTTGGCCTGATAGGCATCTAAAGCCTTTAGAACAGCTTGACTGTTTGAGAGAATATATACATATATTTCTTGGTTGCGGCAATTCCGTCTAATATTTTCGTGAACACATTTTTGCCTGGAATATTATTGCACTTGTATGGAATGCTAAATCTCCACTTGGGTTTTTCGGCATATGTGCAAGCACCTACTCCGCTCCAAGTTTTTTTATCCATCTGTATAACAGACCAGATCCGCTGCCTTTGTTGGAAGTCCATAACTCTTGTGTGCCCAAATTGTACCGGTTGTCTCTCCATTACTCATTTGTCCTCATTCGACATATATATGTATATGTATGTATGTATAGGTATTAATCGAGTTCGTATCTCGATTTTGCTGGTTGAGTTGGTTTGATTTATCCATGACTATTGTATTTCCAACATTGAAATAACCACTATTGATTCGTTGTCGGTATATTTTTAGTGCACATTGTGTTTTTTATTTATGTTTTTCCTGCAAATCTTTCTCGAAAATCAAAAACTGCATTAAATTTAGTTAGTTGATTAAAATTTATATGAAACGTTTATAAATACCTACCACATTCACTTATTTCAATACGTAAATCGTTTTTTCGGGATTACTACAATAATTTATGGAATAATTTTCAATAGGGTACTTTTCAGTGTAACCAAAACTAGCTAGAAAAATAGCACTATACCTATGTGGCAACACTGTATAATGTTGCCCATTTCAAAAATAGAATACTCGTATGCAGCTGCAGATTATATTAAAATCGACACGTGTGCTATGAATGCTTTATGTAAGTTTGGCTCTATATCCATTCAGGTAGAAATTTTAAATGAGATGACTTCAAAGAAACATCTCGTAGGGAATCTTCTCATTTATGAAATATAGGATTAGTAAATCTTTCTCTCCATTTTTATCACTTAGGAAGAAACTGACGAATCTGTTTTTCTTCTTTTATTTAGAGGGGAAATGTGAATAATAATTTTTTTTTTACCAATAACTCTCTGATCATTGACTAAAGCTAGATCTACCGATGTATAAGAGAATAACATCACATGTAATTTAGATGTGAATGCAATCAGACATCCAATAATCAGTTCCGTAGCTACACGGGGTGAAGAGTAGGCCAGTGTCCCAACAGCAGTACAAGAGGGCGTTATATCAACAATATTCTGTTCCGTCTTGCAGATGCAGTGATTTTAGCTTTACTACGTTTGATCGTTGCAATCATAAGTAGCTGTAGGAATTGGCGACAATTGTATTACTGAGATTTTGATTTATCTTGTGTTGAAAAAGTGTGAAGATGTCATGTTATTTTGGCATGACATAAATGAAATAATATTACCGAATTAGCTTCCAACCGTATGGCGAAAACCTCGGGGAACTAAAACAACATCAAATTTGCATATTCAAGCAAGAGAACATTTATTTATTTGCTTCTAGGTACAAAAAAGTCAAATTTTCCCTTCTATATTCGAAGAAAAATTTCGGTAATAACCGTACATTCTGTCAAGTAAGAACGTGTAAGCGATAATTTATTTTTGTTAGATGCGATTCTAGTGATTCAACAGAAAATCGGTAGAGGAAACCTTTGTCTACGATGCATTTTAGTAAAAATATCAGTTGTAACATCGAAAATGAGTCACTTGTTTGCGCGTCGGTTCGAAGCAGTCTTTCTTTGTTCCCATTCCAAGAGACCCATTCCGGGACCATCAAGTATATTAAAAAGTCGGTCTCGTTTGTGAAGAAGTGGGTAAATGTCGACGACTTGCCAAAACGTGGCTCGGTAGGCAAAGTCACTCCGAAAGTTGAAAACCGAATCGTGTCTTTGTTTTCACGGGACCCGAAATTGACGCTGCGTCAAGGAGAGGTAAAATTAACAAAAGCGTTTGAATGTGTCCCATGAGACCATTCGACAACATCTCCTTGCTCATGATGTCAAATTCCGAAACACGTTGAAGAAACGTTTGTAGGGCGAAAATTACGTCGCTTAGGCCCACGATAAGATACTAGAGTGGCCCTTACAATCGCTGGACGCCAACCCTGTTGAAAACGTTTGGTCCCTTTTAAAGAGGAAGCTCAAAGAAAAGACTCTGAGAACTTTGACTCAGTTGTCTCGCGAGATTCGAAAAATTTGCACAGAATGTAGAAAATTTCGTTGACACCATGCCAAGCGATTATTGATACAGGAGGCAATTGGAGAACTTACTAAGGTAATTGCGTCGTTGTTAACACACGAAAGAATACATTGTTGGCAAAAAATGTTCTCGAAACACATTTTTTTCAAGAATATGAGGGCTCACATTCTTACTTGAGAGACTGTATATTAGCGTGGAAGTGGATGTTTTTTTAAATTTGAGAACTCCAAGTTTAAAATTATAGGGAATTTCTTTGGTTATTCAACTTTTATTTGGTGAAGCGACTTATTTTAGAGGGTACTAAAAACTTGTTAGGATAATGTGTCAACTTAAGGGGCTGGTTTGAAAAGTCCGTGCAAAGTCCGAGATATGGCACCATCGGCGCGTATTGAGATCATGTTTAGTTAGTAGCATCCCTTGAATGAACGCACACCAAGTTTCAGCCATATTGGTCTATTTCTTTGTGTTTGGCATTCGTGTGAATCAAGGAAGTCGAGTGATTTTCAAGAAATGGACGAAAAAGAATTTCGTGTGGTGATTAAACATTACTTTATGAAAGGCAAAACGCCTCAGGAGACTAAAGAGAAGCTTGATAAACATTATGGTGACTCTGCACCTTCGATTAGAACAGTCTATAAGTGGTTTCAAAATTTTCGGACTGGCCATATGAGCACAAGTGACGCTGAACGTTCTGGACGGCGTGTGGAGGTTACGACTCCAGAAATCATTGATCAAATCCATGATATGGTGATGGATGACAGAAGAGTTAAGGTGCGTGAGATTGCTAGTGCTGTGGGCATCTCGACTGAACGGGTACATAATATTTTGCATAAACATTTGGACATGAGAAAGCTATCCGCAAGATGGGTGCCGCGATTGCTTACGCTTGACCAAAAACGGAATCGTGTGAAGTGTTGCAAGGATGGTTTGCAGCTGTTCCAGAAGAATCCGGAGGACTTTAAGCGTCGTTTCGTCACTGTGGATGAAACATGGATACATTACTATACTCCTGAGACCAAACAACAATCTAAACAATGGGTTACCGAGGGGGAATCTGCACCAAAAAAGGCGAAGACCGTTCCTTCGGCCGGAAAGGTTATGGCGACTGTCTTTTGGGATTCGCAAGGGATAATCCTCATCGACTATCTGGAAAAGGGTAAAACTATTACAGGTGAATATTATTCATCGTTATTGGACCGTTTGAAAACCGAGCTGCAAGAAAAACGCCCGCGATTGGCCCACAAGAAAGTCCTTTTCCATCACGACAACGCACCAGCACACACCTCAGCAGTTGTGGTCGCAAAATGGAAATAGGATTCCAACTCGTTTCACATCCCCCCTATTCTCCAGACTTGGCTCCCTCGGACTACTATTTGTTCCCCAATTTGAAGAAATGGCTGGCGGGACAAAGATTGTATTCAAATGAGTAGGTGATTGCAGACACTAATGGATATTTTGCAGACTTGGACAAATCCTCTTATTCGGAAGGGATCAACAAACTAGAACATCGTTGGACGAAGTGTATAATCCTAAAAGGAGACTATGTCGAAAAATAAAAAAGGTTTACCCCAAACACATAAGTAGTTTTTATTTTTGCACGGACTTTTCAAACCGGCCTCGTATGGTAGAAAGCACTCTATATGGGTATATTTTACAATATTATTATCACTCAGTAGACTGGGAATACGTCTTGGGTGGTATTGCGGATGTAAACACTGCAAAGTCTGCCTTCGATGAAGTTTTGTATGCTGGTATTAGTCTGTATGTCCCTGTGGTTCGTTCCAAAAATCCGAAGTTCCCGAAGTGGTTTTCTGATGAACTTAAAGATCTTATCTTAAAAAAGAAGTTGTGTCACAAAGAATACAAAAAAAAACCCGTCGGTGGGAAACTTATCAGAAGTTTTCGGAGTTAAGAACCCAATCCAATATCTTAAAGAGCAACTGCTACTTGCAGTATGTTAAAAATATTGAGACAAATTTAAAGCATAACACCAAACAGTTTTGGAATTTCATTAACAGTAAAAAGGGGGGCAAGTCCACCCCTACCTTAATAAATCTAGACGAGCTAACAGGGACGGATGGACAGACTATTGTGGAAATTTTTAAGTCTCATTTTCAGGGTGTTTATAGGTGGGATACTGACGGTGGTGAGCCTGGGCTTGAGGATGGTGGGGATAGTGGTGGATCATTCTCCTCTGTTGAGATCTCTCTGGGGGAGGTGTTTGACTATGTGTCTAAACTTGACATAAATAAGGGACCGGGTCCTGATGGTATATCTCCCAGATTTTTAGTTGACTGTGTCTATGCTTTGGCCAAACCGCTCCATATGCTTTTTAAAATGTCCCTAGAGAGCGGTATTTTTTCCTGACCAAGGGAAATATAGCTTCATTACTCCAGTATTTAAGTCCGGCGACAAATCAGACGCTAAAAATTATCGACCTATTTCCATTCTAAGTTCTATTCCAAAAGTATTCGAAAAAATTGTTTGCGACAAATTAAAACCATTCATAAAACCTCTTTTGGTTCCGGAACAGCACGGTGTTGTTGGTGGCAGATCGACGGCTACAAACCTAATCTTGTTGGTTCAAAGTACTATTGATGTAATGGAGGCGGGTGGTCAGGTTGACGTGGTTTATACGGATTTCAGCAAGGCCTTCGACACAGTCAACCACGATATCCTGATAGGGAAGTTAAGAGGTTATGGGTTTTGCGGAGCACTACTGAATTGGTTGACCTGCTACCTTACATACAAAAAACAGTTTGTTAAAGTAAAGGGCTTTGTGTCGAGTGAGGTGTCTGTTGCATCGGGTGTGCCGCAGGGTAGCCACCTGGGCCCGTTGCTGTTTAATATATTTATTAACGACCTACGAAAGGTGATTCTGTTTTCAAGGCCCTTGTTTTTTGCAGATGACTTGAATTTGTCTACGGCAATTCATTCTGTTGACGATGCTATGAGACTGCAGGGAGACTTGGATAAGGTGAGTGAGTGGTGCAGGAGAAACAAAATGAAACTAAATATTCAAAAATGTAAGATTATGTTGTTCTTTCGAGTGAAAGTTCCGCTTTTGTATGACTACAGTATTAATAACTGTCTTCTCGAAAGAGTCTCCTCATTGTGTGACTTGGGTATTTATTTGGACACTAAGCTTGATTTTCATATTCATTCTGACTTTATTACTAACAAATGTATTAAACTCCTTGGCTTCGTCTGTAGGAATACTAGGGATTTCCGGACCGTAGATAGCGTGAATATTTTGTACAAGGCCTTGGTGAGATGTTCTTTGGAGTATCTGTCATGTGTGTGGTCGCCATCGTATGCTGTGCATATTGAGAGTGTTGAAAGGGTACAGAGGAAGTATGCTAGATATGTCTCTTGCAAATTTAAGTGGAACATCACTGCCTATGGGGACCAGCTACGAAGACTTCAGCTGCAATCACTTTCAAGACGAAGGAAAGTTGCTGATATATGTTTCTTATTTCGACTTGTAAATGGTCATATAGACTGCTCTGATCTCTTGAGTCTGATAAATTTTCATGTTCCACCAAGATCAACAAGGGACCACGTACTCTTTGCCCCGAGGTACCACAGATGTAACTATGGCCTATTCTCGCCGATCACTAGAATCACTAATGGTGCCAGTGAAGCGGATCTTGATTTTTTTAATCTCTCTTTAAAACGTTTAAAAGAAAAACTGTTGACAGTCCACTGAGTTTTTGAAATGATAATTACTGGTGTTGTTATTGTATTGTATTGTTATAAGTTTACTATATTATTGAAATTTTTCTGTAAATACTATGTATAAAATGGGTCTGCCCGTAGATAAATAAATAAATAAATAAGTAGCAATAAAACTTATAGTCTGTGAGCGGTATTGCTTCAAGGGAAGGAGGTAAAAGGAGGGGAGGTCGTTAAATATTGTATGGTTACAATAGTTTAATGAGATTTTTTCCTGAATTTTATTTCAGATACTGGACAAATTTTATGCATAATTACGTATAGTGCAATATAAAAGGGAATTACAGGTGTGGAGGAGGGTATTAGAGGGGGGACTTTAGTTCCTATTTCAGAAATTTATGAATCGAGGAATCCGAAAATTATATTATTCTTTCATTATTTCTAACTTTAAGTCTCCATATGTTTCCATTTTTAAAAGTATTAACTCACCATAAAATATATGATAATTATAATACCGAGTTTTTAATGCTTGGATTAAGCTTTTCTTTAGTGTAGGAAGTCAAAAGTGTAGGAAGTGAAATGTGTTTGTACGGAAAGTAATGGGTAAACCACTTTACCAATTGGTTTTCTAAGCTTCAGATGTATCTCCAGGTTCCTTTATTATGGAATCGTGAATATAAGAATACTGAATGCCAATAGAACAGGTAAAGTTAGCTTCTTTAATAACTATTAAATGACGTATTAGGGAAATTTGTTTTGCAAATTTCAGTTTTAGTATTCATCAACAATAACACTACGAACATAAAAACCTGTTCAATTAGCTAGTCCATAGGAAATTTAAAATACCAAACATTGAAAAAATACACAATATTTAAATTATTTATATTTTAAACTTGTAAGGTGTGGTAAGTTATTTACTAATGGAATTCCATTGACAGTTGAGTAAATTAATTTGCAAATAAACTGTCGAGGTCCGGTAGTACCATCCAACAACAAAAACTGAAATACTTTAGCAATAAAATTTTTTTGGTAATAAAAGAAAAGACTAAATTGAAAATAATACTACGAGGGTGGATCAAATATAAATGAGATTTATTTTTAAATTTTATGTATTTACTATAACAAATAAACCAAGTATATATTATATTTCGATATAATCTCCTGCTTTAGAAATGCACTTTTCCCAGCGTATCGGAAGCTTTTTGATACGGTCGTCATAAAAGGAAGGGGGCTGTGTCAGTAACCAATTGTGTACGAAGCCCGCCATTGCGTTGTCATCATCAAATCGTAAGCCTCCCAGCGCCCATGGCTCAAAGAGATGAAAACCACAGGGCGATAGGTCAGGATTGTAGGGAGAGTGATCAAGTGTTGTTCAAAGATTTTCTCCAATTTTTCGCGAATGAGGGTTGCAGTCTGGGGTCGAGCGTTGTCACGTCTTTTGCGACGATAACCAAGTTTAACCTCACCCAAAAGGTTGCAGTAGTATTGTGCAAAAAATCGATGTAAAAAACGTAACGTCCGTGGAGGACGATCATGGCTCTCATTTTCGACCTCTTCACGGCTTCCCATGAACTCCCTACGCCAGGCGAACACACGAAGTCTTGACAGTGTTTGATCTCCGAGCTATGCCGTCAATCTCCACAGAATTTCAGTCGTTTTATGCCTTCACGACTAAAAAATTTAATAACAACGCGTTATGCAATCGAAGGGTGTACGTATCGCTTCGACATCGTGAGCTGTAATACTAAATGCACCTGGTGAGGCTTACCGATCGTTCTTTCCACTTCTAACAAATCCAGCCAACGTTGCTAGAAGGGGCCGCCCACTCCGAACGATACTAAGTATTCAGTACAGAAAGTCTCGTTTATATTTAATACACCCTCGTATAACATATTTATAAAAATTTCATAAGAAATATTTGTCACATAAATACACAATATATGAAATTCAAATAGTATCCAGGTACGTTATGAACAGCAGTCAAAATTGTAGTACCAGATGTACCATAAGAAAGTTTAGTTTAAAAATATTTAAAGTAAAAAAATTGTTAAAATGATTTACCCAGTACTTTTCTTGCAAAAGTGCAGTTCTAAAATAAATGCTACATTGGAATATTTAAAACTAAAGAATAATTCCCTTTATGTTTAAATATTAATAACAAAAATGAGAAACTTATCTTGTTTAAATAATCAAATAATCGGCCAAGTACAAGTCGAACTTGCGCAATTAGTGTTCCGTACGTTGATAACTTCACAAAACACACACCTAAATGAGTTTTTAAGTTTTTTTTTTTTTTTTTTTTTTTTTTTTTTTTTTTTTTTTTTTATTTATTTTTTCCGATCTTTATTGAAAACTGATGATGTTGAAATCTTGTTTTTTTTTTATTTACCAGATAAATTATTAAAGGCAATGCACTCTTGATAACTTTCCTTGTGGAAAATATTACAGAATTTTTTCAAAATTTTTTGATCAGTACTTTTCGAGATAAAGGGGGGGGGGAGGCGAGCGATTTTTTCGCAATTTTTTAAAAATAATACAAAGAAAAGGGTACGCAAGTAGTATATTATACATATTTTTGTTTTTACAAGCTTTCATTTGACACCCCACTTGATGGCCTGTTAAAAAAAAATTTTTTTTACTTCCGATTTCACCACCCAAAATTTAACTTTCAAAACTAAACGGCTCTGATGAGGCCATTAATTCCTGTATTAGTGGCAAATTTCAACTTTCCACGTCAAATGCCATAGTTTCGGAGAAAATCGGGTGTGACAGACAGACACCGAAGTGATCTTATAAGTGTTCCGTACGGAAACTTCAATCATCTTTTTAAAAATCACATCGGACAAAATATATGCTCTCTACTCTCGAAATACGTTTGTATGTGAAAGAATAAAATTTAAATACGTATACAGATACAAAAATTGTCAGGTCTGCTAAGAAAACCCCCTAGATGTGTAAATAAAAATAAACCTTTGTTGTGACTTGTAGCTAGATTATATTATTTGCAATATTTAATATTATTTATTATGAAGTTTTTAAGAGCCTAAAACCTGAAAAAAAAAGAAGAATTTTGAAGGGTAAAATAAAATACTTATCATTAGCAGGGAAAGTAAATACAATAATTTACCTGCTGTTTCATAAGTATATTTCCGCCAACTTAACCGGTCTGGTTACGTTGTAATAAGACCTTTAGGTCCGGTTACTTTGTAATCAGACTTTTATGCCTTCTGTATACTGTGTCAGTTAAAATGGAAAATAATGGAAAATCAGTAACACTGAAATAGTATATTACGACATACACGCAATCACTCTTTTAGCTCTCTACCTTACCTCTTCCACCCCGTATATATTTTACTACAGAAAAATTATTTTATATTAAATATATTGGATATCCAATCCAAAATTAGGAAAAATTCTCATAATAGTATTGAAACGATACAATGTCACCCATCCCTTTCACCCGTTTCCCATGTTAACAATGAAAAAAAATGTAATGTTTTGATTGCCTGACTAAAAAAATTCCGAAAAAGACCCATTACAAGAGGAATACGAAGTCATCCTTCTATCTCCCTTCTCCACCCCTTTGGCATTCCTAGCATTCTACTAAACGAGTCGTGAAATTATTGATCACTGCTCGGAACGTCATTTCCGTGATCGCTGCCATTTCTTTAAGCACATTTTTTTTGTTGGTTCAGCAAACCAGGATTGTAATTAGAATAACTGAAATATTTGCTCAATAAAAATAAACCATTGGTATTCAGTCAGGGCTACCTGAAGGCAAATGTATGTAGTCGCTTTTGGAAATTAGTTTATTCGAGGAAATTTGTGAGATATCGCCCTCACTTACTAAAACCAAAATTTCAGATTACAACTACGAACATTATGTAAAGATGGCGTTAAGACGTCCCCAATATTTCTCACATATCGCAAAATAACAGTTGTCGGGTCGAATATTACTCATGCTGACCTTGCGACCGAAACAACTTTAGGAGAATGTAAAATTTTTTTATGCTTTAGTTTTGGTTTGTCGGACTTCATTACCGGTAATTCTGTATATTGATAGGACCGTTAAACTACTCCATACAATCAAATGTTAAATGTTGTAAAGAGTTTCATAAGAATATTTGATTTAACCAAGTTACGTCTGTGGGGAGTATGGGTTGGCTTTAATTCTAGCCCCAGTTACATTTTGTAGGGATGCAGCCGTAAATATTTACCAAAAATGCGTTATGACGTACTGCTAGGTACATTACTTGATTGTTTACTTATTGAAATGTCGTATTTATATCGCAAACTGACACTTGAATATGCTTTACGATAGCAGTATTTCTTCATGCCCTGCCTGAGGTTGATATTGAACACGAAGTTTTTACCATGTGGATTATTGTTTTTGTGTCTGACATAATAGACATGCCCCGATCCGGAGAAACGCTCCATAGTGGCTAAATTTAGTTCTGGGGTTACGCTCTGTGTCTCGCCGGCTGCGTTCGTGCAACAAGTTTGAAGATAATTTTCAGGGCATCCTGTGTTTTTTTAGCCTCATAAGAGACTGTTTGTAAAAGCCGTTACTATACGAAAACCTTCCAATTTCAGATTACCTTAATTTCGTATTTTTTTCAATTCGAGAGATTTTGGGTAAAAATATATGTAATACCAGAGATAAATAAACTGATATGAAGACGTAAAAGTCATGGATCCCTATTTAACCTAGAAGGTATAAGAAATTCAAAACCCCTATTCGATTAGCACATCTTCGGATGAAATATGCATTCCATTGAAATACAGATTACCACCTTGGGTGCAGGCTTCGTTGTTGCTGCTCATCCATAGAAGCTCCGATTGTCTATTATTCGATTATCCAACATTTATGTAGTGTTACAAAGGATTGTAGCAAATAATTATTTGGTATATGTTTATACTCTGACTCCGCAAAAACATGTAGACTTACTATTAATGTGGCCTGAATTTTTTAAATTATAACATTAGCTCCGGTCAGAGAAAGTTGATTTTAGGTTCTATAAAGATGACAAACTGGTCCTGTAAATTCGTACAAATATGGTATATTAGTTTGCCTGTAGTATTTTTGTGCACGTACTTTTATTTAAACCTCTCTAACGTTGACAAGGTAAAATGCATACAATTTCTTTAAATTTAATCAGTTGAAATATATAGATAAGTTATTTGTTTTTCAAATGATATCACATTTATTGTAATTTTATATGCTGGAAAAAATAACACGTAGACTGTCTGCCTTTTCAAAAATTCCATATGATTTTTAGGAAGCACCAACCTTCAAACGAAACATGTCAAAATTTCATGACATTTAGACAATTAGTTTACAAGTTACAGCGGTTTTAATAATAATAATAATAATAATAATCTTTATTGTCTAACAGATATACCATTTACAAGACAATTAAGCATAAATAACATAATACAAAGGAGATAGAAATAAAAAGAAAAACAAAGTACCAGTATAGAACAAAAGACACAGATAATATAAAAATCACTTAGAAATTACATAAAACTGAAAAATTAAAATTAAAATGATACACTTGGAATAAATATCTATACATGCAACAATTTCTTTTTTAAGCATTTGGCAAATTGCGCAAATGACAGTTTTAGTGACGCTAGTTTTGATATTTTCAAAACAATGGAAAAAATCGAATTTCGTGTGTTGATTCAACACTGTTTTTTTTGATGGAAAAAAATACCGTTCAAGTAAAGCAATGGCTTGATAAGTGTTACGGGGACTCTGCCCCTGGAAAATCACTCATTATTTACTGGTATGCTAAACTTAAACGCGGTCGTACAGATACAAATGATGCTGAATGCTCGGGACGCCCAAATGAGGTGGTTACACAGGAAAACATCAAAAAAATCACTTTCATATTGTACCGATGTAAAAGGTCTAATGGATGAATTTCAAAATAACTCATACGATCCTGAAGAATGGAGACTGTTCATTGATTCTTCTAAACGGAGCATTAAGGCAGTTTTGCTGCATAATACCAACGTTTACGCTCCCATTCCGATTGCTCATTCCACAGTTATGGAAGAGCAATATGAAAAAAATGAAGCAGCTTTTGATAAAAATAAAATATGCTGATCATAACTGGAAAATTTGTGGAGATCTGAAAATTGTAACAATATTGCTTGGCCAACAGTCAGGGTTTACACTTTCTCCCTGTTATAAATGTCTGTGGAATAGCAGAGACAGGGAACGTCATTATAAGAAAAAAATTTGGCCAACAAGAGAATCGTTCACTCCTGGTGAATTATTTCCACCATTGGTAGATCCAGGAAAAGTTCTTATTCCCCCGCTTCACATTAAGCTTGGACTTATGAAGCAATTCACGAGAGCATTAGATACAAACGGCCCATGTTTCAAATATTTGCATAAAAAATTTCCGAAATTTTCTGAAGCTAAAATTAAGGCAGGCGTATTTGACGGGCCACAAATAAGAAAATTGTTTCAAGATTCATTATTTGTTACTAAAATGAATAAAGTTGAAAAAGCTGCTTGGCTTAGTTTTAAAGAAGTCGCAACAAACTTTTTGGGAAATAATAAAAGTCCTAAGTACAAAGAAATAGTCGAGAAAATGGTAAAAAATTTTTAAACATTAGGTTGCTTAATGAATCTAAAATTACATTTCCTGGACTCCCACATCGATGATTTCCCAGATAATCTTGGTGACTAGAGTGAGGAGCAAGGGGAACGTTTTCACCAAGATTTGAAAATCATAGAAAATCGGTATCAGGGACGATGGGATGACCATATGCTAGCGGACTATTGCTGGTCGCTAAAAAGAGAAACAAGTCCTCAAAAGCGTTTGGGCAGAAAGCCTTTGAATAGGTCATTCGCGGAAAAAAGAACAAGATACAGCCAAAAAAAGGAAAGTTAGGCGCTGGTCTAACCTTCGCAATTCTAGGGCTTAAGGGTCTACTATTTGAGAGTATATGGTTTAAAAGTCCTGGTTTTGAGTTTATTGGGTCTCATTTTTAAAGTTACAGGGTTATTGAGGTCTATTTTTTGAGGTTACAGGGTGTGGGAGTCTAAGGTTGCAGGGTTTAGGGTTTAAGAGTATCACGTTTGAGGATTCCCCAACTGTATACCAAATTTGGTAGGAATCGGTTGGTTTTTCAAAAATTTTGTCCGCCATCTTGAATCCGCCATTTTGAATTTTGCAAATCTGACCTCAGATTCATGATCAGCAACCCAAAAAACCCCCGTGTACCAAATTTGGTAAGAATCGGTTGAATTTTAATTTGAATTCGTTTTTTGCATTCGAGAAGCACTATATCTGTCTGATTTATTGAGGTTAGAAAGAAAACAGAACTGTATGGCTTAATCCAACCGATGAATATTAGCTTAGCGTGTCCGAATACATATTAATACATCTTTGGATTCATGAAAAAGCTTGAATCAATTTTTTTTAGGAGTATATTTTTTCTTAATTTTTTACTAATTTTTACCTATTTTTTGAGGTTAGAAAAAAATTGAGATGTGATGGCGATATTCTGACGTCAGATTCGTGATCAGCGGGCAAAAATACTACGGATCTGATATATCGCATCAAAAGTATACCCCACTTTTTTTTTGTGGGGGCTGTGTTATTAATTAAAATATACAAGAATATTAGAGAACCTTGCCTTCTCTTATGTTTCTAGAATATGGTTTATTATTTAAATTAACAATGCGATTACGGTACATACGACAACTTAACGCTTTTATGCAGTCCATGAAAGAAGAAATATAAAAAAGACACAATAATTCTAAAATGTCGTAATGTAATTTGGTTCGACCCAATTCTTCTTAATTGACTACATAAAATACCAGCGCGGCGCGCTAGTGTTTGCACATTAAACACAATGTCCTTTTCTCGTCATTTTGGAGCTCTAGGTACCTTTGTTTTTAAATCACAACATTTTGCTACCTATATTTTATTATCTTTAAACTTTTTTTTTCATAAATAATACACGACATCACCTTTTACTTAAATATCAATGACATCTTTTCAATTACTTATTCACTTCTTGTACACAGTCAATAGAGGACACTTAGAAGTACACTGGTGAGCAAAAAAAATCGAATCAAAATATTTTGTTTTATTTAACGCCGATCTTTCAATTTAATTTTCAAACAGTGGTATTATTTTTGGTATCATTAGACTGCTGATTTTCTACTCTTTCCAATATTACCAAAAACATTTGGATTTCCAGAACTTTTTACTGATTAAAACGGTTTCAATCAATTTTTGCCTGCTCAGCAACGTAATCGTCGCGCACTATAGGGTAATAACTACAAGTTATTACCCTATTGCAAGTAGGGCATAGCCCACGTGTAGTCGCTGCGCAACTGCACCTGAGCCAGTCAGCTGTGTCCAAAGTCTACGGAGGTTACCAAAAGAGTGGCGCCTTTACACGAAGACCAGGATCAGGAAGAAGAGGGTGTACCTCGGAGCGTGACGACCGCATCACTGTCAACACAACTCTAAGAAATCGTCACTTAACCTGCGTTGAGGTCCAACAGGAGGTTCGACAAGTTCGTGGTCAGGCTGTCATTCATTAGACAGTCAGAAGAAGACTTAAAAAAGCAAACCTAACTCTGAAAAGATCAGCTAACAGATCCAAATTGACAGCGGCCCATCGACAAGCGCAACTCAGATTTTCCCGAAAAATGTCGACTGGACCTTAGAGCAATGGCGGTTCTTTTTATTCTCCGACGAGTCCTGAATGTACCTATATAGCAATGATGGAAGAAGACGAGTCTATAGGAGGCCTGGGGAGCGCTATGCGCAGTGCTGCATTACGGACAAGGTTCTGTCATGGTGTGGGAAGGCATCTCACTGGATGCGAAAACCGAATTAGTTTTCGTGGCTGATGAGACTCGTAGCGGTGGATTAACTGCTCACCGGTACATCGAGAAAATCTTGCAGGAACACGTCGTTCTTTAGGCTGGGTTTGTCGGCGATAACTTCATGCTAATATACGACAATGCAAGGCCACATGTTGCTTTATCGGTGCGGCAATAACTGGCGGAAGTGGGAATACCCACAATTAAACTGGTCTGCGCGGAGTCTTGACCTCAATCCAATCGAGCACATGTGGGATAAGCTCAAAAGAAAATGTTCGAGCCAAAAATCCAGCTCTTGCATCGCTGAGGGACTTAAAGGCTACGATGGCGGAAGAGTAGGGAAGAATCCCATAGACAGTCATGAAAAAGCTAATTCGCTTCATGAAAAAACCGACTGGAAGCAGTAATAAGGGCTAGGGGGGATAATACAAAATATTGATTTTGGTTTTTATTAATAAATTTAATTGTTAAACTTAAAATTTGCTTATTTTTTTTTTTACCTAATTGTTAAACTTAAAATTTGCTTAATTTACTTTCTCTTACCCCTATTTTCAATCCTTGTTCTCCTTATTTTCCCTTTCAATCATTTTAATCATTAACAAGCATAAGGTATGCTATGGAATTTGATATCATTAGAAAGAGAATAGAATAGGCTTTCAAATGATACTAAATATGTAAAACTATATGAGTACTAAATTCTATGATCCGTGTTAAATAAAACCAAATAGTTTGAGTCGATTTTTTGCTCGCCAGTGTAACGCGTAGACTGAAAAGTTTTTGGTCTGACACATAGATGTCGCCCTTTTCAAAAAATTCATATGATTTTTAGGAAGTCCAACCTTCAAACGATACCTGTTAAAATTTCAAGACATTTCCAAAATTAGTTTACAAGTTACAGTGGTTTTAGTTAAGTTGTTTTTGATATTTTCAAAACAATGGAAAAAATCGAATTTCGCGTGTTGATTAAACACTGTTTTTTTATGGGAAAAAATAACGTTCAAGCAAAGCAATGACTTGACAAATGATGCGGGGACTCTGCCCCTGGAAAATCACTCATTATTTACTGGTATGCTGAATTTAAACGCGGTCGTACAGATACAAATGAAGCTGGATACCCAAATGAGGTGATTACACCGGAAAACATAAAAAAATTCACAAAATTGTTTTGGATGACCATAAAGTGAAATTACGTTAGATAGCTGACACTCTAAAGGTATCAAAAGAATGTGTTATCATATTTTGCATGAACATTTGGGAATGAGAAAGCTCTGTTCGTAATGGGTACCCTGTTTGCTCACAGTGGACCAAAAACAACAACGTGTTGATAATTCTGAGCGCTGTTTGGACCTGTTTAAGCGCAATTAAAAGGATTTTTTCATGCGATACATGAGAGTGGATGAAACATGGATCCACCACTACGCACCGGAATCAAATCGGTAATCAGCTGAGTGAACAGCAGCCGGTGAAAGCCGTCCGAAGCGACCAAAGACACAACAGTCGGCTGGAAAAGGTTTTGGCCACTGTCTCTTGGGATGCGCATGAAATAATTTTGATCGACTGTCCTGAGAAGAGAAAAACCATCAATAGTGAATATTATATAAAGTTATTAGTGTGTTTGAAGACAGAAATCGCAAAGAAATGGCCCCAAATGAACGAGAAAAAGTGCTCTTTCATCAAGACAATGCACCGTGTCAAGTCAATGGTTACGATGGAAAAATGGCATGAATTAAAGTTCGAATTGCTTCCGCATCCACCATATTCTCCAGAGTTGGCCCCCAGCGACTATTATCTATTTGCAGACCTCAAAAAAATGCTCACGGGAAAGAGATTTGGCTTCAATGAAGAAGTTGTCGCCGAAACTGAAGCCTATTTTGAAGGTAAATACAAATCCTTCTACAAGGACACTATATTGATGAATAAAGTCGAATTCAGCAAAAAAAATGTGTTTCAAGTAGCTAGACCAAAAACTTTTCAGCCTACGTGATATACATGATAAAGGAATTTTACATAATATAAAGGGTGTTTTTTATAGAGGTATAGAACTTTGAAATTGAATAAAACAACGATGAATTTTTTAAATTGACATGAAATTTACTTTATTCGAAAGATAATCTTCTGGCATTATAATTTAAATATGACTTCTGGCATATGACCGCCACGGCTGGCTCGGACGTAGTCTAATCTGGAGGTCCAATTTTCGATGACTTTTTCCAACATTTGTGGCCGTATATCGGCAATAACGCGGCGAATGTTGTCCTCCAAGTGGTCAATCGTTTCGGGCTTATCGGCGTAGACTAGCGACTTCACATATCCCCACAGAAAATAGTCTAGCGGCGTTAAATCGCACGATCTTGGAGGCCAATTCACGGGTCCGAAACTTGAAACTATGCGGTTACCAAACGTTTCCTTCAATAAATCAATTGTGGCACGAGCTGTGTGACATGTTGCGCCGTCTTGTTGAAACCACAGCTCCTGCACATCATGGTTGTTCAATTGATGAACGAAAAAGTCAGTAATCATGGCTCTATAGCGGTCATCATTGACTGTAACGTTCTGACCAGCATCGTTTTTAAAGAAGTACGGACCAATGATTCCACCAGCCCATAAAGCACACCAAACAGTCAGTTTTTCTGGATGTAACGGTGTCTCAACATACACTTGAGGATTATCATCACTCCAAATACGGCAGTTTTGTTTATTGACGTATCCATTCAAACAAAAGTGAGCTTCATCGCTAAACAAAATTCGCTTATGAAAATCGGGATCAACGGCAATCTTGTTTTGGGTCCATTCACCGAATCTACGCCTTGCTAGGTGATCGTGTGGCTTCAATTGTTGCACGAGTTGGATTTTGTAAGCACGCAAACCAAGGTCTTTCCGCAAAATCTTCCATAAAGTGGATGGACACATATCCAATTCCTGTGCACGATGGCGGATAGACTGATTCAGGTCTTCCTCTACGCTACGCTCTACAGCAGCAATGACTTCTTCTGTACGCACTGTATAACGTCTCTGTGGATGCGTATTATCATTTAGAGTAAACGTGGTGCGAAAACGTTCCATAGTTAATCGAATTAATTGCTCTGATGAACGATTATGTTGACCGTAAAATGGACGTAGTACGCGATACGTATTTCGAACAGAACCATGATTTTCAAAATAAATTTGCACAATTTGGAAGCGTTGTTCAGGCGTCAGTCTATTCATGTTGAAATGCCAAACCAAATTAAACATAAATCACTTGACAGCTGACAAAATGGCCGCCAGTTAAAAAAAGTGTTGCCAACTTAAAATTTTATACCTCTATAAAAAACACCCTTTACAATAGTTTTAACACGAATAATTTGACGCAAACTCAAAGCATAACCTAAAAATATAGCTTAGAGGTGAGCTTTCGAGCTTGTTAACTATTAACGGGAATTTATAACGTACTTTTTCGATTGTGAATCGAAAAATATTACTACTAAAAATAAAAAAAGGAACAAACTTTTTTGCGAAATCGAAATTGATTAATTAATACAGGTCACAGAAACCATAATATACGTTCAACTTATACGTTTTAAGGTAACCATTAATTAAACTGTAAAAATGCTCCTCGCAAAAAAAAATCAATTTTTTCCCGGTACAAGCTGTCCGCCTACATACATTGCATAAACCGTCAGTATTAATGCAGTCACGAATTCCTGATTAAATTTAGACTTTTCTCTAAGCTTAAAACCACCTTCAAACCCCAAGATAAAAATGTAATTCGAATTTGGTCAAAATCAACACGCACACAAAGAAATTCAATATTATTTTTTATTCAAAAAGCGGAACAGCAATGCGGTCGCATATAGCTTTTGAAATTTAATCATGAGAAGTGGCACTATTGCCTTTATACGATATCCTTGAATTTAAGCGGATTAAGAACATACACTGAACAGTTATAAAACGGAAATTTTAAAGGAAGTTTAAAGAAATAAAACATGTTAGGTTAATGAAAGACGTAATTCGCTCCTAAGGTTTATGACTCGAAGCTGTAAAGAAAGTTGTACACGAGTTCGAAAGGATGACCAAAAAAAGGTAATTGATCACAATCGAAACGATTTTTCGACGGTTTTTCCGACCGACGTTAGGGGTCTCGAGGCGTAACTTCAACCTGCGTTCTTTAACCTATTATTTTTTCCAGTAAAAATAAAAACATAAAATGCAAATATAGATATAATTAGTAATGTTATATAAATTCACCGTACTAAAATTATAACGTCATGTAAAGTCATAGGTACTAGAAAGTGATCTATATACGCAAAAAATTTACTGCATTTACCCAGAAAAAGGCAGAAAACCAAGCCTTGCCACAAGGTTCTTTGTGCGAATGGATACACATTAAGTGTGCAATGTATTTGTAAAACCAAATAACCGGCCAATCGCAAGTCGGATTTGCGCATTTAGTGTTCCGTATGTTGATTGCTTTTGAAATAAAAATTTTTGTTACGGAGGTATAAAATGATTTATGACTTCACAAAACACACCCAAAATGAGTTTTCAACAAAGTTTTTTCAGATCTTTACTGAAAACTGATGAACTTGAAAATTTTGTTTTTTATATACCAGATGAATTATTAAAGGTAATGCACTCCTGATAATTTTCCTTCAATCTACACCCTGTGGAGAATATTCCAGAATTTTTTCCAAATATTTTGATCGGTACTTTTCGAGATAAAGGGGGGACAATGATTTTTTCGCAATTTTTTAAAAATAATACATATGTATTTTCACGTTTTTTTCTTAGTCCATAAGGTATAATAGTTATAGCATCTTAGCTACCTAGTAGCAAATAAATCAATCTAGCTCAATCTAGAATCTAGTAATAAAAGTGTAAAACAAATATTTACTACCCAAATATTTGTTTAATTGTAAACAAATTTTATCTCGGTACAAAAGCGACTCGCCACTCTGTTACAGTAATGTACTTAAAAGTGTATTACAAAAACCTCCACCATACGCCAAGAGACATAGGTTTCATAGTTTTTTTTCACATCGGATAAATTATCAAACGTAAGGCACTCGTGATAATTCTCGTTCAATCTACACTTTATGGAGAAAATTCCAGAATTTTTTGATCAGTACTTTTCGAGATAAGCGGGGATATCGATTTTTGGCAATTTTTTAAAAATAATGTAAAGAAAAGTGCGCGTAAGTATTACATTATATAGTGAAGTCCGTTTAAAACGAACTGCAAAATGGTTCGCTATATCCCAAGTTCGTTACAGACAGTAAACAAAATCTAATATCATTTTTCACTAATTTTTTATTAGCATTAGGCATTAGGTGCTAATGCTTAGAAAAATGAATAATAATAATTATTAAATTAAAAGAAAACGTTCAAAGGAAAATAAAAACAAGTCACACTAAAGTTATTATTATGTATGTTGGTTCATATACGAGTATAAACGAAAACATTAAAATAGGTAGTTTATACAATAAAATCAGTAATTTTCGTTTGTACAATTTTACTTGAAAAAAAAATGGCGTTTATATAATTGTCAAGGTCACAAAAACTACTCCATATAATTCAGGAATTTCACGAGATTTCAAAAAATTTCAATCATTTCTGAAATGGATGGAACATAAATATTATCTCCTTCTCCAAGCTCGTCTTCGTTGTTATTATCGCTTAAAAATCTTTCCAGAAGTCACTGATGTCACAACTTGATCATCAGTTAATACCTCTCTTGTCATTAATTCGTTATCAGCAATACATATTCTTCAAAATTAAAGTGATTAAACATCTTTTTAATCTCGATTTTCACTGTACTTTGTTGAATGTCAGCATCGTAAACAAATTCTGGACAATGAGTATAGCCGGTAATAGGAACGTGTTCATGTCATGTTTAGGTTTTTTTACTTTTTACAACTAAAGTTTCTTTTATCATAGATTGATAAGATTTCTTATCAATCTAGATTTAGTTAAATTCAACTGTTTGCAAACATCACTTTGTTTAACTCCATTTTCTATTTCCCTTAAAATATCGTGTTTGTCTTTTAAAGTAAACGCTTTATGTTTTTGTGTAGTCATTTTAAAATAAAAACTTAAACAATCACTTTGCTACTTTTATCAAATATGCTCTAACAAGCGACGCGGCGGAAACAAGTAGAATAGGGGTTCCCAGCGAGTTTCGGTGAATTCTCTAGATCAAGTCGAGCCACATCGAGCACAGGGAGTGGCAAGTTCGTTATAAACGGACACAAAACATCCAAATTTGGTTCGCTTTATCCGGAAGTTCGTATAACCGATAAAAATTTGCATTGGTCTTATGGAAGTTTTTTCATGCATTATAAAATAGTTCGTTTTAAAAAACAGGAAATTCGGTATAAACAAGTTCGTTATAAGCAGACTTCACTGTATATATTTTTGAACTCGTGTTTTTACAAGCATTCATTTGACACCTCACTCGATGACCTGGTAAAATTTTTTTCCAATTTCACCCCCCAAAACCAACCCCTTAAGTTAAAATTTAACTTTCAAAACTACACGGCTCTGATTGGGCCATCTACTATATTTGTGTCATATTTCAAGTTTCTATGTCAAATAGTTTCGAAGAAAATTGGGCGAGACAGATGGACAGACAGACAGACGGACGGACAAACACCGAAGTGATCTTATAAGTGTTCCGTGCGGAACATTAAAAAGTTGTGTGTGAGATTGTGACAACCAAATTTTCGAATAATAAAAATATCTTTGACTTTCAATTTGGTCTCGAGGCACAATTCGTGTGCTTGCTTCTTTTTGGTGAATTATGTGTCGAAGCTCTATAAATCCTTAACAAAGATTTTCCGAGTTCAAATCGTACATCGGCTGTATTTTTTGTGGGTTCTAGAAACTTCAGTCTGACAGAAACTAGAACATAAAACATATACCCGGAAAGAGAATGTAATAATAATTTTAATTATTGAATCTACGGTGGTAAATGCTCGACTATCCTGAGGTTCTCCTGAGATATTACCAAACTCGAGAACGTGTAAATTACCTCGGAGTGTTGTTGGGCCTGTGACTAAGCATCAGACTGAAGTCATCGCAAACTGAGTCAAACAGAGATAGAGACACTTAGGGGAAAATAAAAATAAGAGAAAGAGAAAGCATAAGTTAGCGTTTTGAACATTTATGCAACGGTTTCAGTTTGAAAATTGTATAGTGATTATTAAGGAGAAAAATAAAGGGTTCAAGAAACGGTTTAAATAAATGTTTAAGTAGGAATAGGTAAATACTATTGTGTATCACTGACATGAATCCTACACTATTTCACCTCTCTTATTCCAATTTAAGATACAGCAGTCACAATGATAAAATTAAGAGGCGAACAGCGAATTTAAAAAATAACTAGAAACTTCTCATTCTATAACAGTTTTCACTATATCACTATTTTACACCTAAATCAACAGATTAAGTGAAATTTTACTAAAGCTGTCAATACTGTTCGCTATTGGGTAAGTGTATAGCATCGTAACGAATTTAACTTCACTACACTCACCTCAACATTTTGGCTCCAATGAAGAAATTAAGTTGAAGGCAAAGATAAATCCTTCTACAAGAAAGGTATAGAAATGTTAGAAAAGCATTGGACTGATTGTATCGCTCTTGAAAGAGACTATGTTGATGAATAAAGTCGAATTTTTCATTTTTTCACCCAGTGATATTTTTGGTGTCCGGGAACTGATTCAGCGTTGCTAGGGTAATAAAAATAGTGTTGCAGGCCGGTTAATTGATTCTCTGTCATCCAACTCTGGACATAGGCCTCTCCCAACTCTCTCCAACTGCCTCTATTTTGAGCCATGCACTTCCAATGTGGGCCTCTGACTCTCATCATCGCTTCAACGCATTTGAGGCCGGCCTCTGGCTTTCCTTCCCAACCAAGGTCTCCACTGTTGGATCACCACGTTCCAACGATCATCCGTTTGTCTGGCAATCCGTTCTCGTAAATCCGATAACCCTGTAGTCTTCCTAATCCATTCATTTGTTCTTCTATCAGACAACTTTATATTTTTTTTGTGGGTCTAGCACACGTGTGTAGGGAAATCCCTAAAACGCTACAGGACCGACACGTATGCGGAAAAAGCGATTAACGTGGGTCTTGAATCGCTGTAAATTGTACTCGGTGGGAAACACAGTCCTGGGCAAATTGTTCGAAAGGGATGAAGTTCCCCATGTGAAAGACTGTTTGATCGCATATGGATGTGAAGTATTAGCAGCGACGTTTATTTCTAGTATGCACCGCTCTGGGAGGAATTAAGCGGACTACATCCATCCAACACTTTTCATGAAAATACTTGTAGAATAGACTCAAGTCGCCAACCATTCTTTGACGTTCTAACGAATCAAGACGCCGGCCAGTTCCGGGTCTCTAATCAGGCGAACAGCTCTTCTATGAATAGAATCCAACAAATCCACTGTATGTTGTGGAACAGAGACCCAAACATGGGACCAATATTTCATAGTTGGTCGAATTTGAGCTTTGTATTTGTATTTTTATTTGTTCAATATCGCTCTCTCCATGGCCCCATGGGTGTTTGTTAGTTTGCCCATATTTGCTTTAGTAAGGGTCCATGTCTGACATCCATATGTCAAGACTGGCAGGATGCACTGATCCAACACTCTACTTTCAAGTATTGTGGCATTCTAGAACCTGTCTCAGATATATGTATTCGTTAAAAATGTCTAGGGTGCAGCCGATGGTGGTTCTCGTATCCTCAGTGTTTGTCATGATCTTTGTCTCTTCCTTATTCTTCTTTAGTCCGACCTTTTCCGACTCTTCTCCTAGCTGTATTAACAGTCTGAAGGTCTTCAAAATTTGGGCTAATTAGTACGACGTCGTCTGCATATCTGAGATGGTTGAGTTTTTTACCATTGATGTTTATGCCCAAGAAGGTGGGGTAGGAAAAAGTAATTGTAAAATAAGATTTTATTATGTTATAGAATATAATATTTTTATTGTCAAAAATAATTTAGAAAAGTTCTAAGGTTGGGGAAGGAGAAGACAAATGAATCCAAAGGGCGGTTTTTAGGCGGGTAATGCCTCCTCTTGCGAGCCGTCACTGCAGTTAAAGTCGATGCAATACTGCAAGTTTCTTATTTTACAGGACTTAATATAGCTCTTTATTGTAACAAAAACGATATTATATTTAGTCTTAAATCAATAACCGTTAAAAACAAAATAACTTCACCTTGAAATTATTTTACTAAACAAAGGTGTCAGACGGGAGATTGCAACATTCACTTCACAGTATTTACTCATATTCATTTTTTTAACACTTACTATTGACATTTGTAGAGACAAAATATTGTTATTTGTACTTTATCACGTCTATACACTATTCGTTCCATATAATATTGTAATTAAGTGTATGAACAAGTCCATCTATTTATCGATATGTTACGAGGGTTGTATGATAAGTACCTGGCCTTGACAAGAAAAAACCATTTTTATATATAAAATTTATTTTATTTTTCAACATGATCTCCTCTTAGCTCGATACACTTAGTTCAACGTTTTTTCTGTCTTCTGTATTCCATCTAAAAAATACCATTTCTCCAACCCTTCAAAATATGCGTTTGTTTCAGCAATCACCTCATTGTTTGGGTCAAATTTTATTCCGCCGAGCCATTTTTCCATGTTCGGAAATAGCAATTTGTATTCTAACTCATGGAATTTTACCAAGGGGATAGCACAAGTGTGTACAGTGTAGGTAGGGTAGTCACAAGGTATACCAGGTGTACAAGTATGAAATGCGGATTTCAGACAACAAATGGTGCACCAATGCAGTTTTGTGCTATAAAGATTTGACACTGCGCCATTTTGTTGTGTCATGAACAAGTGTCAGACGCGCACGAGTGATAAATTGGAAAAGTGTGTGCATAGTGTTGTGCTCAATATGTCGAAATTTATACCGAACAAAGAGCATTCGCGGACAGCATTAATTTTTTGTTTTCATTTAAAGAAAACTGCTGTTGAATTATACAGATTGCTTCGAGAAGCTTATGGTGAAGATGCTCCATCGCAAGATACGTGTGAACGATGGTCTCGGAGTTTCAAAAGTGGTCATTTCGATGTTGCAGACATGGAACGTGGAAAACCGCCAAAAAAATACGAAGATGTGGGATTGCAAGCATTGTCGGACGCAAACACAAAAACAACTCGCCGAGCAATTGGGCGTAAGTCAACAAGCTGTTTCCAATCGCCTACGAGAGATGGGAAAGATTCAGAAGCCGGTAGATGGTCCCCAACTCATCAACATGAATTGAACGACAGGCAAATGGAAAAGCGCAAAAACACGAGTGATATTTTGCTCGCTCGGTACAAAAGGGAGTCGTTTTTTTACATCGTATAGTTACAGGGGATGAAGAGTGGATTTATTTTGAGAATTCCAAGCGCAAAAAATCATGGGTAGACCCAGGCGCACCATCCACATCGACCGCAAGACCGAATCGCTTTGGCAGAAAGACGATGTTCTGTGTTTGGTGGGACCAGAGGGGCGTGGTCTATTATGAGCCCTTAAAACCTAGGGAAACAGTTAATACTACACGTTACCAACAACAACTGAGCGATTTGAACCGTTCGCTACTTGAAAAAAGGCCAGAATACCGAAAGAGGCAACACAAAGTCATTTTTCTTCATGACAATGCTCCATCACATACCAAAACCAGTTCGCGACACCTTGGAAGCACTCAGCTGGGAAGTTCTACCCCATGCGGCTTACTCACCAGACTTAGCTCCTGCCGATTACCACTTGTTTGCATCGATGGGTCACGCACTTGCTGAGCAGCGCTTTGGTTCGTACGAAGATGTGAAAAAATGGCTCGATGAATGGTTCGCAGCAAAAGGGGAAGAGGTTTACTGGCGTGGTATTCACAAATTGCCCGAAAGATGGGAAAAATGTATAACAAGGGATGGAGCATTCTTTGAATAAAGCACTTTTTATCATTCTTCCGAATTTAACATGTTTTTTTTAGAAAAAAAAAACCGGTCAAGTGCAAGTTGAACTTGCGCAATTAGTGTTCCGTACATTGATTGCTTTTAAAATAAAAAATTTTGTTACAGATGTATAAAATGATCAGTGACTTCACAAAACACACCCTAAATGAGTTTTCAACAAAGTTTGTTTCCAATCTCTACTGAAATCTAATGACCTTGAAATTTTTGTTTTTTTTTTTTTAAATACCAGAAAAATTATTAAAGGTAATGCACTCGTGATAATTTTCGTTCAATCCGTGGAGAATATTCCAGAATTTTTGCAAAATTTTTTGATAAGTACTTTTCGAGATAAGCGATTTTTTAAAAATAATACAAAGAAAAGTGCGCGCAAGTATTACATTATATATACATTTTTTACTCGTCTGTCTTTTCACAAGCTTTCATTTGACACCACATTCGACGACCTAGTAAATTTTTTTTTTTTTCACTTCCGATTTCACCCCCCAAAACTAACCCCTTAAGTCAAAATTTAACACTCAAAACTACATGGCTCTGATGAGGCCATCAATTCCTATATTATTACCAAATTTCAACTTTCTATGTCAAATAGTTCCGGAGAAAATCGAGTGTGACAGACAGACAGACACCGAAGTGATCTTATAAGTGTTCCGTACGGAACACTAAAAACCGCATTTCATACTTGTACACCTGGTAGGCGGGAAAAAATATTTTCATCGTAATGCCGGTGGGACCCTCCTAAAATTTGCCATTTGTCTAAAAAAATAAGATTTGCACAGTTTTAGCTCAATTAGATAACGTTAACCCGTGCCTCATGGAGGTTAAAGCTGTAAAATTCGATTTTTTACACAAAAATCGTGGTTTTTTCCCTCATAAAATGAAAATCATTCGTCCTAGAAACCTGATTCTTGTTTCATTGTTGTCTTAAAGTTTTACTCCTACCACTTTCTTGTTAAAACTTTTATATTTGAAGATATTCATCATCCAAGAGCAAACATGATTCGAATCCTCAAATTCGACCTTCGACCTGTTTAGAAAAGGAAAGTGAAAAATGGCAACAAAGATACCTAATTTAAATAATTTTGACCATTTTTTGTTTCCTTATACACAATTATACAAATCCATTATTATACAATATATAAGACATAAAATTGTCATTTGTTTAACAATGTTCGTTTAGTGACTTTTTTGTGAGGTTTGCGCGACACTGTCTTCTACAGCATCAACAAGTCATGCTTGTTTAGGATCGAGTTCAAGGCAGAAAGAAATGCCTCTAATCGGCCACATGTCTCATCAAATCAGTGGCAGTAAATTACCATCTAATTATCAAGTTTTACGCAGTTTATTTTATAATATACGTCAAGTGAAACTAAACACCCGAGAAGCTGCAAGACTTACAATATAGGACGTTTTAATTTTTTAAGAGAAAGCTAAGATACCAATCAGACACCTGAAAGACTGTATTGCAAAATTAGAAAAACTGTACGAAGAGTAGATAAAACTGCAAAAAAAGCTAAAAGATATGAAAGCACAGCGGAAAATAAAAAAAGCAGAAGCTTTCAAGCCATTCAAGTCACAGACATTTGTTTATTTATAAATTAATATTTATGAAAAAGCGTGGTTCAAACACCCCCAAACCCACTTGGGCCCCCAACCAAGACCTACAATTGTTAAAATCTATTGTGAAATACAGACAAACTGATAAAGAACTTGCTGACAAGGCAACTTTAGAAAAAAATGGAAAAACAAGCATGGTTGGAAAATGTCTAAAATTAATTTCTGTTGAAGAAAATTATTACGATCATGAGGATGTAAAAGCAAGGCTCAATCTCAAACAAGCGGGTGATTTATTGGACAAAAAAATTGATTATGTTGTTTCTCATCAAACTCTAAATTTTTTCAAGAGAATTGAAATTGATACTATTTAAAAGCTAATGAGATAGTAAACAGTTTTAAGGTTGTCAATGACACAGCTGAAAGAGGTGTAAAATTAATTCAAGACTTCAATTCCTGTTTGATGAAAGATCAAGAACAACGGCAGTTTCTGTTACAAGTTGTATCTGAATGTAGGAAAATTTTTCCTGACCCTTCAAACGCCACCTTATCTAAGCCGTTGCCACTTTGATCTGATAATAAATTGTAAATGTAAATAATAACTTCTTTCCTTTATATTGCTTCCTTTTTTATAATTAAACTTCAAATAATAAAATGCATTTAAGATTATTTCTTCTCATTTTTATACCTTTTTGCTTTTCTTTTCTCCTAAATCTTCCATTTTCAATTTGGATTTCGCTCTATTTACTTTTGAAAACAGTTTTAACTAAACCCTTTTTTATGTACACATTGACAAAATAAAATCTAGACAGCCGATGTAATTGAATCTTGCAATGTTTTTAGACATTTTCATAAAAAAATCAATTTTAATAAAAAATCAAAACTTCAACTTTGATGAGGCACGGGTTAACTTTATTTAATTGAGCTGAAACTTTACCAACCTCATTTCTTAGTCAATTGGCAACTTTTAGGAGAGTCTTAGTCAATTGGCAACTTTTAGGGGGGGGGCGCACAGTGTGTCGAGTACAAGTTAGCTGGACAAAAATTATTTTTTCACTTATTTCAAGTGTGCAACTAAATGAAAGACACTGTATTATTATTTTTAATAATAACCAGATGAAAAATCAATTATTGCATTTGCCAATTAAAAATAAAACAATTAATCCATATTACTTAGTTTTATTGACACAAAAAGGATAAACTCAAATAATACCTGCCTTTCAGGTAGGTAACTTGTGCATTATACATACATAAGTAGTTGGTATTTAGAATGTTTTTTGATTTTTTTTTTTTTGAAGGCACATATTTCTTGCTGTTCGGTTCAAAAAAAAATTGTTTTTGAAAATTCCAGTCAAAAATTGTTTTTTGTTTAATTTTAAAATAAATGTTATAAATGCTCTGTAATAAATTTAGCATAATGACACTGACTGTAATTATATGTAAAATAAAAATACTCATTTATTGATAAAGAAAAATTTACAAGTCAAGGTTTACATGCTTAGTACAAGCACTACATAACTAAAAATAGTAGCTGAACCTAATAATCATCATCAGAGTCTTCTGATGAGTCGTTTACTGTATAATCGTCATCATTTTGTGGCATTGTGCGACAATATGATGACGATTCCAATCTTGACTCTTCTATGCTAGGGCTTACAATTAACTTTAATACATCTGTACATATTTTTTTCCGGCTTTTTTTTGGGAATCTCTCGAAGGCTATTGATCAAAGGATCAGATGTTATAATTAACATGCACAGTAAGTCTCTATTCGTGGCAACACGCGAGCACTTGCGGGTGTTGTACTTCCTAAATCTGCGGCAATCTTTGTTCCGTGCTTCTTGAGCCTCTTCGGAAAGCTGCCCAATTGGAAGCAATGCCGCTTTGATGACTTCTGTGCTGTGAATTAATATTTTATGCACAGTAGCAGGCATACAGTACCACGAATAGAGACTAAGATAATGTTTTCTGGTTTCAAGACAAAATTTTTTGAATTCAACTAAGTTTATCTCGAATCCAGAAGACAATGTTCTTAAAATAACATCAAACTTTTTTATAATTGTAACATCCAACCCTGTGATCTGAGCACTCATCTCAGCAATCTTAAAAAAGCGACGGGCTGTATTTCCATCATTTGAAGAACCAAATCCTGGCTTTGGTTTATCTACAATGAGTCCCATCTCGTTCTTAAATTTCAATTTGATTTCCTCGGAACGAACCTTGATATCTGCTTTGTCTTCGTTGCTTCTAGCCTGCCATTTCTTAATATTCAACTTGTAACTGATATGTAAAAGACATTCGAAGCAACGAATCCAAGCATGAAGTGTAGATAAACCAAAGCCAAAATGTTCTTGATTGCTGTTAAACATCGCGGGGTCATCGTTCATCGTCTTGGGGGTGGCGCCACAGATGAAACACTTTTGGGATGAACTAGTTTCCGTTAAGGCGTTACACACCTTTCCGTCTGTCATTGTCAGTAAAAGTTCGTGTTTTACAGAGATTTGAGAATCACCAAAGTTGATAAGTGTTGGAAGAATAGCATTAACTTCTTCCCACAATCTATTTGTCTCCACTAACGTGAAGTCGTTCGTTTCTTTGGCAAATATAAATTTGATTGGGCGACAATACAAAGTTGATGAAGGCCGAGGATTTTGCCAAATAATTTTGGACCCATCATATAACTTAAGGGGAACTAAAGAAAATGCGAAAAGAAACTCGTCCGTATATTCAGTGTTCTCAAATCTCTGTTTGTATCTGCTGTGCCCAGAACTTCCATCACATCCCCATTTACTAACAAGTGTAAACGGTGAACTTGTTGGGAGCACACTGCTGATAACTTCATTCTGTGCTAATACTAGACGTTCCACTGTTTTATTTAATAAGGCTTGCAAATTTATTTCAGCACGAGTTTCTGTTATAGCAATGTGCTCCTCTGCAGGGTAACAGGCCTGTTTGGACTTTTTTAAAACTAAAATATGACGGAAACACATTATGCCCCGCATTCATGGACCACTTCCTAGTTTGTTTGTAAGAATGCGTTGTTGACTTAGAATCTATATAGTAAGCTAAGGCTTCGTCACTACTTAATTGCCTAGGATTAACGGAACTGGTATTTTTAGACTTAATAATATTATCTGGGCTCTCACTAATGTCTCTAATCACATTGGCAATTTTCCTTTGCCCTGCTGAACGCACAGCAATTTCGGCAGCAGTCACCAATTCACTGACACTTCGGGATTCTACGAGATCCACGACGCGACGTATCTTCGTCTTAAAACGACGATTCCTCGAAATCTTTGCGAGGTCTTCCTGCAGGAGTCACATTCTCACTTGATGTTGAAGGTTGTGGCGCATAAGAACTCGCAGTAAACTGTATGTCTGCTTCATCCATCCAATTCTTATTTTTAATTAAAAAACGCTCCTTCGACTTTCCTGAAGCCAACCATTTGGCACCAAACTTATTAGACAAGTTGGATAGCTTCAACTTTATTTCTTTTTGGCTGCTTTCAGTAATGTCACCAAAGTGAAATTTTGAAGAAAGAGAGTCATATACACGCGAGTTTTTTTCATTCTTCGTGTGTTTCAACCACTCCTCAAAAAAGGCTACCCTTGAAATAGAGTAAACGTGTTCTGGAAAAAAAAAAAAAAAAAACATGATGTACTGAAGTGTGCTAAACAATATGTGTATTTTTACGAAGAATAAAGTTATTTCTGTGTAATATCTAAAAACTAGCCCGGATAGAGGTGAATGTCTGTATATTCTGAACTTTCAAAATTTTTTTTTTTTAAAAAAACACGCTAAAATATATAGGCTATTTAAAAAAAAAACTAAAAATTCAAATTAATAGATTCTGATTAAAAAATACATTAAAAAATAGTACTTACCCTCAGTATTAATATTCATCACAAAAACTTTCACAATATTACAATATGTCACTATAAGATGTGCACGAAAGTGTCGCTAAATTGCAACTGATTGATTGAAAGAGCTGCATTAAAAACTCATTACCTGACTTCTGACGCTTATGACTCGCCACTTGCAAATTTGATAAACAACCTTTTCTCGGAATTCGGGGTTTGGTGGTGTTGTTTACGTTTTGCAAATAAGATTTCCTGGAAATCATAACATGAATTTTGTCCACCTAGCATGTTCTACGCGACACACTGTGCGGCGCCTCAAAAAAATTCGAACATTGATTTTTCGTGACCACCCTAGTGTACACGTGCATTGTCTTGACGAAAAAGAATTTTTTTCTTCTCCAAATACAGACGTTGTTCTTTCACAGCATGGTTGAAACGATCCAGTAAGTTGACATAATACTCTCAATTAATCGTTTTGCCTTTTTCAAGGTAATCGCGTTGGCTCCGTTTCGCTACGGAAAACTCACTGTTTTGGACTATTCTTTGGTCTCTGGTGTGCTGTGGTAAAGCCATGTTTCGTCAACAGTTATGAATCGACGTCAAAAATCATAACGATTGCACTTTAACATCGTCAAACATTGTTTTAAGGTTGACACACGTGCGTGCTTATTGTCAATTGTGAGCCATCGCGGCACCCATCTTGCAGATAGCGTTCTCATATCCAAATGAGTTGTTAAAATGTTCTGCATCCGTTCAATTGAGATGCCCACAGTCTCAGCAATCTCACGCACTTTCACTCTCCGATCATTTATCACTATATCGTGGATTTTTCCAATTATTTCTGATGTGGTGACCTCATTTGGACGACCTGGACTTCATCAAAACTGCTTGTACGGTCGCGTTTGAATTCAGCTATCCAATATTTTACGGTCGATAACAAAGGTGCAGAGTTCCCATAAACATCGCTGAGTTCCGCTTTTATGTCATCATTCGTTTTCTTTTTCAAAAACAAATATTTTATCACTGCTCGATAATCAGTTTTTTCCACTGCTGTAAAATTACAATAGTTGTTCTATGTAAATGGCTGCTATTTACAAACTAAATCATGTAGCGACTTGAAAATTTGACAGGATTCTTGCGAAAGGTTATGTTTACGAAAAATATAATTTTTTTTAAGTAGTAGTAGCGCCATCCCCCCCGGCCAAGGCCAGGTTTTATCACACAACACTCGTATTGAATAAAACTCATAATTTTGTACTGTATAAGGAGTAAAATATAAAGTTTAGGTTTATTATATTTACTGCACCTAAAAACTGTCACACAAATTCAAGGTAATCTTAATCATCAAGTGCGGAGGTTAGAGTATTTCATGGTATTATAAAAGGAGAAACATGAGAAACTATTATTAACTAAGTGTGATTTATGGTACCTTATTAATAGTAGAATCTCAGCTGGATTCTCATTTAGCATTTTAAGCCACGTTTAACATAAATTTTTCTTCACTTTGTGCTACTTTACTCCAATATATAAATAACCTAAATAATAAGAAAAACTTAAATTATTAGCTTTTTCACTCCCAAAAACAATACAAATATCAAACATCTTTCTAGTACTTAAATGTAAACTTTCCATGTAGGCGCAGTTTACATTTAGATAACCTTACATCCGTAAACTTCTTTTATTTTCAATAAATTGTCAATGTAAACACACATAAGTACACACAATATTAGTATTGGAAGCAAATAAGCCTACACAAATCTTATCAACGGGTGATTTACGTTAAGAATTTAAGGATTCGTAGGTTTCTTACTCAGTTCCGTTTTAACTGTCAAACTGGTTTAGTAAAAATGATAAAAGAAGTTCATCTTACACAGCTTATTTGAATTATATTTACATGCTCAATTTGAGTTAACAATCAATTAATTCAAAATTGGGTAAATTAACAGTAATTAATTAATGACAATATTTTTTCTTCTCCCTTTTTGTAATGGCTTTCTCTCAGAAGTGAGTTGGTACATTGGGAAGCCCACCCCTGCGGGTATACTCTATCTAGTTTGACTCTGGGTCGACTTGCAACCGTGCTCGTAGTGTTATTGTCTTTACCACCCGTATCAATATGAATATCGGTTCCTCTACAACCAGCACAGACCTGCCCTTTTTCCATCTGTCCACAGTTTATTCTCATTTCCTAACTATTTTTTTCTTAAATATTTATAAAGTTACCTTAAAAAAATATAAACAAAGGACATAATCAAAAGGATACACTACTTAGTTAATACGCGACCAATTATTGTTATCCAGTATCTATTAAGTAAAAGGTGTCCCGTAAATAGACCCAATTTTATTTGGTTATTGCGCGGACGCAACGGGCAACAAGAGCAAAGTGGTGATACAGAGCGTAACCCGTAAGCGAAGTGTGCCAGAGTTTTACAAAAACAATTCTGCGATTGTCGTACGGCAAATATTTGTGGTTCAATATCCTTTAGTCAGTGTAAGTCCAGAGTATTCAATTAATTAAAAAATGGGTACAAAAGTTTCTAGAAACTAGTCCAATTTTAAGTCAACCTCGCGCAGTGTACCAAGGACATGCGCGACAATGCGGAGTATGTTGGAGTATTAGTTCATAAGAATACGAACGGTCAAATGCCGTAAAAAGGCCTAGCAGTTCCGTACACATTCTTTGCAAAGGTTTGCAGATCTACAATTTCATTAAAGTCAATTGATAATGCTCAGACACTCATTTTTTTTTAAATGATTTTGGGGTGAGATAGGTTGGCCTCCACGTAGCCTTGATTTGACGTCGATGAATTTTTCTTGTGAGGATATCTCAAAACTAAAGTTTACAGTAACAATCCTCGCCAGCTAGAACAATTTTATTGCTCGGTTAGGAGAGTGCTGGGACCGGTTCACAATGAGACGACTTTATTCTTAAGTAATAATTTCCCGTAAATTGCAGTTGGATATAAAAGAAAGACTTTCTTTTCAATCATCAATTTGTTTTTTTACTTTAAATAATTTTAAAATAATCTTTTCACGGTACCTAAAATTTATGTATATATGTATATATACAGTCCCTGGCCAAATTATTAGACGCACTGTATTTTTTTTAGTAATTTTATGTTTCTTAAGAGTTTTTATGCAATAATGGTATATTTAAACTACAATATTATTGATTTTTATTTAAAAGAATTGTTGTAGACTACATATTTGTAATTATTTTTAACATATGGCAACACTGTGTTGACAAAGTGATACATGAACGTAAACAAGTACAAACCTGTACGGAAGAAAATTTGTGTAGAAAACAGATTTGCTACCACAAAGGTAATAAAATCACAACTCCAGGATGCTAGCGTAAATGCTTCTGAGCGCACTGTTCGAAGAAAATTGAAAGAATTAGATTTTAAGGCCTGTCGCCCCGCCAGGAAGCCCAAGTTAACAGCTGCAATGAAAGCAAAGCGCCTGAAGTGGGCCAAACAATGGCAAGACAAAGATGTGGACTTCTGGAGATCGGTAAGATACAGCAATTTAATCAATAATTGATACATTATTATCATTTTCAGTTAAATAAAGCAAATAAACATGGAAGTTTTATATATTTTTTCCTATTTTTGACAGGTCTGCTTCAGTGACGAAAGCACATTCGAAATTTTGCAGAATAAAGCTCAGTATGTGCGTCGTCGTCATGGAGAATAGTTTCATCCCGATTGTGTCGTCCCGACGGTTAAACATCCCACCAAAGTGATGATTTGGTCAGTCATCAGCGGCAAGGGCACTGGACGTTTGTACGTCGTCAAAGGAATAATGAGGCAAGATCAGTACAAAGAAGTATTACAAAATCGGTTGATTCCGCAGCTCAAATGGGGAACCATTCACTTTCATGCAAGATGGAGCTCCCTGCCACACTGCTCGGTCTGTTAAAGCTTTTTTGGCAGAAAAAAATATCCCTCTATTGGATTGGCCGGGTAATAGCCCTGATATGAACCCCACTGAAAATGTGTGGGAGCTGATGAAAAGAGAAGTGGCTAAAGATGTGGTTACCAACAAAACCCAGCTCCTAGAAAAGATTATTCATGTGTGGAATCATCATCCTCAAATGCAGGAGACAGTACAATCTTGCATTGATAGCATGCCGCGCAGAATTAAAGCTTTGATAGCGGCTAAACGTGGCTCAACTAAATATTGACTTTTACTAACATTAATTTCACTTTTCTTTAAAACTTAATAAACGTATGCTTTTCTAAATTAATGCTGTTTTATTTATGTCAAATAAATAGGTAATTGATTGGATAATATAAAAATAAAAAACAAATCAATTTAAAATAATAAAACGGTACAATATCACTCGGTAATTAATATTTTACATGAAATCTTGCAGTGCGTCTAATAATTTTGGCCAGGGACTGTATATATATATATATATATATATATATATATATATATATATATATATATATATATATATATATATATATATATATATATATATATATATGTATATATAATGTAATACTTGCGCACACTTTTCTTTGTATTATTTTGAAAAAATTCTGGAATATTCTCCAGGAGGTGTAGATTGAACGAAAATTATCACGAGTGCATTACCTTTAATAATTTATCTGGTATATAAAAAAACAAAAATGTCAAGGTCATCAATTTTCAGTAAAGATTGTAAACAAACGTTGTTGAAAACTCATTTGGGGGTGTGTTTTGTGAAGTCATTGATTATTTTATACCACCGTAACAACATTTTTTATTTTAAAGGCAATCAACGTACGGAACACTAATTGTGCAAGTTCAACTTGCACTTGACCGGTTATTTACTTCCTTGCTCAGTAGATGTCTCATTTTTATATTTATTTTGCATTCTGTGTTAATGTTATGTGTGATTTTTATTAGTTTCTGGTTTTTCTGTTTTTTCGTGTTTTCACTAGCTTTCATTTGACACCACACTCAGGTCACACTAATCATCAAAATTTTTTTTTTCACTTCCGATTTCACCCCCCAAAACTAACCCTTTAAGTCAAAATTTGACTTTCGAAACTACACGGCTTTAATGAGGCCATCAATTCCTATAGTATTACCAAATTTCAACTTTCTATGACAAATAGTTTCGGAGAAAATCGGGTGTGACAGACAGATACCTAAGTCATCTTATAAATGTTCCGTACGGAACACTAAAAATAAACGCCGGAATAAAACAAGGCGATTCATTTAGTCCCTTTATCTTCAACCTCGTCATGGACAGAATAGTACAGAATCTTCCAAAAACGAGAGGATACAAAGTGGGCAACATACACTTCCACCCAATCTACTACGTTAATGACGCGTTCCTCATCTCCGACTCTAAGGATAACCTTCAGAAGATCTTTCACGTCTTCAATTTGGAAGCAAGAAAAACTAAACATGATTATTAACACACCAAGATAAAATATATGGTAGCTTCAAAAGAATTACTAAGATGCAAGCTGGAGATTCAACGAAGTATTATTGAACAGGTTAACAATTCTAAATACCTAGGAACAAAGATAACAAGCTACGGAGACTTAAACAGGGAAGTAAAATAATATATGAAGGCATCATTAATAGCAGGTTAATTGAAGAATTCACTCTGAATGAACAAGGATATACAAGACAACAGTAAGACTGATGCTCATATATGCTATAGAAACAAGAGCTGACACATGTAAATAGCGCTAATGATGAGGACAACAGAAATGAAGGTGATTAGAGACAGACTTTGAAAAACTATCCTTGACAGAATCCGCAGCAAAGATCTACAAAAAAATAAGTAAAATTCAAGAAATATCCAAATGGACCAGAACCAGAAGAAAATAATAGAATAAACACGTGGATCGAATGAACGACAACAGACTGGCAAAGAGGGCCAAATTCAATAAACCCTGATGTAGAAAAACTAGGGGCAGACCTCCAAAAAGGTGGAAAGAATGCTGGACGTCCACATCGAAGAAAACCTAATGGGGATAGAACAGGCAATTCCCTACTTATATAATACACTATACAAGAAAGAAGAAGAATAATTCTTAAGAAAACTTTCACAATAATATTAAGATGATTATGGGCTTTACGAAACTATTTCATTTCAAATATTGACCTTATCTCCTGCTGCATACGGCGATTCCTTATCTCAGTAAATGCGTATTTGCAAAAAATGATTCCGTATCTTAACCTCGATGGCTTTTCAGTTTTATCGTTAAATAAATATTGATGTAGAGTTGATCTGAAAATAAAACTATAAATATATAGGTACTTAAGATTATTGTTTTATTACAAAATTGAGTGAAATTTAATTTTTAAGTACCCATGAACTATATACTGGTAATTTATGTCAACAAAAAATTAAACGACATCGCACTTTTAGAAATAAAAATAATACAAGGTGTTTCATAAGATTAAATTTTACAATATTTTTGCAGTATAAAAAAATCAGTAAAATGATTTACTCAGTACTTTCCTTACAAACACGTAGTACTGAAATAAGTACCGCATTTGACACTCACAAACTCGAAACTGACTTAATCCAGGTACTAAATATCGATATTTTAAATGACAGGTACTATTGGTATGATATTAATTACAAAAAACAGTTAATTCAGGAAAAGGCATCAAACATATTTACACTTGAAACCAGAAATTTTCCTCTACAAATCATTTCGTTAAAATTATAAATAAGGAAAAAATTTTAAATTCCTCAATCCCCATCCCCTACTTTTATATGTTTGACTTTAAAAAAATTAAAATCAATGAAAAATAACATAATTTTCAGATTCTACAGGTCTCCAAGAAATCTGGTTACTTTGGAACATATGCAATCTATAAGTTCTAGATGCCAATTAGTAAATGCAACAAAGTCTCTTCCAGAGAAAGCTCTGTTAAGGTAGCAGGGCACACATAGTAGGACCCGACCCGACCTGGTGAAGAATTTCTAGCATACTTATAGCAATTTATAGCCATCAAGGAAAAATTTATAGCATTAAACTAGCTCGAGAAAAACGACTTCTGATAGCCTAAATTTAAGCTAGCAATATATATATGTATATATATATATATATATATATATATATATATATATATATACATATATATATATATATATATATATATATATATATATATATATATATATATATATATATATACAATACTTAAAAATTTTCTTGAACCATCAATTTATATTTGTTTTCAATTCTTGGGCTTTGGGTTCGTTTTATGAATATTTGGTATTTAAATGAAACTTAAATTGACGTTTCGCCCTTTGGTTTAGAGCATTTTCATTTTTTTCTTTATTTCTTGAATCTCACATATTTTATTTACTACTGTAGTAGTAAATAAAATATGTGAGATTCAACTATACTACTGTAGTAGTAAATAAAATATGTGAGATTCAAGAAATAAAGAAAAAAATGAAAATGCTCTAAACCAAAGGGCGAAACGTCAATTTAAGTTTCATTTAAATACCAAATATTCATAAAACGAACCCAAAGCCCAAGAATTGAAAACAAATATATATATATATATATATATATATATATATATATATATATATATACA
>CM032456.1:166137946-166145446 GCA_019049505.1 Pachyrhynchus sulphureomaculatus | reverse complement strand
ATATATATACATATATATATACATATATATATATATATATATATATATATATATATATATATATATATATATATATATATATATATATATATATATATATATATATTTGTAACATTTTCAATCCTATAAATTTGGGTCAGGTAGGGTACTTTTTTATGCTTTATTTTTTAAACCCTGATATCTTAAATTTAAGCTAACAGGGCGTCGTTTTCTTGAACCTGTTTAATGCTATAAATTTTTTCTTGAGTGCTATAAATATGCTAGAAATTCTCCCCGAAGTCCGGTCGGGTCTTGCTATGTGCGTTCTGCTACCTTAATAGAGTTTTCCAGAGAATCTATTATTCACTCATACTACTAAAAAGAAATGAAATAAATCCAGAAAATTCGATAATTCAGAGGTTCCATTATTATCCCAGAATTAGATAATTGATATTCTGTAACCGCCTAACTACATGATGTGTAAACAATAGATCAAAGGAGTTAATCTCGAGGCTTTTTGACGCTCCTTTTTTAATAATGTATCCAAATGAATTACCTATGGAATCTACTTTTGTACTATTACTGTACAAGACAGGTTGTTAAGATTATCTAAAGTCATATCTACAAAAAAGTGGAAATACACTGTTCATTTATTTTTCTTTACTACTCAGTATATATCACCACTACACCAAACACTTTATTTTTGCACTCGACGCGAGTTTCGCAAACCATGTTAGCATCATCAGGAGCGATGATTGACTAAAGCTAAAACTACAAATCTACCCTATTTATACTTAGTCTAACCCTTGAATTACTCAAGCGGAACTAATGACATAGACAAGGCCCTCAGTTCCGGTCAAGTACCCAGTAGAGGGGACTATAAGGGATAGGCCCTCTGTCTTTATTTAAACTACTTTTACATTTTATGATTTCCATACTTTCGTATGCGTTCAACAATCTCCTATCAGATACATTTTTTATTAATCTTAGATTATCTAATGTTACAGTATGATCAGCTTCAAGGGCATGTTCGGCAATGCTAGACTTTTCTGTTCTATTGTATCTTAAATGTGCTAAATGTTCTTTAAATCGTGTTTTAATTGACCTTTTAGTTTGCCCAACATACTTTTTGTCACAATCATTATAACTAATTTCATAAATTCCACTTTTCTCACAATTAGGAATCTTATCTTTGGGATTTCCTAAGATATTCCTCAGATTGTCTGATGACTTATAGACTAAGGTGAGGCTTACCTTATTAAATACCTTATTGAGTCCCTTGCTATATTTCGGATTATATGGTATGGAGACATATTTGGTGTTATTTTCTTCGGGTGTAAAAAAGGTGGAATTCTGAATATTAAACCTAAATTTATGTCTATTTATTAGCTTATTTACTGAGTCATCGTCGTAACTATTAACTCTAGTTATATTTCTAATACGATTCCTTTCTTTATTGAAGTTTACTCTGTTCAGAGGGAAAGTGACCAAACAATGAACTAAAAAATGTAATGAGGCTAATTTATGTTTTTTGCAATGAAATGAATCATTAGGAATATATCTATCTGTTACTGTATCCTTCCTATAGATATCAAATTCTAATCTATTATTGTTTTTAATAATTAAAATATCTAGAAAAGGCAATTGTCCTTTGTTCTCAACTTCGTAAGTGAATTTAATGGAATCATACCGGCTATTTAATTTAGAAACAAAATCATTAATATTTGCTCTCTTTGTATCAAAAATCGCGAAAATATCATCCACATACCTATACCATACCCTTGGGAAATATTCGAATTCTTGACTGGCTTCGATTTCAAACTTACTCATGAATAAATTGGCTATGAAGGGTGTGACAAGCAATTACCCATAGCTGTTCCTTCTTTCTGAACATAAAATTGATTGTTATATTGGAAATAATTTTGTTTCATACAAATTTTTGATACAAAGAGAGCAAATATGAATAATTTTGTTTCTAAATTAAATAGCCGGTATGATTCCATTAAATTCACTTACGAAGTTGAGAACAAAGGACCATTGCCTTTTCTAGATATTTTAATTATTAAAAATAATAATAGATTAGAATTTGATATCTATAGGAAGGATACAGTAACAGATAGATATATTCCTAATGATTCATTTCATTGTAAACAACATAAATTAGCCTCATTACATTTTTTAGTTCATCGTTTGGTCACTTTCCCTCTGAACAGAGTAAACTTCAATAAAGAAAGGAATCGTATTAGAAATATAACTAGAGTTAATGGTTACGACGATGACTTAGTAAATAAGCTAATAAATAGACATAAATTTAGGTTTAATATTCAGAATTCCACCTTTTTTACACGCGAAGAAAATAACACTAAATATGTCTCCATACCATATAATCCGAAATATAGCAAGGGACTCAATAAGGTATTTAATAAGGTAGGCCTCACCTTAGTCTATAAGTCATCAGACAATCTGAGGAATATCTTAGGAAATTCCAAAGATAAGATTCCTAATTGTGAGAAAAGTGGAATTTATGAAATTAGTTGTAATGATTGTGACAAAAAGTATGTTGAGCAAACTAAAAGGTCAATTAAAACACGATTTAAAGAACATTTAGCACACCTAAGATACAATAGAACAGAAAAGTCTAGCATTGTCGAACATGCCCTTGAAGCTGATCATACTGTAACATTAGATAATCTAAGATTAATAAAAAATGTATCTGATAGGAGATTGTTGAACGCATACGAAAGTATGGAAATCATAAAATGTAAAAGTAGTTTAAATAAAGACAGAGGGCCCATTCCTTATAGTCCCCTCTACTGGGTACTTGACCGGAACTGAGGGCCTTGCCTATGTCATTAGTTCCGCTTGAGTAATTCAAGGGTTAGACTAAGTATAAATAGGGTAGATTTGTAGTTTTAGCTTTAGTCAATCATCGCTCCTGATGAAGCTAACATGGTTAGCGAAACGCGCGTCGGGTGCAAAAATAAAGTGTTTGGTGTAGTGGTGATATATACTGAGTAGTATCATTGTGCCAAAGATTCCACATTCCCAACTAAGTATTTTTCTTTTAAAAACTATTTAGGTACGTTATTTTATTTTTTAACTAATGTACAAAAACATTAACACCTTTGGCAAATAGGTTTCACAAACCAATTTACTTCCGAGTAAAGCTGATTCGAGAGCTGAATGTCTCACTGTAAATGTCCAAAGACAATCTTTGGGTCATTTGGTAGAATAGTATTGACCACTAAAACTGTGAGCATAATACTAGGTACAATTATAGGCTAAGGGTTTACCTTTGAAAAAATTTACAAATTAAGTCTTAACATACTTAATTGTACATTGTATACGTTGGCGGCTTGTGGCTCCGTGGCGTAGTATTTATTTGCGGTGCAGAAGATCTCGGGTACTTATTTATTAAATTATTTAAGTATATTTGGCCTGGCCACGTACGTAGGCGATAGTTGTTTCCAAAAATGCAATAACGTCCGTGGCAGAACTACTGCATTGCCTAAAAAGTGCTGTGAAACACAAAAATGTATGTTTCGGTACTTGGGCAACGTTATGAAAAATCCCTACTCAGGCGGGGAGGCGAATGTTAAAAAAAAAGATTAGTTAGGAAGTAAAAACTTAATTTTACGACTCAATAATGGTTGGTTCTTCAGAAGTTCATGCTAACAAAGTTTACTTCTGGTTGCTACACCACACGTTGTGAGGACTCATTTGGGACTAAGTTTTCCAATAAAGTATTGACCCTGCACGGAAGTGATCAGGTAGATTAGTTACGGCTCGGAGATCTGGCGCAACTAAGCTAAAAAGATTTCAAACACTCGTCAGCTTATGTATTTTAGGATTAATGTGGATAACGCCGACGATTGAATTAGATACCTTGCTCGTACTACCGAGCTCGCCAATTTAGTTAAAAAGATGCCATGGCGGCGTATATACGGATGTGGGATTCTAGAGGTTGTCATCTAAGCTACTGGTGACGTAGGCCAAACAAGAATCGCTTCAAGAGAGGAGGAGGAGATTCCGACCTTGACAGATTTTTCTCCCTTACTGGGGGTAATGTGCCCCTCGGCCATTTTAATAACATCTGCAATGGAGGAGGTGGTCACGTGTCGTCTCCGAAAGTCAAGCAATTGTTAAACTCTGGACAGGCTCAGCATTAATCCGAGAATGTAGAGACCCCCCAGGATGAGTTGTCTAGGAGAAAACAGGTTAAAAGGATGTGGGTCCCTGGACATTGAAGAGTAGCGGCGAATGAACCAACGTAGCGCCGAATGAGTCGGAGTTACGACTCCTTTCTGGGGACCCGAACTTGGTTTTAGTAAATCCAAGTGACATGTAGGAGCTACCCTGAAGGAATGGGCCGATCGGTGCTCGAAACAAAATTGGTATAGGAACCCTGAGTGCAGACAGTGCTTTGTATCGTGGCATGGAGGAACGCGTCTTGAATGGCTGCCCCCTTGGGGGATTCTTACGGCACGTTATAGCCTCAGAAGGCATTAAGCACTGCTGGATGTGGAAGACGACCTGACATGTCCAGGCAGCCTGAACGCAGACACGGGCTATAAAGATCAGCGGTTCTTTGGCGGTACCCTGACGTGAGGTCACATATTAACTTTTATGGTCAGACCCGAAAGGTCTCGTAATGATCGTGATGGCTAGGAGAGGTGCGGGAAAGTTTCTTTGGAGTTCGCAAAATGGCTTTCTCGGGTATGTCGGTTAGACGCTGGGTCTCCCCACAAGTACTACTATTACTACTACTACTACTAGCAGTTTATTCTAAAAATTGTACAATGACCATGATAACTGATCCCATAAATATGATATCGAAATGATTGACCTTTGACCTTTAGTTGTAGTTTTATTGGTAATTTACTTGACGTTCGAAATAAATTTGTATACTTTATCAACTCTTAAGAGGATTGGCCTTTTTTACTGCAGTATTCAAACTTGTAAAATTAAGTTTTTTCATTATAACTTGTATATTAAAATATCACATGATAACCTTTTCGTCAAAAGTCCAGCTTAGATGGCTGGAAAATCTAGTAACTTCCAAAGTACTTTTGAAAATTATTTGAATAAATAAAATGGAACTAAGTATTAAAAATTTCTCAACGCGATTGGAAAGATAATGATCACATGAGAATGCGAAACTTATTTTTATGAAATGGAATTATAATAACGAATTCACGAACTATCAAACTTTGCTCGTTTTTTTTTTTACGTTTTTTAGTAGGCTATATTTTCTCTCTAGGATCCTTTTTTCAAATAAAAATTTGCACGCTTACATGACCTTTGCCTTTTATACAACTTGTGTTTTAGTGTTCCGTACGGGACACTTATGGGATCACTTCGGTATTTGTCACACCCGATTTTCTCAGAAATTATTTGACATATAAAGTTGCAATTTGGCACAAATATAGGAATTGATTAAGGAGTTAGTTTTGGGGGTGAAATCGGAAATAAAAAATTACTAGATCGTCGGCTGGGGTGTCAAATGAAAGCTTGTGAAAATACGAGATCAAAATATATATAATGTAATACTTGCGCACACTTTTCTTTGTATTATTTTAAAAAAAATAGCAAAAAATCACTGTCTCCTCAACCTACCTTGAAAAGTATTGATCAAAAAATTTTGAAAAAATTCTGGAATAGTTTTCATAAAGTGTAGATTGAGCTAAAATTATCACGAGTGCATTACGCTTGATAATTTATCTGGTATAAAAAAACTATATTGCTAGATAATATGGTAGAGGTTTTTTATTATACTTTTCAGTCCACTACTGAGACCGCGTCGCTGTACCGAGACAAAATAATTTTATTTTATTTGTTTATAATTAAACAAATATTTAAGTAGTAAATATTTGTTTCCCCCTTTTATTACCAGACTCTTGATTGAGTTAGATTGATTTATTGGCTATTAGGTATTTAAGATGCGATAGCTATAATAACTATCATACATTATTGTTTAAGAAAAACGTGAAAATATATATAAGATATATACTTGTCAGGGACCTAATTAACTTAGCCTTGGTACGGATTTTATTTCATTTTAAAAGCAGTCACCGTACGGAATATTAATTGCGCAAGTCCGACTTGCACTTGGCCGGTTTTTTTACAATTTACTTAAAATAAAGCGTTCGAGGCTTTCGCCCCGTTCAAATTCAATGTAAAATATATATATATTTTTTTTAATTTAGCTGTCTTTCTTCCTACATAAAAATAGTCTATTGTTGGAAGTTGTAATGCCGGTTTTCTATGACGGCTTTTTACCCAACTTATTGAAAATAAGGTTAAAATTTATTTTTGAATTAATTTTTACCCAGTAAAATTAAAAATCTTTGCTTTATTTATTTATCAATATATTGAGAAGTTAGGTTGTTAAAATTTTTTAATTAATTTTAGGGGTAAGATGTTTGATATTTTGTTCTTATGCCAACTATCAGTTTTTTTAGGTTAAGTTCAAAAGAAAAGAAAAATAACAGTATTTATTTTAGGCATTTCATTGTGTTTTAAATTTTTACTAGAGTTCTTGTTTTTTTTTTAATATCCTTCGTCAAATTTTTCGAACATCGGTAACATTGTTCTTACATTTTTAATTTCAATTCTGGGTCTGTTTTTAAATTTAGAAGTTAACAAATTGTGTCAGACAAAAAATAGAGAAATAGGTTTAAAAGTAAGCAAAAATTATTAAGCAGGACTTTAAAATGGTACTAGTTTATTTACTTACATTCTCACGTTAAAGCAGATTTTTAACAAACTCTTAAAGTATTTGCTTACAGAAAATGTTTACTTCGAAATAATGATAATTTTTGGTTTTGAACTGCTTCTAGCGACACAAAATACTGTATGTTATGTTTTTATCTTTCATTTACAACAATACACTTTTTTTACTACAGTTTTAATGTTTTTTTTTACTGACAAAATCAAATTTTAATGTGCCAATATAAGAAAGTTTTAATAGATTTGACAAAAATCCGCTCCCAAAAATTTGACATATATAGATAGATAGATAGATAGATAATAATTTATTTGTTTTCATGTAACAATAGGTTACACTTATAAGCCAATAGGCATTAAACAATGTTAACTAAGTTTACAATAAACTATAATTAAATAAAAGAAAAGGAAAAAACAGTAAATAAGTAAAAACACTTTAAAAGCACAAATTACAATATAGTAACAAATACACAATGAAATAAGAGGCACAACGGAAAAGACAAGAAACCACCTCTGCTGACAGAGTCATCAAATCCCCGTGCTAATTTCAACTAGACTTAAGAAAAATTCATTTAATGAGTAATAAGCTCCTTGAAGCAGATATTTGGTTAAAAGTCTCTTTACTTCCGTTTTACATAACGCACGTACACTCTCTGGGAAACTATTATATATCTTTAATATGACATAATTAACATTTTTCTGTATGTAGCTGTAATTACACTTTTCGGGAAGCAGATTCAATTTATGTCTAGTGGCATACCTGTGATTGTTCACATAAGTCTCAAAAATATCGCT
>CM032456.1:166085829-166137846 GCA_019049505.1 Pachyrhynchus sulphureomaculatus | reverse complement strand
AGTATGAAATGCGGATTTTTTTTTCTAAGAGAACATGTTAAATTCGGAAGAATGATAAAAAGTGCTTTTACATTCAAAGTAAAAAAAAAAATGATACATTTTTCCCATCTTTCGGACAATTTGTGAATACCACGCCAGTAAAAATCTTCTCCTTTTGCTGCGAACCATTCATCGAGCCATTTTATCACATCTTCGTACGAACCAAAGCGCGGCTCAGCAAGTGCGTGACCCATCGATGCAAACAAGTGGTAATCGGAAGGAGCCAAGTCTGATGAGTAAGCCGCATGAGGTAGAACTTCCCAGCTGAGTGCTTCCAACGTGTCGCGAACTGGTTTTGCCGTATGTGATGGAGCATTGTCATGAAGAAAAAATGACTTTGTGTTGCCTCTTTCGGTATTCTGACCTTTTTTCAAGCAGCGAACGGTTCAACTCGGTCAATTGTTGTTGGTAACGTTTAGTATTAACCGTTTCCTCAGGTTTTAGCAGCTCATAATAGACCACGTCCCTCTGGTCCCACCAAACTCGGAGCATGGTCTTTCTACCAAAGCGATTCGGTCTTGCGGTCGATGTGGATGGTGCGCCTGGGTCTACCCAAGATTTTCTGCGCTTGGGATTCACAAAATAAATCCACTTTTCATCCCCTGTAACTATACGATGCAAAAACGTTGCGCACGTTTTTCTTTCACAGCATTGTTGAAACGATCCAATAAGTTGAGATTAATCGTTTTGCCATTTTCAAGGTAATCGACGTGGATTATGCAGCGTGCATCCCAAAACACTGTGGCCATGACCTTGTTGGCCGATAAAGTTGCCTTGGCTTCCTTTGGCGCCAGTGCGCCACAAAAAACCCAGTGTTTGGACTGTTTTTTGATCTCTGGTATGCTGTAATGATTCCATGTTTTGTCAGGAGGCATGAGCCAACGCCAAAAATCATTCCGATTGCGCTTTAACATCGCCAAACATTCTTTTGAAGTTGACACACGTGCGTGTTTATTGTCAATTGTGAGCAATTGATGCCCACAGTCGCAGCAATCCCAAGCACTTTCACTCTCCGATCATTTATCACTATATCGTGGATTTTTTCAATCATTTCTTAGGTGATGATCTCATTTGAACCACCTGGACGTTCTTCATCAAAAATGCTTGTGCAGCCGCGTCAGCTGTCCAATATTTTATGGTCGATAACGGAGGTGCAGAGTACCTATAAACTTCGCCGAGTTTCGCTTTTATCTCATCATTCGTTTTCTTTTTTTCAAAAAACAAATATTTTATCACTGCTCGATATTCAATTTTTCCAATTGTTGTAAAATCACAAAACTTGTTCTATTCAAATGGCTGCCACTGACAAACTAAAATCACACAGCGACTTTAAAAGTTGAAAGGATTCTTGTGAAAGGTTATATTTGCGAAAAATGTCAATATATTTCATCATTATTAACTTAAACTTTAGATATTTCATGGTTATAAACATACATATATATAATTAGACTTAAGGTATTTCATGATTATAATTTAAAAATTAACCTTAAAGTTAATTTAAGCTAATCCTGGGAAAAGGAGCCGCTGGGTCTTGGCAGATGAGGTCGGGCATGGCGTAGAGGTAGTAAATTGTACTTCCTCTACTATGTCTCGCACAATTTGCCCGTAGGAAGTTCCATGTTAATGTTTTTTTTTCGCTTTATTTTCTAGTATTAAAAACATAAACATAATGTACCGCCTTGGCCAAAAGTATTAGGCACCCCTAATAAACACGTGAAACTCATAGAATAATAAAAAAAAAAAAGACTAATTGTTTTAACAATACTATAGGTGGCGCTGTCAAAAGCTAACTTAAACAATAGACAATCTCTTTTACAGGTCCATAAAACACCTGGCCCACAAAATTGCGAAAATGAGGTTTTTTGAAAAATATTTTTAATGTTTTATCAGTCTCTTTTTACTATTTGTAGTGTTAAGAAGCTTCCGTGCGTGTTTTATTTATGAACTGGACATTCTTATATTTGAGAAATGCCTAAGAAAAGTGAGCTTGGTATCGAAAAACGAATTAAAATTCAAACCCTACATGAACAAGGCAACTCCCAAGTAGAAATAGCCAAGTTAGTGAAATGTTCTCGATGCGCAGTGAAATGTGCTATTAAAAGGTTTGTGGAGACTGGCTCCCATGCCGACAAAATGAGAACGGGCAGAAAAGGTAAGACTAATGAGCGACAGGGCAGAAAACTCATCCGCGAGTCTATTAAAAATCGAAAAAAAACATCATCTGAGCTCGCTGCAACTCTGTCGGAAGAGATTGGAATGCCGATTAGTTCTCGAACGGCAAGGAGAAGACTGACAGAAGCTGGATTAAGAGGATGCAAAGCTAGAAAGAAGCCTTGGCTTTCAGAGACCAATAGGAAGAAACGTTTAGAGTGGGCTCTGAAGCACCAACATTTTAGCGAAGAGGATATGGTCCGACGAATCCAACTTTGAGATAAGTTTTTATATGATTTATTTTAACAAATAATTACATACAATTACTCTTGATTTAATCCGTTTTAGTCAAAATAATAACTAATTTTTTAATTGAGTATTTTTTCTATTCTTACAGCTATTCGGAATGTCAGGTGTGATATTCGTGAGGCGGCGTGTTGGCGAGGAATACCATCCAGATTGCGTGGTACCTACTGTAAAACACGGAAGAAGCAGCATTATGATCTGGGGCTGCATGGCTGCTAAAGGTGTGTGTTCGAAATATTCATTTGTGAAGGCCGTATGAACAGCCAAAAGTACGTAAATGTACTAGAAACTGTACTGATGCCTTCGCTAACGCGCATTCTTGGCGACATTAATTTAGACGACATCAAATTCCAGCAAGATAATGCACCTTGTCATAAATCAGCGGCTACGATGCGCTGGTTTAGAGACAATAACATTGTCTTGTTGAATTGGCCGGCGCAGTCTCCAGATCTAAACCCTATCGCGCATCTTTGGGGTATTCTGAAGCGCAAGATACGGGAGCATAGCATAACATCAAAAGCAGCGCTAAAAAGCGCTTTGATGGATAAGTGGGATGCCATAACTACAACTGAATGTACTAGGCTTGTACGCAGCATGCCCCAAAGAATTGCTGCTGTAATTAAAGCTAAGGGCGGACACACCAAATATTAATTTATTTCATAATTTTATCTCAATATACGATTTTACAAAACATACGAATTTAATTTTTTACCCTGAAAAACAAGAAATGAAGTAAATTGTAGGGTGCCTAATACTTTTAGCAAAGGCTGTATATACATAAGTATACATATATAAATTGAACGTTTTGTGATCTAAGTTGTTTCATTATTCTGTAGTCTAAACTCCATATATATATATATATATATATATATATATATATATATATATATATATATATATATATATATATACACATATGTATATATATTAGATTGTAGACATAAAGGAAGGAAGAGAGATAGAATACAACAGAAAACAAAAAACAATAAAGTGAAGTGCACAAGAACATACTGCTTTTTTAATTTAAAGTGCAATTTAAAGGGTAACTCCACCTTGGCTCTCAAAAAATAGGCATAATTTTTTTTTTTGATGCAACTATTGTATATATAATATAATTTTTATTTTTCATAAATAGTTTTATCAACAAACTAAAAAAATAATATTAAAAAAATTAAAAAATGATGGATATATGAACCATCTTGCAGAACCCCTCTTTTAAAAATCCTTACCACCGGTGATTTTTTTCTCAGTCAGGAATCGTCTAAAAACTAAACAAATCATTTTTAGTGTTCCGTACGGAACGCTTATAAGATCACTTCGGTGTCTGTCTGTCTGTCCGTCTGTCACACCCGATTTTTCTCCGAAACTATTTGTCATAGAAAGTTGAAATTTGGTAGTAATATAGGAATTGATGGCCTCATCAGAGCCATGTAGTTTTGAAAGTTAAATTTTGACTTAAGGGTTAGTTTTGGGGGGTGAAATCCGAAGTGGAAAAAAAATTTTTACTAGGTAATCGAGTGTGGTGTTAAATGAAAGCTTGTGAAATCACGAGTAAAAAATATATATATAATGTAATACTTGCGCACACTTTTCTTCGTATTACTTTTAAAAAATCGAGAAAAATCGCTGTCCTCTAACTTATCTCGAAAAGTACTGATCAAAAGATTTTGAAAAAATCCTGGAATATTCTCCACGGGGTATAGATTGAACGAAAATTATCATTACCTTTAATAATTTATCTGGTATATAAAAAAAAAACAAAATTTCAAGGTCACCAGTTTTCAGTAAAGATTGGAAACAAACTTTGTTGAAAACTCATTTGGGGTGTGTTTTGTGAAGTCACTGATCATTTTATACCACCCTAACAAAATTTTTTATTTTAAAAACAATCAACGTACGGAACACTAATTGTGCAAGTTCAACTTGCACTTGACCGGTTATTTATCATTAAGAACGATCACAGCTAAGTGGCCATATATGGAAAAAAATTTAATTTTTTTTTTATAGAAGTGACAGCCGTTCGAAAATAAACCCGGATTTTTCATAAAAATGTTGAGCTTTAAAACTTAATAAAAAATGAACGGTGCATCCAATCGAAAAAACCTTATGTCAACTTCAGGATAATATTATAAAGAATATGTGGTATAAATTTTATCAAAATCAGTTAAGTAGATCTAGAGATATTTTGTCCACGAGTTTGAAAAAAGTAATTTCGAGAAAAACGCAAACGAAAAAAAAGCACTGCGTCCGCGTCGTAAAAGTCTATAATTTTTTTTATAATATTTTCAATCTGTGATTCCATTTTGTGAAGCTTGAAATATTCTTAAAAGTATACGGAATAAATCTAACAAAAAAAATCGATTTTTTGTAAATTTCACGCTGGCGTAGCCCCTTAATTTCTGATGATGTTAAATTCCAATTTAACCTACCTTAAAAGAATTTTAAAGAAAATATTTAATACCACTTTTAACTCCAGTTCAGCTATTATCTTAATTTCTAAAATATGTCCGTCATTTACAACACGCCATCTGCTACTGCACTTGTACTTTTAACATTTCTTGCCTAAGGGCTAAAATCAGGTAGATTGTTTTTAAAAATTCGTTCTGGTTTGCAAAACCGATAAATGGTGCCATCAGGTAACCAAAAGATGTTTGTATATTCACAAGCACAAGTCCTTTTTGACAGATGTTCCAAGAACAGGCCACCTGCTTACTTTTGCACCTTTCGTTTCTTTCATTTTGAAGAAGTGGCGTGGTTAAATATTGATAAAAATACTGTAATTAAGAAAATTGAAATACCATTAACTCTTTTTTATAAGCTAACTATTATTAATTTTAAATGGAGTACTTTTATGTCTTTGATGGATAATTATATGTAGACCAAAAAACAGATGTCAGATAGTTTATTATAGAGCATTTAGAATGATCAGTAAATTCATTAAACATACAGATTTTTGAGATATTGTTGAGTGTCGTGGTTACTATACTTGAACACTTTCAATGGTGTCTTGTCGCTTGCCTTTTATTGGAAAATAAAATCGAGGGAAGAGAAATAAGTCACAGCGTGCTAAATCAGGTAAATACGGGGAGTAATTCTTCTTTTCTCAAAAACTGTCTTACAATGCGCCGAATTAGATTGTCGCTCGCTCAACTTGAGTCCATCGGTCCAGTTTTAACAGTTTTGTTATTCTTAAGTAACTCACAACCACTTTGAAATCGCTTAAACTAATCGTACACTTTAATACAGGACAAGCATTTATCATATTCTTCTTAGAGAGTTTAGTGTATTTCGCTAACAAAGTATAATACCAAAGCGCAAATCTCTGTTTAACACTTCTTATCCGACCGTGTCAATACAGAGTGTCGCTTTTACCACACTAACTAGGCTACTAATGGAACAGATGCCATAAAACAGCTGATACAACACCCATGCTTCACAAAACGCTTCAACAGTAACAAAATACAACAGTTGGTCTTACCGTCTTTTTTATTTTCGAAAAGTTTGGTTTCTTCTTGAATAGAGGATATATTAATTTGATCCTCAGGGATCAACGTTAGGACCTCTCTTATACATTATATATACGAATGAATTCAGTAGAATATCCGGAAAATTTACTATACTTGATGACACTACATTGTTCTTTAATGAGGAGAGCCCGCACGCAATGCTGACCAGTGTGCAAGGGGCGTTTGAAGCTCTTGATGGATACTTTTCGGCACATGACTTATTAATAAACGCTCAAAAAACACAATGCCTATTCTTCGGCAATAGAATAGAAAACACTTTATCCTTTACATATCGAAATATTAATATCGAATCGTCCGAACGTGTTTTCTTCTTGGGGCGTGGAAATTGAACAGAGACTGGACTGGAGAGCGTATGTTGAGAATGTGGGGTTGAATGTTTCAAAGTATTGCTATGCTTTAAGAATTATTTCTGAAAATGTTGGACTCGATGCTGCTCTGTCAGTTTATTATGCTTTCATACAGTCAAGAATAAGATACGGTCTTATCTTTTGAGATAATTCACCGGAAATTGAAAGAGTTGTAATTCTTCAGGAAAAAATGTATTAGAGGTATATTTGGAATGAAGCCGCGTGATAGCTGTAGGAATGTGTTTTTAGAGACAGAAAGATCTTAACCAATATTTTTATGTATATCTTGGACAGTTTTATGTTTGTTCACACCAACAGCGATATTTTTGAGACTTACATGAACAATCACAGGTATGTCACTAGACATAAATTGAATCTGCTTCCCGAAAAGTGTAATTACAGCTACATACAGAAAAATGTAAATTATGTTATAATAAAGATATATAATAGTTTCCCAGAGAGTGTACGTGCGTTACGTAAAACGGAAGGAAAGAGACTTTTAACCAAATATCTGCTTGAAGGAGCTTATTACTCATTAAATCAAGTTTTCTTAAGTTCAGTTGAAATTAGCACAGGGATTTGATAGCTCTGTCAGCAGGGGTGGTTTCTTGTCTTTTCTGTTGTGTCTCTTAGTTCATTGTGTCTTTGTTACTATATTGTAATTTTGTTCTTAAAGTGCTTTACTTATTTACTATTTTTTCTTTTTCTTTTTTATTTAATTATATGTTATTGTAATCTTAGTTAACATTGTTTAATGCCTATTGGCTTATAAGTGTAACCTATTGTTACGTGAAAACAAATAAATTATTATCTATCTATCTATCTGTTATTGGCCTGGCTGTTGAAGAAGAATGAACTATTTCCAGTTGTCACAAGTTGTTTTTTGTAACTTGCTCTGATGATCCTTATTATCACCATTTATAATATACCACAGGATATTAGCATATGTATTTAAACTCAAGAAAGTATTTTGTGCTTTAAAATCATTACCAATCTTTAACTAATAACATTTTGTTTAATTGTTTAAAAATATATTTTCTTTGTTAGCGAAAATGGTATTTATTCAAGATTGATAATAAAATAATCTTGCTTTAAAACCTTAGGGGGTAAGGCCACTCCACGCCCAAGGAAAAAGGCTAATTTCGGGAATTTTTTTCAAGAGTATAATAAAAGCAGTCGAAAATTTATTTGAAGTACTTTATTAAACAAATATTTAAGTGTACAAAAAATATTTTTTTTTATCCTTTTGATTCAAAATGGTCGCTTCAGAATCCAATACGGCAAGGCACCTTTTATACGAGGGCTCCTCCCGTATATTTCAACCTTAAACAAAAGCCAAAAAATTTTTCATTAATATACGTCAAAAACGAGTGGATAACGTACGGATTTTGCAATAAGTTATAAACTTTTTATAAACATTTTTCCTGAAACTTTCGGGTGAAAAACATTTTTTTTTCAAATGTGCACCATTTTTCGAAAAAATAATATTTTCAAATTTCTTTACGTTATCCAATAATTTTTAACATAGAGTAATAAAAATTTTTTGGTTTTTTGTTTTACGTTGAAATCTACGGGAGCAATGGTTTCGCCCGTAAAGTCTAATGATGGTGCTTCATCATGAATATAGCAACAGTGTGCCCCGATGCGATATAATACAAGTTACGCCCTCTCTTAGAAATCCCTAAAAATTAATTCACACTCCTTATATTTTTTTATTTAAAATTCTCCAAGTTCGTCCTTATTATTTATGTCAAGACTGGGGTTCTGTAAGAAACAAAAGGAAAATGACTACTTTTTTTCGTAATAAATGTCAAGTTTATCATTTTGCAATAAAGATCGATTATAATCGGCTTAGGAGAACGACTTCTGAAGGAATGCCACTTTGCCATTTATCTTGCTTCTTGACATGTTGAAGTAGCAATTTCCGCACTTTAAAACCAATAATTCACATATAGTAATGAAAATTTTTTGGTGTTTTTGTTTTAAGTTGAAATCTACGGGAGCAATCGTTTCGCCCGTTTCAGGCCTCGCCTGGCATAAAAGGTGCCTGGTTGTCTTGGATTCTGAACCGGTCATTTTGAATTAAAAGGATAAAAAAAATATTTTTGTATATTTAAATATTTGTTTAATAATGTACTTCAAATAAATTTTCAACTGCTTTTATTATACTCTTGAAAAAAATTCCCATAATTAGCCTTTTTTCCTGGGACTTAGAGTGGCCTTATCTCTTAAAATAGCTACAAAAGTGTTTAAATTTACACTAATATTTAAAGTCTGAATTTTTAGCCTAAGTAAATATTTCTGTAGAACGCAGGAATGAATAAAACAAGCTAGTTTAACAGAGCAGATTTTCAATCTTGAAATACTTCTAGTTGTTAAGCAAGTATGCATAATTAGTATACAAATGTTAATGTTTAAATATCGATCTTAATTACTTTTAAAATATTTTTTTATTCAAAGCTAACATCTTTAGGAAGGCGTATTTACATTTTATAGTGATTTACGTAGGAGAGATTTTGTTAATATGCATATTTAAAAAAGTTTAAAGCGTTTATTACCTTGAATGCATACTTGGCTACATGCCTATGATATTAGCTGTCTTTGTTTACACTAGTTGTATTATAATTTTAATAACAAGCTATATGATTACAAATGAGTATATGTAAATGCAACAATTTTAAATAGGTAAATACAAGGATTAAGGGAAGAACTAAAACAGATCTGTTTCGTAAAAAATGTTCTAAAAAGTAAATTTTACATTACATAAAATATTTTTTGGCTTTTACTAATTTGGAGATGCACTTCATGCAAATCATCATCATTAGCTTATTCCATCCATAATCGGATGTAAGCTTCCCCAAGTTGTTTCCAACGAGCTTTGTTGTTTGCTTTTTGCATCCAATCGTGTCCTGCTAATCCTTTTATGTCGTCAGTCCTGCTTGTCTGTGGTCTACCTCTGCATCTTTTGTGTTCTCTAGGCCTCCATTCAACTATACGGCGTGTCCATCTGTTATCATTCAGCCTTGCGATATACCCCGCCCAATTCCACCTTAATGTACATATTCGTTGTATTACATCTGCCACTTCTGATCTTCGAATCTCGATGTTAGGAATACGATCTTGGAGTCTAATGAGCATTCTTCTCTCCATTGCTCTTTGGGTTACCTGGAGTTTATTTATTATACTTTTATTTAAAGCCCACGTTTCAGTGCCACGTGTTAATACCGGCAGTACATATTGATCGAATAATGGCTTTTATTGTATTTGGGATGTCCAATTCAAATGTAGATTGTAACCTTCGAAACGCAGACCGCCTTTAAATTATTTTTTGATATTTCAATATTTTGTCCTAAATATATGAATGTTTGTACCTTTCCCATACTTTCACATTCTACTAATAGTTCCTGGCTGTTATCTACACTTTCGTTGTTCAAATATTTGGTTTTGGTGAAGTTTATTTTTAGACCTATTTTTCGAGACTTGTTATTTAATTCCATCAGCATTTCTTGTAATTCTTCTTTTGTGTTGGTGATCAGAGTGACATCATTTGCGAACCTTAAGTGATTTAATTGTTCACCGTCCATTAGTATTCCTTTATCTTCCCACTTTAACGATTTGAACATGTCTTCTAGAGTCAACGTGAACAGCTTTGGAAATATCGAGTCGCCTTGTCTAATTCCTCCTTTAATTTTGATTTTATTTGTTTTTTCTTCAAGCATTATTTGTGAAGTGGCATTTCTGTATATGTATTCAAGAAGAGTTGTGTATCTTTCATCGACTCTGTTGTTACTTAATGTGTTAAGGACTGCCCATATCTCTACCGAATCAAATGTTTTTTTCGCAGTCAACCATCCACTAGTAATCTTATTGTTTGAAGATGGTCCAAAGTGCTCTAGCTCCCGTCTAAATCCCGTTTGTTAACGTGGTTGATAACTGTCTAATTTGTTCAATAATCTGTATGTTTTAATTCTAGTAAGTATTTTGTATAGTGCCGATGAGAGGATGTTAGGTCTGTAATTCTCCAATTTAAATTTGTTCCTCTTTTTAAAAATAAGCACAATCAAGGCGTTTACCCAAGGTGTTAGTATTTTACTTTCTATAAGGCATCTGTTAAATAGAGCTCGAAGAGATTGTATTATCGATGCCCCTCCATACTTCATCATTTCTATAATTATTTCATCGTCCCCTGGTTCTTTGTTGTTGTGCATATGTTGTAGGGCGTTCATTATTTCATCCGTTGTTACATCCGGAATTTCTTCAGATCCCGTATTTCTTACTATCGCTCTATTTCCTTCTTCTTTCCCGGGCGGTGGCGATATTTTCGTGTCATATAGTGTTTGATAATATTTCTCTGTGCTTCCTTTCTCTCCTTGATTTGTACGATCTCTTGGTTATCGTTATTTACAAGTTTTATTATTTGATGTCTCCCTTTATGCATTCGTTTGTTTAAGTGTTTTAAACTTTTTCCTTATTTCAGAGTTTTTTCTATTTCGAGTTCCTGTCTTGTCTGAAGTTCTCTCTGATCTTTTTCTTTATTTTTTTTTTATCTATTTCTGCCAATTCTAATCTGTCATTTGTAGGATCATTTCTTAATAGTCTTCTCTGTTTCATGAGATTTTGTGTCTCTTTACTTAATTTTTGTGTTTTGTCTTTTTTCAGTGTGGCTATTTGTTTTGTAGTAATGAGTAGGCTGTTGGTTATTTGTGCGTTTAGTTCATCAAGTTCTGTTTGATACTTTATGTGTTTTATATGATTTTATAGTGCTTGTCGATATTCGTCTGTGTTTTGCTTTATTATTTCTGTTGTTTACCTAATTTATTACGACATTATTAAGTAAAACATTCCCGCAATATAAAATACATAACAATTGTATTTTCTGATAACATATAACATTAAAAATCGAATCTAAAGCTTATGATTATAAGAATCTGTACAAGTTTTTAACACAACTGGGAAAATACGAGTAGGTGTGTTCCTTTTTTGGTGTTCCGTATGGAAGGAACACTTACGGGATCACTTCGGTGTTTGTCTGTCTATCACACCCGATTTTATCCGAAACTATTTGACACAGAAAGTTGAAATTTGACACAAATATAGGAATTAGTGGCTCAGTCAGCGCCCTCTAGTTTTGAGAGGTAAATTTTGACTTAAGGGGTTTTGGGTGGTCAAATCGGAAGTGAAAAAAAAAACACTTTTTACCAAGTCATCGAACGGGGTGTCAAATGAAAGCTTGTGAAAACACGAGTTCAAAAAAATTTATATGATGTAATACTTGAGCACACTTTTCTTTGTATTATTTTCAAAAATTTGCCAAAAATCGATGTCCCCTCCTTATCTAGAAAAGTACTGATGAGAGAAATTTTGAAAACATTCTAGAATAGTCTCCATAAAGTGTTAATTGAGCGAAAATTATCCCGAGTGCATTACATTTGATAATTTATCTGGTATAAAAAAAAACTATGTTTCTTCACGTATGGTGAAGTTTTTTGTAATATACTTTTAAGTATATTACTGTGAGTGGCGAGTCGCTCGTGTGCCGAGATATAATTTTATTTTATTTGTTTATAATTAACCAAATATTTAGGTAGTAAATATTTGCTTTATACTTTTATTTCTAGATTGTAGATTGAGGTTAGATTGATTTATTGGATAATAGCTAGCTAAGATGCTATAACTATTAAACATTACTGACTAAGAAAAACGTGAAAATACATATTGGATCTTCAGATGTCAGGGACCCAATGAATTTAGTCTAGGTAAGGATTTTATTTTATTTTAAAAGCAATCACGGTACAGAACACTAAATGCGCAAGTTTTGCACTTGACCGGGTTTTTTTTATACGCATAGCACACGTGCTGCAGGGAAATCCTTAAAGCGCTATAGGAGCGGTGCGTGTGCAAAAATAGCGATTCATGTTGGTTTTGAATCGTGAGTTGTATTCGGTGGGAAACACAGTCAAAATTATATTAAAGGAATGACGTTCTCTATATAAAAGAATGCTTGAAAAGGGTTCTACGAGGAGTGATAAACTGAATTTCATACGGATGTGAAGTGTTAGCGCGACGTGTATTTCTAGCATGTACCATTTTGGAGGAATTAAGCTGGTTACATCCATCGAACACTATCGATGAAAATACTTGTAGAATAAACTCAAATCGCCCACTGTTCTTCGACACTCCAAGAAATTAATGTTGCTGGTCAGTTTTGGGCCTCCAATCAGGCGAACAGCTCTCTTCTAAATAGAATCCAAAAAATGATTCAGTGTTTTACGACATAATAACTCAATTTAGATTATTAAATTAAATCGACAGTAATAGGGTAATCAAGAAATCAAATTATATATTAAATTATGAGAAATTATAATTAATTAAAAGAAACTGCACCATGATAAAAAAATAGTTTGGTCGGACATTAACGCAACTTTCCAGACGATAAGTGTTTAACCACATTTAGTCAGGTATTATTTTTGTAGTATTTTGCGGATGGAAACAAAACAATTTACATAAATTAGGACGTCAGTGAATCAACAAAAATAAAATAAAATATTGATAAAAATCAATTAATGCATTATTCCTTTAACTTTTGCCAAAAGCAGTTAATTGTAATGAAATTTAAAGGAATATCATGATTTATATAGAAGCTAATAAATACAGGTAAGCATAAATATAAAGACACGACGAATAACAGAGAGGAATAAACAATACGAAAAATATAAATATCCAAAGATAAAAGAAACTTATAAATCATAATAACTGAAACAGATATACAATTTAAAATAGAGAAAAACTTGAGATCCTTAAAATCGAAAAAATTTGATAACTTCAAGTTTTTTCTATAAACATATATTCTGGGTTATTCTATAAATGGAATAGTATCTATTTTAAATTAAAAGATGTTTAAGTGTTTTAGTGACTTATATTTCGCTCAAGCTTTGGAAGTCTGTCGGTAATTTATTGGTAATTTATTATATAACACTACAGCTTTAGAGTCTAATCAGGTTTTAATAAGGGAAGTTTTGTGCCTGGGGACTATTAGAACATTGCCATTTCTAGTTAGATAGTAATGATTTACGTTTAAAACGGTATATTTGCTAATATTTCATTTCATGTCTAAGACACTTATAAATATACTCGTATGATTTACGTATACATACACAGGTTAAAAATCAGCCGAAAGATTCTTTCCTCTCAGACTAAAAATTCTAACAGCTTTATAAGGGGTGTTTCAACAAGACGTTTTATTTTAAATTATTGGAAACATGCAGTTTTTTTTTCGTGATATTTTTATTTAAATCCAAAGTACAAATTACGCGATTAATGATGAAATATAAGATACGGCAAATGGCCTCCTCGGCTTTCCTTACAGGTAGTCATTCGTTTGACGAAATCACATTTTCGCACAATTGTGGCTCTATTTCGCGAATTTGTGCTCTGATATTGTCTTTGAGAGCTTCAATCGTTGCTGGGACATTGGAGTAGACTTTATCTTTAACATACCCTCGAAGGAAAAAGTCTAAGGGTGTTAAATGGCACAATCTGGGTGGCCAGTTGAAGTCACTATTTCAAAAAATTACACGACCAGGAAACTTTTCGCGTAATAATTCGATTGTTTCACCAGTTGTGTGGCATGTAGCGCCATCCTGTTGAAAATACATGTCATACGCATCCAAAGTATCCACTTCAGGCGAAAAAAAGTCAATCAGCATCTCACGGTAACGCACACCATTCACAGAAACGATCGCACCAGCTTCATTTTCGAAAAAATACGGTCCAATGACACCGCCACCCCAAAAACCACACCAAACTGTCACTCGTTGTGGATGGAGAGGTTGTTCAACCATTTCTCTTGGGTTTTTGAAGCCCTAGATACGACAGTCTTGCTTATTTACGTAGCCAGGCAGATGGAAATGAGCCTTGTTACTTGTTGAATGATTTCCTTAAAAAAATTGGGGTCATTTTCTTGCATTTTCAACACCCAATTAACAAACGTACGATGTTGTCCATGGTCTGGCCGGTTTTAATTGTCGTCGGCTGGACTTTGTAAGCCTTTATACCGAGATTCTTGTACAAAATACGGTGCAGGCTGGCTATGGATACGCACAATTGCTGTGAACATCTTGAAATTGACATACGCGGGTCTTCCGCAACACTTTCAGCTATAGCACCAATCTTTTCAGTCTGGCTAGGCGAGCAAGGGTTGGGTTCTTTACCTCCGAAACTTGACCGAGAGGTTCAAATTGACCGATTAAATTCACAATTGCTCGACGAGAAGGCGCTTCATTTCGACCGAAAGCAGTACGAACGTGGCGAACTGTCTCTACGAAGTTTTCACCATTTTTGTAGTGAATTTTTACAATTTTAATGCGTTGTTCAACTGTATATCGTTCCCTTTTCGTTAACAGTATAGTTTTTACTTCTCAAATGTCAAAGAATGACAGCTGCAAATCTGAAACATGAAAAATAGCACGCAATTTAAAATGAAACCTCTTATTGAAACATCTTTTATATGTAATATTTCACAAACTATTCAAATGAGGCCCTTTTTTCAATTGCTCGATAATCTAGTAAGCAGTACTTTTTAGAAATATATAAATGGGCTTCCCATTAAAAATAAATGAAATTACCTAGAAATTTTGTACTAGTAGACAAAGCACAAATTACACATACTTAATTTTTAAAAGGAAAACACATTTCAGTGTAATTAAGGAATTATCCATTTTCTGCAACAACGGACTGGATTAGCGAAAAATCCTTGGAACACAGGACTCCCTAGTCAACACACTTACATTAAACCTTATACCAGCTCTGGGCTTTATAATAGCTACCAGCCAGCGAAACAAAACAGTTTTTATTCTTCTAAAAGCAATAGGCAGAAACCCTAAACCAAAATCTAAACAAAGGGGACATAAACAATATACCCAGTGTTTTTCGACCTTCTATTTCTCGTATTTCAACATAAAGTATGCCCTAGACGTTCAATCTTTTTAATTGCTGTTTTTGTACAGAGCTTTCTTGGAAGGGATGGATCCAAAAAGCAATTAAAAAAGTTTTTAAAATAATCTTTCAATTATTTTTGTTTTTCATATGCGAAAGTTCCGAAAATCGGTGGAAAATGTGAGTTTACGTTGCATTTCAAAAACATATTTGTTTTCTTTACGAAATTCTAAAAAAATTAATAAAAAATCTACAAATACTCCTTGATATTTCGTAAAATAAGCAAGATAATACATTTTGTTCCTTTTATGTTAAATAAAATGGTGCCCGATGTCAGTCGTTTTTGATTTTTTTGTGTGTAGTTACGAGTATCTACCGTGGCATAATTACTTTAGGCTCCATCAGACAATAACTGTTTTTTTTTATATTTGGCATGTCGTTTTAGGAACTTTGTATAAGAGCTCTTTTATTTGATACTCAACCTGATTTTTTTAGCGTTGAATAAAATGGCGTGCAATTTCATCGGTATTGAATTTTTTGTATCACTGTATAGACAGTCTCACTTGTGGAAATATGAATAATCTTTTTATCTCAGCAGAAGCTTAAACTTTACGTTAGAATAAACAAACATACATCTGTAATATGTACAAAATGCAACGTCTCTCTGTCTGTCTGTCCTTTAATGCGCTTATCGCACTCGAGAACTACTTATCCAATTTACGTTTTTTTTTTTAATTCATACATATGTTCTCGGGCCAGGTAATAGGATATATTTTATTACTTTAGATAACATAACGAATAAGCAGTGACGATCATAGTGAATCAAGTCGGAAAAAAGTTTGCCACTAGCGCACTCTCTTGCATTACGCTGCCTAAACCATTAAATATGAAACAATATCATGTAGCAAAGAATATAATATATATAAAATGCAACGTCTCTCTGTCTATCTGTTTGTTCGTTAGGGCGCTTATCACTCGAAAACCACTTAGCCGATTAATATTTTTTTTTAATTCATACATATGTTCTCTGGCCAGGTTAAAGGATATATTTAATCATGTTAGGTAATATAAGGAATGAGCAGTGACGATAATAGTGAATCAACTCCACGCGAGCAGAGCCGCAGGCACGGCTAGTACATAAATAAAAGCCAAAATTTTCTATGCTTACGTAGAGTGGTAAAAAGAAATCAACCACAAAGTAGGGATCTTTTCATAGATTTTTCACGGCCATATGGAAAAATAGAAAGAGTAAACTTTTTTAGAGAGCGATCTGCAACATGGTAGTCAAGATGGCAGAGAATTTTTTTCTAGTGCAGTTCATCTTAATTGATTTAATTCACACCCTTTAAATGAGTGCAATTAAAGATGATAGATGAGATAAAGTTTATAGTACATTTTAGTTTGGTAGGAAGTAAAGGAAGAAGTTTCAGTTTAAGAAAAAAGTATTTTTGTATTTCAAATCGGGATCAATTGCGATGTAATAACTCTGGTATTTAAGAAAATTTATTTTGAATAGACTTTTACGAATTTTACCTCAAGACAGAAAGAGTTCAAAAACTATGGTTTTACTCATCTCATTGAAGCACGTGTAGACAAAATGTGTAATTTAACGAAACGTCTATGGTTAGCTTTAATATTCAACATAATAGGCTTAAAAATCTAATACCCTGGTGTCAAGAGGTCCTATTATTTCAGGGCCGTGCTGTGCTCAACCCTCCAAATTTATAGAGCACGAACAATAGAGAATAAATTAGGTAATGTATGATATATTTTATTGTACGAAATAAATTTATACGGCATGCGTACATTCAACTAAATAAACTGAGTTTAATTGAGTTTAAATAAATCACGCCGTGCCTTTGTTAATTTTAAACGCTGATGGTGGTCTCAAAAAATACAGAGTAATAGGACCGTAAAATAAATAAAGAAAATTTATTTGATTTGTGAAATGAAAAAATTTCTAAATATATTGCAGGAAAATAATCTTAAAGACATCCCTCGATTGGGTCTTGTAACGAGGGATCAATAAGTATATTACAAAACTTAAGGGGTAATGCCACTCTAGAAATCTGAAAAAAAATCAATATTTTTTGTGGTTTAAATGATGCTTTAGGGACTTAAAAATAAGGTACAAAGAATTTTATGAGGGTAAGAAGGTTATAAGTGTGTATTTTATCAAGTGCGCGTAATTGTTTCGCAGCGCTCTCCAAACTCTCTGAGAGTCTTTATGCGTCGCGCTGCTTAAATTACTGTACCTTTTTGAATATTGAAGAAATCTATTTATCTACAGAATTTAAGTTCATCTAGAATCTATCAACGAAACATCAATTTAGAAGGCCAATTATATGGCGCAGGCATCGCAGATCAGAGGTATCTGGAAAATTTATATAACTTTAAAATACGTTTTTCTCAAAACTACAGTTTTCAAACTGGCCGAAAACATAACTTCTTCAAATTATCACTGATTTATTTGAAATTTTAACTGTACCTTCAAAATTCCATTATCTAGCGAAGTGTGTACGGATTTTACAATTTGTTATGAACTTTTTTTTATAAACGATTTTTTACGTGAGTTTTTACCGAAAAATGAAACACTTTCTTCATTCATAAAAAAAATATATTTTTTAATTTTTCTAACTACTTTCCGAGAAAATTTTATACAGAACTCAAAAAACTTTGTACTTTGTTCCGGTAAAAAATTGGAGGATATATATTTCCGGCCGTAAAATACTATTTGTAAGATGCACCTTCTTTTACTGAGTATTGATGCTACCATTTTGTAAAAAAAAACCTGTTTAAAAATTCGTAAATGTACTTTAAAGTATTTATAAAAAAAGCATTTGAGTAAATTTTGGATTGCGTTCACTATATTTCAAAAAAAAAACTGTCTTAGCGCTAGAATGACATTACCCCTTAAAGGAACTCTAACCGTTTTTGGATAAAAAAAAATATTTTTATTGTTTTTTTTTAACTACATGCGATGTTGCATCAAATTCTAAATCGATCTGAGCATTAGAAGTGGGTGAAATAATTTCTTGAAGCTGGCCAGTCGTTATCGTTTTTCTTACTAGGTTCCCTTACTACAACACGTACCCTATTCCTTTTATCACAGGACTGGACTTAAAGAGTTTTCTAAACATGTTTGCACTTATGGTATCTATAAAGTTGAAAAATGAATACCAAAAGAGGTATAGTTTTAAGACATAATTAACAATTTAAATTTAAATATGTGAAGTAAAAAATCCAGATTAGTTTTATTTTACAATACTAAAATTTGTGTACTGACAAATGGAACGCGTATTATTAATTAATAACAGTGAAGGCGGTTTTTTGGAACTGAACGCTTATATCCGGTAATATAATCTTAGATTGACCATATATGTTGTATTTGTGTCTTTAGTGTTCCGGACGGAACATTTATAAGATTACTTGGGTGCCTGTCTATCCGTCCGTCTGTCACACCCGATTTTCTCCGAAACTATTTAACATAGAAAGTTGAAATTTGGCAGTAGCAATAGGAATTGATGGCCTCATCAGAGTCGGGTAGTTTTGAAAGTTAAATTTTGACTTAAGGGTTTTGAAAGTTAAATTTTGACTTGGTGAGTGAAATCTGAATTAAATTTTTTTTTTACTAGGTCATCGAATGAAAGCTTGTAAAAACACGAGTTCAAAAATATATATAACTAGGTGTGCCCGCGGCTCAGTTCGCGTGGACTTGATTCACTACTATCGTCACTGCTTTTTCCTTATGTTACCTAACGTAATAAAATATCTGCCATTATTTCCCCTTATCTCCCATTATTTTCCCTTATCTCCCATTATCTCTCCATAATTTCCATTATCTAGGCTTATCTCTGCTCATCTCCCATTATTTCTTCTTATCTCCCATTATTTCTCCTTATCTCCCATTATCTCACCTTATCTCCCATTATCTAGGCTTATCTCGACTTATCTCGCAATATTACTTCTTATCTCCCATTATTTCGCCTTATCTCCCATTATTTATACTTATCTCCCATTATCTCACCTTATCTCCCGTTAGCTAGGCTTATATCGCATTATATAGAACATATGTATAAATTTATAAAAACACGTAAATCGAATAAGTGGTTCTCAAGTGATAAGCGCACTAACGGACAGACAGACATAGAGACGTTGCATTTTATATACATTATATTCTTTGAAACATGATATTGTTCCATATTTAATGGTTTAGGCAGTGTATTGCAAGAGAACGCGCTAACGGTAACCTTTTTTCCGACTTGATACACTATTATCGTCACTGCTTATTCTTTATGTTATCTAACGCAATAAAATATATCCTATAACTTGGCCAGAGAACATATATGTGTTTTAAAAAAAAGCACATAACGCATTATCGGACAGAGAGACAGAGAGACGTTGCATTTTATATATATTATAGATAGATAACCCGGCCAGAGAATATATGTATGTTTTAAAAAAAAAAGTACGTAAAAACGGATAAGTGGTTCTCCAGTGATAAGCATACTAACGGACAGACAGATCGACAGTGATACGTTGCATTATATATATATATATATATATATATATATATATATATATATATATATATATTTATATATATATATATATATATATATATATATATATATATATATATATATATATATATATATATATATATATATATATATAGATGTAATAAAATATATATCTATAACCTGGTCAGAGAACATATGTATGAATTTAAAAAATTACGTATATCGGATAAGTGGTTCTCGACGGATAAGCGCACTAACGGACAGATAGACAGACAGACAGACGTTGCATTTTAAATATATATTATAGATATAGATTATTATTATTATTATATAACTTGGCCGAAGAATATATGTATGAATTTAAAAAAAGACACGTAAATCGGATAAGTGGTTCTCGCGTGATAAACGCACTAATGGACAGACAGACAGACAGAGAGACATTGCATTTTATATATATTATAGATTATAGATATTCTCTGCTACATAATATTGTTCCATATTTAATGGTTTAGGTTGTGTATTGCCAAGGAACGCGCTAGCGGCAAACTTTTTTTCCGACTCCAATCACTATTATCGTCACTGCTCATTCGTTATGCTACCTATCGTAATAAAATATAGCCTATAACCTGGTCAGAGAATATATGTATGTTTAAAAAAAAAAAGTACGTAAATTGGATAAGTGGTTCTCCAGTGATAAGCGCACTAACGAACAGACAGACAGATAGAGAAACGTTGCATTTTATATATATATATTATAGCTGTAATACTTGCGCAACTTTTCTTTGTATTATTGTAACATTGCGAAAAATCGCTGTCCCCCCCTTATATCGAAAAGTACTGATCATAAAATGTTGAAAAAATTCTGGAATATTCTTCATAGGGTGTAGATTGTACGAAAATTATCCCTTTAATAATTTATCCGGTATACAAAAAAAAAACTAAAATTTCAGGGTCATCAGTTTCAGTAAAGATCCTCACTTGAAGTGTGTTTTATGAAGTCATTGATTATTTTATTCCTCCGTAACAAAATTTTTTATTTTCAAAGCAATCAACGTACGGAACACTAATTGCGCAAGTCCGACTTGCACTTAGCCAGTTATTAGTGTTCCATACGAAACGCTTATAAGATCACTTCGGTGTCTGTCCGCCTGTCTGTCTGTCTATCCGCCTGTCACATCCGATTTTTTTTTTCTGGGATAGTGCGACAGTCACATTTTACTAATGGCTTCTAGAGCAAAACAATATGAATGAAAATTTTATTAGGCCATTTTTAGTTGCCGGCGGGGTAAAATTTATTAGAAATGGAGGAAATGATTTTGGAGATACTCACGTATGGATACTGGAAAACTCACATATTGTTGCCATACGATCAGTGTTCCATTACTATTACCTGGTCGAATACGAATAAAAATTGCTTTGGCAATTCGGGATCATCCTTGTCCATTATTTTCCTTGTTCAACTCAGTGTTGTGATGCGGCTACTTATGGCAGATCAGGAATTCGTAGTGAGTTAAGCATTGTAGACAATGCACTTAACTTACTGCAGGAAAACTCCAGAAGACATTACGGTTTTTGTCTTGCCTTCAAGAAGCCACGATTTTCATTTCTGAGCTGCCAGAGGAGATCTTTCATAAGCGGACCAATTGCTCAATCAACTGTGATAATAGATTTTGAAATTTTGATTTAACTGACGTATATCACCCGATTAAAAGATGGTTAGAGCATCGGCTCTAGGAAAAAGGATTTTTGTTTTCAATTTTCATTTTATTTATTTTCTTGAAAATAATACTGTAGTCAAGTAGTATTGCAAATAAAATTGAGAAAACCAAAAAAAAAGGATTTTGCACATCTCTTTTATCATGTTCAGGTCACACAAGCACAGTCGAAATATAATCTTCTGTCTTTACATATCACTAGATCCTTAAGCTTTAGTCTGTTTATTTTGTTTTTAGTTCCTAAAATACTATTCAAAGGTAGACACTAATCGAGTCGCGAACATATGACAGATTTAATTAACGGACAAATAAACGAAAACTGCAGAAACATCTGACTGCTTGGTCTAATATTAGTATCTTTGCTGGGGACATTTTATCTTCTGATATTCGCTTTGGATATTCTATTTACAGAATTAAACCCGCCTTTCCGTTCTATAAGTAAACATAGCAGACGATAAAATGACATTAGTCTGTGGAAATAATTTTATACGAAATAAACAGCTATAATACTCGAAAATAATATATTCTTCTTCTTCTTTCTTATATGGTGTGTCATATAAGCATACTGCCTGTTTTATCCCCATTAGGTCTCTTCGGATGTGGACGTCCAGCATTCCTTCCACCTTTTCGGAGTCTGCCCGTAGTTCTTCTACCGCAAGGTTTATTGAGTTTGGCCCTTTTTACTAGTCTGTTGTCGTCCATGTGATCTACGTGTTTATTCCATTGTTTTCTTCTAGCTCTGGTCCATTTCGATATTTCTTGGATCTTACTTAGTTCTAGTAGATCTTTGTTGCGAATTCTGTCGTGGATAGTTTTTCCATGTATGAATCTAATCACCTTAATTTTTGTTGTCCTCATCATTTCTGCTGTTTTACATGTGTCAGCTCTTCTTTCTACATATGTGAGCGTCGGTCTCATTGTTGTCTTGTATATTCTTATTTTGCTTTCCACTGTAAAGATATTTATTTTTACATACTATATCCGTAAAGCAACCTGCTACGTGTATTAGTGATGCCTTCATAGACTGTTGTTTTACTTCCCTGTTTAAGTCTCCGTAGCTTGTTATCATTGTTCCCAAGAATTTAAAATTATTAATCTGTTCAATAATACCTCCTTGGATCTCCAGCTTGCATCTTAATAATTCTTCTGAAGCTACCATACATTTCCTCTTGGTTGTGTTAATAATCATGTTTAGTTTTCTCGCTTCCAAACTGAAAATCATGAAAGATCTTCAGACTTTCTTGCTCAGTAGATGTCCCACTTTCATATTTGTTCTGCGTTCTGTGTTAATGCCATGTATAATTTTTATTAGCTTCTGGTTTGTCTGCTTTTCTTGTAATATTTTTATAATATCTGTTAATTGCACTCTATCGAAGGCGTGAGTCATGTCGACGACATACATATATGCAGGTTTGTTAAATTCTTTAGCTTTCTCCATTATCTGCCTCACTATAAATATGGCATCTATGGTTGATCGATTTTTGCGGAATCCCCGTTGTTCCTCTCTTATTTGCTTATCCTTGCTTATTTCTTCCAGTGTGATTTTTGTTAATACTCTTAAGGTAGTATTCAGGAGCGTTATTCCGCGGTAGTTTTCGGGTGACATCTTTTGCCCTTTTTTGAATATTGGGATTGTTATGCTAGTTTTCCAATCTGTAGGTCTGTCCATTTTTTACTATGTTTGTAAAGAGCTGTGCTAGTTGTTGATGTAGGTTTTCTCCTCCATATTTTAGAATCTTATTTGTGATGTTGTGTGGTCCTGAGGTTTTTTCTATTTTTAAGACTTCTTATAATTCTTCCAGTCTGTTCTAAAGTTATTCTAGATTTACTTCTTCTATTTCTTCAAGTATGACTTCATTATTCTTTTCTTCTTTATATAATTTCTCAAAAGTATGTTTATGCCATTCTTGAATTGTAATTTTATTAGTTTGTACCGTGTCTTTTATATCGAGTTTGTTCCTTCTTAACATAATAATATATTATTATTTTTTAAATATTTCGTATGAGAAATTTCGTTATCCAAACCTACTTTAATAGCTTTGATTTTTATTTTTGGGCTTAAGATTCCTCTCTTAAAATATCGAAAGAAGAGTATTAATGATTAATAATCAAAAGAATGATACGTACTGCAAAAAGTATAACATTTTGCTAATAATCCAATTCTCTAATTAGCTCGACGCCTTTCAGCTCTAAATTTAAGTACATTTAAAAATAAGTACATATATCAATTGGTCTCTAGAAAAGTCGGTCCAAGATCTATCACCTTGACCTATCAAAATAAAAAGGCTGTTTTTTTTTTTTTCAAATATGTGTTCGGTACGTTGATTGCTTTTAAAATAAAAACTTTTGTTAGAGAGGTATACAGTGATCTATGACTTCACAAAATACACCCCATATGAGTTTTCAACAAATTTTTTTACGATCTTTATTGAAAACTGATGACCTTGGAGAACAGTGATTTTTTGCAATTTCTTAAAAATAATACAAAGAAAAGTTCGAAAAGTATTACATTATATATTTTTTCGAACTCGTGTTTCTACAAGATTTCATTTGACACCCCACTAGATGACCTGGTAATTTTTTTTTACACTTCCGATTTCATCCCCCAAAACTAACTCTTTAAATCAAAATTTAAATTTTAAAACTACACTTGTCTAATGAGGCAATCAATTCCTATATTAGTGTCAAATTTCAACTTTCTATGTCGAGTAGTTTCGGAGAAAATCGGGTGTGACAAACGGACAGAAATTTTTTATTTTAAAACGATTTAATCAACATTTCCCTTGCAAACAAGTAGCCCTAAAAAAACTGAGTTTGGTTTTCACACACTACAGAAATTTAATTTAAGTCGCATAAGTCCATGTTTGAAATGATGAACAAGATGTATAGAACGACATAAACAATGCAACTTCTCTTACACTCTCGACCACACCTTTAACCCTTATATGTTTCCAGATAAATAATTCTGCTTAAAATTTGTTATCAATTTTCAAAATAAATAAAAATTTTATCAACTCTCAGAACCCAACCCAGTAAAAACACAAAAACTAAAATCGAAATACGGGTCTTGCGCATATAATTATGTATCGGGTTTGCTAGTAAGGAACATGAACTTATTGAAGCATCAGAAAATATAACTATCGCTACAAAAAGACAAATATGTGGAACAAAACCCAGTGGCAGTACGAAGCCTTCTTCTAGCTACGCGACCTCTTTGAGAAAGTCGACGAGGCACACTTTAACGATCCGGCGGTAACCGGCCAGCAATAGATACGCGAACACAGATTATACACCAAATAACCGGTCAAGTGCAAGTTGGACTTGCGCAATTAGTGTTCTGTACGTTGATTGCTTTTAAAAATAAAAATGTTTGTTACGGAAGTACATAATGATCAATGACTTCACAAAACACACACTAAATGAGTTTTCAGTAAAGTTTTTTCCGATCTTTACTGATAACTGATGACCTTGAATTTTTTTTTATATACCAAATAAATTATTAAAGGTAATGTACTCGTGATAATTTTCATTCAATCTACACACTGTAGAGAATAATCCAGAATTTTTTCAAAATTTTTTGATCAGTACTTTTCGAGATAAGGGGGGGACAGCGATTTATCGCACTTTTTTAAAAATAATACAAAGACAAGTGTGCGCAAGTATTACATTTTATATATTTTTGAACTTGTGTTTTTACAAGCTTTCATTTTGTATTTTTTTTCACTTTCAATTTCAGCCCCAAAACTAACCCCTTAAGTCAAAATTTAACTTTAAAACTGCACGGCTCTAATGAGGCCATCAATTCCTATATTAGTGCCAAATTTCAACTTTCTATGTATAGTTTCGGAGAAAATCGGGTGTGGCCGACAGACAAACAGACAGACGTACAGATAGATAGACAGACAGAAGAACACCGAGGTGATCTTATAAGCGTTCCGTACGGAACACTAAAAATAAAACATCTTTTAAATACGACATCCGAAACTTATCTTTTTCTGTTATAGAAATCGTAATAACATTTTAATGAATATTTTTTAAATTCAGTTGTTCCGATTAATTTACAGCGTGTACCATACATAGGTTTAAATTCGTGGTATATTCCGCGAACGTAACTTATGTCTCAATTCTCACTAATGCCTATTGTCACAAATTTTATTTTCGCTTGTTAACACACTGTTATAGTGATATATGTACTATAAAAGGATCATAAAAATTACGCAAAAGTGGTTTTGACGTGTATTAAGGCTTATACTTCCGAGCAGGCCATACGTCAATGTCCAGCCTGAATCATTCTGTATATTACTTATCTTTTTGTTTGCGAAATAAATAAATGCAATACGGATGTCATAGTCATACACTTATACAAACATTTATTTTATTTGTCGACCTTGATTTCCGATAAAGTCTGTCTTACTCTTTTGTTAATATCAAATGTAAATGACCTACAGAATGTAAATTCAAAGATAATAAAAATACCATAAAAATGTTTTTATTTAAATAAATTTGGTTATGCACTTTGTTTAAAAATAAATATATAAATGTATTCAATTAGAAAAAAGCTTAAGATTATCATATCAAATTGAAGGTGATTATATCTTCCGCACAAAAATGATCATAGCCTAGAAGTTCAGGCTAATAAAACGTGACGTGTGACAACAGGCAACAATCTGAAGGTTTTGATGGGATTTTTATTCTCTCCTTGTCCTGTATATTGCTTCTATATTTTAATACGTTAGCTTACACAAGCCAACAAAAAAATATTTGCAAAAACTTTTTAAACCAATACATCTAAGTGTTAGGTATTTTTGGGTGCTGAAACCGTATCTGGTATCAGTTTTTTCGTATCACCCACAATTCTCTGACAATATGACTCTGATTAAATTTCAAAACCAAATCCTCTTCCTGCTTGAAAAACTGAGCAAACTGTTGTTCTATAATGGTAAACATGTGTTCCAGATTCCAATAAATTTTTTCTTTCAGCCTAGAACCAAGCGATTCTGCTTTTTCCTTAGTCAAACCCAAATCTCTCACTAAATCATGTAACTCAGGTTGTGCAAACAATTGTGGTTTTAAATTTTCTGAAACTCATCTTCATCCGGTCGACTTTCATTAAATTCGGGACTGGACTGTAAAAACGTCTTCAATAGACCGAGGTGGCTCAGGGACAGGAAGTCTCGGTCCATGTCCTACCAGCCGATTAGCTGAAGTAAAGTTAGGATAGACAATTACTTTCTTATTTTTGGAGTTATATCCAGAAACGTCAACGCTGCAAAAAATAACAATCATTTGAATTTTCTTGCTCTCTGCAAATCCAAAAGCTTTTTTTTCTTTCTTATACCACTTCTTAAGATCCTCGACACAAACATAACATACTTTGCACATTTTTCTTGATTACCGATTTCTACACTAAAATATGCAAAGTATACTTTTTTTACAAAGTCAGTAATGTTTCTTTGATGTTTTTAACTATAAACTCACCACATCTATAACAAAAAGTGTTGGGAGAGGTTTTACAACCACGATTAGCCATAATTCGAGTTTGAATTAAAGCACATGGCAATGCGAGGTTATATTAACTGGAAGAAAACAAACAGCTGTGCCATTTATCGGAACTGCCAACCTAATAAAATTTGATTTTACTGCCAACTTTATAAAATTCTGATATTATTGCCAACCTAATAACATTCGAATGATAAAAAATAAACTTTTCACATTTTGAATATAAAAATGTGAAAAATTGGTGTGTGATACGACTATTTTATTATTATTTTCGGACTGAGCACACCAAAAAACATATGAATCAGGTAAAATTATTAAAAAAATTGAATGAAAACATCGTTGGCCTGTGTTATCGACGACAGTCGACTAACAAATTTTGGGAGTAAAATTTTAAAAAGTGCATTTTATAGGAACATTTTTTTTCCTGTCGTCGTTTAATTTAGCAGTACGTTAGGAGAGTAATAATAATATAATAATAAAACTAGAATTTAGTCTTGCTTGCCAAAAATGCTCCACCGCCAATTTTTGGCTGACTATTTAATTTGAACAGAAATGTCATATTAACGTTTACAATTAGTAGCAGCATTCACTTGATAAAGAGCTTATATAACTTCGTATCATATTTATTTGTGTTGTTACAAATTTAGGAAATAAAGTTAGAGTAGATTTTGAGATTTTTTTATTCAATACTCACATTTTTTTATTGATATTTTGAAATCTATGGTTAATTCAAAATATTAATAACAGTATACGAGAGACTGTTTCTAGCCTAACCTAGAAAGAATGAAGAAATCTCAATAACAAAAGTTGTTTGTTTAACGTAATCTGCTGTCAACTTTATATGCTTAGTTCAACGATTATAAAATAACTCGGAACCTTTTAAAAAAAAGTTTTGTCTTGGTTTGCAAACCCGTCTTCGACAACGTTTATTCCTTCTTCATTTGAATAACAATTGTGTCGCTTCAAAGGTTTTTCAGTTTCGGAAAGAGGTAATAAACTGACGGAGCTAGTTCAGGTGAATAAAGGGGATGATCAAGCTGTGGCCTTCAATAGCTATAGGGGGTTATGGAAATCACTGCATGTATTGGAACTGACACCTCCTTTTAACAAGACCGATTGCAGAAAATTCACCTTAAACAGCGGATCTCAATAATAAAGTAAAAAATCGACCATAAAGAAATACGCCACTGGTAAACAAAACAACTAAATAATATGGCCGATTGTTAACAAGAATGTGACATTTACTGTGTTGATATTTTTGTTTCCAATCTTTACTAAAATCTGAAGACCTTGAAATTTTTGTTTTTTTTATATACCAAATAAATTATTAAAGGTAATGCACTCGTGATAATTTTCGTTCAATCTACACTCCGTGGAGAATATTCCAGAATTTTTTCAAAATAAATTTTGAGATAAGGCGGGGGACAGCGATTTTTTTTTCGCGATTTTTTAAAAATAATACAAAGAAAAGTGCGTTCAAGTATTACAATAAATATATATATATATATATATATATATTTTACTCGTGTTTTCACAAGCTTTCATTTGACACCACACTCGATGACCTAGTAAAAAATTTTTTTTTCACTTCCGATTTCACCCCCCAAAACTAACCCCTTAAGTGAAAATTTAACTCTCAAAACTACATGGCTCTGATGAGGCCATCAATTCCTATATTATTACCAAATTTCAACTTTCTATGTCAAATAGTTTCGGAGAAAATCGGGTGTGACAGACAGACAGACAGGCAGACAGACAGACAGACAGACACCGAAGTGATCTTATAAGTGTTCCGTACGGAACACTAAAAAAAAAACACACGTAAATCGGATAAGTAGTTCTAGAGTAATAAGCGCAGTAACGGATAGGCAGATAGGCAGAGAGAAGTTGCATTTTAACACATGGGCTGAAAAGTCCCGGGCCTAACAAAGAAAACACGGTTTTTTTGGTTCAAAATTAGCTTTATTCATCAACGTAATCTCCATCAAGAGCAACGCAATCATTCCAGCGCCGCTCTAACATTTCAATACCACTTTGTAGAACGATTTATCTTTTGCCTCAAAATAGGCCTCACTTTCAGCGATAACCTCTTCATTCGTGCGAAATTTCTTACCGGCGAGCATTTTTTTTCAGGTCTACGAACAGCCAGTAGTCGCTGGGAGCCAAATCTGGCGAATACGGTGGATATGGGAGCAATTCGAAGTTCAATTCATGTAGTTTTGCCATTGTTTTGATTGACTTGTGACACGGTGCGTTGTCTTGATGAAACAAAATTTTTTTCTTTGTCATATGCGGTCGTTTCTTTGCAATTTCGGCCTTCAAACGCTCCAATAACGCTATATAATATTCACTGTTGATGGTATTTCCTTTCTCAAGATAGTCGATGAATATTACACCACGCACATCCCAAAATACCGAGGCCATAACCTTTCCAGCCGATTGTTGTGCTTTCGGGCGCTTTGGACGAGGTTCACCAGTTGCTGTCCACTCAGATGACGATCGTTTTGATTCCGGAGTGAAGTGATGGATCTATGTTTCATCCATTGTCACATATCGACGCAAAAATTCCGGTTTGTTACGTTTAAACATGGCCAAACACTGCTCAGAATCATCAACACGTTCTTGTTTTTGATCAACAGTGAGCAAACGCGGCACCCACTTTGAACAGAGCTTTCTCATAGTCAAATGCTCATGCAATATAAAGCCAACACGTTCTTTTGATATCTTTACGATGTCAGCTAACTCACGTAACTTCACTTTTCGATCATTCAAAACGATTTTATGGATTTTTTTGATGTTTTCTGGTGTTACCGCCTCATTTGGACGTCCACTGCGTTCTGCATCATCGGTGTCTCTACGACCACGTTTGAAGTCAGCAAACCAACGTTTTATTGTTGTTTCTGATGGAGCGGAGTCCCCATAACACTTTTCAAGCCATTGCTTCGCTTGAACGGTATTTTTTCCCATCAAGAAGCAGTGTAAAATTAAAACACGAAATTGTTTTTGATCCATTGTTTTGAAAATAACAAAAGTAGCGTCACTCTTAGCACAATAACTCACAAACTAATGAATAGAATATCATGAAATTTTAACAGCTGTCTTTTGAAGGTTAGTATTAACTGAAAAAAAGGTGACTGCAATAAAACTAGCGCCATCTATGTGTTAGGCCCGGGACTTTTCAGCCCATGTGTTATATATATTATATTCTTTGCTACATGATATTGTTCCATATTTAATGGTTAAGACAGCGTATTGCTAGCGGCAAACTTTTTTCTGACTTGATTCACTATTATCGTCAATGCTTATTCCTTAAGTTACCTAACGTAATAAAATATATCCTATAACCTGGCCAGAGAACATATGTATGTTTTAAAAAAAAAAGCACGTAAATTGGATAAGTGGTTCTCGAGTGACAAGCACACTAACGGGCAGACAGACAGACAGAGAGACCTTGCATTTTATATATATTTTATATATATATATATATATATATATATATATATATATATATATATATATATGGGGTGTTATGGAAATCACCGCATGGAACTGGCACCTCCTTGTAGCAAGACCGATTGCAGAAAATTCACCTTAAATAGCGGATCTCAATAATAAAGTAAAAAATCGACCATAAAGAAATAGTGAAATCACAATATTGTTTTCGCTCCGCCACTGGTAAACAAAACAACTAATAATATGGCCGATTGTTAACAAGAATGTGACATTTACTGTGTTGATGAGATTTAACTCACCACAAGAGCATTGTACGAACAGCAACAATGCGCCTGAGATAGTTTCTACAATGACAGCCTTTTAGGTGAGGGTTGGCTTGGCGGTAAAATCCAGTTTTGTCTTCTTTTTTTAATTTTTCAATAATTTTCATTCGAAAAAAGTACTGAATGTGCGTCTACTTGACCCTATATATATAAGTAACACGTTTCTGCTGGAGAAGACATATTTCAAATTTATTCACTAAAATAATTTTCTATTTTATAAACATCGACTCGAGGAATCCTGCAATTTAATATATACGAAGCAGCCCCTCCAACACCCTCCCCCAACCCTTTAACCCGTACATGATTGACTATAAATAATTATACTTAAGCTCTGTTGTCCTTCCAACCTCATCCTCTTTAGCGATATAGCCTAAAAACTAAAGGTTCGTGTTCTACTTTGAGTGTTATATATGTACCTAATTTGAATAGTTTATTTCGTTCGTGAATTATCATGCCAAGAGACAGCCAGAAAGATCGACAGACTAACGGTAATACGGGATGGTTTTTCGTGATCTGAAGACCGTAAAAACATAAAAAAATGCTAATTGCATTCATAAATGTTACATTTTATATAGTTTTTTTACAGTTTACTTCAAAATATGTGCTTGAAATGATAAGAATCTCTAGCGATCCAGTACTTTCAGAAAAAAACAGTATTATTCCCACCAATATTAGACTTAAATTTAACCAACCTAAGAACACTTACAATAATATTATCTGTTATAATTTTTCTGGTTATGTTGTGAACAAGGCTCTACCGAAAGATAAGTAAAATTATTCGAAATAATGGTCATCTATTGAAGTAAATTCTGATCGTACTTATTAATTAAATTTCATAATTTTAAAAAAAAATTATATTCGATATGCATATAAGAGAATACAGAAATTATTTTTAATAGAAAAAAAGTGATAACGAATATTTTTAATGGACAATTAAACTTGGCATTATTTTGTGGGATGCTCTGAAAATGATCAGATTTTTGGCTCGGCGTCCCGTCTTAAATTCAAATAATACTGAGCTATTGCTATTCCTTAGAAATAACAATCTAGAATATCTATATGTAGGTATGAATTGTGAGAGTATAGAAAAAGTAACATTAATAAAATCTTTAGGAATTTTCCTCAACAACCATCTACAGTGTTCACAGTAAAATTTCACACAGTATTGTGTTCTGATACCGTTTCTCAACGAGAAATGCTAACAAAGTCCTTGTGTTTGAAACAAGACTAGTTCGTATTAACTATGAAGTTGGAGTATAATGAGTCTTGTAGAGGTGAAATAAGATTATTAAATATTATGATAGTATTTTCGTTATTTTTGCGTGTTTGTCAGAACAAACAACAGTAGGTTTTTTAGCAATAGGGATAATTAATCTATTAACACGAAAAATAGATAATTTAGCTGTATGACTTCATCTTACATATTTATTTCGCAAGGGACCTCGACTTGTATAAAAAAATCTTTAGAGCATTGTCACATTTTAAGAATATTCAAAAGCTAAGTTCTTTTAAATGCAAATCGAAGACATTTAATCGAAAACGAGTTTATTATTTAGATGAATATTTTAATTTATAGCATGTAGAATTACATATCTTGGTATCGAACATAATTGTTATTTTTATATTACATTTTAGTGTTCCGTACGAAACACTTATAGGAATTTATGGTTCCATCAGAGCCGTGTAGTTTTGAAAGTTAAATTTTCACTTAAAGGCTTAATTTTGGGGAGCGAAATCGAAAAAAAAAATTACCAGGTCATCGAGTGAAGTGTCAAATGAAAGCTTGTGAAAACACGAGTTCAAAAATATATATAAGGTAATACTTGCGCACACTTTTTTTCATATTATTTTTAAAAAATTGTCAAAATTGCTGTCCCCCACCCTTATCTCGAAAAATACTGAACAAAAAAATGTTGAAAAAAATTTGGAATATTCTCCACAGCGTGTAAATTGAACGAAAATTATCACGAGTGCATTGCCTTTAATAATTTATCTGGTATATAAAAAAAACAAAAATTTCCAGGTCATCAGTTATCAACAATGATCGGAAACAAACTCATTTGGGGTGTGTTTTGTGAAGTCATTAATCACTTAATACCTCCGTAAAATTTTTATTTTAAAAAATAATCAACGTACGGAACACTAACTGTGCAAGTTCGACTTGCATTTAGCCGGTTATTTTTAAATTTATGTTAGCCATAAGGTATTTAATTCAAAATTTAACGTTACTGCATATCTTAAATCTGTTTCATGCAGTATTTATTTATACGTTGTATATGTAATAGAACTGGTTATAATAATTTATTTGCTGTTAGTATTCATAAATGTTGTTTTTATTATTACTACAATTCTTTTCTAACATATTATAATTAAACTTAATGGCCTGGTCAATGTTCAGTCAATGTACATGACAATAAAAGTCACATTAAGTATTTGGACATTATTGCAATTCAACGCAACTAGCTGTAGAAACTAGCTGTCGCAACTTTGTTCACCTCTGCATATCAATAAAACCATGAAAATATATTTCTATGTGCAATTTACAATTGTCACCTTACGAAATTTTGTAGGCGCACGGAGGTAAAAAAAATCGCACAATAAGTAAAACGGACCACCTGAAAAATTTTTTTCTTAAATTTCAAAGATAAACTATGTTTTTCGATAGAGGTAGAAATACCTTTTTACCCCCTAAATTTTTTTTGCGACACCTCAATTATTTTGCGAATAATCGCTAGTTAAATATTTATGTATAAATCTTTTCATTTATTCATATTTTGGAAACGAATAGAGATAATTGAGTTAATTTTTTTAAAAAAATGACGCTAAATGTTTATACTTTTCATATGGTTGTTGTAAACATTTTTAAAGTTATAAACAATTACGAATTAAACCATGTTCTCGGTTTCACTCGAAAATGAGATCGCGCTTTTTTAAGGAGGTTGAAGTGGGATAGTCCCAACCAAAAGTTTTGAATGTTGTCATTTAGAAATGCTTTGGATTAAATAATTAAAATTTTTTATAAAACTAACGATGGTTATTATTATGATAATAAATTCATTATAGAAACATTTTAAGTCTTTATATACATATATATATATATATATATATATATATATATATATATATATATATATATATATATATATATATATATATATACATATATATATATATATATATATATATATATATATATATATATATATATATATATATATATATATATATATATATATATATATATATATATATATATATATATATATATATATATATATTGTTTATTTAATTTTATTAAATAATTTAACATAAATAGATTAACTTTTGTATGTTTTGTACAAACTTATAGAAAAAAAAATATGGAAAATAAAAATTAGTTATTTTATAATTTTTAAAAAATTATCAAAGCAAATAATATGGCTCGGTGGCTCGAAACGGCAACGCTGTAAAGTAATTTATTGTTGGCCCTCCTGATAAACTTTTATATAGATATATTGAATCTTTTGTTTATTGTGATCAGCTGTTAAAACAAGTAGAAAAAAATGAATAATAATAAAAAATCAACAAATATTGATAAAAATGGTAAAAAAAACTTTATGTGGAAGCGAAAACGCGTTACTGAGGCTGTATACAATCAAAGATTAAGCCAATAAAGTGTTGGTAAACGGAACAGAAAATCAAGTGCCTCCTAACCTCTGCGACAGTGGTTGTCGAATTGTTGACATGCGATCACTTGGAGAAAACTTAAAATGTTCTTCATGTAATGAAACACTTTCATTATGTTATATTACTAATGAAAAACGCTGTGGTCTAGCATCACTACTAACCATAAAGTGTGATAAATGTCTACCGTACAACACAGTATCAACAGACAGTACACATATATCCAAGGACAATAAGGAACATTATAATGTTAACACTGAAGCTGCACTAGGTAATTATAAGTTAAACAAGTAAATTAATTAAATAATTAAAACAAATGCTTTAATTTATTTATTTTCTTTATAAAAACTAATACCCATTGCAAATTTATTATTAGTCAAACTTAATATTACTTACTTGCACCATATGTTTTAATTATATAAGCTTGTACTATACAATTTCAAATATCTAAATTTCCCGTCATTACTACTAAATGCAACATTGCCGCTATATCAGAGATAAAAGGTAAATCATTCACAAGTTCCTCCAATAACTGTTAGTTTTCATAAAGTTAAAGCTTTCTAATTAAATCTGAAAATTTTTTAAAATTTCAATGTCTAACATAGTTAAATTTCCTGATGGCATTTTTTTTTCATTTGTTATAAGAAAAAATGTGTCATTTTTATATCAAATTGACATATTCTCCATAAGACTATATGTATTGTTAATTTCGATTTTTATTTAAATAAGTTTCCTAAAGTTTTTAAATTTTTCATGGAAAATTTCTAACTAGTTAATCTATCGAAATAAATCTATACAAAATAGTTTTCATATTTTACGTTAACGTCTCAAACTCCTTAATGCGTAAAACGCCACTGAGTAAATTCTCTTATCAGAGAACGTGAAACATTCAGCGGCCTCATTTAATTTGTATAATAACAAATTTAATTAATTCAACATTTGAAGGCTACTGCCATTCGAAAAATTTATTATTGACTGACGGAGCCGGGTCTCAATATAAAAACAAAATTCAGTTTTTCTTCTCTACTCTTGCATGAATCTGAATGTGGTATTAGTGCATAGTGGCATTTTTCCACCACCTCCCATAGAAAAGGGGCTTGCGATGGGACTGGTGGATGCGTTAAAAGTGCGGCGAGAACTGCAGGTCTTCAGAGAAATAGAGGAAATCAAATTATATTTCCCAAACGCTTGTTTGATTGGGCAGTTAATTATTTTAAAAATGTAAGCTTCCATTTTTGTACAAATGAGGAATGTCAGACTTACGAAAACGTTTATCAACCGAAGCATCGAACTTGTAAAGCTATATTTAAGACTTGCCAACTTCATGCCTTAATACCCAAAGAAAATAACCAATTGAAGTGCAAAATATTTTCTTAGTTCTGAAGAAGCAGTAACAGGCAATGTTTGAAACAATTTAATACGTACTGTATAATTTTTACTTAATTGTTCATTAAATAACAAACAAACAAAGGTCTTGATATTACTATTATGATTCCTTCGTTAAAAATTGATGAGTTTTTCGAGAGCGTCAGCGTTAGCGGCTCACGCGTTAGACTTCACGAGCGCGTTGGAGGCCGCGCGTCCCCAGAAAAATATTAATAACTTCTTTAATATAAGAGGTTCCTAACTTTGTTTTTAATTTACTCAGTGGCGTTTTACGCATTAAAAGAGTGCGATCTGATTTTCGAGTGAAATCGAGAATATGGTTTAATTCGCAATTGTTTAAAAAATTGTTTATAATTTTAACAAATTAAATTTTTACCGCAAGAATTCAACTAAAAAGTATAAACATGTAGCTTAGTTAAAAAAAACTCAATTATCTCTATTCATTTCCAAAATATGAATAAATGAAAAATTCTATACATAAATATTCAACTAGCGATTATCCGCCAAATAATTGAAGTATTGTAAAAAAATTTAGGGGGTAAAAAGGTCCTTGTACCTCTGTCGAAAAACACAGCTATCTTCCTAAAGAAGTTGCGTTAATAGCCGATGACCATTATTATTATTACTAAATAATTATAGCCTGATATTTTGGCGCTTTTGTTTAATTGTAATATACAAACATCATATTAACGATAACCATCAACGAATTATTCCTTTCCAACGACGAGACAAGATCCATCGCTTACCTCACCCATTACCGCCTCCTCAACCCAGGAAAAGGCTGATCTTTTGGCAGCCTGCTAGAGGATCAGTTTTCGCCCAACCCTCCTGTCCACCCTGATCCAGCCCGTGATCTTAGGGTCGCTACCACCATACAAACCTTCAATCGTACCCAGCTCCCCCGCAATACATACTTCACTACCCCTTCCGCTGTTAATGAGATTACCCACAGTTCCTCCATCCGTACAGCCCCAGGACATGATAAAATCACAAACAAAGCTCCCAAAAAACAGATTTCAGAAACTACCAACATCATTAACAGCATACTGAGATTCAGCTACTTTCCACCTTACTGGAAGAAAGCTGAGGTCATTATGATAAAAAAATCAGGCTCTCCCTCCCATGAGGCAAGCAGCTATCGTCCAATCAGCCTACTTCCCGGTCTAGGCAAGATAGCCCTCCGTGTTATCCCTGACGAACAGTTTGGCTCCCAACCGCTTCATGGCACTACCCACCACACCACTAAACTGGCACAAACCATTTCCAACAGCTTTAACAGACACCATAAGGTTGGAGCTGTTTTTCTTGATGTATCCAAGGCCTTCGACAGTGTCTGGCACGAAGGTCTCATCCTGAAACAGATTCGACACGGCTACCCCTACTTCAAGACTAAACTCGTACAGTCCTTCGTCTCTGACAGGACCTTTCAGGTTAGAGTCAAAACGGCTATCTCCGAGGCCAAGCCCTTCAAAGCTGGAGTCCCCCAGGACTCCGTCCTTTCTCCCCACCTCTTCAATATTTTCACTGCCGACATTACCAAGTCTAATCCGACTAATCTCCGCCTTTATGTTGATGACACTGCTATTATCACACAATCTTGTAGAAGCAGCCGAATCATTACTAGCAGACTCCAACATCACCTGGACAAACTTGATTCCTGTTTTAACCACTGGAGGATCAAGCAGAACCCCAACAAGACCCAAGCCATCGTTTTCGCCAAGGGCAACGGAACTCCCCATGGCCACCTTCAATTACAGGGCTCCTGCATTCAATGCGCAAACACTATCAAATACTTGGGAATCCAGTACGACAAACAATTCGTCTGGAAAGCCACCAAGAAAGCTAAGCAACTGCTGGGCAAATTATACCCAATTATAAATCGCTTCAGCAAGTTGCCCACCAAAACCAAGCTCATGGTGTACAACACAATTGTGAAGGCAGGCCTTACTTACGCCTGTTCCACATGGTGTCATCTCTCAAAGACAAGAAGAGCACAAGTCCAGGCAGTGCAAAACAAGGCCCTAAGGATGATCACAGGAGCCCGTTGGTTCATGCGAAATAACCAATTACACAGAGACTTCGGCGTGCCAACCATAAAGGCACACATGAGGCAAACTCAAATGAAGTTCCTGGCCAAGGCGTCCCAGCATCACAATCCAATCATCAGGGACGCCTTCCTAACCGTCTCCGATGCCCGCAACGAATTCCCGAGACCTTCAGACCCTCTTTCGGACGAAGACAATGGCCCTCCCAACCCACCACCTAAAACTAGGTTAAGTTAGCATAGGCCCTAGATTAAGTTAGGTTAGGTCATAATCACGTTAAAAAACACATTTCCTAGGTTAAGTTTAGTTTAGGAACACTATTGTAAATACTATTAAGTTAGAATAAGTATACTTACTCACCATATTAGAACAACGTTTATTTAATAGAAGAGGCTCTGCCTTTCCTCTAAGTCAATAAAGAAAATGAAAATGAGAATCAATTATTTTTTTTATTTACAGGATATTAATTTTAATATTACTATAATTATCATGCATGTATTGTTCGATATAAAATAGAGCACGAGATTTAACACTGCGGCTAAATTATTAAATTCGCGTTAAATTTATGAAAGGAAGCGATTCGATACGTAATTCGACTAGAGGAAACACAACTCTAAATATAATAATACTCAAAATTTATCCTTAGTAGTTACAGCGGGAGACTGCAGTAAAATAAATTTTAATAATAATTTAATTTCTTGTTTCGTACCTACTTATTCGACAAGTACACGATGTCCCATAAATAAGTTCAAATTTATTAGCAGCATCTCACATGGTGAACCAATTAAAAAATGGGTGTAGAAATTTAAAGACAATTCTGAAATTTTGAGAAACTTCGCACTTGGCGACCAATGACATCAATTAATGTAAACATGAAGTGCTTTCGAGTATCAGTTAGCGAAAATCTCGACCTCTCAATATGCAAACGATCAAGTGCCCTAAATGTGTTCAAGAATTCCATCAATGCGTTCCTCTTTACATATTTTAGATATTTATTTATATCCGCACACCTGCAATATAATACTGAGGCAAGAATTAAAGAGAGAGAAAGAGAACATATCCATTATAACAGTCGGGTTACTAAACTGAATAGTCGTTATTGAAGTTCGACAAATTAAAGCTTCAAAAGCTTTTACCATTAAGCTGACGATTTGGAAAGTAATATTCGAACATGGAATAATCAGCCGAAAATTTTTATGGAAACTGAACGGCAACTGTTAATTTGGAGCGATAAGATTGAGAATTTTTAACCAGAGAACTTAGTTTCAGCAGGAGGAAGGAAATCTCACACTTTAAACACATATTTGCTAGTCTTTCAAGAACCTTTCCCGAATAGATGATTTTAATAAAGATGCGACATAAGTTATCCTTTATGTAGCCTTGATTTGTTGCCGATCTATGTGAGGACCTCTCAAAGCTCAGGTTTGCAGTAACAATCTCCACTGTCAATTAAAAGAAAATATCCAACAAGAAATGGCAGCGATCACGACATTAACATGCCGAGCAGTGGTCAATAATTTCACCATTCGCGTGAAAGAGTGACAGAAACATATTGCTTCCCATTTACCTACCATTATTCTTAGGCAATAATTTTCCTAGGACAGTATTTTGATAAGATACCATTTTTTTTTTTAAAATATTAATTTCTTCTTTTACTATAAATATTTGAAATTTTTATACATGACACCTAGTATAAGTATAATATAAAAGAGAATGAGAGTAAAGATTACAAACGGCAGAAAGGAAAGCTTCCAACTTAGTGACAAAAATGGTCATATTACGTCTAAGAGAGTTGAAGAATTTTACACAATACTATACACAAGCCAATCAGATTCAAGAACAAAGGAGAAACCGCTGTCGAAAATACAAAATCAGGGCTTCGACTTTATCCCAGATATATCCCAAGACGAAATACGTAACGCCTTGAACAAAATGAAGAACAACAAGGCTCCCGTCGGAGGTTATCAAACTTGGAGGTCCTGTATTGATAGAGAAAATAAAAGAGCTATTTAATCTATGTTTACATAGACAAAACATTCCGGAAAAATGGAACAACTCCATCACCATCCTAATACATAAGAAAGGGGACACAACAGATCTCGAAAATTATAGGTCGATCAGTCTCCTAAATCATCTCTACAAATTGTATACTAGAATCATAACAACTAGATTAGAAAGTAAATTAGAACTATATCAGCCAAGAGAATAAGCTGGATTCCGCTCAGGCTTTGAAACAAATGACCACTTACACTGTCTAAAAACGCTAATAAAAAGGTCGATTGAATATAACAGACCCCTAGTTCTCATCTTTGTTGACTACCAAAAAGCTTTTGACACTGTTGAATTACCTGCTATATTAGAAGCATTAAACGAGTGTCGAATGACTATCGATACTCAGATATACGTAACATCTACAACAAGGCTACAACAGTGAACCTATACTCTCCCTCCAAGAAAATAGAAATAAAAAGGGGTATCAGACAAGGAGACACAATGTCACCGAAGCTGTTTATAACCGTGCTGAAAAAAGCATTCAAAAGGTTAGAATGGGAAAACAAGGGAGTAAATATTGATGGAGAGCGGCTCAGTCATTTAAGATTCGCAGATGACATTGTCATTATATCTGACAATTTAGGAGAAGCTAAAGATACGCTAAAAGAGCTGCAAAATGCCACGCAAAAAGTAGGTTCGAAAATTAACTATAAAAAGACAAAGGTGATGACAAACTTAGTGCCTAGCCGACCGATAAGTCTAGAAGGTAGAGATATTGAGATGATCGAGAGTTATATATACCTGGGCCACGAAGTGAAACTTTGCAGCGACAACCAAACGCGGGAACTGCTTAGAAGAACGACTTTAGGAAGGGCAGCGTTTGGCAGACTCCGAGATGTATTTAAGGGCGAAATGCCAATCAGTTTGAAAAGAAGAGCATTTAATCAGTGTGTACTACCGGTTCTTACATACGGGGCAGAGACCCTAACCCTCACCAAAAAATCCATACTTAAACTGCAACAAACCTTACGTAAAATGGAGAGGTCAATGCTGGGTATTACCCTAAGAGACAGGATGAGCAATAAGGACATCCGCAGAACAGGCGTGGAGATGAGTGGGGCATGTCGCCAGAAAGAAAGACAAGAGATGGACAAGGAGGATCCTGGAGTGGAGACCAAGAACGGATAGACGAAGCAGCGGAAGACCACCCACAAGATGGACCGATGATGTCAAGAGGGTTTCTGGAAATTGGATGGCAACTGCACAGGACAGAGGAAGGTGGCAGGATCTTGAGGGGGCCTATGTCCGACAATGGACAGATCGGGGCTGATTGATGATGATGAGTGTAAGTTTTAGGTATTACTATTTTTAAGTATAACAGTTATGTTACCTGCTATCGAATTACGTATCTGGTCATTCAATGGACTGGCGGAAGTTTCGTTTTCTTATAATACCTTTATTACACTATAAGCACGATAAACAAAATTTTTCAAATTTAAAGTTGACAGTAATGTGTTAATTTTATCTTAAATAAGAAATTTATAAGCAGGCAACAAACAAACAGCGGATTATCCCACACATTAAAAGAAACTAATCCGACAATAAAATCTGATATTTTATTATTTCAGAACGATGTTTGTTTTGATATTAGTAAAAAATATAGAATACTAAAAAGGCTAATTGGTATTTTCTGACTTGATGGTATAAAACTGCAAGAGTAGTTTTAGCTCAGTTTTACCATAGACCAAAAAGTTGTTATCTCCTATAAGACTATGTAATTCAATGAATATTTTAAACAACCAAAATAGTAGGCAACGTAGCCAATGCGAGCAAGTGATGTATCTAATACATAGTGTGTTGAATTCTCCAGAAAATCTGCTTATAAAATAGGCGCTTTTGAAGTTTTTACGTCTTCTAGGGATTTTTATTTCCTGTTAAGTGAGTAGTTTATATAACATTATTCTTCCGTTTATGGTTTTACTAAACACTGAAGATGGCTCGGAAAGTAGCTTACTTAAGACGTATCTTTATTGTCATCTTTAAAACAACTTCACCAAAAAATAAATATTCTAAACAACGAGAATATACGTTCAAACAGGTATACCAGGTGTACAAGTATGAAATGCGGATTTCAGACAACAGATGGTGCACCAATGCAGTTTGTGCTATAAAGATTTGACACTGCGACATTTTGTTGTGTCATCAACAAGTGTCAGATGCGCACGAGTGATAAACTGAAAAAGTGTGTGCGTAGTGTTGTGTTGTTGTGTTCAATATGTCGAAATTTATACCGAACAAAGAGAATTCGCAGACAGCAGTAATTTTTTGTTTTCATTTGAAGAAAACTGCTGTTGAATCATACTAATTACTTCGAGAAGCTTATGGTGAACATGCTCCATCGCAAGATACGTGTGAACGATGGTTTCGGCGTTTCAAAAGTGGTAACTTCGATGTTGCAGAGAAGGAACGTGGAAAACCGCCAAAAAAAGTCGAAAATGTGGAATTGCAAGCATTGTGGTACGAAGATGATTCGCAAACACAAAAACAACTCGCCGAGCAATTGGGCGTTAGTCAACAAGCTGTTTCCAATCGGCTACGAGAGATGGGAAAGATTCAGAAGCCGGTAGATGGGTACCACATGAGTAGAACGACAGGCAAATGGAAAAGCGCAAAAACACGCGTGACATTTTGCTCGTTCGGTACAAAAGGTTTTTGTATCGCATAGTTATAGGGGATGAAAAGTGGATTTATTTTGAGAATCCCAAGTGCAAAAAATCATGGGTAGACCCAGGCGCACCATCCACATCGACCGCAAGACCGAATCACTTTGACAGAAAGACGATGCTCTGTGTGTGGTGGGACCAGAGGGGCGTGCTCTATTATGAGCTGTTAAAACCTGGGGAAACGGTTAATACTAAACGTTACCAACAACAATTGACCGATTTGAACCGTTCGCTGCTTGAAAAAAGGCCAGAATACCGAAAGAGGCAACACAAAGTCATTTTCCTTCATGACAATGCTCCATCACATACGGCAAAACCAGTTCGCGACACGTTGGAAGCACTCAGCTGGGAAGTTCTACCCCATGCGGCTTACTCACCAGATTTGGCTCCTTGCGATTACCACTTGTTTGCATCGGTGGGTCACGCACTTGGTTCGTACGAAGATGTGAAAAAATAGCTCGATGAATGGTTCACAGCAAAAGGAGAAGATTTTTACTGGCGTGGTATTTTCACAAATTGCCTGAAAGATGGGAAAAATGTATAACAAGCGATGGAGCATACTTTGAATAAAGCACTTTTTATCATTCTTCCGAATTTAACATGTTTTTTTTAGAAAAAAAATCCGCATTTCATACTTGTACACCTGGTAAAATAAGTATAAAGTATATTAGCTGGATGTTTAAGGTCAAGAAGTACTGAAAGCTCTTCTGTAACCAATTATGAAAAGTTAGTAGTAGGTAATACTTAAAAAATATGCCATATTGTTAAATATGAAAAATCGGCTAAGAATTTTTAAGAAAACAATAATAATTCAATCAAAATACACTTGAGTACTGATAACTAACTGCGCTGTTTTTGTTCAGATGTATCTGAATATTTTTAGCTTTAGTGGAAGATATAACATGCTACATCAAATCGATCATTTCTAAAATGCGCAGTGCAAATTTATAATTATATAATACCACCTGTTTGTCTCGATAATTGCTGACTAGTCCAGATAAGAGGATGTAACTCACCTGAAAAGAAAAAAACTGCTTAGAAAAAAGTAATACGTTACTATCGTATTTGTTATTCTTCTTCTTCAATAACATGCACGCTTCCCCTCCAGTTATAAAAAGTAAGGTCAAATAAAAAGTGCCTAATAGCTTTGGATATTCCCCGTATCCCATAAATATGTTTAATTTTCTTATTGCCCAAATGAACTTACGAGACTTCTACAATAACAATTTTACTACTAGCGGTGAAAATTTCTCATTCAACATCATTTACACAGTGTAAATGAAATCCTGTGTATTTAACTGATAAAAAAATGGGTGCAGAAATTTTAATGACCTAGTAAGACCTCGACCAAGGTAATCAAAAAGTAATAGAACCTGACATGCGTCCCAGTGTTAGTGCGCGAGAATCTCCATCTGTCAATATGTCAAAGATCAAGTGCAGTAAATGTGCCCAAGAGTTCGTTATAACGCATTCTTCATAAAAATGTTCTAAACACCTACAAAATACAAGCTCAGAGGCTCAACATGAATCAAATGTATATAATTAATTTCCAAAAGAAGTAACATAAGGTAGTTTCCACGAAGCGCTCACTTGACGGTGATATTTGTTTTTTGTAGGGTCTGCCAAGCGGCCATGAAAACGACGTGTCGACCAGTACTCAAAAGTTTCGACGCCCCCTTATGGTAGAAGAGTGTCAGGAACTTAATGATTCACATTTGGATGACATTATTTTGAAGAAATAATTTTTCAAGTAGTGATATATAGAGTTTTTTTCATTGATGAATTTGTTATCTATATTATATATATAATGCAACGTCTCTCTGTCTGTGTGTTCGTTAGTGCGCTTATCACTGGAAAACCACTTATCCGATTTAAGTACTTTTTTTTTAAACATACATAGGTTCTCTGGCCAGGTTATAGGCTAGATTTTATTACGATAGGTAGCATAAGGAATGAGCAGTGACGATAATAGGGAATGAAGTCGGAAAAAAAAAGTTTGCCGCTAGCGCGTTCCGTTGCAATACACAGCCTAAACCATTAAATATGGAACAATATCATGTAGCAAAGAATATCTGTAATATATATAAAATGCAACGTCTGTCTGTCTGTCTGTTCGTTAGCGTGCTTATCTCTCGAGAGCCACTTATCCGATTTACGTGTTTTTTTCTTAAATTCATACATTTGTTCTCTGGCCAGGTTATCTATAATCTTCTATAATATATATACAATGCAACAATATCATGTAGCAAAGAATATAATATATATAAAATGCAACGTCTCTCTGTCTGTCTGTCTGTCCGTTAGTGTGCTTATCACTTGAGAACCTCTTATCCAATTTACGTGTTTTTATAAATTTATACATATGTTTTATATAATTCGATATAAGCCTAGATAATGGGAGATAAGGTGAGATAATGGGAGATAAGTATAAATAATCGGAGATAAGGAGAAATAATGGGAGATAAGCAGAGATGAGTCTAGATAATGGGAGTTATGGTGAGATAATGAGAGATAAGGAGAAATAATGGGAGATAAAGAGAAATATTGCGAGATAAGTCGAGATAAGCGTAGATAATGGAAGATAAGGTGAGAAAATGGGAGATAAGGAGAAATAATGGGAGATAAAGAGAAATAATGGAACATGAGCAGAAATAAGCCGAGATAATGGAAATTATGTAGAGATAACGGGAGATAAGGAGAAAAATAATGGGGATAAGGGAAAATAGTGGCAGATATTTTATTACGTTAGGTAACATAAGGAATAAGCAGTGACGATTATAGTAAATCAAGTCCCCGCGAGCGGAGCCGCGGGCCCGGCTAGTTAACTATAAATATTGAAAATTAAACATTTTAGTGGATACTAGGTACATGCCGCTGTACGTTCTATAAAATAATACCTAAAACTTGTCCCATTTATTTTTCAGTACTGATAAGACTTCTGAATTTATCAAAGACATTCGGAATATTTTCTGAGTTTACTTACTTCTGATCTACATCTTAAGGTGTTTTTAGTGCTCCGTATCAAAATTGAAAAACGGAACACTTCGGTGTCTATATGTCTATCTGTCAGAGTCGATTTGGTCCGAAACTATTTGATATAGAAAGTCAAAATTTGTAGTTGTAATTGAAAGTTATATTTTAATCTAAGGAGTTAGTTTTGGGGGGTGAAATCGGAAGTTAAAAAATCAAGGTTGTCGAGTGGTATGTCATATGAAAGGTTGTGAACACACGATATGATGTAATATTCGCGTAAACTTTTCTTTATATTATTTTTTAAAAAATTGCCAAAAATCGCCGTCCCCCACCCCTATCTCTCAGAGTACTAACCAAAAAATTTGGAAAAAACTCTGGAATATTCTCCATAAGGTGTAGATTGAATGAAAATTATCAAAAGTCAATTACCTTTGATAATTTATCTGGTATATCAAAACAACGATAAAAAATATTTTAAAAGCAATCACGGCACGGAATACCAATTGCGCAAGGCCCGACTTGTACTTGGCCGGTTTTTTAAATATATTTTCAACTACTGTGAATTATTATTTATGTGTAAAATGTGGGCGCAACAAGAAAGTGTAACATTTTGTCACCTAGAAATGCATCTTCGTAAGTTGCCTTAATGAGCTTTTTATGTTGCTGCAACTATTTGAGCTTCAAAGAAGGTGTAAAAGTCCTTCAAATGCACGTCATTGACCTAGAAGGTTAACATCAATTAACCACGGTTGAATAAGTTACGATAAATGGTACGTTGAACTTTACATACTCTCTTAACCCTACTACTAATTATGCTATCCTGCATTGGACTGAAGCTCAGCTTTACTTTAACTTTGTAGTACGGTACCTAATCTACAAAAACTTATATATGGCTCTATTCACCTGTGTATCTGTCATGCAACCTAATATCTAATAGCCAGACCAGTTACGTACACATTTAGTCGGGAGCCCACGATGTTTTTATAATTACAATAGATCATTTTTTAATGTCAATCCAAAATTACAGACGCAGACATTCGAAGAATTCGATTTCAACTACGAAAAAAAAACTTCCGAGATTTTTGCATTTCATGTTACAGGGTCACTAGACCACAAAAAACTTAATTCGAACTAGAATTTAATATCCACATATACATATAGACGTTGAATTAAAAAATTAAAGTACCTCTAGTTTTTGAGCACTATCACTTCAGAGGAAAAGGGTGTAAGAGGTGGAAAACGATAAACTGAATCGATAATCCATAGTATTATAGGGTTTTTTTCTTGCTTTATAATCATATACCCAGTGTACTACACAATTGTGACCACCACTAGACCAAACATTTTATAATGTACTCGATGCGGCTTCGCTATTCATGTTAGCATCATCAGGAGTGATGATTGATTAAATATAAGGTTAAAAAGTAGACTAATTTTTTTTAAAGTGTGATTTATTCCAGCGAAACCCACCAATCACAGACGTCGGATTGGTTCCAGTTATATAACTAGTACGGAGAAATGTAAGGAATAGATTCCCCATCCTTATTTAGACTATTTTTACATTTTATAATTTCAAGACATTCATACCTTAAATAACTAATTTTAAATTATATAATGTCACTCTATCATTGTGTTGGCCGGTATATTTAGCAATACTCAATACACTACAGTCCCTGGCCAAATTATTAGACGCACTGTATTTTTTTTTAGTAATTTTATGTTTCTTAAGAGTTTTTATGCAATAATGGTATATTTAAACTACAATATTATTGATTTTTATTTAAAAGAATTGTTGTAGACTACATATTTGTATTTATTTTTAACATATGGCAACACTGTGTTGACAAAGTGATACATGAACGTAAACAAGTACAAACCTGTATCAGTCGCGATCGGAATCGAGTCAGGTACGGACGTGTTTCTGTGGCTTTATGGACTGTGATTGTTTGTTTAACAGTTTTATACTACTCAGTTATTAGTTTATTTTGTATGCAGTGTTTTAAAAAAGTAATTGGACTATTTTCATTATGGGTAGAAAAGGCGATCTTTCACCACGTAAAAAAGCTGAAGTGAAGGTCCTTGTGATTGCGAAAACATTTACAAACCGAGAAATATCAGGAAGATTGGAGGTTTCTGAAGCTAGTGTACGACGCATAAAAAAGAAAATTGAGTCAGGGAAGGAATTAAGCCCGAAAAGAAAGAAAAGATGCGGTAGAAAACCAATTTTCACTCCACGGTCAGAGAGATGTTTGAAGAAAATTTGTGTAGAAAACAGATTTGCTACCACAAAGGTAATAAAATCACAACTCCAGGATGCTAGCGTAAATGCTTCTGAGCGCACTGTTCGAAGAAAATTGAAAGAATTAGATTTTAAGGCCTGTCGCCCCGCCAGGAAGCCCAAGTTAACAGCTGCAATTAAACAAAGCGCCTGAAGTGGGCCAAACAATGGCAAGACAAAGATGTGGACTTCTGGAGATCGGTAAGATACAGCAATTTAATCAATAATTGATACATTATTATCATTTTCAGTTAAATAAAGCAAATAAACATGGAAGTTTATATATTTTTCCTATTTTTGACAGGTCTGCTTCAGTGACGAAAGCACATTCGAAATTTTGCAGAATAAAGCTCAGTATGTGCGTCGTCGTCATGGAGAAAAGTTTCATTCTGATTGTGTCGTCCCGACGGTTAAACATCCCACCAAAGTGATGATTTGGTTAGTCATCAGCGGCAAGGGCACTGGACGTCTGTACGTCGTCAAAGGAATAATGAGGCAAGATCAGTACAAAGAAGTATTACAAAATCGGTTGATTCCGCAGCTCAGAGAATGGTTTCCAAATGGGGAACCATTCACTTTCATGCAAGATGGAGCTCCCTGCCACACTGCTCGGTCTGTTAAAGCTTTTTTGGCAGAAAAAAATATCCCTCTGTTGGATTGGCCGGGTAATAGCCCTGATATGAACCCCCATTGAAAATGTGTGGGAGCTGATGAAAAGAGAAGTGGCTAAAGATGTGATTACCAACAAAACCCAGCTCCTAGAAAAGATTATTCATGTGTGGAATCATCATCCTCAAATGCAGGAGACAGTACAATCTTGCATTGATAGCATGCCGCGCAGAATTAAAGCTTTGATAGCGGCTAAAGGTGGCTCAACTAAATATTGACTTTTACTAACATTAATGTCACTTTTCTTTAAAACTTAATAAACTTATGCTTTTCTAAATTAATGCTGTTTTATTTATGTCAAATAAATAGGTAATTGATTGGATAATATAAAAATAAAAAACAAATCAATTTAAAATAATAAAACGGTACAACATCACTCGGTAATTAATATTTTACATGAAATCTTGCAGTGCGTCTAATAATTTGGCCAGGGACTGTATATCTAATAGCATTACTTAACCTGTTCACTGTTTTTGTTAAGAACGAAACTTGGTTTTAGGTATATTTAACTAATTTGAACAATAATATGAGATGGAGTAAGAGCTTAGTTTAGCTCAAGCCTTCGCATTAAAACACTATCAATCATCTAACGAGCGCTCAAAATTGGTTCACCGTGTTGGTCACTAACGCCCCGGGCACGATTTGCCCAATGTATAACGTTGCCAAGCTTCCAAAATTTAAAAGATTTCTTTATTCGGCGGCTTGGACAATATCATTAGAAGTCTAAATTCACAGTGAAATATTTTCTAAAGGGCATGTTGAGTTTTTGGGGTCGAAGCGTCCTACTTCAAAAAAGTTGTTTTTTATTATTTTAACTTGTTCTTTGGGAAAAAAAAGAATTTTGGCATTTTTTAGGATCCTCTTCCACTTCCCTCCCGCTTAAAACCACGTTCTTACATGTATTTAGTTTTCTCTGTCTTTTCTTAACAAATCATCGCAAAAAAATTGTAATGGTATGGGAGCATCAGAGCAACAACTAAGTAACATTTTTGGTGTTACGTGACCTTACCAGCCTTCTAAAAAAAATAAAGAAATCGAAGATTTTAAAAATTGACGAACTATTGATAGGTGACTAAATTTGGGTTTTTTAAAAAAATCACATTTTTTTTCCCACTCTAACCCCCTCAGAAAATTTTTTTTCTCGTGGTACGACACCCTTAAAAATTTAATTTTCCTGATCTTTTGGCATTTTATAGTACCACTGTATACAAAAAATTTTTTAGCATCAAATTCGGATTCTACGAAAAATTTTACAAAAGAAACTCATATCTGTATGCGTCATTTTTTTTTCTAGTAAAAAAAATTAATTCGAATTATTTAAGGACATTTTTAGCACTAAATTGACTATTTTTCTCTTTTTTTGGCCATTTTAACATACCACTGCATTCAGAAAGTACATTTAACATTAGATTCGGACTCTACGGAAAATTTTACTAAAGAAACTGATTTTTGTATGTATCGGAGTTTTTTTTATGGACATAAAGGAAAATTAGATTGCAATTTCCAGAGAATTTTTAGCTCTTAATTGACTATTTAACGTTTTTTTGGTGATTTTAACGACTTAAAAGCGGTTCTATGGTACAACCAACAGAAAGGCGGCAAAATTCAAATGATAAAAGCATGGCAGAGTAGTAAAATAATTGTAAAACTTGTTTTAAAAAATAAAAAGAAATCGAGAGTAAAAATCGCACGGTTAATAAATACTTAATTCAATTTTTAAAATTTTCGATTAATTTGTGAAGAAAAATCGGAAAAAAAACTAAATAAATGTAAAAATGTGGTTTTTGAGGGTTTTAAAGGGGAAGGGGAGTGGGAGGGGGGGCTAGAAATGCCAAAAAATTTTTTTTTACCCAAAGAACAAATTGGAACCTTTGTCTACGACGCATTTTAGAAAAAGTCTAATTCGATTCCGAACTTTCGTCGAAATTACGTAAAATCCAAAATGAGTCATTTGTTTGCGCGTCGGTTCGAAGCAGTCTTTCTTTGTTACCATCCAAAAGGGCCTAAAATGACACATTCCCCGGCCGCTAAATATATTAAAAAGTCGGTATCGTTTGTGAAGAAGTGGGTAAATCATTTTAATGAGACGAAAAATGTCAACGACTTGCCAAAACGTGGCCTAGTAGGCAAAGTCACTCCGAAAGTTGAAAAATGAACCATGTCTTTGTTTTCACGAGACCCGAAATTGACGCTGTGTCAAGTAGCGGCAAAATTAAGAAAAATCAGGTTTGAATGCGTCCTATGCGACCATTCGACAACATCTTCGTGCTCATGATGTTAAATTCCGAAGCACGTTGAAGACACCTTTGAAAATCACGTCGTGAAGCGGCTCGCTTGGACCCACGATAAGATACTAGAGTGGCCCTCGCAATATCCGGACGCCATCCCTTTTAAAAACTTTTGGTCCCTTGTAAAGAGAAAGCTCAGAGGAAAGAGTCTGAGGACTTTGACTCCGTTGTATCGAGATTCGAAAAATTTGCAGACTATACAGAAAATTTCGTCGACAGCATGCCTCGAAGATGTCAGGAGATTATTGATGCAGGAAGTGATTGGATAACTTACTAAGGTAATTGCGCGGTTGTTAGCACACCAAAAAATACACTGGCAAAAAATGTTCTCAAAACACATGTTTTTCAAGAATACGATTGTGTACAATTACTGTATAGTAAAAGCTAGAAAAAAAATTTAAACAAATTAATTTCTTGCTCTTTTTTATGTGGTTTTAATTCACTTAAGTATTTTACAAAAAAGTTTATTACAAAAAGCATAAATAGTACTACAAATCCTAAAAGCTTGTATAAACATAGTTCGAAGGTATAGGACTGAAATATTCAACAAAAGGAACTGAAACAGAAGCAGAATCTACCATAAGTATGGAACACAAAAACCGTTTTTTATAAAAAATATTTTAGTAACTCCCTGTAGAAAATATTCCATTTAAACTGAAAAAATCAAACTGTGTACTGCAATCGAGCTAGAAACACCGTACTATAGTTTTAACTGTAAATATTATCGGTCTATTATTAGTTAGAGCGTGCAGTATGTGTGGGGAGTATGTTCACTAGGTTATAAGATAAATGCCTGTACGATAAAAATATATTAAGGAAACAAACTATACAGTTCAACTTAACTAATATACATTATGTATATACTATATATAAAAGGTAATAAGAAACTTATGTTTACTCGTCAGAGAATCCGCTTTTCACTGCACAATAAGAAAGAGAAGCAGCTGTTGACATAAATTTATAATTAAATCTGGAGTAAAAAATATATGATAAAAACTAAAGAATTTATTCCAGTTCTCAGTTTATTTTGACTACTATTTAATTATTTAGACATTTTACATTTCACATACGACAAAATAAAAATCAGACTGAAACATGAATTGGTACGACCGTCTGAAGCGACGCCGACGTGAACGACAAGGCTACATTGTAATTTGACAGTGTCAACACAAGACGAAACTTT
>CM032456.1:165990829-166080829 GCA_019049505.1 Pachyrhynchus sulphureomaculatus | reverse complement strand
CAAAGGAAAGCAAAGACTTTTTTATGTATATATTTTTTTTGTGACTTTTTACTTTTTAATGCACATACAACAACAAAAACTGTAAAAACGCATGCCTTTAATCGAAGAAAAAGTATGGATTCCTATCTTTTACGTGTTAAATATCTGAAATTTTTACAATTAATTATGGCAATACGGCGTGTTAAACCATCTTTATATTGATGCCGTGAATGCATGATGCTAAAATCTATTATTTCTTAAAATTCCAAGCAAAACTTTTTTAAAAAATTACTCGTAAGAAGTACCTTAACAAACATATTGAGAAGAAATTACAACTAAAATAAGTCCAAATTAAACGTTTATTTACCACAACTCTGCATAACACGCGCACATAGTCTATAAAGTAAATAAACATACACCAGCCAGCATGTCTGCCGTCACTTTTAAGCAAAAATATTTATAGAGTACTGACTATCTGATAGACAAGTTCGTTGATGTGTGAGGATTGGTAACGTTAGGTAAATGAACTGAAGATTACATTTGTTTTGATATTTAACAATTGTCACTCATACCAGTTAGAAGCGATCAGTTGTTAAGCGGAGTACGTCAGTTTAATTGCTTTACTATATCACCGGACATTTCGTGAAAAACTCACAGAATAGAGAGGTTAAGAGCATCCACGAGTGCGCGTCTTATTTTGTTAAAACGCCTAGTACACCGGAAGTGTGCGCCATTTTGAACCAATTGCCGATAAAGTTGCTGGCAATATTATACAGCTTATGATTTGTAAAATTAGGTGTGAGGAAATCCAAACAATAGCCTTAGCGTACTCCAACAGAAAAAAAATGCCTGTTGGTGAATAAAAACATACTAATCTAATAACCAAGAAAAAACATGAATTTGCAATATATCACAAACCCTCTCATACAGATACCACAAGTCACAATACTTCTCACCACCCCATCCAACACAAGCTCGCTGCCTACCATAGCTTTATATACAAGTTAATTAACACTCCCTTATCAGAATACAATTTTAATAAAGGTTATTCAGTAACCTTAATCGAAAAGATTGTAAAGAAAAAACAAGGCAATCTCAGAAATATACCCATGTTTTAAAGAAAGAAAAATCTTATTTAAATGCTTAACCTATTTCGGCAATCCAACAAGCTGGAAAAATTTTTAAATCAAAAAAATATCAACATAGCATACAAGACGAACAATACCATAGCCATAGGAAAAAACCTCAAAAATTACAAACCGCAAATCAAATAAAGATAATAAATCAGAGGTATGTATATCAATTAACATGCGGGTCATATCCTAAAACGTACATAGGACAAACTGGATGAACATTTACACAAAGAATTACAGAACACGAAAAAAGTTTCATCCATAAAAAGTCTAATTCAACAATTGCAAGTCATCTTTTAACTGATAATCACACTTTTAATAAGAATTTCAACATTTTACATACATAACAAAACTAAACCTTTTGGAAACAGTGCAAATAAATCGATTAAGGATCACAGGTACTCTTCTTAACCATCAGGTAGATTTACATAATTTACCATTATTAAATTTATTTTCTTAATATCATTTCTGTGTGGGTTTCCTGACAGTGTTAAATGTAGATCCGACAAAGCTGCATCGACAGCGACGGCGTTACTAAATTTCACACCAAGACTACCTGCGCCCTTAATACAACAGGTAAATTCCACACTAACCTTATAAGGGTGCTTAAATCTTACAGGTAATTTCCACACCAAGCAAATATAATTATGCTTTATTCATCTAAATAAAAATGGACGGATTTCTTTTAAATCAGTTTTTATTGAAAATTTTAGATATTTGCAAAAATATATGTTTTTATTTCATAGTAGAATAATATTGATAAAACATGAAGTTTTTGCTAAATACATAAAATACAATTGGACAAATTTCCTTACATATATTAGATAATGCTACAAACCTATACATATCTATTTATATATATTTACAAAACAGGTTAGTTCATTGATATATAGAAAATTCTCACCCTTGCTAGATTACTTTTTATTAACTTTGCTTCCATATTAGCAACACTTTAAAAAATATACGCACAACCAAGTAATAATCACAAATTAATAATATGTACTAAACTGATATGTAGAAGGGTTTAATAATGATTTAATTGAACAGGCCGGTGCGTATCACCACCCATGTATCAACCCTCATCCTCTACCTGAAAGTACTCGGTGTGGAATTTACTTCTGCAATTACAATCCTTTAAATATGTCTAGATCATAAACGGATTAGTGGTGTGGAAATTACCTGCGCCCGACAGCGAAATGCGTCATCAAAAAAATTTACAAATAAACCAGTCGAAATTGACTAAAAACATTCCTTTATTATATAAATCTAATATTGAATAATATTGTGGAAAAATATTGTTTTACGCTATATTACCATTCGATGAACCACTACATAGAAACTATATTTCCGAAGACCGGAATTACGCTCTGTGACCCTACCTTATCCTTCCGGCCTGTTGCGTTTGGACAAAAAGCCAAATAAACTTCAACTTATTTACGGAGTACTGTATAATATCTTAAGATCAAATAAAAATTATCCCCTAGTTGCTGGTCTTATGATAACTTTTTTTGATTTTTAGTTGTGACAATGAGCAAATCTTAAGTATGATTTGCTGATAGTATGAGGTAACACGGGTAGGGAAGGGGTTGCTTCAAATATATCTTATTATTAGAGACCGGATTATATGCAACATAAAAATCTTGAAATATGCATGAAAAATGCTTAAAATATGCATGAGAAGGGTCAAAATATGCAATATTAAATAATAATAAAAGTAGTAATTTTTAGTTTTTTATTTCAAAATCAGCATAAAATTAACAAGTTATCGACGATGTTTAAATTTAATTAACAATTATTTAACATTTTTTAAAATTATTTAACATTTGAATTTTTGTACACGTAAACAATAAGGTATTGTTCCAAATGTTGGGTAGTATTTTTATAAGTGGAAAAAAGACCGTTCAACATCCACTGAGGTAACTGGGAAGTATTTGAATTTGGGTGCTATGTTAGCACTTATTGTTTCTGGCAAAAGTTCACCCGTCCCATTAATAAAACTATCAATTTTTGACACAAAGGTTCAAAGCCTGGGTTATTGCACAAAATGTCTTCAAACTCTTCTTTAACTCTACGCGGGAATACATCTGGCAATGTGGAGTTTATTTGACGGATTTTATTCATTAACTGAATTGATTCGGTCAACGCCAAACCTCGAGTTTCAAGCTTTTTAATACCCGCAGGTATGTGGGAAAAGTGAGTGCTAATCAAAGCTATGTTTTTTTTTAATATCAGAATCGTTAAATACTTCCTTGGATTGACGAACTGCCATAGCCTTTGCACTATCGAAGTCATTTACTACACCTTTGATGGCCTCGAAATGTTCATTGTAAAATAGTACAGCTTCAATCCATGTTCCCCATCGAGTTACCACTGGTTCGGGAGGTAAAGGCACATTTTCCAGTTTTTCTTTATAGGCGTTATTGCGAGCAGGTGCCTTAAGAAACACTTTCTTTGCTGATGAAATCAGTTTGTTTACATTTCCAAACGTGGATCGTACTTCTTCAGCGAGTCGATGGACTCCGTGAGCAAAGCACGTCACATGAATTAAATTTGGATAAAATACTTGGAGGACTTTAGCTGCCTTGATCATATAGGGAGCAGCATCTGAGAGAAATATAAACACTCTTTCATCTGCAGAAGATTCAGGAAATATTTTTTTAATACCCTCATTTACAAATCTGGCGATCGTAGAATGATTTGTCTTGTCAAGTTCTTTGCAGGCCACCAAATAGGAAGAAGAAGGCTCTAATCTTAATGCACCCACAATTAAATTCGCAATATAGCGACCACAACTGTCGGTAGTTTCATCAGCTGAAATCCAAAGAATGTCATTCTTAAGTTCATTACGTATTTCTTCCAGAACATGTTGGTAAATTGTTGGTATGTAATTTTTACGCAGTGTTGATTCGTCCGGTATTTTTTGATTCAAGCAATATTTTCGCAGAAAATCTTTGAATGTAGGATTTGTAAGTTTGTGGAGAGGAATATTACTTGCAAGCAATGCGTCACATAAATCCATGCTAAAGTGGTTTTTTTGTTTGCCTATAGAAGTGGAATCACTGCTACTTGCTGCTGTTATAAGTTGTTGTCGTGGGCCTTTTTTTTGCAATGCTGCGATATGAAGACTTGTCTTGACATGCTGGTCAATTTGAAACTTTTTTGTGCACGAAACATTTTTCTCGCAAACTCGAAAATATAAAACATTTCCGTCGTATGTAAATGTTCCAGGATAATCAGCTACCCACGAAGAGACACTTTTTTGCGGGTGGCATGGTACACGTTAAACTTTAACACAAGACGTTAAAAATTGCAAAAAGACTACACTGATGCAAGCGCGTCAACAATAATGTTAAAACTAATATTTTGTTTTAAAACAAAAATTCGTCTTCGAGAAAATTGTTTATTTGATCTACGCTCAAACAAATATTCTTAGAAACTAACTACTTAATATCCCGACCAAGAAACAAAGGAATAAAACACCGTCGTAATTTTGGGTACTCCCTTGGCACTATAACCTAATCGATGTTTAGATTGTTGCAGGTAATGTCCTGGCGATAATATCGGTTCCAGACGGCGACATTACCAATACCCTGAGCAATTCAATTGCCTAGTAATACCGAAAAATGTTGTAAATATAGGGAAAATATGCATCATTACTAGATTTTCGGTAAAATATGCAATAATCGGTGAGAATGGTCTAAATATGCAAATGCATATGAAAATATGCAAATGCATATAATCAGGTCTCTTCTTATTATATGCCCTTTTCAGATTTCTTGGAGAGGAGGAATTTGAATTATGTTATTTTTTTTATTATTTCCAATCTTAACCGAACTAGTATCCAAAGAGAACTGAATATAGAGTGATAACTAAAAAAATATATTGACTTTACACCTTGTACCTGAAGAGGAAATACTAGGTAAATAAATTTATCACATTTTCACTTCTTGACTTTGAGTATAGACGCGACGGGCATTTGTGTGAAAAAAACCTTATTGGACTTTCTTTGGCGTTTGAAGTACATACAGTTTATTTCAGGACCAGAAAAAGCTGCATTTGACTCTGTTTTATCGTTTAGAGAGTACTTCATGTTTATATTCATCGTTCATATATCAACATTTTTAAATTTATTATTAAATTATTTGTGCAATATGATTTTAATGTAAGTTATAAGTTTATTTCAAATTTAATATTAGCAAAATAGACTTAAAAACATGCGGGAACTTTTTAGCGTCAAAAAACTATTTTTAGCTAATAAAATGTTCCCACAAGTTGCAAATATTATCGCGCAGACCGTATAATTAGTATAATTGGTAAAGTTAATTGTAGTCTACTAAGACGGGTTCAAAGTTTTATATGAATCACATGAAAAAAGATCTGTCTACTTAAAAAAGGATTTCTGAAAGCATGCATAACAATACGTAATAAGAGAGGAGATAAAGTTCCAAGCTTAGTACTAAGAAAACCTATAACGGTAATTATCTTCATGTACGAAAGTTTTACTGGCCAATTAGATGATAGCAAAAAATATTTTTTTGGAAATATTGGCAGCATTGACATACCAGGATGACAAAGATTAATATACAATAAAGTTTGTTTATTATTATCTAGGCTGTCTGAAAAGTTCGCAGCGTGACACATAAATGGCGTTAGAAACTGTGAAACTATAATTGTATTGGAAAGTTCCATCCTTTATATAAACACATGTAAAATTTTATTTCGATCTGTCAATTCATTCGAGTAGTAGCAGCTGTTTAATATTCACGTGTCGTTGATGTTTTTAAAAATGGAAAAAAATTGAAAATCGTGCAGTAATTAAATTCTTTGTTTTGGATGGTTTAACACCAACAGAAATTCTTCCGAAATTGTTAAAAGTGTATAAGGATGCATCACCTTCACTTCCTACTGTGAAAAAATGGGCTGCTCTTTTTAAATCTGGTGGGTGGCGAAGGTCGCACAGTAGTCCGAAAATCCGGGAAACTGGCCATAATGTAAGAAACAAAAGGTTATATTTAGGAATTTTTACCTGTTTGAATAATTCTGCCAGTTCGTCTACTATAATTTACGAATACCCAGGTGCATCTTACGCTTGCACCTGGCTCCTAACTTTCATTTCATTTTGAAGCGTCGAGTGCCACGAAGCAATTCTCCAGAAGCACGTCAGAGGTCACGAAGTTTAAACTATTATAGAAAGTCCAAAAGTGAACGAATTTTAATTGTGTAAAATGAATTTTGTCCCTGCAGATGAGAACAATTTCATTGTGTTTCTCAAGATTATATTAACTTAATGTTAAATGAGTAATTAACTGTTCAATTATCGAGTTTTTAAAAAAATATTCCCAAAAATCTTTAATAAACAAGCAATAAGTTAAAAACTATATTGAAATCTAACGGAAAATGAGTTGGAGGTTGCTAATTAGTCATTTTTTGCCAAAATACCGAAAAAACTCTGGTAAGTTTTTTGTGCGAAGGTGTGCATGGATGCCATGCACCGAAAATTCAACCAATTGTTTAAAAATTCGGGAAACTGTTGCAAAATGTGAAAAAAAAAGTTCGGGTAAATATAAAATGGGAAAAATAATTTAAAAATTCTGTAAATTGTTGCAAAATGATAAAATTGGTTAAAAAATTTAAAACTTCGGGAATTTGTTGCTAAAATTGAAAAATACTTGAAAATTTTCAATAAAATGTTACTAAATTGGAACAATAATTTTAAAATTCTGGAAAATTGTTGCACAATATAGCAAATTGTTTAAAAATGTATAAAAAGTTTTATAAAAATAACTCACGTTTTTCCAAGAATAGCACGCCATTTTGAAGCTGCCATTTTGTTTTTTGAAATTTGAACTTCATATTCGCAATTAGCGACCCCCAAAATCCATGTATACAGAATTTTATAAAAATAAGTCACGTTTTTCCAATAATATTGTCCGATATTTTGAAGCTGCTATTTTGTTTTTTGAAACTTGAACTTCATATTCGTAATCAGCGACCCCAAAAACCGATGTATACAGAGTTTCATAAAAATAACTCACATTTTTCCAAAAAGAGACTGCCATTTTGAAGCCGCCATTTTGTTTTTTTTTTTTTTTTTTGAAAATATGACTTCATATTCGTGATCTGCGGTCCCAAAAATCCCGTTACATCGAGTTTTGTCGAAATCGAATACTACCTTCATATTTTGGCCGGCCTTTTGGGATATTTTTCTTCTGTGGGTCATCCAAAAACTGGCACACCACAAATTATTCAACCAGTCCATGATATGGCGTTAGATGATCAACGAGTGAAAATGCGTGAAACAGCTGAGGCTATAGGCAACTCAAAAGCATAAATTGGAAATATTTTGCATGAAGAATTACATATGAAAAAGCTTTGTGCAAGATGGGTGCCGCATTTGCTGACAATTGACCAAAAACTCATTCGAATGCGTATTTCTCAAACGTGTTTGGATCGTTTTAAACAAAATAAAATGAATTTCAAGTGTCGTTATATAACTGTTGATGAAACTTGAATCCACCACTATACATCATTGCGAAAAGAACAGTCGAAACAATGGATTGAAGCCGGTGGAAGTGCACCAAAGAAGGCAAAAACGGTTCCATCAGCAGAGAAGGTTATGGCAACAGTTTTTTGAGATTACAAAAGTGTTTTGTTGATCGATTATCTTCAGAAAGATAAAAAAATTAACTTTTGGATCAGTTGGATGCTGCTTTAAAGAAGAAAAGGATAATTTTTTCACTAAGACAATTCACGTGTTCATACAAGGGTTCTGACGATGGCAAAATCAACGAATTATAGTATGAATTGCTTGAACATCTACTGAATTGACTAGATTTGGCTTCCTCTGACTATTATCTGTTTCCAAATCTGAAAAAATTCCTGGCTGGAAAGCGTTTTCCATCAATGACGAGGCTATTGCAGCCGTGGATAGATATTTTGCAGACTTGCCGGAATCACACTTTAATGATGTTATTGAATTATTGGAAAAATGTTGGAATAAATGTATTGAAGTTCCAGGAGATTATATTGAAAAAATAAAACATATTTCACGTCAAAAAAAAAGTTTCTTTCATTGTTAGGTTGAAAACTTTTCAGACCGCATTACATCGATTTGTGTTTTTACCGCAAATATTTTAAAAAACAAACTTTCCTTTTGGTCACCTTATATTTGTACCTATTGACAATGGTATTTACGTTAGAATAATGAATATTCATTTAATATATTGTTTTATGTCTTTTTTACTGAAATAAGACATTATTGGCTCTAGTAGAGTGACTTTGACTATAAATAAGTAATTAAAATTGTAAATGAATTTTTTTACATAAATTGAAATTGTTTTAATAGGCAACTGTCATTTTTATAATTCACACCAAAACAATCGCACTCGATTGTGTTTCCTGTCGCGCAAGAGTAACTTCAATAGAGAACAGTTTTTTTTAGTTAATACAATACGTAACGAAAAGCAATTCATTGTTTACGATGAGAAAGTGCATTTACTTAAAAAAAAAAAGATGCGCTTGACAGAATTATGTGCCTCATTTTTATGTTGTGAAGAAAAAAGGGTCACGAACTGACTCAGTAAACCGTATCATATTACTCTCGACTACAAGGCCAATACCATTATTCCGAGAAATATAATTTTTATGGTAGTAACAATAATAATCTGTGTTTTGGTCGACAGTAGTATTAAATAAGCATATCTGTACTTGTAGTAACAACGGACTTTTATTAAGTACTCCTATACAAGGAGTAAAAAAATTACTTGTCTCAGTCCATTATTACGGCGCACAGACATGCATACAAGTTAAGCGACCTGCAAAACCGATGACCAGGATGTCTTCTTCCTCGTCGTTCGTGTTGTATTAAGAAATATCTATTTATTTTGAAGTTGTTGGTCTTTACATAAGTTAGTTAAGTTAAAGTCTGAGGGCGGGCCACTTTTTCAGGATGACCGAGTGTTACAGTGTGTCAAGAAAGAACGTGACCGTTTGTATTCTTGAAAACATGTGTTTCGAGAAAAAATTTTGCCATCATCGTATTCTTTGGTGCGCTAACAATTACCTTAGTAAGTTGTCCAATCGTCTCCTGCATGAATAATCGCCTGGCATCTTCGAGGCAAGCTGTCGACGAGATTTTCTGCATACTCTGCAAATTTTTCGAATCTCGGGAGACAACTGAGTCAAAGTCCTCAGAGTCGTTCTTTTGAGCTTTCTCTCTACAAGGGACTTCGCGACGTGATTTTCGCCCAGCAAAGGCTTCTTCAACGTGCTTCGGAATTTGACATCTTAAACAGGAAGATGTTGTCGAATGGTCTCATGCTACACATTCAAACACGATGTTTCAAATTTTGCCGCTCCTTAACGTAGCGTCAATTTCGGGTCCAGTGAAAACAAAGGCACGATTCGTTTTTTCGACTTTCGGAGTGACCTTGCCCACCGAGCCACCTTTTGGCAAGTCGTCGACATTTTTCGTCTCGTTAAAATGATTACCCATTTCTTCACAAACGATACCGACTTTTTAATATATTTAACGGCCGCGGAATATGTCATTTTAGACTCTTTTGGATGGGAACAAAGAAAGACTGCCTCGAACCAACGCGCAAATAAGTGACTCATTTTGGATTTTACGTGATATCGACGAAACGTCGGAATCGACCGATACTTTCACTAAAATGCGTAGTAGATAAAGGTTCCCTCTACCGATTTGTTGAATCGCTAGAATTGAATCTACCAAAAATGAATTATCGCGCTTACTTGACAGACTGTATATTGTCTATCTTTTTCATATGACGTTTGTTGATCTATGCGTAAGTTAAAACATGGTTAGATTTAAATAAATAAATATTGAATGTAAGGATTGATATCAGGTACCAGTGTTATTGTTCCTTAACTAGACAGTCTCGATTTCCGTTCTTCTATTTAAAAAGATTCTTATACTACTAATTTTTTTGGCAGCATTAAAAAAATATTCTTAATGTTTTACAAAAAAGTCGGCAAAAATCTTTCTTCGCAAACATGCAGTTCTAAAATATGTACTGAATTTGGCTTTCTTACACCAAAAAATAAGTTGACAGAAGCATTTCATCTCAAAATTTTAAATGATAGGTACCTTATGCTGCGATATTAATCATAAAAAAAGTTTAGGGAAGAAAAAGGTTTGAAAATTTACAACTGAAACCTGAGATTTCTGTCTAACTCGCTCCCCTATCATATTACACTACATTAAAAGTCAGGAAAAAGGTCTGAAAATACTATTGAAGGTATACCAATTTTATGGACCCCTACCCATTTAGCCCCTATCGCTTAACCGATATCGCTAAAAACTGTAGATTTCCTTCTTATAAGTATTATATGTGTGCCGAATGTGAAATCAATATCTAATTTCGTTTGAGAGTTCTCGTGCCAACAGAAATACCGAAGGAAATTGGTAACTATGTTTTTTTATGAGTTTAATACTCCCTTGCTAAGGAACATAAAAAAGCTGAAATTTTATTCATAAAACCTATCAATATAGCAGAAACATACCTGACAAGGGTCGGAACCAGATCTGGCAGGAGCCATTAGGTAAAATTGATATGGCAGCAGACATTTATAATTCTTCTGTGCCTGTTTTTAGGAAACTGCCAAACAAATAATCCATCATATTATACCCAACCCTACTAATAGTGTTTTCGTTTAATCGAAAGATTCGTTAACAATATTAGTACTATCTCCCTTGCGTTAAAGGCGTGTGCTTAATGAAGTAAATTACAGGAAAATTATAGGGCCCACAGTTAAAAGAGTATCTCGTTTTTGGTCTACTCATTTCCCCTTGTGCGAGGGTGGTTAATGCAGACACGTAAACGAACTGTCTGACATTGGGAAATTAATTTTCCGCTCTGGATTTTTCAAAAGTTAATGAGTCAAAATCACGAACAAGCAAGACAAATTTTTCTTTTTTTTCCAGTTTCTAACATGAAAGTATATAATGCTTTTTTTGTACGTTTCCATGTTTCAATTTGAAGTAATTTTAATGTAAATGAAATAGAATCAACTAAATTAATATTGCCATTATTCATTCTGACTGAATATTCAGTCAGATACCGAACGCGTTGGACTTGTGTAACGAAACGCCACATATATCAAGTGTGAAAGAATGGAGACTAGTGACGAAAATAGTCTTTCATTGTAATTAATCTTATTACTTGCAAATCTTGAAAAAACTGAAAAACATAAAAAAGAAAAGACCTGATTTCTGGAAGAAGAATGACTGTAATCTCTACCAGGATAATGCGACATCTCACAGCCTTTTATTTGTAAATAAATTCCTAATAGATTCGTTTTTGTTCTAGTCATTTCCCTTGTGCGAGAGTGGTTAATGCAGACACGTAAACGAACTGTCTGACATTGGGAAATTAATTTTCCGCTTTGGATTTTCCAACGTTAATGAGTGAAAATCACGAACAAGCAGGACAAATTTTTCTTTTTTTCCCAATTTCTTGCATGAGAGTATATAATGTTTTTTTGTACGTTTATATGTTTAAATTTGAAGTAATTTTAATGTAAATGAAATAGAACCAACTAAATTAGTATGGCGATTATTCATTCTGACTGAATATTCAGTCAGATACCGAACGCGTTAGACTCATGTAACGAAACGCTTCATATATCAAGTGTGAAAGAATGGAGACTAGTGACTAAAATAGTTTTTCATTGTAATTAATCTTGTTACTTGCAAATCTCGAAAAAACTGAAAAACATAAAAAAGAAAAGGTCTGATTTCTGGAGGAAGAACGGCTGTAGTCTCTACCAGGATAATGCGACAGCTCATAGCCTTTTATCTGTAAAGAAATTCCTAATGTTCCATGAGAGTATATAATGCTTTTTTGTACGTTTAAATGTTTAAATTTGAAGTAATTTTAATGTAAATGAAATAGAACCAACTAAATTAGTATTGCGCTTATTCATTCTGACTGAATATTCAGTCAGATACCGAACACGTTAGACTCGTGTAACGAAACGCCTCATATATCAAGTGTGAAAGAATGGAGACTAGTGACTAAAATAGTCTTTCATTGTAATTAATCTTATTACTTGCAAATCTCGAAAAAACTGAAAAACTTAAAAAAGAAAAGGTCTGATTTCTGGAGGAAGAACGGCTGTAGTCTCTACCAGGATAATGCGACAGCTCACAGCCTTTTATCTGTAAAGAAATTCCTAATAGATTCGTTTTTGTTGTAGTCATTTCCCCTGTGCGAGGGCGGTTAATGCAGACACGTAAACGAACTGTCTGACATTGGGAAATTAATTTTCCGCTTTGGATTTTCCAACGTTAATGAGTGAAAATCACGAACAAGCAGGACAAATTTTTCTCTTTTTCCCAATTTCTTGCATGAGAGTATATAATGTTTTTTTGCACGTTTATATGTTTAAATTTGAAGTAATTTTAATGTAAATGAAATAGAACCAACTAAATTAGTATGGCGATTATTCATTCTGACTGAATATTCAGTCAGATACCGAACGCGTTAGACTCATGTAACGAAACGCTTCATATATACAAGTGTGAAAGAATGGAGACTAGTGACTAAAATAGTCTTTCATTGTAATTAATCTTATTACTTGCAAATCTCGAAAAAACTGAAAAACATAAAAAAGAAAAGGTCTGATTTCTGGAGGAAGAACGGCTGTAGTCTCTACCAGGATAATGCGACAGCTCATAGCCTTTTATCTGTAAAGAAATTCCTAATGTTCCATGAGAGTATATAATGCTTTTTTGTACGTTTAAATGTTTAAATTTGAAGTAATTTTAATGTAAATGAAATAGAACCAACTAAATTAATATTACGATTATTCATTTTGACTGAATACTCAGTACGATACCAAACGCGTCGGACTTGTGTAACGAAACACCTCATGTATCAATTGTGAAAGAGTCGAAACTAGTGGCAAAAATAGTGTTTCATTGTAATCAATCTTATTACTTGCAAACACTGAAAAACATAAAAAAGAAAAGGCCTGATTTCTGGAAGAAAAAATGGCTGTATTTTCCACCAGGATAATGCACAGAGTTTTATCTGTAAAGACATTCTTAAAAAAAAAACGTTTTGGGGCAGGTAAAGGAAACAACGGCAACACTACTAAAAACTGAAAACTTTCGTAATTGTTTCTATCAGTGGAAAAAAAACGCATTCAACGATGTGTAGATAGGCAATAGGATTACCTTGTCAAATAAAGTACATTTTTCAAATCAGTTTTATGACCTAATTGTCACGCCTCGTACATAGGGATAAATTACATACATAACAATATTGTTACAAACATATCGATTGCAAATTATATTATTTGGCACGGTAAGATATTCTCATTATTTGGTTCGTTTCGTAAAGCTCTCTTGAGAATTTAAATTGCAAACTAAAAATCGCGTTCAATGTTCGTTGTCCAAAATTCATTGTGGTTTAGAGTTGTGGCTTAATATAACTACTGTGGTTAATTTCTATCAATTTAAACAATCAGTTCTTGAAACTATCTAAATTTATAAAAATAAGTATCTGGCTTTTCAAACAGACTGAAGCTTTTTTTTAAAGCTGTTTCATTAACTCTTCAAAAATCATTAAAAGGATTTATAACAATGAAAAATCTATAATCAATCTTATCAGTAAACTCCCCTTTAAATCACCAGAGTAAATTGGTGCCATATAAACAAATAATACGAGTAATACAGTTTTGATGTATGTGTCTATCACCGGGTGTAGCGTTTCAGAAAGGCGGGCAAAGAGGTTGCAATGCAATGCAGAGCACGGTTTTGCGCTGTGTAACGTCGTCTGACAGATAGATGCTAAATATAAACAAATATATTTATATTTTTAGAAGCATAAAACGCAAAGTACAATTGTACCGTTTAATTTAAAAACATGTGAGGGAATCATACAGCACAAAACATAAACCACTTTAAGCTAGACTACCGATTGTTTTGAGGAAACTGAATTACTTAACGCACCAAGAAAAACCTAGTTTTGGATTTAAATTAATCAAAGTATTATAACTTGGTAACAGAAGTTATTCATGCTATACAACTACAGAAGGATGAAAAAACAGTTGGTCCAGAAGAGAATAAGGGAGAAATCGTCAAAATATTTTCGGATGAAAATCCATTTATTAATCGACTGGTACTCTTTTAACAAGACCTATGAAACTGGACAAATTCCTCTTGAATGGCTAAAGTCGACTTTCATCCCAATTAATAAAAAGGCAAAATCAATGAAATGTGACGAGTATCGCTTAAAAAGTTTAATGTCTCAGGTTCTCAAGATATTCCTGAGAATTATCCATACCAGAATATATAGAAAATGTGAAGCAGAAATAGGTAACACACAATTCGGATTCCGGAAAGGCATGCGTACACGGTAAGCCTTATTCTCATTAAATGTACTGGTCTAGCTTTATAAAGATACTAGCCGGGCCCGCGGCTCCGCTCGCGTGGACTTGATTCAATACTATCGTCACTGTTTATTCCTTATGTTACCCAACGTAATAAAATATCTCCCATTATTTCCCATTATCTCTACATACTTTCCATTATCTAGGCTTATCTCTGCTCATCTCCCATTATTTCTCCTTATCTCCCATTATTTATACTTACCTCCCATTATCTCACCTTATCTCCCATTATCGAGGCTTATCTCGACTTATCTCCCATTATTTCTCCTTATCTCCCATTATCTAGGCTTATATGGAATTATATAGAACATATGTATAAATTTATAAAAACACGTAAATTGGATAAGTGGTTCTCGAGTGATAAGCGCACTAACGGACAGACAGACATATATTATATTCTTTGCTACATGATATTGTTCCATATTTAATGCTTTAGGTAGTGTATTGCAAGAGAACGCGCTAGCGGAAAACTTTTCTCCGACTTGATTCACTATTATCGTCACTGCTTATTCCTTATATCATCTAACGTAATAAAATATATCCTATAACCTGGCCAGAGAACATACGTATGTTTAAAAAAAAAGCACGTAAATCGGATAAGTGGTTCTCCAGTGATAAGCGCACTAACGGGCAGACAGACAGAGATACGTTGCATTTTATATATATTATAGATGTAATAATATATATATATATATATATATATATATATATATATATATATATATGTGATATGATATAGATGTAATAATATATATATATATATATATATATATATATATATATATATATATATATATATATATATATATAACCTGGTCAGAGAACATATGTACGAATTTAAAAAATCACGTAAATCGGATAAGTGGTTCTCGAGGGATAAGCGCACTAACGGACAGACAGACAGAGAGACGTTGCATTTTACATATATTATAGATGAATGAAGATGCATATGCATGTTTTATAGATTAGAATAAAGCTTTCGACTGTTATGCACCAGCGATTAATAAAAATTCTAGAAACAACAAATATAGACAAAAGAGATCTAAATATTAGTAAAAATCTGTACTGGAATCAGTGGAAGTTAAAATTGGGTTAGAAAAGTCTGAAAGCATAAAAATAACCCAAGTTGTAAGACGATTTAGTACCGTTTCGTCGATTCCCGTTTTGTCGACTTTAAGAGAAATTCCCGTTTTGTCGACTTTAAGAGAAATTTTCCGTTTTGTCGACTGACCTTTTAACCTATACATCGGTGTCATTAACAATTCCCTTTTCGTCGATTCATTAAACCTCTTTATCTGTTATGGAAATCTATATTAAAGGTAAATATTAATTATTTCTTAAAAAAATCGATACAGCAAAATTCTTTCTTTCCTTCACACTTTCTACCGACTTAGGACTGTCAAACCTGAACCTGAACTAACCTGAACGCCTACGATAATCTAATCGGCCGCACCCTTATATTGTATGAAGATAAATACTTAGGTAAAACTACCTGTAGAGGGTTTGAAGGTCACCTACAGCTTTACTTGGTAGCTTTAATTTGGCGAGTCGACAAAAAGAGAACGGTTTCAAATGGTCAACGGTCAAACGGTCTCAGTCGACGAAAGGGTAACAAAACAGGTAAGAATGCCCAGTCGACGAAACGGTCAATGGATAAAATGGGAATTTACCTGTAAGACAAGGATGCTTTCTTTCACCACTTTTGTTCAATCTTTATCCTGATGCTGTGTTTAATGCGGAATAATAGTTAATAGGAGTACACTGAACAACATATTGTATGCTGATGATACTGTTCTATTAGCAAATAATATTAAATATCTTCAGCAACTGAACAATCAGGTCGTAACAGCCATCGAAAGATTTGGATTAACTGTGAATATAAGAAAAACCAAGTGGTTGGTAATAACAAAGAAAAATCAACCACCAGAATCCCTCGCAAACAGGGACAACACCGTAGAATAGGTCTCCACATTTAAATATTTGGGAATAAATGACAGGTGGGACCCAAGAAAGAAAATATATGCCCGAAATGAACAGGTCCGAGTAACATACATGAATATGAATAATTTTTTCCATCGCACAAGTCTCAGTCTCGAACTCTGGATGAGAATGGTGAGAGCGTATGTATTCTCCGTGCTATTTTATGGATGTGACTGCTGGACCCTTGACCCCGGCTCAGAGAGACTACTGGAATCTTTTGAAATGTACATTTAACGACGCCTTCTTCGCATCTCCAGGGTACAGAAAATAAAAAAACACCGAAGTACTGGAAAGAATTAACAAAACGAAGGAGTTACTAACAACCATAAAAATAAGAAAAACTCAGTACTTCGGAGATATAATGCGGGGCCCAAAGTACGAATTGCTACGTTTAATTATTGAAGACAAAATAACGTGCAAACGATCGATCGGAAGATGACAGAGTTCTTGGCTGAAGAACATAAGAAGATGGTTTGGATGTGCTTCGAGTAATATTTTTCGAGCAACAGTTTCTAAAGTTCGTTTAGCTATATAGATCGTTGTGAGAAGACGGCGTCGTAAGAAGAAGAAGAATAACTTGGTCACATGTGTTTTACTATAAAATGCTAGGTGAATCTGTAAGGGGTGTTCACACCTCGGTTCGGCCACACATATCCTTCTGACGCCCAGAGCATTGTCCATACAAGCTGAACCACGGTAACAAATACACCTTAATTCCTCTGGAAATGTGCTAAATCAATATATCAATGTATGAGTTATGCAAAGTGTACGAGCGAAGTATGTCAGTATGTGTCATAATTGATAGAATGACTTCATTATCACTATCATTACGGCTTCTCATTCAAAATCTAGCATTTATTTCTGTAACATTTTTCCAGTGAAAACAAATTTAATTATTAATTAATACCTCCATTTTTTTGTCCACTGCATTGTTTATTGTTTTGATTCGAGATCATATTGGTAAATCCAGGTTCAATACGATCATAAATGGCAGTCGGATTATTTTCATATATGGCAGGAAACTCGCGACAACATTCCAGACGACAGTTGCAGTTAAACGGAGTCAGTATTTTTGGTGTCCACCGTACACCCACTTTATTCATGGGTAAATGATTATGTAAAATTTCGCCAATACTAGAGTAATTTTGTCTTCCCCTTCTATCTGCTTTATGCGAATTTTACAATCCTGAGTCACCACTATGCTTATCATCTTCAACTGACACTGTTATTGCAAGAGACGGATCTGTCGTTCAATAGTAAAATATAATGATGCAGACAGCTTATAAATAGTGTTCCTTCTCCCAATATATCGCCAACAGCTTCAACCGCAAACATCAGGTTGGAGCTGCCTTTCTAGATGTCTCCAAAGCCTTCGACCGACTCTGACACGAAGATCTAGTTCTTAAGTTCATCCATCACAGCTATCCTACTAACATCACTAAATTGGTCCTCTCCTTCCTCTCGGACCACACTTTCCAAGCCAAATGTCACGTACCCACAAATCCACCCACTAGACCAATCAAAACAAAGCCCTCCACCAAGGTTAATGCCTCATGGTTCGTAAGCCACGCACAAATCCACCATGACCTCTAGATGCCAACCATCCTGGAATTCATGAGCAACACTCAGGTCAGATTTCCGGATACAACCACCCACGACCCCAAAACCCACAGCCAAAATGCTTAAGGACTTCCATTCACCGACACGACTCGCTACCTAAGACGCTCAAATTACCTCCCGTAAGACCCCTAACAACGGACTAGGTTTAGCTTTAAGTTAGTAATACCTCATGAAATATCTTAAATTTAAAATACCTTACGTTCCCTACTATCTATGTTAAGTTTCAGATATCTTAAGTTTTTGTTTTATTTATATAAAACTCTTGCCTAGGCCTAATTAATTAGGTTACTGACATGTAAATATCTTAAGACCCAAATTGTGTACCCATGTATTTCGCCCCATGTAATAGTAGTTAGAGGGCCTAGCCCTACCTAATTAGTCAATAAATCAAATCCGCATCTGAAATCTGAATCGTGAATTAACTTAGCATCTTTTCTCTTCTTTACATGATATTTTATTACTGCACGATATTCCAATTCCATAATTTTTTTATTTTCATGCGACTGGCGTTGACAGTGAAGGTAAATAATCATTGCATTATGAATAACTCCCAATTTCTTGAGTTCAACTTGAGATTATTTCAAATTAAGTCAAGTTAGCTTAAAAAATCATAGTGGCAATGTAGTTAGGCAACATTGTTTAATATGTTATGTAACAACCACTCGAGGTATGGAAGGATTATATCATAGAACTGCTTGATGATGAGAGATCTGAATGTGACATGACTGATGTTACGTCAGGCCCACCAATTACTAAAGACGAAGTAGCACTAGCCATAAAGCTACCAAAAAATGGAAAAGCAGCTATACCGGACTAAGTGAGCACTGAAATTTTAAAACTGTTGGGTAATATAGGAATAACACCCTAACGAAACTTTTATGAGAGCCATTTATGAGACCGGAATACCACCGATTGATTGGCTGAAATCAACATTTGTCATGATTCCAAAAAAAAGCAGAGAAACCAATTGTAGTGATCATCGAACAATTAGTATCGCGAGCCATGTTTTAAAAATATTTTTTCGAGTAATGCATGGCAGGTTATATAATAATCTTGAAGAAAGAATTGGAAACGTTTGGTTTTTGAAACGGATTATAGAGTAGAGAGGTACTGTTTGGTATTCATGTGTTGATCCAGAGATGTCGCGATGTCAACCAAAAAGTTTGAAAAAGGTTTTGACAAGGTACGCCACGAACAACTTTTAGAGATTTTAAAAACGATCGGTATAAATGACAAAGACTTTCGTATCATCGTCAATTTGTACTGACATCAGACAGCTGAAGTACGGTTGGAGCATCAACTATCGGATGAAACTAAAATCAAGCGGAGAGTGCGTCAGGGTTGTATGCTTTGGCCCATGTTGTTCAACTTCTATTCGGAGGTTGATATTCAATGAAGCAATTATTGGTACCACTGAAGGAATTAACATCAACGGCGTTAACATAAATAACATCAGATACGCCGATGATACATTAATTATCACTAATAATGGAAAAGATCTACAAAAACTTATGGAGAAAATAACTGACACTTTTACACAGTTTGGTTTAAGATTCAATGCAAATGAAAGAAATATATGATTATAAGCAAAGAATCTAATATTGAAGGTGGTGGTATCACAGACAGTCGCACAAAGATAGAGAGAGTTGATAAATTAACGTATCTCGGTAGCAATATCAAAGACCACAGGGACTGCGGAAATCAAAAATAGAGAAGGCCCGAGCCGCATTTATGAAAAACAAAACAATCTTAACCAGTTACGACTTATCACTGAAACTACGGATGAAAATTGTAGGCTGCTAGGTTTTTTTTGGGGTTTTCTTGTACGGCACGGAAGCGTGAACGCTAACTGAAGCAATGTTTAAACGTCTGGAGGCAGTCGAGATGTGGGTATATCGACGATTGCTGAAATTCATTTCGATGGACAGAACTATACCGCTCTCAGGACTTGGAGGTGGTCACGACTGTCAAGTGACGCAAATTAGAATATTTTGGCCACATTATGAGACTTCTAGGGCGAAGGAGAACACAAGAAGAAACACCACCTACTATTCCCGTATTGCAGTCAAGGATGCCCGATGTTGTCTTCCGACAGCGTATCATAAAGCGTATTTTAATGAAACTAGACACCAGAAAGGCTTCTGGCGCTGACGGAATACCTGCCATAGTTCTCAAAAACTGTGCGAGGGAACTAACACCAGTTTTCTGTAGACTTTTCAACCTATCCTACAGAAAGGAAATATTTCCTTCCTGCTGAAAATGTCCCACCGTTCAGCCGATACCTAAAAAAGGCAAGAAGACCTTGCCAAATAACTACCGACCAGTCGCACTGCTTTCAATAATATCGAAAGTCATGGAAAAGGTTATCAATCAGCTTCTTCTAAAATGTCTTGAAGGATTCAACATTATTAGCGATCACCAATATGGCTTCCGTAAACATAGATCAACAGGAGATCTTCTGATTTATGTAACACATGTTTGGAACAACGCAATTAAACACATAGAGAATCTCGAGCGGTTTCTCTTGACATATCCAAGGCATTCGACCGTGTTTGGCACGATGGACTGTTGGCTAAGCTACGCTCTTATCGTATGTCTGAAAAGTTCTATTTGTGGCTCTCATGTTTCTTCAGAGAGCGTTCTTTACGAGTGGCGGTCGACGGATTTCTGTCTAACACCTTCACTATCAACGGCGGTGTGCCCCAAGGCTTCATACTGTCTCCTACTCTCTTTCTCATTTACATTAACGATCTGCTGGAAAAGACCGGGAATCCAATCTACAGCTTTGCAGATGACAGTACACTTATCTTTTTATTCATTTTGAACGCTCGGACATCGGCTACTCAGGCGAATATCTGCAGACAGCAGGAGGTCGTTCAACTTAACAAAGACCTGGAAGAAATTCTATCCTGGGGTGGCAGTAACCAAGCGAAATTTATCGCTACAAAAACCCAGGCAGCGGTTTTTTCTAAAAAGGTTAACGTTGCTGAACCCGACATAGTCATGTCTGGGCACTCCATTCTCCTAGCATCGTCACTCAATTTATTGGGCGTTGGTTTGGGAGCAAATATGTCCTGGTATTAACATGTTGCAGGCATAGCAGGGAGAGCTTCTCAAAAGTTGGGAATATTATTTCAAACCAGAAAGCTTTACACTCCACAACAATTGTTAATTCTTTACAAAGCTCAAATTCGATCAACTATGGAATACTGTTCCCATGTATGGGGCTCCGCTCCCAAACACACTCTATTTGTTGGATTCTGTTCAGAGAAGAGCTGTTGGAGACCCGGAACTGACCGGCGGCCTTGATTCGCTGGAACATCGAAGAACGGTTAGCGACTCAAGTCTGTTCTACAAGTATTTTCATGGAAAGTGTTCGAAGGATGTAGCCCGCTTAATTCCTCCCAGAGCGGTGCATGTTAGAGATACACGTCGCGCTAAAACTTCAGATCCGTATGAGGTTCAGCTTGTTACTCCGCGTACAACGCTTTTCAAGCAGTCGTTTATATGAAGAACATCATCCCTTTGAAATAATTTGCCCAGCGCTGTGTTTCCAACCGAATACAATTTACAGTGATTCAAGAACGTGAATCGCTTTTTCCGCTCACATGCCGCTCCTGGAGCGCTTTAAGGACTTCCCTGTAGCACGTGTGCTAGACCCATAAAAAAAATAGTGGTTGAAGAATTTGCGGCAGTGGTACGGAAAGCCTACGGTTCAACTCTTTCGACTGGCTGTCAATAAAACGATTATCATTAACATGGTAGCCAACATGATAACCAACGATCGTTGAACGGTCATGGTACCCGAAGAGGAATAAAATTTATATTTGTAATATTAAGCAAAGCTGAATAAATATAACTGATTTTATTTCTTCTCTCATAAAATATTGATTGGTGATATAACTATGACAAAGTTTAGTTTCATAGTTCTATATTTTGTAACATAATTTAATTACCAACGTAATATAAAATTATTTAACCGAAAATCCGGTCAGAGAAAACTTTATTAAATGCGGCGATAATGATCAAAGTTTCTTGTTCATCATTTTAATTTTTACTACTCGTAGCAGCGGCACAAATTTCCGCATGGAAAATCCTTTGTGGAAAATTCAATGTCGAACGCCAGTCAGTTCCGTTACGTGCCTGCAATAACTTAGTTGTCGTAAAATACCCTCGCACAAGGGGAAATGTCTAGACCGAAAACAGGATTGCATATTGTTCACCCTAAAACTAAGCGTACACTTTAATTTAGGGGATGCCTTCGTCATGTTAATGAATATATTGATAATAAAAAGCAATATCAGAAATAAGGTTTGTATATTATTTGTCTGACTGGGTTTAATATCAGTATGTCACTTCTCTTAAAAATATCTCAAAAACCTTTATTTCGAATAACATGGGTGCATGGCTCCGCCGGGGAGTGCTACGCGATTTGCATAATAGGAATAATAAAGATAACAAAGAGTCGCAGAAGCCCTGCTACCTAGTACAAACCCAAATTAAACTGTGAACGCTTAACATATACGTATCATAATATATATAAAATGCAACGTTAACTTCAAAATAGTTACATAAATGTTACAATGCAATTATATTTTGTAGTGACCTTATACTTTTCGTAATTACAATTATGAAACCACTTAATCATTTCTATTAATATCCCCATGCCCCTATGTTATATTTGATTAGGTATCTGAAAAGTTTTAAATATTGAAAAGAAAGTCTTTAATTATTTTTACGCAATGTCCTTTATTTCCTGAATCAATTTTAATCCAATATAGTCGAAAACCTGACCAGATGATGTCCTTACATGTCAAAGACACCTCCATGGTAATGAATATGGGATAATTCGTTCTCGAGTTATACACGGACATACATAGAGCTTGAATTTTATACTCATATTTGTTTGTGCATTATTTATCGTTTATGATCATACTATTACCTAATGACACATGCTATCATCAGTAGAAGACGATATCGTTCGAGCCTCGGATCTAGTGGTTATACAAATTTTTATAGTTCATTACATTTATTATTTTATTATTCGCTATATTTGACTAGTTATAACGACAATCAAATCAGAATTATCGAATCTTTATCACTTAATCGACTAGATCGATAATTTTGTTTGTGGTTTTTCGGGTTCATGTTTTAGTCTTCCAAGACATTTCCCAATCCCTGCAGAGTCGATTTTTGCCCACTAATCAATTTAATATGGAATCGAACTTCTCCGTTTCAATACGACTCGAATTGGACGATCGGTGTTTTTAACGAAATCGGCCATTTTTAAAGTATGGATAGGTAAGGAAACCTCACATTTAATAGGGAAGTTGCTCCAGTAAGACCCATTACTATGGGTTTAATATTGTCCATTTTAGGTCAATGTATAAAATAAAATGTTAGTAGTGCAATTTTATTACGATACTAGCCGTGTCCGTGGCTCCGCTGGCATGGACTTGATTCACTATTATCATCACTGCTTATTCCTTATGTTACCTAAAGTAATAAAATATATCCTATAACCTGGCCAGAGAACATACATATGTATGAATTAAAAAAAAATGTAAATCGAATAAGTGGTTCTCGAGTGATAAGCGCACTAACGGACAGACAGACAAACAGACAGAGAGACGTTGCATTTTATATATATTATATTCTTTGCTACATGATATTGTTTGATATTTAAAGGTTTAGGTAGCGTGTTGTAAGAGAGTGCGCTAGCGGCATACTTTTTCCCGACTTGATTAACTATTATCGTCACTGCTGTTACCTAAGGTAATAAAATATATCTTATAATCCGGCCAGAAAACATACGTATAAATTAAAAAAAAACTGTAAATCGGATAAGTGGTTCTAACGGACAGAGAGACAGACAGAGAGACGTTGCATTTTATATATATTATAGATAACATTAAGACAACTGCAATAAATAGTTGAAAGTATGAAAATGCTAACCAAGATGTGAAAAAGTGAATCTTATCTAATAAGGATTTAATAGCCGTCACTTTATTATCTCCGTCAGACTCTAAAATTAATTTATGCAGCATAACATGAACATAAAAGTGTCTTTTGGGGCCCCAAAAGTAATATGACACTTTTGTCTTTTGAAATATACTCACACAGTGTTGCCACAGTTATCCCGCTCGGGGTAGATCTATTGCTATTTTCCACTGGCGAATTAAACCTCGATTCTAATGCAATCTAACTGTGTTAGATATGTGATTTTAAATCAACGGCTTCAAATATGTCGTAGTCTCATTATCGCCAGGAATTGACGTCAACACTGTACTATCAGCTCGCAAGTAATTGGAACTGATTTCAACACTCAAAAGTGTCTTATAAAGTTAAATAATCGGTCAAGTGCAAGTTGGACTTGCGCAATTAGTGTTCCGTACGTTGATTGCTTTTAAATTAAAAATTTTTGTTACGGAAGTTTAAAATGATCAGTGACTTCACAAAACACATCTCAAATGAGTGTTCAACAAAGTTTTTTTCCGATCTTTACTGAAAACTGTTGACCTTGAAATTTTTGTTTTTTAAGCATTCGTGATAATTTTCGTTCAATCTACACCCTGTAAAGAATATTCTACGAATTTTTTCAAAATTTTTGATCAGCACTTTTCGAGATAAGGGGGGACAGCGATTTTTCGCACTTTTTTTTTAAAAAATAATACAAAGAGATGTGTGCGCAAGTATTACATTATATATATTATTCGTCTCGTCTTTTTACAAGCTTTCTATTGACACCCCACTCGATGACCTGGTAAAAAAAATTTGATTTCCGATTTCACCCCCAAAATTAACTCCGTAAGTAAAAATTTAACTTTCAAAATTACACGGTTCTGTTAAGGCCATTAATTCCTCTATTAGTGCCAAATTTCAACTTTCTATGCCAGATGGTTTCGGAGAAAATCGGGTGTGACAGACAGACAGACGGACACCGAAGTGATCCTATAAGTGTTCCGTATGGAACACTAAAAAGTACCCTTATTTATTTTTATTGTAATGTATATTGTAAATGAAAATTGAGTTATTTCTTGCCACGAAATTAAAAAAAGTCGTTTCATTAATAATTTGTCATTTCAGTTGCTTAATTACATCTGCCATAGAACTGGATTTCTCATCAAGACGTGTTCGCAATATCTCGTATAACCTCGCTGATATCGATTCGATAGAATGATTTCTTTTACCGATTTCACTTAATGAAGGCATATTTCGCACTGACATTGAGGGTTTTAATGATAGAACAGACATATATCATGTCATAGATAAAAGTAATAATGGAAAACATGTGATATGTGTTATTTCCTACATCTGAATCCTCGTAAATGTACGATCTGCCTGGTTTTACGTTTACGAAGTAAACACAAAAACAGAATCAACTTCATGTTGTTGACTAATTTTTGTAACTTCCAAAAGTTCTTCTAAACAGTATTTAAAGAAGCTAAATTCTAATTTGAAATTGATAATACAACCTTCGCAATAATTCTAATCCCGAGAACAAAAAAAGTTTGAAATAAATATTATGCAATGATAAAGAATTGCATGTTTTTTTATTATTTTAACATAAAACTATTTCTTTTACATTTTACTGGCTACAGTTCTATTCCTGTGTTTTCCGTAGGAAATAAGTAAGTTCCTATATTAAGCAAATATTGTCGTGTTTGTTCGCTAACGTCCCCCGATCATTTTTATAACGTAAAATGTGTTAAGGATTTACGAATAATTCTGATAAAAACATAATTGTTTTTCTTGTGTTTCAAGACAAAACTTGTTGAGCATTCGTTGAAGATACATTTCTTCAAAATATGTAGAGTAATTAGCGAATTACGTTGCGAAAAGTAAAGTTGCTAAATTTTTGACCAATTAAAATTCCTCAGTCATATTTAACTCTCCCTCTCTATCTCTATCTCTCTCTCTCTTTATATATATATATATATATATATATATATATATATATATATATATATATATATATAAACAAAAGTATGGAAACATTTAAATTCCCATCTCTACTCTTAACATTTAAACGATTTACAATTACAATATTTATTTATTAATCGTGTACATGCTAAAAACAATTTGAAGACTAAAACAGTTATTGTTTATTAGAAATGTGCTTAGTTTTTAACATAACAAAATTATGCACAAACAAAAGTATGGAAACATTTTTGTTATAAAATAAAAATTCCGCTAAGTCGTTAGTCGTCGAAAATATTTAATATTTAGTGGGATATCCTTTTGCGTCAACCACTGCTTGATATCTTCTGCCCATAGAGTCAATAAGCCTAGCAAAAAAATCGGGTGGTATTTTTTCCCATTCTTGTTTTATTACGATCCAAAGTTCGTCCCGGTTTTTCATATTTCTTTTCCTAATTTATTTATCCAGATAGTGCCAAAGATTCTCTATCGGGCTTAAATTAGGTGATTGTGAAGGCCAGCGCATCATCCGAATCCTTTGTTCAGAAAACCAATTCTTCGCCAAGCGAGATGTGTGTTTTGGATCACTGTCTTGTTAAAAAATCCATGACAGTGGCAAATCTTCTTCATAAGGAGATAAATTATTTTCTAGTATCTCAAGATACATTTGAGAATCCATTCTGCCATTTATCTTTGCCTATGGCTCCGTACCAGACCATCGAAAACAACCCCATACCATAATATTTCCACCGCCATGTTTGACAGTAGGTAAAAGGTACTTTGAGTCCTATCTTAGACCAACTGCTCTTCTTACATAACCAGTAGAATCACTTCCAAAGAGATTGAACCTACTTTCGTCACTAAAGATTACTAGAGACCACTGAGTCCAGTCTTTATGTTCCTTAGCAAATTTCAATCTCTCTTTTCTGTGACGCTTTGTAAGGAGTCCCTTTTTAACAGCACGCCTACCATGAAGATTTTCAGATAACAGACGACGCCTAATAGTCATGTCTGATATTCCTGCCTTAGCTCTTTATTAACAGCAGTTTTCTTGGCCAGAGACGAAGCAATAGTCGAAACAGTGGGTGGGAGCAGGTGAAAGTGCGCCCAAGAAAGCAAAAACGGTTCCATCTGCAGTAAACGTCATGGCTACGGTTACGCGTGATTCTCATGGCTTTGTGCAAGGCAAAAAATCCGAGGGATTTTAAAAATGTGAAAATACCTGCCCAAAAAGATTCTTTTTGGGCATGGCGCCGCCCAAAGGTGGTTTGTTCAGGTGAATTAATTAATAATTAAAAATGTTTTCAGCATCCAGGGTTTTAAAACACATCCCTGTTATAAATTTGATCTTTTTAATTTTGTGTATTAGTGTACAGTGTTTATTTTAATGGATTGTTAGTCGTTTCTGTGTTACAAGCTAATAATGGCCATTCATGTTAACTCTGCTTTTCACTATTCATTTCTTGCCCTGAAGAAGGTCCCAACCTAGGACCGAAATATTGGCTGAATGAACATTGTGTGAACTTTTTTCACGCCCTTTGCCGAGTTCACCAACAAATTTTATATTTATATATATATATATATATATATATATATATATATATATATATATATATCTTCTTCTTCATGTGCCATATCCGGTCGCCCGGACGTTGGCGATCACTATGGAGAGTGCTTGTCTGTCTTCGGCCAATCTAAAAAGATCTCCAGCGCTTTGGATTCCTGTCCACTCTCTGATGTTCTTTAGCCAGGACATTTGTTTTCTACCAACTCCGCGCCTTCCCTCAATTTCTCCTTTCATGATGAGCTGGAGAAGACCGTACTTTTCTCCACGTAGTATATGTCCGAGATAAGCAATTTTGCGACACTTTATAGTATTGATCAACAGTCTTTCAGAGTTTGCTCTACGCAAGACTTCCTCATTTGTCAGCAAGTCAGTCCACGGTATTCGAAGCATTCTACGGTGAATCCACATTTCAAAAGCTTCCAGTCGGTTCAATGTGCTTATTTTTATGGTTCAGCACTCCACTCCATACAACAACCCTGACCAGAGATAGCATTTGGCCATCCGTTGCCTCAGTTTGAGGTTCAAATTGTCATTGCATAGAAGAGTGCTCATTTTTCTGAAAGTTGTACGAGCTGTTTTAATTCTGCATCTTATCTCTATGTCGGGATCCAAGTCATCTGTTATTATACTTCCAAGATATTTAAATTTATGAACCCGCTCTATCGGTGCGTTGTTGAGTGTCAGCTTCGCATCATCATATTGGCTTCGACTAAACACCATAAACTTGGTTTTGCCAACGTTGACATTCATGCCCAGACCCCGTCCAGCCTCATCAATTCTGTTTACCATAGTTTGCAGACCGTCCAGTCTATCGCACATAATGAGGGTGTCATCAGCATATCTTATTGTGCTCAGCACAACCCCATTAACCTTAACACCCAGCTCCACATCCTCTAATGCTTCCCTGAAAATCCTGTCCGAGTATAGGTTGAACAAGAGTGGAAACAGGACACAGCCCTGTCGGACCCCGCGCTTAATTTTTATGTTATTTGTTTTCAACTCTCCTATGCGGACTTCGGCTGTTTGTCCCCAGTATAGGTTTTCAATTATTCGAATGACCCTGTCATCCAGCTGTAGTTGTTGTAGTATTGATATTAGTTTGTCGTGTCTAACCTTATCGAAAGCCTTCTCATAGTCGACAAAGCAGACGAACACATCCTTACGCTGATCCCGACATTTCTGCAAGAGCACATTGACACCGAACAAGGCTTCGCGCGTCCCGAATGCATTTCTGAACCCCATCTGACTATTATCTAGATCGAACTCACACTTTGTACGAATTCTGGAATGGATGATCCGTAGGAAAAACCTTTAAGAGGTGACTCATTGGGGATTGTGATGAATGTTGATTTTAACCATTCTTCTGGTATAGTGCCTGTGCTGTATATTAGATTAAACAGTTTTGCAATTTGTCCTATATTTTCCTCTGCTATAAGTTTGATTACTTCAATGGGAATTTCGTCAGGTCCTGTGGCTTTCTTATTCTGTGTAATAGAGATTGCGTGAAGGATTTCTTCCTTTAAGATTTCGGGCCCATTTAAACAGTTGTCATTGTTTCCTTTGGAAGCTCTGTTGTCATCAAAAAGTTCGTTGATATATGTTTCCCAAGCTTCTTTGATTTCTTCATCCCGTATAATAGGTTGATTGGATGAATCGAATAATACATGGGCTGGTTGTTTTCGATACATACCAGTTATATCTCTCACCTTTCGGTGCATTTGGAAAATATCATGTTTCTTTTCCATTTCTTCCATCTCTTCACACATCTCTCTCATCCATCGTTCTTTTGCCATTTTTACTTCCTTTCGAATCACTTTACTAAGTCTTTTATATTCTTCCCTATTTGCTTTAACCAGTCTCCTCTTCTCCATTAAGCTTAAAATGTCTGTGGTCATCCATCTCTTTTTCCGTGTTCTGGTATCGGATTTCAAGTGTCTATTACAAACGTTTGTTAGTTTGCCCATGAGACCATTCCACAAGGATGGGACATCGCCGCTGGTATTTCCTGCTCGATTGAGTTCTCTGGTGATTTCTTGTCGCATCTGATCTTTGATGGACGCGTTTCCCAATTTAGATATATCCCATTTTCGCTTTTGCATTTTCTGTTTCATTGATTTAAGACGTACCCTCAAATCGGCTATCAATGGGACATGATCAGAGCCAACATCTGCTCCGGGGTATGTGGTTATTCGCTTGATAATATTTCTAAATCGTCTATTGATCAATATATAATCAATTTGATTCTTAACAGGTTCACCGCTGTTATCCGCAGCAGGAGATATCCAAGTGTAAAGGCGTCACTTGGGGAGCTTAAACCAAGTATTTGAGACAATCATATCATTGTTCTGACAGAATTCATAGAGTGTATCTCCTCGATGGTTGCTGACTCCCAGGCCATACTCTCCCACGAGGTCAGATCGCCTACCCTTCCCAATCTTGGCATTAAAATCTCCGATAATTAAGTTTATATCGTTGGACTTCAACTTACTCAGAACGTGGTTAACAGTATCATAAAGAGATTCCACTTCCCGGTCAGATCGCTTGTATATATATATGTATATATATATGTATATATGTGTATATATATATATATATATATATATATATATATATATATATTTATATGTATATATATGTATATATATATATATATATATATATATATATATATATATATATATATATTCATATGTATTCATATGTATACATATGTATATGTATACATATACAAAAATATAAATAATACCATAAGTATTTGCCCAGGAAATACTTGCTAAATTCAAGGACTAAACAAAATTACTGATATTTCCTATCAAAATCGGAAACTTCCCACGGGTGTGCAACAGTGCATCCATGTGGCCACATTAGCGCGTCCTCGGGTGAGACGTCTTTCGTTGGAACAGGATACTGTGATGCACAGCATTTGTGTGCCGTTTCCTCTCTATTGCCTCGTTTCTGTTTTTTTTTTTGCATGTAAAATATGGTTCACTGAACAAGTTCATAAAACTTTTTAACTTTTTTAATCATCTTTTTTATCAAAACGAGAGCATGCTATAAATACATTGTTAATGCGATAACAATTTTGATGTTATAGTCAGTGGCGTGCTTTAAGTGAGTTCTAAACATAAAACAGAGGCCTTGGGGAGAAAAAAAAAACCTAAAATATAATTGCTAATAATATTTCATAATTTTCGTTAAAATATTTGTGTACAATGCCTTTTTACCCCCTTGTTATGACGAGTATTGTGTTTGTGAAACTGTTACCCTTCGAAATTTTTAGTTTCATTACGTTTTAGGATCATGAAAAACATAATTTCTAACGTCCGTCGGTGTACGTGCTGGATGAAAACTCTCGAAAATGCATATCGAATTAGGTAAACATACAGTGTATCAAGTAAGAACGTGTCCGCGATAATTCATTTTGGTCCCTTGTAAAGGGAAAGCTCAGAGGAAAGACTCTGAAGGCTTTGACTCAGTTGTCTCGCGAGATTCGAATAATTTGCAGAGTATGCAGAAAATCTCGTCAGCAGCATGCCTCGAAGATGCCAGGCGCTTATTGATGCAGAAGGCGATTGGACAACTTACTAAGGTAATTGCGCCGTTGTTCGCACACCAAAGAATTTAATGGAGGCAAAAAATATTCTCGAAACACATTTTTTCAAGAAGACGAGTGGTCCCGTTCTTACTTGATAGGCTGTACAATACGTCAGGTAACAAAGGAACTTAAAATTGTTCAGCAATCTTTTAGAAGCGTGTAAAAGAGGTGAAAGAGTTGATAAATAGAGACCGGATTATATGCATTTGCATATTTTCATATGCATTTGCATATTTAGACCATTCTCACTGGTTATTGCATATTTTACCCAAAATCTAGCAATGATGCATATTTTCCCTATATTTACAATATTTCTCGGTATTAGTAGGCAATTGAATCGCTCAGGGTATTGTTAATGTCGCCGTCTGGAACCGATCTTATCGCCGGGACATTACCTGCAATAGTCTAAACATCGATTAGGTTATAGTGCCAAGGGAACACCCAAAATTACGACGAAAAAAAACTCGAGGTTTAGCGTTGACCAAATCAATTCAGTTAATGAATAAAATCCGTCAAATAAACTCCACGTGTATTCCCGCATAGGGTTAAAGAAAAGTTTGAAAACATTTTGTGCAATTGTGCTTTGAACCTTTGTGTCAAATGGATAGTTTTATTAATGGTACGGATGAACTTTTGCCAGAAACAATAAGTGCTAACATAGCACCCAAATTCAAATACTGCCCAGTTACCTCAGTGGATGTGAAACGGTCTTTTTCCACTCATAAAAATATTTTAAGTGATCGAAGACACAATCTTACTACCCAATATTTGCAACAATACCTTACTGTTTACGTGTACAAGAATACAAATGTTAAATAATTTTAAAAAATGTTAAATAATTGTTAATTAAATTTAAACATCGTCGTTAACTTGTTAATTTTATGCTGATTTTGAAATAAAAAACTAAAAATTACTACTTTTATTATTATTTAATATTGCATATTTTGACCATTTTCATGCATATTTTAAGCATTTTTCATGCATATCTGCATGCATATTTCAAGATTTTTATGTTGCATATAATCGGGTCTCTATTGATAAAGTTTGTATAGTTTCAATAATATTACTATATTTTTCCTGCTTTTTAGCTGAGATAATGAACAAATTTTTTGTATAATTAATAATAGTTGAAATGATTTGTAATCCTCCATAATCTATTAGATCATTAGTTAGTATGAGTAAGTTATTTTTTTGCAGAAAAACTATTTTTCTTTCCGACAATTGTTCAATCACTTATTTAGTTATTATCAACACTGAAGAATGGTTTTTCTTTCTACAAAAATTTGTTTTTTTATGGGTCTAGCACACGTGCTGCAGGGAAGTCCCTAAAGCGCTACAGGAGCGACACGTGTGCGGAAAAAGCGATTCACGTTGTTCTTGAATCGCTGCAAATGGTACTCGGTGGGAAACACAGTCCCGGGCAATTAACCGGGCATTAACTCGGTAAAATAGAAAGCACCATTAAGGAGTTTTCACTTTAAAAATATTAGACACAAAACTAAAACGACGCATAATACCAACCAACATCCAACAAATAATGGGTTAGAAGGATGAGAGAGAGAATTAAAGCACTTTTTGGAGCTAAGAAATCTGAAAATTATCTAATTTTTCATTATTTCTAATTTTAACAAAAAAAGTAACACATACGCTGAAGATTTTTCGGTCTGACACATAGATGTCGCCCTTTTCAAAGAAATCCATATGATTTTTAGGTAGTACCAACCTTCAAACGATTTGTGCTAAAATTTCATGACATTTCGAAAATTAGTTTGCAATTTGCAGTGGTTTTAGTGACGGTACTTTTGATATTTTCAAAACAATGGAAAAAATCGAATTTCGTGTGTTGATTAAACACTGTTTTTGATGAAAAAAAATACTGTTCAAGCAAAACAATGGCTTGATAAGTGTTACGGGGATTCTGCTCCTGGAAAATCACTCATCATTTACTGGTATGATGAATTTACACGTGGTCGTAGAGATACAAATGATGCTGAACACTCTGGACGCCCAAATGAGGTAGTTACACCGGAAAACATTAAAAAAATCCACAAAATTGTTTTGGATGACCGTAAAGTGAAATTGCGTGAGATAGCCGACATCCGAAAGATATCAAAAGAAAGTTTTGGTCATAGTTTGCATGAACATAGGGCATGAGAAAGCTCTGTTCGTAATGGGTACCGCGTTTGCTCACAGTGGACCAAAAACAACAATGTGTTGATGATTCTGAGCGCTGTTTGGACCTGTTTAAGTGCAATAAAAAGGATTTTGTCAAGCGATATGTGACAATGGATAAAAGATGGATCCACCACTATACACCGGAATCAAATCAGCAGTCAGCTGAGGGGACAGCAGCCGGTGAAAACCGCCCGAAGCGACAAAAGACACAACAGTTGACTGGAAAGGTTTTGGCCTCTGTATTTTGGGATGCGCATGGAATAATTTTCATCGACTATGCTGAGAAGGGAAAAACCATCAATAGCGAATATTATATAAAGTTATTGGTGCGTTTGAAAGTAGAAATCGTAAAGAAACGGCCCCAAATGAACAAGAAAAAAGTGATCTTTCATCAAGACAATGCACCGTGTCACAAGTCAATGGTAACGGTGGCAAAATTGCATAAAGTTCGAATTGCTTCCTCATCTACCGTATTCTCCAGATTTGACCCCCAGCGACTATTATCTATCCGTAGACCGCAAAAAAATGCTCACGGGAAAGAGATTTGGTTCCAGTGAAGAAGTTATAGCCGAAACTGAGGTTTATTTTGAAGGCAAAGACAAATCCTTCTACAAAAAAGGTAGAGAAATGTTAGAAAAGGGTTGGACTGATTGTATCGCTCTCGAAGGAGACTATGTTGATAAATAAAGTCGAATTTTGCAAAAAAATGTGTTTTAAGTAGCTAGACCAAAAACTTTTCATCCTACGTGTTATGTACAGGAAATGTCTGGTTTCATTATTAAATCAAAATATCTCTGAAACTCTTTCTCTACCTGCCTATTCAAAGCGCCTATCAATGAAAAAATCAAGTTATAATGCCCAAGTTAAATTATTTTTTAGTGTGAGAAACTAAAATTTAATTTTTATTTTCGAACTGGGTATTTGCGAGGCAAGTATTGGTTAAATAACCACCGTTCTTTTTCAATAAATTTAATAATAGCTTACATTAATTTACATAAATTTTTTCTACTGAAAAACATCGCTTAAATAAAAGTAACAGGTAGGTATCAGCGCAATAAAGTTTACCTTGAATAAACTGTATGGCATGCATATATTAAACGGATTAATGTTGAGCACATGTTGGGTATTTATTGGGGTTAGGCGACACAAAAAAAACATTACACACGTGACAACACAAACAATATAAGGGGGCAGTTAACTACCTCCACAGACATATAGGATGGACTGAGCATTAACCTCCCAAAATTGACCACTCTCTAGAAAGAGACAAAGCGACTGTGCGGACTGTAGGCCTGTAATAAACAAGGCGTAGTACCCAGAGACGGAATTCAAGGCGAGAAAAGCCCCCACCCGATTTTAATTCAAATAGAACACTTAGAAATATTATTATCAAGAGCGCCGTACCTTAACGGCATTCTAGAAAGAGACAGCTACTGGCCGCCCATTCGTTTTGTCTGCCTCACACTTTTGCGTCCATATTTACTTCACAGCGGATATGTCTATGACTACCTCCATGACAGCCCTAGCTTCACGGTATAGATCCGGCTTGATGTGTGCAAGGTTTTGTGTTCGACCCCCGGCAAGTCACTATGCTCATTTATTAAAATATATTTGGCTAGGCCACGTAGTACGTCATGGTGCCATGCAGCATATAATGCAACCTCTCAATTTTTGAATGTTATAATAGAAATACTGACAACAACCCCGATAATGACGAGATATTCTAAGTAAAATCACTATATTATAGATGATTAATAATACTTCATGCAAGCAACGATTAAAAGGGCAAAAATTATAAGAGCTAGAGAAGAGTGAAATTAGTGCGCATCATACTATACTCAAAAATAATTTTGACTTTGATAAATTCTTTTATTATAAAGCGGTAGAATTTGTTTAAATTTTGGGGGTCTGTATCAATTTTTTATGGGCATAGCTTAGACGCTAGAAGCAATTCCCTAAAGCGTCACAGGAGTGACACGTGTGCGGAAAAGCGATTCTCGTTGTCTTGAATCGCTGTAAATTGTATTTGGTGAGTCATGGGCAAATCATTGCAAAGTGATGAGATTCTCCATATAAAAGACTGCTTAAAAAAGGTTATTTGAGGAGTAACAAGCTGTATGCTGTGTGAACAGATTCCATGAAAGTCCTGGTCTAACAGTCGAGTCGCCAACTGTTCTTCTTCGATGAATAAATGCAGTGTATGTTTGGGAGCAAAGCGCCAAACATGGGAACAGTATTTCTTTGTTGCTCGATTTCAGCTTTGTACAGAAATTATAGCTGTTGTGGAGTGAAAAGCTTTCCAGCTAGACATAATATTCCCAGCTCTTGAAAAACTATGTTTATTTTACATGCAACATGTTTATGCCAAGACATGTTTGCTCCCTTGTGAATGTCAATAAACTGAGTTACCACAACGTTAAGTTACTGCCTGGGTTTTTTAGCATTAAATTTTACTCGGTTATTGTCACCCCAAGATAGAATTTCTTCCAAGTCTTTGTTGATATACCATAAGAACGTAGAGTATTGTTGTATGCGTACATGCCATCCCTCTAAGAACACAGGTTTTTTTTGGAATTGACTTATATGTCGGGGATTTTTGTTTCTTGAAATTAAAATTATGTCTGAATAAACATTTAAGTTTTTACAATAGTAATATTGATAACAAGCATGATAACATTTCAACGTGATAAGTGAAATCGATACTTCACGGGCTCAGTCATCAAAAATGTAAAAAGTGTAAGAACAAGCCCATACCGAATCTAGTAGCAATATTTATTATTATTTGGTATATATGTAAATTTTGGGTGTATTCAAATTTACAGTTTATATGTACATAAAGACAAGAACGTAAGTTTTTTTTTTTGTAACTGATATTTGCTGCCTCGGATCTTTGTTTCCTGAAATCAAAGTTATGTATGTTTCTTGGTTATTACAGAAGTAATACTGATAACAGAATAAAGGAATAAGAGTAAATAGTGTTCAAGTCAAATAAAACATAACCAGTCAATTGTAAGTTGGACTTACGCAAGTAGTGATTGCTTTTAAGATAAAATAAAATCATTACCTAGGCTAAGTTAATTAGGTCCTTGACATATATGTATATATTTATTGGCTACTAGGTCGCTAAGATACTATAACTATTATAAATTATTGATTAAGAAAAAACGTGAAAATACATATTGGATATTAAGATATATATATATATATATATATATATATATATATATATATATATATATATATATATATATAGATACATATATATATATATATATATATATATATATATATATATATATATATATATATATATATATATATATATATATATATATATATATATATATATATATATATATATATATATATATATATATATATATATATATATATATATATATATATATATATATATATATATATATATATATATATATATATATATATATATATATATATATATATATATATATATATATATATATATATATATATATATATATATATATATATATATATATATATCTTAATATCCAATATGTATTTTCACGTTTTTTCTTAATCAATAATTTATAATAGTTATAGTATCTTAGCGACCTAATAGCCAATAAATCAAGCTGCTCAATATATAATCTAGTAATAAAAGTGTAAAATAAATATTTATTAACAAAATATTTGTTTAATTATAAACAAATAAAACAAAATTCCTTTGTCTCAGTACCGTACGCGAGAGTATTGAACAGTATATTAACAAAACCCCCACCATTTGCCAAGGAACATAGTTCCCATAGCTTTTTTGATACCAGATAAATTATCAAACATAATGACACTCGTGATAATTTTCGCTCAATCTACACTTTATAAAGAATATTGCAGTATTTTTTTCAAAATCAGTATTTTTCGAGATAGGGGGGGGGGGATAAAGGTTTTTGACCATTCTTTTAAAACAATAGAAAGAAAAGTGTGCGCAAGTATTATATCATACACAAGTCCAAAAAGTCTCCATACACCACCGGCTTTCTATACCATTTTTCTGTTATGTTTAACTAATTAATTGGAACTGTGAGAGAACATGTTTAAATTAATATTTGAAATTTAACCAAGGAGGATTAATATTAAAAACAACTACGGAACATTTTATTTAGAAGTTACATCATTGTTATAAAAATGTAAACAAAATTAATATCAAAAAAGTCTCCATACACGCAAGAACTTTATTGAAAAAAAAACACGTTATAATCAGCCGCATTTTATCAAGCTATCTACTGCTCGCTAAATTGAAAACAAATGAATAATTTTCGTTCATACTTTATAATCTGTCACTTGTTGCTAGTAATTTTGCAGTGGGTTTTCAAAGTAGTATTAAAAATGAGCGAGAAATTGTGAAATTCCATTTCAAGTTCGAAAGATCATAACTGATTTGTGGAAAGATGGAAAATCATACAGAAATAGAGGAAAAATTATTAAAAAGTCGCATGCTACTGTTCAGTACATTGTAAACCAGTATAAATCAACAGGTTCCTATAATATTCGACCAAGCTCCGGTCGTCCCAAGAAACTGACTCCACGTGAAGAGAGTATTGTTAGATAAATAATTATAGATCCCAAGAAAAGAGTACCAAAATTAAAAGAAGTACGAGAACTATTTTCGAAAAATGTTTGTTCACAAACAGTGAGAAATTGTTTACCCAGGGCAGGCTATAAGAGGTGTGCATCCAAGAAGCCGTTAATTTCGGAAGCTAATCGCAAAAACCGGTTAGCTTTTGCTAGGGAATACGTTACTAAACCTCCTGAATTTTAAGAATCCGTAATCTTTAGTGATGAAACTAAAATTAACCTTTTTGGGTTTGATGGCAGAACTAAAGTTTGGAGAAAGAATACCGCATTCCATATTAAAAACATTTGTTCTACGGTGTGACAAGGGAGTGGCAGTGTTCTGCTTTGGGGATGCATGTCCACAGGAGGGATTGGAAATTTACATTTTATTAATGGTACCATGGATCAGCATGTTTATCTGAATATTTTGAGAGACAGTTTAAGAGAAAGTGTCCAAAATTAGCGCTCGCAAAAAGATACATTTTCCAACAGGACAATGATCTGAAACATACCGCAAATTTGGTGCGAGAATGGATGATCCATAATCTGCCACAGCTGCTTTATACATCTCCGCAGTCACCCGATGTTAACCCCATCGCGCCTTCGCAAACATAATGTTTCAAATAGAGGAGAATTAAAAAACAGAATATTGAACGAATGATAGAACATGCCAGCAGAAGTTACTAGAAAGCTGGTTGCAAGCATGACAAAAGGGTTACAGGAGATTATCAAGGCCAACGGCGGTCCCACAAAATATTAATTTAAACGAAGTTGTTATTTTCCGTTAAACTCCGTCAAACTATTATTGGTAATTGTTAAGACGGGTTTCCACCAAACGGACAGTTTAAAAAAACAGTTCTGTTTTTAATAAACAAAACAAAACATGTTTTGTTTTTTTTAAAACAGTTTCTGTAGACTGTTCCAAAAGTTTTGTTGCTAGTGTTTGTCCTCTTTTTTCCCATTTTGTTAGTCCCGCAAGACGACGATTTTTTATAATTAGCTGTGGTTTGTTTTTAATTAAAAACAGAAAAAACCAAGATATTGGGACAGTTTTCTATTAAAAAGGAGAATTAATTGCGGCACAGCAGAATTATTGGCTGATTTAAGCACTGGCGATATTTGGCTAAATGGGGAATTGAGATCTTCCTTCCACAATTTTACCAGAATGTTAAGTAGCGATTTTGAATTGTTGATTAATTTGTTAGGACCTAAAATTGCCAGTCAACTTTTTTAATCATCATTGTAACTAAATACATAAATATATATATATATATATATATATATATATATATATATATATATATATATATATATATACATATATATATATATATGTATATATATATATATATATATATATATATATATATATATATATATACATATATATATATATATATATATATATATATATATATATATATATGTATATATATATATATATATATATATATATATATATATATATATATATATATATATATTTGAATAAAAAGTTTAACTAAATGAATATAAAAAATGGTACTTACTTTTTAAATGTCGACAAACTCTTTATAAAAATTGCATACATTTAATAAAAAGTTGATAACTAGTTGAAAGAGTAGAGTACAAATGTAGCAGAGAACAAAACTACAATATTCAGGTGTTTCAACCAAACCGACTAAAAACACGAACAAATTTGTTTTCCTTTGATGTACCGACTCGAGATGGGAAAGTGTTTTGTTTACTAAAAACACTGTTCCCCGATAAACATATTTTCGGAACTGTTTATTTTTTACAAAGAAGAAAGGAAAAGGCTCCGAAAGTTGGGGGCATTACGATCACTTTTATAGTGGAGTGCCCAAAGAAGATAGAGCAAAACAAGCCGTATCCATACTAATACACAGAAAACTGAGGAAATTCATAACCACCTGGGAACCGATTAGTGAAAGAATCATAAAGATGAATCTCAAAATACTAGGTAATAACACAACCTTACTGGGGTATACGCTGTCAACGACGACGATCGGGCTAACAACAAGGATTCATTTTTTGAACAACTAAATGAGGAAATACGCAAAATTGGAACATCAAGAGAGATATTACTTTTGGGTCATCTAAATGGAAGAATAGGAAGGAAAGAACACGATAAAGTGGTAGGAAAATATGGCGAAGAAGTTACTAACGACAACGGAAGAAGAATTATAGAGATATGTGAACAAAACCACCTTACAATATTAAACGGGCACTACCAGCATAGGGATATTCATAAATATACGTGGAGACAAACAACAAGAGATTTAAAAAGAATTATCGACTATATGATAATACGTCAGAGATCTAGATTAAACTTCCTAGATATAAGAGTCCAAAGAGGGGCTTCATGTGGCAGCGACCACTACTTCGTGAAAGGAAAGATAATCTCACGAACAACACGGGAAAGCAAACTGGAAGATACAAGTACACAGCACACAACAAATGAAACAACAATAAGATATAATACAGACAGCTTAAAAAATGAAAGTATCAGAAATCTATACAAGAGTAGACTGGACCAAAAGATACAACGGACGGGATTTGTTAATATAGAAGAAGAATATAAGTATATAAAGGAATGCCTACACGCAGCCGCACTGGAAGCATTAGGGTACCAAGAGAAAAGGGAAAAACAGCAAAAAACCATATTGGTGGGATGAAGAAATTAAATACGAAATTGAAGAAAAACGGAAAAGCTATCACAAATACTTAAGTTCAAAGAGCACAAACGACAAAGTAAAATACAAAGAATCCCAAGCTAGAGTACGCAAAATGATTAGTGACAAAAAGAACAACCAATGGGAAAAGACATGCTCAAGACTCAACACTTACATAGGAGGAAGAAAAAGCACAGAAAGCTGGAGACTTCTTAAAAAATATGAGAGCAGAACGGAAAAGAGAAATCTTCTCACCAATAACACCAGAAAAATGGAACCAATATTTTACAAATATGCTAACAGAAGATAGACCAGAGTTCAAAAGTACCCAACATGGAAACCCAAATATAGTTATACGAGGATCCCCAATAAGGATAACAACATCAGCAGTTAAAGTAGTATGTAAAACGCTGAAAAATGGTAGAGCTCCAGGACCAGGAAACATCTCAGGAGAGATAGTAAAATACGGAACTGAAAAGCTATTTAGCGCTTTGAGGAACTTATTCCAAAGATGCATTAACACATCAGAAGTACCCGAGGAATAGAAAATATCATACATATCAACAATTCATAAGAAAGGAGACAAAAATAATTGCGATAACTATAGGGGAATAACGGTTACAGGATCTATTAGCAGAATATACGGAAAAATACTTAAAAATAGAATAGAAACGGAATACGCGGACGTAGAAGCTGAAGAACAGGCAGGCTTTAGAGCAGGAAGATCCACAATAGACCATCTCTTCTCACTGACACAAATCCTAGAAAAGAAAAGCCCATTTGATCAGGAAGTCCATGTCTTGTTTGTTGATCTAAAAAAGGCCTACGACAGCGTGCCCCTAATGAGATTGTGGGAAACACTACAACAGAGTAATGTAAGCACCGAAATAATTAAAGCCGTAAAATCCTTATACCAAGACGCAAGAAGTAGTGTGAAAACCAAAAATGGTATAACAACAGAGTTCCCGGTCACAAAGGGTCTCAAACAGGGCTGCTGTATATCCCCAACGCTATTTAAAATCTATTTGAAGAGTGCACTGAAGAACTGGAAAAGGAAATGCAGCAGTATGGGATTACCACTGGATGACGATACTACATTGTACACGCTATCAGTCGCAGATGACCAGGTAGTAGTCGCTCAGGACATCGATGATTTGGAATACATGACACGAAAACTTATGGATGAATATGAAAAATGGGGCCTAGAAGTCAATATTAAAAAGACCGAGTACATGTGCATCGGAGGACAACAGCAAGACTTGAAACTGGCCACAGGACACACCATCAAACACTGTGCCAGTTATAAGTATTTGAGAACGAGAATATCTAGGGACGGAACACTGGAAGAAGCAATATTCGAGAGGAATATCCAAGGAAGAAAAGCGATTGCAATGCTTAATAGTATACTATGTGACAAAAACATAACCATTGAAGATAAGAAGAGAATTTACAACTCAATAGTGAAAAGTATAATAACTTACAGCTCCCAGGTGTGGCCATTAAAGGAAAGAACAGAAAAAATACTAAAAGCTACAGAAATGGATTTCTGGAGACGAGCAGCCAGAAAATCCAGAAAAGACCGCATACCAAATGACACGATAAGGCGAGCTTTAGAAATAAAGCACGATATAGTGGACTAAATCAGAACCCAACAGTTGGTATGGTACGGACATGTACAGAGAATGTCACAAGACCGACTGCCTAAAAAGATTTTGAATTGGAACTCTCATGGAAAAAGAAAGCGAGGAAGACCACGCCAAAGCTGGAGAGCAGGAATCAACAAGGAAGTACTAGAGAGAGATCTGGAGGAGGAGGGATGGAGAAACCGGGAGGAGTGGAAATTAGGCATCGGAAGACGGAAGACGTTATAAAACCGATTGATATATATATATATATATATATATATATATATATATATATATATATATATATATATATATATTTTTTTTACAAAACATGGCTCTTTTTGTTGAGAAAAACAGTTTTTGTTTGTGTTTCGTGCTATGTCCGTTTGGTGGAAACCCGGCTTTAAGTGTATGGAAATTTTTTTGACATTAATTTTGTTTACATTTTTATAACAATGATATAACTTCTCAACTAAAATGTACCGTAGTTGTTTTTAATCCAAATCCTCGTTGGTTAAGTTTCAAATATTAATTTAAACATGTTTTCTCATAGTTCCAATTAATTAGTTAAACATAACAGAAAAATAGTATAGAAAGCACGTGGTATATGGAGATTTTTTGGACTGACCGTATATTTTTGAACTCGTATTTTCACAAGCTTTGATTTGACACCCCACTCGATAACTTGATAAAAAAAAAATTTCACACCACAAAACTAACCTCTTAGGTCAAAATTTAAATTTCAAAACTACGTGGCTCTGATTAGGCCATTAATTGCAATATTTATACAAAATTTCAACTGTCGATGTCAAATAGTTTTAGAGAGAATCGGATGTGACAGATAGATATACACTGAAGTGATCCCATAAGAGTTCCGTACGGAACAACCTTTAAAATTTGCAATGGCTTAATTTCTAGTTATTTGAGGAGGTTCATTCTCGCTGAGATGGCATACATAACTCAGGGGTGCTCAAACTTGAACTGCTGGCGATCTACCTCAATATTGTTAGACTACGATCGAGCGACTCTGAGAGGCTGCAAGTAAGTGTGATGCAGGATTGTCGTCTAGGTAGGGTGTATCGTGGCATAGATATTAGTTTTCCGCACAATATGCATTTTTTTAGTCAAGGTAAGTGTAGGTCTGCTCTAAAATGTCAATGAAAAAACTCATAATTATTAAAAATTGCGAGTTTATTGGTTCTTACAAAACAAACGAGTTCTAGTGTCTAAACTTAACTAAAGAGTGACTTTGGATGTTGAAGCGTGGCACTGCATGTCCTCAGCATACTTTTCATAAGATGGTACGTAATTACCGAGTGCTAATCGCAAGCATGATGACATATGTTCGTCAGTTAGTCGATTGCGATATTTTGACTTAATTATCTTCATTTCAGAAAATGCAGACTCGCACAAGTAAGTTGACCCAAACATTACCGTCAGTTGAAGGGCGATTTGCCTTAGATTCGAATAGTTATCTTCAGATATAAAACACCAGAATTTTGTATCAGATGCTGTGGCTTTGAGATGTATATCTGATATAATCTGCACTAACTCATTTTCAACAGAACATGAGTCCATGTTAAACTGACTTGCTATTTCAGTAGCTAATTCCTCAATGTTTTTACACGAAAAAGGATAACTCATAAATGATTCGATATTTGCCAATTTACTGAAATCATAAAAACGTATTTCGAATTGGCCCAAAATATTTGATAATTCTGCCTCATAAATATCATAATTCAACTGAGGAATCCTTGCTTTCAAAGACGGAAAATTTTTCAGATCCTTTCTTTTCAGTTGATCTATCATAAGTTGCAATTTACTTTTGAATGCGTTTATTGCGCTAATCATCTCAATAATAGTTTTTCCTTTACCTTGAAGCTCCAAATTAATGGTGTTTAAATGCATTGTGATGTCTGTCAAAAATGCCAAATCAGTCAGCCATTTTCCGTTTTTCAGCATCTGAGTGTCATCACCTCTTTCGTCCAGAAAAGCGTTATTTCGGGCAATAATTCTTGAAACCGTTCTAGGAATTTTCCGCGACTCAACTACCTGACGTCCGTGTGAAGAACTAAATCAGTGTGTTCAGCTGACTCACTATCTTCCAACTGCAATTTAAAGAGCCGTCGTTGCAAGCTACGTGCACGGACAGAATTCACAATTTTTACTGCAAAGCCCATAATCTCCTCCATGTTTAGAACTTTTGAACACAAAACTTGTTAATGTATAATGCAATGGAAGGAGAAAAATGAAGGGAAATCATCATTAGCTCGACACAATGCCACAAAACCGTTTTGGTTTCCAGTCATTGCTGGTGCTCCATCAGTTGTAATGCACACTAGTTTATATATTGGTAGCTTGTAGTTTGTTATAAAATTGAAGAAAACGTCATATATATCTTCGCCACGGGCCTTTCCTTTCAGAGGAATCATTGTCAAAAACTCTTCCTTAGCCGACATGTCATTGAATATCATTCGAATAAAAATACACAGCTGGGCAGTGTCTGTCATATCGGTGGATTCGTCGAACTGTAAAGAAAAGTATGTACATTCCATGATATTATGTTTTAGTTTATCTGCCATGTCCTGACTCATGACTTCAACATGCCTTGTGACAGTCGGACGAGATAACTGAAGTTCTCTAATAGCAGACATAATCTCCGTTTTATTTTTAAAATCTCCAAATAAAGTCTCACCCGCTTCAATAAATGCTTCCTTCACAACCGATCCATCATCAAATGGTTTCTTGTGTTTCGCCAATATATGAGATATTTTAAATGACGCGATCGTTGTAGGTTTTGATTGTTTGGCTGGTCTTGTGAACATGGTTTGTTCTTTTTTCAAACAAGTTATTAAATACCGTACTTTTCGTTTTCTTAATTCACTCTGTGACGAAAAATCCTTTTCATAGTTTTTATGAACCGTTTTATGATGTCTCTCTAAGTTCCCACGCTTAGGCATTGCAACTGACGCACGGCAAATGAGACAAATGCACTTATCCTTTACCATACAAAAGAAAAATTCTTCCTCCCAATTGTTATTAAAATGATAAGTTTTACTTTTCTTCGCCGCACTCATTTTGGACTATTTATTAATAAACTTTGTATCGATGTATCGCCTTCAAGTTACAACTCAGACTTACTCCTATTCCTGCAGGCGCAACATTTGTATCGGCGCGAACGAAGTCTCGAATGTTCCCGTCAAACACGCCGCCCGAAGTTTCTAGAAAAATCGGCGGGAATCAAAAACGCGGCTTTTCTTTGACAAGTACCGCGCATTCCTTTGATAAAGCCGCCTTTTGCCGCTAGCAGGGGATTATTACAATAAAAGAAAGTGATGAGGGGGTTATTCTGGCCTAATTGTGGATCGAATAAATTTTAGTAGTTTATTCATTACATTTTGTTTTAGTTACCTAAAACAAAATCTGTGAATAGTTCTATATCGGAATTTTTTTTCTCGCGATCGACAAGTCGATCGCGATCGACCGTTTGAGCACCCCTGACATAACTTATTACAAAATAAAGTAGTAATAAAATTAAAGTAATTCCACTCGAAAGACAAGGAATAGTAAATTTTGTGGTTTTCGATATTGTTTTATATCCAATATTTCAACAATACGAGGCTGGTTTGAAAAGTCCGTGCAAAAATAAAAACTACTTATGTTTTTGGGGTAAACCTTTTTTATTTTTCGACATAGTCTCCTTTTAGGCTTATACACTTCGTCCAACGATGTTCTAGTTTGTTGATCCCTTCCGAATAATAGGATTTGTCCAAGTCTGCAAAATATCCATTAGTGTCTGCAATCACCTCCTCGTTTGAATAAAATCTTTGTCCCGCCAGCCATTTCTTCAAATTGGGGAACAAATAGTAGTCCGAGGGAGCCAAGTCTGGAGAATAGGGAGGATGTGAAACGAGTTGGAATCCTATTTCCATTAATTTTGCGACCACAACTGCTGAGGTGTGTGCTGGTGCGCTGTCGTGATGGAAAAGGACTTTCTTGTGGGCTAATCGCGGGCGTTTTTCTTGCAGATCGGTTTTCAAACGGTCCAATAACGATGAATAATATTCACCTGTAATAGTTTTACCCTTTTCCAGATAGTCGATGAGGATTATCCCTTGCGAATCCCAAAAGACAGTCGCCATAACCTTTCCGGCCGAAGGAACGGTCTTCGCCTTTTTTGGTGCAGATTCCCCCTTGGTAACCCATTGTTTAGATTGTTGTTTGGTCTCAGGAGTATAGTAATGTATCCATGTTTCATCCACAGTGACGAAACGACGCTTAAAGTCCTCCGGATTCTTCTGGAACAGCTGCAAACCATCCTTGCAACACTTCACACGATTCCGTTTTTGGTCAAGCGTGAGCAATCGCGGCACCCATCTTGCGGATAGCTTTCTCATGTCCAAATGTTTATGCAAAATATTATGTACCCGTTCAGTCGAGATGCCCACAGCACTAGCAATCTCCCGCACCTGAACTCTTCTGTCATCCATCACCATATCATGGATTTGATCAATGATTTCTGGAGTCGTAACCTCCACAGGCCGTCCAGAACGTTCAGGGTCACTGGTGTCCATATGGCCAGTCCGAAAATTTTGAAACCACTTATAAACTATTCTAATCGAAGGTGCAGAGTCACCGTAATGTTTATCAAGCTTCTCTTTAGTCTCCTGAGGCGTTTTGCCTTTCATAAAGTAATGTTTAATCACCACACGAAATTCTTTTTCGTCCATTTTTTGAAAATCACTCGACTTCCTTGATTCACACGAATGCCAAACACAAAGAAATAGACCAATATGGCCGAAACTTGGTGTGCGTTCATTCAAGAGATGCTACTAACTAAACATGACCTCGATACGCGCCGGTGGTGCCATCTCTCGGACTTTGCACGGACTTTTCAAACCAGCCTCGTATACCTTAATTACACTCCAGTAGTTAACCGATTATGCGACTGAATCATGAATAATTTGTACACAAAACCAACAATTATATATACAAATATGTAAAAAAACATAATATTAAAATAGCATTTCCGTTTTTTTTCTCAACCAATATTTATTTGCAATACACGGTTGGCTAATCCAGTTCATTAAACCTTAAAAAATACAATTGGTTTTTATTAAATCGGCAACCATCCAATGAATTTGGCGGTTGACGTTACCAACAACCGTAAACTGACCATTGTTATATTTTATTTTGCATTAAAGCAAATGAAGACATGCTAGCAGTGAGTACGTTTATATCGTTAAAAGTCGATGCAATCGAGTCCATCCGATAAAAAAACTGGTTTTATAGCGTATTTTTACATCGTATCGGACAATACTGCAATAACTTCAATCAATGTGCATTTTTTTTACGAGTATAACACACATGCTGCGGAAAAATCCCTAAAGTGCTAAAGGAGCAAGACGTGTGTCGAAAAAGCGATTCACGTTGGTCTTGATTCGCTGTAAATTGTACTTGAAGGGAAGCACAGCCCTGAGCAAATCATTCCGAAGGGATGATGTTCTGCAGAGAAAAAAACTGCTTGAAAAGTGTTGTACGAGGAGTGACAAGCTGAACCTCACATGGATGTGATGTGTATTCCTAGCATGCACCGCTCTAGAAGGAATTAAGCGGGCTATATCCATCGAACATGTCTCTTGAAAATACTTGTAGAATAGACTCAAGTAGCCAACAGTTCTTCGATATTCGTAGGTATCAAAGTTTCTAGTAAGTTATGGGTCTCCAATCAAGCAAGCAGCTCTTTTCTGAATAGAATCCAACAAACGCAGTGTATGTTTGGGAGCACAGCCCCAAACATGGGAGCAGAGCCCCAAATATGGCAGCAGTATGCTATCGTTGGTCGAATTTGAGCTTCGTAGAAAGTTAACAGCCGCTGGAGAGCGTAAAGCTTTCTAGTTCGAAGTAATATTTCCCATTTTTGAGAAGCTCTCTTTGGTATGTATGCGATATGTTCATGCTAAGACATAATTGCTCCCAAGTTAACGCCCAAAACAGACTGAGTGACGATGCTGGAGGAATGGAGTGTCACGATATAACTATGTCGAGTTCAGCAAAGTTATCTTTTTTAGAAAACATTGCCGCCTGGGTTTTTGTAATGTTAAATTCTACCTTATTACTCTTACCCCAAGAAAGAATTTCTTCCAGATCTTTGTTAAGTTGAACGACTTCTTGCTATCTGTGGATATTTGCATGACGCGCTGATGTTCGAGCATCCAAAGTGAGTGAAGCAATAAGCGTACTGGTATCTGAAAAGTTGTAGATTGGATTCCTGGTTCTTTGCAACAGATCGATAATGTAAACGAGAAAGAGAGTAGGCGACGGTATGGAGCCTTGGGCCACAGCGGCGTTGATAGTAAAAGTATTAGAAATAAACCTATCGACTGCCACTTGTAAAGAACGCTCTCTGAGGAATCACAAGAGTCTTAAACAACACCTTTCAGACATACCATAAGAAAGCCGCTTAGCCAACAATCCGATATGCCAAACGTGGTCGAATACCTTGGATGTATCAAGAGCAATCGCTCGAGATTCTCCAAAATGTTCAATTTCGTTTTTCCAAACATGTGTTACATAAGCGAGAAGATCTCCTGTTGAATGTTATTTCAGTTGTCTGACGAAAGTTTTTATTATTTTTAATTAATTACAGTCTGTCAAATAAGAACATATCGTATTCTTGAAAAAATGGGTTTCGAGGACATTTCTTGCCATTAATGTATTCTTTTGTGTGCTAACAAGGGCACAATTACCTTAGTAAGTTTTACAATCGCCTCCTGCGTCAATAATCGTCTGGCATCTTCGACGAGATTTTTTGCATCCTCTGTAAATTTTTCGAATCTCGCGAGACAACTGAGTCAAAGTCCTCAGAATTTTTCTTCTGAGCTTTCTCGTTACAAGAGACCAAACGTTTTTAATAGCGTTGGCGTCGGCGATTGTGAAGGCCGCTCTAGTATCTTATCATAAGCCCAAGGGAGCCGTTTCGTGACGTGATTTTCGCACAGCAAAAGGGTTTCCAACGGGCTTCGGAATTAGATATCATGAGCACGAAGATCTTGTCGAATGGTCTCATGGGATACATTCAAACCCGATTTTCTTAATTTTGCCGCTTCTTGACGAAGCGTCAATTTTGGGTCCCGTAGAAACAAAGACACGATTCGTTTTTTTTTTCGGCTTCCGGAGTGACTTTGTCTATCGAATCACGTTTTGGGAAGTCGTCGACATTTTTCGTCTCGTTAAAATGATTTACCCACTTCTTCACAAACGACATCCGACTTTTTAATATATTTAGCGGCCGTGAATTGTGCCATTTTAGGCCCCTTTGGATGAGAACCAAGAAAAACGTGCAAACCAATGACCCATTTTGGATTTTACGTGATTGCGACGAAAGTTCGGAATCGATTAATACTTTTACTAAAACGCGTCGTAGACAGATGTATCCTCTATCGATTTTTTGTGGAATCGCATCTACCAAAAATGAATTATTACGAACACGTTTTTTACTTGACAGACTGTATATATTTACTATATTATACAAACTTATAATCCGTAGACTTCTTTGTCACATCAATTAGATTCTTTACCGTTAAAAAATAAAATTTTGACATCAAATACAGTAGTTCAAATTACTTCAACGTGCAATATTACGGTTTCAGTTTAGTCTATTTAAATTAGAGTAGCTAAATTCGTCTTCCAGGACCGGAAATTTTTGCCGGTCGAGTTTAAAACGTTGTTAATATTTAAAATTATTTACACAGCCGCGGAAACTCAAGGTCAATTCAACAAAAATAAAACTGTTAATGCAATATCGGTTATTGCCCTGTACTCTCTCGTTTGGTTTTGTTATTTCTATTATTTAAACTTTGGTTCAGACATTATTTTTGAAATCAGTATAGCAAAAGAATATCATATGTTAGTTTCTTTGAAACCGGGTTTATCATTATCGCATTAAGACCTAACTTCAAGCTGTAGTTGTCAATAGCAATGAAATGAAGTTAATTGGTATTGTGAGAGTACTAAGCAAATCTAAACGTTTTTTTTTTTTCGTGCTTGTACATTTCAGACGAATAAGAAAGGAGCAAAAAGTTGTGGGCCTCTTTCATTTCTAATATTCGTCTAATTATTTATTTTTTTTTATTATTTTAATATGATGGAGTGTATGAATTAATTTTGAGGGACTTTTCGGTGAAAATATCGCTTTATTGTAAAAAATGGTTACAAATTGATTATTCAAAGTATTGGCCATCGCTAGCCACTACCTTCTCCCATCGTTGTCGCAGCATATAAATACCACGTTGAAAGAACGACTTACCTTTTGAGGCTATGAAACTAAATATTTGGAAGTGGTATTAGACTCACAATTAAACTTTGTGCAGCATGTTAACTATTTATGTAAAAAGTTGGGGAAAAAGCTTGGATTTTTCAGAAGAATTGCAGGAAATCTTTCGAGGTGGGCTAAAATGCTAGTGTATAATACAATCATCAGTCCTAACTTTACTTATTGTAACTCCCTATTATTGGCATGCCCTCAGAAGAGTTTGAGAAGGCTGCAAATACTGCAAAATAAATGTATGAGAGTATTGTTGAGTTGTAACATATATAATCCAATTCAAAGTATGCTGCGGCATCTTGATTGCGTGTCTGTTGAGGAGAGCTTTAAAATAAGTAATCTAATATTCATGTATAAAATAGTTCACACACACACATTACCAGGCTATCTGAACAAATTTCTAATTCAGCGTTACAAGCTTCACCAGCACAATATAAGATCCAGGGATAATTTTCACATAGAACATACAACAAAATCGTTTTTGATGAGGTCATTGTTCCAGGAAGGAGTCCGACTTTTTAATGCTCTCCCCAATGAGGCAAAAAATGTAAAAAATTTGCCAGAGTTTCGAAAAACTGATTAGTGGTTCAATTGGACAAGAAATTGCATAACATGTGTTTAAGTATTGTAATGTATTAGCTAGTAATTAAAAAAAGTATTGATTCATTCATATCCAGGAATCGACCCATTTCCTCGTATCCTCATAAGAATGGAAGCGCTGTTCAGGCAGGTCGTGCGTCATCGATCGGGGCAAGTGATAATCAGAAAGAGCAATGGTTGGTGAGTACGGCGGGTGAGATAGGATATCCCATGCAAGCGCTTCTAGCGTTTCCTTGACGGGTTTTGCAACATGTGGCCGAGCGTTGTTATGTTGAAAAACTTTGTCGTGTCTTTTGGTACATAGGGGTCATTTTTTTCCTTCAACGCTGGGCTTAATTACATCAATTGTTTTCGGTAACATTCCCCAGTAATAGTTTCGTTGGGGTGGAGTAGCTCATAATACATTACATCCAGCTGATCCCACCAGATACAAAGTATAAGCTTGAAACCATGAATATTCGGCTTTGGCGAGGATGTTGGCGCTTTGGTTTATCGTATCCATTTTTCATCGCCAGTAACGATACGACGCAAAAAAACCTTTCCGATTGTGCCATTGAAGCAGTTTGTCTCACTATTTCAATTGGTATGGCATCCAATTTTCTTACTTTTGAATCATTCTCAGTGCATGTAAGCGGTTGGAAATGGTTGTGCGATCAACTCCTAATGATTCTGCAGGTTCTTTTTCCATTTGGCAAGGGTCTTCATCGAGTAATGTCTCCAATTCTTTATTTTTAAACTTTTTTGGCTGGTTTTGAAGTTCTTCGTCTTCCATGTCGAAATCATCACTCGTAAAGCATTGAAATCAGTACTAACATGTTTTTATCGATGAAATATAATCACCATAGGTTTCCGACAGCAATCGATGATTTTCAGCAGCGTTTTTCTTCGAATTAAATAAGAAAAGTAACACTTACAGCAAATGCCGATGTGTTGGCACGTAATTCAACATATTCAATGCCCAAAAAAAAAATGTTGTTTACGCTTCAGCAAAATAACATATACTAAAAATTAACCGAATAATGGTGCTTCACCATGAATATAGCAACAGTAGGTCCCGATGTGATATAATATATTACAAGTTACGCCCTCTCTTAAAAATCCCTCAAAATTAATTCACACTGCTTATAAAACAGTTACTCAAATGTATAACTTATTTAAAAATTTTCACGAAGACATGTTATGTTAAAAATACAATGGGACTAATTTTTCAAAAAATCGGCGCGCTATTACTGTCTAATGAATAATTTGTTTGTTTTTTAGCCTGACAGCAATTTTCATGCCAGTTGTTTTATTAGGTAAGAAATAAAAGCAAGTTTTGTAATTGGAAAAATTTTTTGTTGGCGATTTTTCAAACGAATAAATTTGTCACGGTAATGAATGTTCAGTAAGCTAGAAAGTTTTCTATGGTACAAATCATTTAACGGGGGTTGAGAAACAGCTAAAGACAAACCGTGTGTATTCAGTAATAGCCATTTAACTATTAGAGATCTTGTCGACCTTGCTAAAATATCAGTTGGGTCAGTATAATCGATTTTAAAGAACGATTTGCGCTTGTCTCCTGTATTATCTTGCCTTATTCCAAAACAACTGAATTTTCTTGAAAAAGATCGTCGTCTTGAGATCGCTACAGAGTTGATTTCTTTAAATGGCTCCACTTTGAAACGGGTAATTACTGGTGATAAGACGTGGATCTATTCATATGATCCGGAAATAAGTACAACGATAAAATGCGTACCGTGCAAAGGTCAACCAAAATCGAAAAAAAAACACAACAATGTCGGTCAAGAACAAGATTATTTAAACGTTATGTTTACCTCGGCAGAACAACGCATGGATATTGCATCACGATAAGGCACAATGCATTATAAATGAAACGATGACCGTCCCACAAGCACCGTACCACAGAAAATATAGCTATCGCTACAGGAAAACAAACACGTAGAACAAAACCGTTACTGCTGAATATTTCAAATATGCATATATGCAATATATGTGGTGCATTTTTCCTTTAACACACTTCTACTTCCCCGACATTTCTCAGAAACTCGAGGAGGTACTTGTTAACCATCCGGCTTCATTTTGCGGCGACGTTTCGTTCTACCTATATTATTTTTCTTTCTGTAACAAAAGTTAGCCGTACTCATCAGATATGCACGTGTGTCTTTTTTTTGTACCCCAAAAAAGAAGAAATACCGGAAAACAAGTATCAGAAGTGTTTTTGGGAATTGAAAAAAAAAAAACGTTAGGATAAGTGTTACAGTAGAAGAAGATTACTTTGAAGGAAATCAAATAGATCTGATTGAATAAATCAATAGTGTGTGTTCTGTTTAATTAGTCTCCTCAATTTTTGAACTTAGGGGTACTTTTAGCAGATTAACTAGTATTTTTGATTAATTTCATTACTATATTCTTGAGTGCCTGATTATGTGCTGTCATTAAACCAGTAGCAATACAATTAAATACAGATTATTCAATTCCATCTAAATAAGTTTTTAGTATCAATGGATTTAAAATATGCAAAATATTTGTATGTTGGCGAACCTATTATATTGGCAATTGGACGAAATGATATGTATACTAGCTGGTTGGCTGCAGGTGTGCTAAGCGATCGTGCCGGTTTGGGCACTGCAGTCTCTTGGCTGCTCCCCTCTCTTAGTTAGGAGAGCGTCGTCCTTTTAAGGTTTATTAGCTTCCTTCCAAGCCCTTTATGTGATAATTTATCGCCAGGATGTAAAGCTCAGAACAGTTTATGTCTGTTCCGAGTTAAAGTCGCACATTGATATAGGATGTACATAAAGGTCTCATCCTCATCACCACATAGTCTGCATTGTGGATACCCATTTTTTGTAAATGTTTCTCCAGTCCCACCACTAGTTTGATCTGGGGCCTTGTTAAACAAAGGAGGTCGGTTTTTACTTCTTTGAGGGGCTGCCAATTATGTCCCTTGCATGTCTTTGGCCAGATGTTGTGAGCCAACGGTCTAGATATTGCTGATATGACCATCTGTTGATTATCGCTTTTACCACCTATCTTGCTGGTTCGGGACCACTGTATGGTTCTGTAGCTCAGAATCTTGCTAATTCGTCCTAATTGTCATTACTTTTTATTCTTGAATGCCCTGTAACTCACAGTAGTTCAACCCTGTTGTTTCTAAAGGATATTTCTTAAGAGGTCACGTTTACCCTCCATCGTGATCTGGGAGTTGGCCTGATAGGCATCTAAAGCCTTTAGAATAGCTTGACTGTTTGAGAGAATATATACATATATTTCTTGGTTGCGGCAATTCCGTCTAATACTTTCGTGAACACATTTTTGCCTGGAATATTATTGCACTTGTATGGAATGCTAAATCTCCACTTGGGTTTTTCGGCATATGTGCAAGCACCTACTCCGCTCCAAGTTTTTTTATCCATCTGTATAACAGACCAGATCCGCTGCCTTTGTTGGAAGTCCATAACTCTTGTGTGCCCAAATTGTACCGGTTGTCTCTCCATTACTCATTTGTCCTCATTCGACATATATATGTATATGTATGTATGTATAGGTATTAATCGAGTTCGTATCTCGATTTTGCTGGTTGAGTTGGTTTGATTTATCCATGACTATTGTATTTCCAACATTGAAATAACCACTATTGATTCGTTGTCGGTATATTTTTAGTGCACATTGTGTTTTTATTTATGTTTTTCCTGCAAATCTTTCTCGAAAATCAAAAACTGCATTAAATTTAGTTAGTTGATTAAAATTTATATGAAACGTTTATAAATACCTACCACATTCACTTATTTCAATACGTAAATCGTTTTTTTCGGGATTACTACAATAATTTATGGAATAATTTTCAATAGGGTACTTTTCAGTGTATCCAAAACTAACTAGAAAAATAGCACTATACCTATGTGGCAACACTGTATAATGTTGCCCATTTCAAAAATAGAATACTCGTATGCAGCTGCAGATTATATTAAAATCGACACGTGTGCTATGAATGCTTTATGTAAGTTTGGCTCTATATCCATTCAGGTAGAAATTTTAAATGAGATGACTTCAAAGAAACATCTCGTAGGGAATCTTCTCATTTATGAAATATAGGATTAGTAAATCTTTCTCTCCATTTTTTATCACTTAGGAAGAAACTGACGAATCTGTTTTTCTTCTTTTATTTAGAGGGGAAATGTGAATAATAATTTTTTTTTTACCAATAACTCTCCTCTGATCATTGACTAAAGCTAGATCTACCGATGTATAAGAGAATAACATCACATGTAATTTAGATGTGAATGCAATCAGACATCCAATAATCAGTTCCGTAGCTACACGGGGTGAAGAGTAGGCCAGTGTCCCAACAGCAGTACAAGAGGGCGTTATATCAACAATATTCTGTTCCGTCTTGCAGATGTAGTGATTTTAGCTTTACTACGTTTGATCGTTGCAATCATAAGTAGCTGTAGGAATTGGCGACAATTGTATTACTGAGATTTTGATTTATCTTGTGTTGAAAAAGTGTGAAGATGTCATGTTATTTTGGCATGACATAAATGAAATAATATTACCGAATTAGCTTCCAACCGTATGGCGAAAACCTCGGGGAACTAAAACAACATCAAATTTGCATATTCAAGCAAGAGAACATTTATTTATTTGCTTCTAGGTACAAAAAAGTCAAATTTTCCTCTTCTATATTCGAAGAAAAATTTCGGTAATAACCGTACATTCTGTCAAGTAAGAACGTGTAAGCGATAATTTATTTTTGTTAGATGCGATTCTAGTGATTCAACAGAAAATCGGTAGAGGAAACCTTTGTCTACGATGCATTTTAGTAAAAATATCAGTTGTAACATCGAAAATGAGTCACTTGTTTGCGCGTCGGTTCGAAGCAGTCTTTCTTTGTTCCCATTCCAAGAGACCCATTCCGGGACCATCAAGTGTATTAAAAAGTCGGTCTCGTTTGTGAAGAAGTGGGTAAATGTCGACGACTTGCCAAAACGTGGCTCGGTAGGCAAAGTCACTCCGAAAGTTGAAAACCGAATCGTGTCTTTGTTTTCACGGGACCCGAAATTGACGCTGCGTCAAGGAGAGGTAAAATTAACAAAATCGCGTTTGAATGTGTCCCATGAGACCATTCGACAACATCTCCTTGCTCATGATGTCAAATTCCGAAACACGTTGAAGAAACGTTTGTAGGGCGAAAATTACGTCGCTTAGGCCCACGATAAGATACTAGAGTGGCCCTTACAATCGCTGGACGCCAACCCTGTTGAAAACGTTTGGTCCCTTTTAAAGAGGAAGCTCAAAGAAAAGACTCTGAGAACTTTGACTCAGTTGTCTCGCGAGATTCGAAAAATTTGCACAGAATGTAGAAAATTTCGTTGACACCATGCCAAGCGATTATTGATACAGGAGGCAATTGGAGAACTTACTAAGGTAATTGCGTCGTTGTTAACACACGAAAGAATATATTGTTGGCAAAAAATGTTCTCGAAACACATTTTTTCAAGAATATGAGGGCTCACATTCTTACTTGAGAGACTGTATATATAGCGTGGAAGTGGATGTTTTTTTAAATTTGAGAACTCCAAGTTTAAAATTATAGGGAATTTCTTTGGTTATTCAACTTTTATTTGGTGAAGCGACTTATTTTAGAGGGTACTAAAAACTTGTTAGGATAATGTGTCAACTTAAGGGGCTGGTTTGAAAAGTCCGTGCAAAGTCCGAGAGATGGCACCATCGGCGCGTATTGAGATCATGTTTAGTTAGTAGCATCCCTTGAATGAACGCACACCAAGTTTCAGCCATATTGGTCTATTTCTTTGTGTTTGGCATTCGTGTGAATCAAGGAAGTCGAGTGATTTTCAAGAAATGGACGAAAAAGAATTTCGTGTGGTGATTAAACATTACTTTATGAAAGGCAAAACGCCTCAGGAGACTAAAGAGAAGCTTGATAAACATTATGGTGACTCTGCACCTTCGATTAGAACAGTCTATAAGTGGTTTCAAAATTTTCGGACTGGCCATATGAGCACAAGTGACGCTGAACGTTCTGGACGGCCTGTGGAGGTTACGACTCCAGAAATCATTGATCAAATCCATGATATGGTGATGGATGACAGAAGAGTTAAGGTGCGTGAGATTGCTAGTGCTGTGGGCATCTCGACTGAACGGGTACATAATATTTTGCATAAACATTTGGACATGAGAAAGCTATCCGCAAGATGGGTGCCGCGCGATTGCTTACGCTTGACCAAAAACGGAATCGTGTGAAGTGTTGCAAGGATGGTTTGCAGCTGTTCCAGAAGAATCCGGAGGACTTTAAGCGTCGTTTCGTCACTGTGGATGAAACATGGATACATTACTATACTCCTGAGACCAAACAACAATCTAAACAATGGGTTACCGAGGGGGAATCTGCACCAAAAAAGGCGAAGACCGTTCCTTCGGCCGGAAAGGTTATGGCGACTGTCTTTTGGGATTCGCAAGGGATAATCCTCATCGACTATCTGGAAAAGGGTAAAACTATTACAGGTGAATATTATTCATCGTTATTGGACCGTTTGAAAACCGAGCTGCAAGAAAAACGCCCGCGATTGGCCCACAAGAAAGTCCTTTTCCATCACGACAACGCACCAGCACACACCTCAGCAGTTGTGGTCGCAAAATGGAAATAGGATTCCAACTCGTTTCACATCCCCCCTATTCTCCAGACTTGGCTCCCTCGGACTACTATTTGTTCCCCAATTTGAAGAAATGGCTGGCGGGACAAAGATTGTATTCAAATGAGTAGGTGATTGCAGACACTAATGGATATTTTGCAGACTTGGACAAATCCTATTATTCGGAAGGGATCAACAAACTAGAACATCGTTGGACGAAGTGTATAAGCCTAAAAGGAGACTATGTCGAAAAATAAAAAAGGTTTACCCCAAACACATAAGTAGTTTTTATTTTTGCACGGACTTTTCAAACCAGCCTCGTATGGTAGAAAGCACTCTATATGGGTATATTTTACAATATTATTATCACTCAGTAGACTGGGAATATGTCTTGGGTGGTATTGCGGATGTAAACACTGCAAAGTCTGCCTTCGATGAAGTTTTGTATGCTGGTATTAGTCTGTATGTCCCTGTGGTTCGTTCCAAAAATCCGAAGTTCCCGAAGTGGTTTTCTGATGAACTTAAAGATCTTATCTTAAAAAAGAAGTTGTGTCACAAAGAATACAAAAAAAACCCGTCGGTGGGAAACTTATCAGAAGTTTTCGGAGTTAAGAACCCAATCCAATATCTTAAAGAGCAACTGCTACTTGCAGTATGTTAAAAATATTGAGACAAATTTAAAGCATAACACCAAACAGTTTTGGAATTTCTTTAACAGTAAAAAGGGGGGCAAGTCCACCCCTACCTTAATAAATCTAGACGAGCTAACAGGGACGGATGGACAGACTATTGTGGAAATTTTTAAGTCTCATTTTCAGGGTGTTTATAGGTGGGATACTGACGGTGGTGAGCCTGGGCTTGAGGATGGTGGGGATAGTGGTGGATCATTCTCCTCTGTTGAGATCTCTCTGGGGGAGGTGTTTGACTATGTGTCTAAACTTGACATAAATAAGGGACCGGGTCCTGATGGTATATCTCCCAGATTTTTTAGTTGACTGTGTCTATGCTTTGGCCAAACCGCTCCATATGCTTTTTAAAATGTCCCTAGAGAGCGGTATTTTTCCTGACCAAGGGAAATATAGTTTCATTACTCCAGTATTTAAGTCCGGCGACAAATCAGACGCTAAAAATTATCGACCTATTTCCATTCTAAGTTCTATTCCAAAAGTATTCGAAAAAATTTGTTTGCGACAAATTAAAACCATTCATAAAACCTCTTTTGGTTCCGGAACAGCACGGTTTTGTTGGTGGCAGATCGACGGCTACAAACCTAATCTTGTTGGTTCAAAGTACTATTGATGTAATGGAGGCGGGTGGTCAGGTTGACGTGGTTTATACGGATTTCAGCAAGGCCTTCGACACAGTCAACCACGATATCCTGATAGGGAAGTTAAGAGGTTATGGGTTTTGCGGAGCACTACTGAATTGGTTGACCTGCTACCTTACATACAAAAAAAACAGTTTGTTAAAGTAAAGGGCTTTGTGTCGAGTGAGGTGTCTGTTGCATCGGGTGTGCCGCAGGGTAGCCACCTGGGCCCGTTGCTGTTTAATATATTTATTAACGACCTACGCAAGGTGATTCTATTTTCAAGGCCCTTGTTTTTTGCAGATGACTTGAATTTGTCTACGGCAATTCATTCTGTTGACGATGCTATGAGACTGCAGGGAGACTTGGATAAGGTGAGTGAGTGGTGCAGGAGAAACAAAATGAAACTAAATATTCAAAAATGTAAGATTATGTTGTTCTTTCGAGTGAAAGTTCCGCTTTTGTATGACTACAGTATTAATAACTGTCTTCTCGAAAGAGTCTCCTCATTGTGTGACTTGGGTATTTATTTGGACACTAAGCTTGATTTTCATATTCATTATGACTTTATTACTAACAAATGTATTAAACTCCTTGGCTTCGTCTGTAGGAATACTAGGGATTTCCGGACCGTAGATAGCGTGAATATTTTGTACAAGGCCTTGGTGAGATGTTCTTTGGAGTATCTGTCATGTGTGTGGTCGCCATCGTATGCTGTGCATATTGAGAGTGTTGAAAGGGTACAGAGGAAGTATGCTAGATATGTCTCTTGCAAATTTAAGTGGAACATCACTGCCTATGGGGACCAGCTACGAAGACTTCAGCTGCAATCACTTTCAAGACGAAGGAAAGTTGCTGATATATGTTTCTTATTTCGACTTGTAAATGGTCATATAGACTGCTCTGATCTCTTGAGTCTGATAAATTTTCATGTTCCACCAAGATCAACAAGGGACCACGTACTCTTTGCCCCGAGGTACCACAGATGTAACTATGGCCTATTCTCGCCGATCACTAGAATCACTAATGGTGCCAGTGAAGCGGATCTTGATTTTTTTAATCTCTCTTTAAAAACGTTTAAAAGAAAAACTGTTGACAGTCCACTGAGTTTTTGAAATGATAATTACTGGTGTTGTTATTTTATTGTATTGTTATAAGTTTACTATATTATTGAAATTTTTCTGTAAATACTATGTATAAAATGGGTCTGCCCGTAGATAAATAAATAAATAAATAAGTAGCAATAAAACTTATAGTCTGTGAGCGATATTGCTTCAAGGGAAGGAGGTAAAAGGAGTGGAGGTCGTTAAATATTGTATGGTTACAATAGTTTAATGAGAATTTTTTCCTGAATTTTATTTCAGATACTGGACAAATTTTAAGCGTAATTACGTATAGTGCAATATAAAAGGGAATTACAGGTGTGGAGGAGGGTATTAGAGGGGTGACTTTAGTTCCTATTTCAGAAATTTATGAATCGAGGAATCCGAAAATTATATTATTCTTTCATTATTTCTAACTTTAAGTCTCCATATGTTTCCATTTTTAAAAGTATTAACTCACCATAAAATATATATGATAATTATAATACCGAGTTTTTAATGCTTGGATTAAAGCTTTTCTTTAGTGTAGGAAGTCAAAAGTGTAGGAAGTGAAATGTGTTTGTACGGAAAGTAATGGGTAAACCACTTTACCAATTGGTTTTCTAAGCTTCAGATGTATCTCCAGGTTCCTTTATTATGGAATCGTGAATATAAGAATACTGAATGCCAATAGAACAGGTAAAGTTAGCTTCTTTAATAACTATTAAATGACGTATTAGGGAAATTTGTTTTGCAAATTTCAGTTTTAGTATTCATCAACAATAACACTACGAACATAAAACCTGTTCAATTAGCTAGTCCATAGGAAATTTAAAATAACAAACATTGAAAAAATACACAATATTTAAATTATTTATATTTTAAACTTGTAAGGTGTGGTAAGTTATTTACTAATGGAATTCCATTGACAGTTGAGTAAATTAATTTGCAAATAAACTGTCGAGGTCCGGTAGTACCATCCAACAACAAAAACTGAAATACTTTAGCAATAAAATTTTTTTGGTAATAAAAGAAAAGACTAAATTGAAAATAATACTACGAGGGTGGATCAAATATAAATGAGATTTATTTTTAAATTTTATGTATTGTAACATTCATTTTTTCCTAGATTTTAAGACCATATAATGTTACTGATTTTTCGTTTTATAATGTACTTCTTTTCATTTTTGTATCGAGCGGTATATTAATCAGAAATTCCTAGCCGCTCGTTATATAGTGTGCTGTGCGGGTTTTCGACCGAATCTATCGATACGCCGGGATTGGTCAAATGTTTGTATCCGGAGTTTTTGGTTCCGGCGTCGCCATATTACAGAGAGAGTGCCCACGGCTTATTTAAGGGTCCGGAGGACGCGAATCGTGGCTTAGTACCATCAAGCCGCAGCCAGGCTTAGTACCATCAAGCCGCAGCCAGGCTAATTTCCACCCAGCCGCCGTGAAGGCTGACTTCCACCGAGCCGCAGTAGAGGCTGACGACAATATCTACGAGAGCCAACTTAAGCACGAGTTTTTTTTATCATAAAGCCGTAGTGGGCTTTGTATGTTTTCTAAATGGAGTAGCTAAAGTAGGCTCTTCTCAAAAGTGTGAAATCGGTTTTGTGTTCCATTGAAGGCCTAGAAGCCAGTAGGAAAACCGTAAGTTACCAGAACATACATCAATAGATCTATTCCCGCAAATAAGTGTTTTAACAGCAATTTGAACTGATAAATCGCGAAGTGAATATCACGACTCTTCGATTTCGGGTGTAGTCAAGTTTTAGAAGTAAAATCTCTGATTTAGGGACTCTAATTTATAAAAACTACTTTTAGGCTAGAATTTTTTTGTATTTCTTAAAAACTGCAAAGGTTGGAACTTTTATTTTAAATCAGGAATAAATTTTCTTTTTTGTTGATTAAAGCTAGTGTCTCACTGAATACCTATTTTTCTTTTCAGGATAAGAAAAGTTGTACTAGACTAATTCTTTTTAGTAATAACCGTAAAACACTTCAGTATTTTTTCATTTTTTTAACTGAAGTTAGATCCTTTCTATTTTAAAATGAATGGTGCCCAAAAATTGGTACAACTGAAGCTTTTTAAAAATAGAAAATAATTCCAAAAAGACGTATAACAATTATCTCTTACCCATATTTCTCTACCAAGGAAAAATGAGCTAGTGTTTGTTTAATTTCTTTAGTTCTTTTAAAATCATTATTCACTCAATACCTTCTCAGAAATTAAAGCGGGGCTGCAAGAAAATTGCGCTCAAGCGTGGGACAAACAACTTTTCACAGGGTACAAAAAGTGCGGGCAAGTTCCCAGGTTACAGTATTTACTATAACAAATAAACCAAGTATATATTATATTTCGATATAATCTCCTGCTTTAGAAATGCACTTTTCCCAGCGTATCGGAAGCTTTTTGACACGGTCGTCATAAAAGGAAGGGGGCTGTGTCAGTAACCAATTGTGTACGAAGCCCGCCATTGCGTTGTCATCATCAAATCGTAAGCCTCCCAGCGCCCATGGCTCAAAGAGATGAAAACCACAGGGCGATAGGTCAGGATTGTAGGGAGAGTGATCAAGTGTTGTTCAAAGATTTTCTCCAATTTTTCGCGAATGAGGGTTGCAGTCTGGGGTCGAGCGTTGTCACGTCTTTTGCGACGATAACCAAGTTTAACCTCACCCAAAAGGTTGCAGTAGTATTGTGCAAAAAATCGATGTAAAAAACGTAACGTCCGTGGACGACGATCATGGCTCTCATTTTCGACCTCTTCACGGCTTCCCATGAACTCCCTACGCCAGGCGAACACACGAAGTCTTGACAGTGTTTGATCTCCGAACTATGCCGTCAATCTCCACAGAATTTCAGTCGGTTTCATGCCTTCACGACTGAAAAATTTAATAATAACGCGTTATGCAATCGAAGGGTGTACGTATCGCTTCGACATCGTGAGCTGTAATACTAAATGCACCTGGTGAGGCTTACCGATCGTTCTTTCCACTTCTAACAAATCCAGCCAACGTTGCTAGAAGGGGCCGCCCACTCCGAACGATACTAAGTACTCAGTACAGAAAGTCTCGTTTATATTTAATACACCCTCGTATAACATATTTATAAAAATTTCATAAGAAATATTTGTCACATAAATACACAATATATGAAATTCAAATAGTATCCAGGTACTTTATGAACAGCAGTCAAAATTGTAGTACCAGGTGTACCATAAGAAAGTTTAGTTTAAAAATATTTAAAGTAAAAAAATTGTTAAAATGATTTACCCAGTACTTTTCTTGCAAAAGTGCAGTTCTAAAATAAATGCTACATTGGAATATTTAAAACTAAAGAATAATTTAATACAATCCCCTTTATGTTTAAATATTAATAACAAAAATGAGAAACTTATCTTGTTTAAATAATCAAATAATCGGCCAAGTGCAAGTCGAACTTGCGCAATTAGTGTTCCGTACGTTGATAACTTCACAAAACAGACACCTAAATGAGTTTTTAAGTTTTTTTTTCCGATCTTTATTGAAAACTGATGACGTTGAAATCTTGTTTTTTTTTTATTTACCAGATAAATTATTAAAGGCAATGCACTCTTGATAACTTTCGTACAATCTACACCTTGTGGAAAATATTACAGAATTTTTTCAAATTTTTTGATCAGTACTTTTCGAGATAAAGGGAGGGGAGGCGAGCGATTTTTCGCAATTTTTTAAAAATAATACAAAGAAAAGGGTACGCAAGTAGTATATTATACATATTTTTGTTTTTACAAGCTTTCATTTGACACCCCACTTGATGGCCTGTTAAAAAAAATTTTTTTTACTTCCGATTTCACCACCCAAAATTTAACTTTCAAAACTAAACGGCTCTGATGAGGCCATTAATTCCTGTATTAGTGGCAAATTTAAACTTTCCACGTCAAATGCCATAGTTTCGGAGAAAATCGGGTGTGACAGACAGACAGACAGACACCGAAGTGATCTTATAAGTGTTCCGTACGGAAACTTCAATCATCTTTTTAAAAATCACATCGGACAAAATATATGCTCTCTACTCTCGAAATACGTTTGTATGTGAAAGAATAAAATTTAAATACGTATACAGATACAAAAATTGTCAGGTCTGCTAAGAAAACCCCCTAGATGTGTAAATAAAAATAAACCTTTGTTGTGACTTGTAGCTAGATTATATTATTTGCAATATTTAATATTATTTATTATGAAGTTGGAAGTTGAAAAAATGTTTATGTTCTTAAGAGCCTAAAACCTGAAAAAAAAAGAAGAATTTTGAAGGGTAAAATAAAATACTTATCATTAGCAGGGAAAGTAAATACAATAATTTACCTGCTGTTTCATAAGTATATTTCCGCCAACTTAACCGGTCTGGTTACGTTGTAATAAAACCTTTAGGTCCGGTTACTTTGTAATCAGACTTTTATGCCTTCTGTATACTGTGTCAGTTAAAATGGAAAATAATGGAAAATCAGTAACACTGAAATAGTATATTACGACATACACGCAATCACTCTTTTAGCTCCCTACCTCACCTCTTCCACCCCGTATATATTTTACTACAGAAAAATTATTTTATATTAAATATATTGGATATCCAATCCAAAATTAGGAAAAATTCTCATAATAGTATTGAAACGATACAATGTCACCCATCCCTTTCACCCGTTTCCCATGTTAACAATGAAAAAAAATGTAATGTTTTGATTGCTTGACTAAAAAAATTCCGAAAAAGACCCATTACAAGAGGAATACGAAGTCATCCTTCTATCTCCCTTCTCCACCCCTTTGGCATTCCTAGCATTCTACTAAACGAGTCGTAAAATTATTGATCACTGCTCGGAACGTCATTTCCGTGATCGCTGCCATTTCTTTAAGCACATTTTTTTTGTTGGTTCAGCAAACCAGGATTGTAATTAGAATAACTGAAATATTTGCTCAATAAAAATAAACCATTGGTATTCAGTCAGGGCTACCTGAAGGCAAATGTATGTAGTCGCTTTTGGAAATTAGTTTATTCGAGGAAATTTGTGAGATATCGCCCTCACTTACTAAAAACCAAAATTTCAGATTACAACTACGAACATTATGTAAAGATGGCGTTAAGACGTCCCCAATATTTCGCACATATCGCAAAATAACAGTTGTCGGGTCGAATATTACTCATGCTGACCTTGCGACCGAAACAACTTTAGGAGAATGTAAAATTTTTTTATGCTTTAGTTTTGGTTTGTCGGACTTCATTACCGGTAATTCTGTATATTGATAGGACCGTTAAACTACTCCATACAATCAAATGTTAAATGTTGTAAAGAGTTTCATAAGAATATTTGATTTAACCAAGTTACGTCTGTGGGGAGTATGGGTTGGCTTTAATTCTAGCCCCAGTTACATTTTGTAGGGATGCAGCCGTAAATATTTACCAAAAATGCGTTATGACGTACTGCTAGGTACATTACTTGATTGTTTATTTATTGAAATGTCGTATTTATCGCAAACTGACACTTGAAGATGCTTTACGATAGCAGTATTTCTTCATGCCCTGCCTGAGGTTGATATTGAACACGAAGTTTTTACCATGTGGATTATTGTTTTTGTGTCTGACATAATAGACATGCCCCGATCCGGAGAAACGCTCCATAGTGGCTAAATTTAGTTCTGGGGTTACGCTCTGTGTCTCGCCGGCTGCGTTCGTGCAACAAGTTTGAAGATAATTTTCAGGGCATCCTGTGTTTTTTTAGCCTCATAAGAGACTGTTTGTAAAAGCCGTTACTATACGAAAACCTTCCAATTTCAGATTACCTTAATTTCGTATTTTTTTTCAATTCGAGAGATTTTGGGTAAAAATATATGTAATACCAGAGATAAATAAACTGATATGAAGACGTAAAAGTCATGTGATCCCTATTTAACCTAGAAGGTATAAGAAATTCAAAACCCCTATTCGATTAGCACATCTTCGGATGAAATATGCATTCCATTGAAATACAGATTACCACCTTGGGTGCAGGCTTCGTTGTTGCTGCTCATCCATAGAAGCTCCGATTGTCTATTATTCGATTATCCAACATTTATGTAGTGTTACAAAGGATTGTAGCAAATAATTATTTGGTATATGTTTATACTCTGACTCCGCAAAAACATGTAGACTTACTATTAATGTGGCCTGAATTTTTTAAATTATAACATTAGCTCCGGTCAGAGAAAGTTGATTTTAGGTTCTATAAAGATGACAAACTGGTCCTGTAAATTCGTACAAATATGGTATATTAGTTTGCCTGTAGTATTTTTGTGCACGTACTTTTATTTAAACCTCTCTAACGTTGACAAGGTAAAATGCATACAATTTCTTTAAATTTAATCAGTTGAAATATATAGATAAGTTATTTGTTTTTCAAATGATATCACATTTATTGTAATTTTATATGCTGGAAAAAATAACACGTAGACTGTCTGCCTTTTCAAAAATTCCATATGATTTTTAGGAAGCACCAACCTTCAAACGAAACATGTCAAAATTTCATGACATTTAGACAATTAGTTTACAAGTTACAGCGGTTTTAGTGACGCTAGTTTTGATATTTTTCAAAACAATGGAAAAAATCGAATTTCGTGTGTTGATTCAACACTGTTTTTTGATGGAAAAAAATACCGTTCAAGTAAAGCAATGGCTTGATAAGTGTTACGGGGACTCTGCCCCTGGAAAATCACTCATTATTTACTGGTATGCTAAACTTAAACGCGGTCGTACAGATACAAATGATGCTGAATGCTCGGGACGCCCAAATGAGGTGGTTACACAGGAAAACATCAAAAAAATCACTTTCATATTGTACCGATGTAAAAGGTCTAATGGATGAATTTCAAAATAACTCATACGATCCTGAAGAATGGAGACTGTTCATTGATTCTTCTAAACGGAGCATTAAGGCAGTTTTTGCTGCATAATACCAACGTTTACGCTCCCATTCCGATTGCTCATTCCACAGTTATGGAAGAGCAATATGAAAAAATGAAGCAGCTTTTGATAAAAATAAAAATATGCTGATCATAACTGGAAAATTTGTGGAGATCTGAAAATTGTAACAATATTGCTTGGCCAACAGTCAGGGTTTACACTTTCTCCCTGTTATAAATGTCTGTGGAATAGCAGAGACAGGGAACGTCATTATAAGAAAAAAATTTGGCCAACAAGAGAATCGTTCACTCCTGGTGAATTATTTCCACCATTGGTAGATCCAGGAAAAGTTCTTATTCCCCCGCTTCACATTAAGCTTGGACTTATGAAGCAATTCACGAGAGCATTAGATACAAACGGCCCATGTTTCAAATATTTGCATAAAAAATTTCCGAAATTTTCTGAAGCTAAAATTAAGGTATTTGACGGGCCACAAATAAGAAAATTGTTTCAAGATTCATTATTTGTTACTAAAATGAATAAAGTTGAAAAAGCTGCTTGGCTTAGTTTTAAAGAAGTCGCAACAAACTTTTTGGGAAATAATAAAAGTCCTAAGTACAAAGAAATAGTCGAGAAAATGGTAAAAAATTTTTAAACATTAGGTTGCTTAATGAATCTAAAATTACATTTCCTGGACTCCCACATCGATGATTTCCCAGATAATCTTGGTGACTACAGTGAGGAGCAAGGGGAACGTTTTCACCAAGATTTGAAAATCATAGAAAATCGGTATCAGGGACGATGGGATGACCATATGCTAGCGGACTATTGCTGGTCGCTAAAAAGAGAAACAAGTCCTCAAAAGCGTTTGGGCAGAAAGCCTTTGAATAGGTCATTCGCGGAAAAAAGAACAAGATACAGCCAAAAAAAGGAAAGTTAGGCGCTGGTCTAACCTTCGCAATTCTAGGGCTTAAGGGTCTACTATTTGAGAGTATATGGTTTAAAAGTCCTGGTTTTGAGTTTATTGGGTCTCATTTTTAAAGTTACAGGGTTATTGAGGTCTATTTTTTGAGGTTACAGGGTGTGGGAGTCTAAGGTTGCAGGGTTTAGGGTTTAAGAGTATCACGTTTGAGGATTCCCCAACTGTATACCAAATTTGGTAGGAATCGGTTGGTTTTCAAAAATTTTGTCCGCCATCTTGAATCCGCCATTTTGAATTTTGCAAATCCGACCTCAGATTCATGATCAGCAACCCAAAAAACCCCCGTGTACCAAATTTGGTAAGAATCGGTTGAATTTTAATTTGAATTCGTTTTTTGCATTCGAGAAGCACTATATCTGTCTGATTTATTGAGGTTAGAAAGAAAACAGAACTGTATGGCTTAATCCAACCGATGAATATTAGCTTAGCGTGTCCGAATACATATTAATACATCTTTGGATTCATGAAAAAGCTTGAATCAATTTTTTAGGAGTATATTTTTCTTAATTTTTACCTATTTTTTGAGGTTAGAAAAAAATTGAGATGTGATGGCGATATTCTGACGTCAGATTCGTGATCAGCGGGCAAAAATACTACGGATCTGATATATCGCATCAAAAGTATACCCCACTTTTTTTTTTGTGGGGCTGTGTTATTAATTAAAATATACAAGAATATTAGAGAACCTTGCCTTCTCTTATGTTTCTAGAATATGGTTTATTATTTAAATTAACAATGCGATTACGGTACATACGACAACTTAACGCTTTTATGCAGTCCATGAAAGAAGAAATATAAAAAAGACACAATAATTCTAAAATGTCGTAATGTAATTTGGTTCGACCCAATTCTTCTTAATTGACTACATAAAATACCAGCGCGGCGCGCTAGTGTTTGCACATTAAACACAATGTCCTTTTCTCGTCATTTTGGAGCTCTAGGTACCTTTGTTTTTAAATCACAACATTTTGCTACCTATATTTTATTATCTTTAAACTTTTTTTTTCATAAATAATACACGACATCACCTTTTACTTAAATATCAATGACATCTTTTCAATTACTTATTCACTTCTTGTACACAGTCAATAGAGGACACTTAGAAGTACACTGGTGAGCAAAAAAAATCGAATCAAAATATTTTGTTTTATTTAACGCCGATCTTTCAATTTAATTTTCAAACAGTGGTATTATTTTTGGTATCATTAGACTGCTGATTTTCTACTCTTTCCAATATTACCAAAAACATTTGGATTTCCAGAACTTTTTACTGATTAAAACGGTTTCAATCAATTTTTGCCTGCTCAGCAACATAATCGTCGCGCACTATAGGGTAATAACTACAAGTTATTACCCTATTGCAAGTAGGGCATAGCCCACGTGTAGTCGCTGCGCAACTGCACCTGAGCCAGTCAGCTGTGTCCAAAGTCTACGGAGGTTACCAAAAGAGTGGCGCCTTTACACGAAGACCAGGATCAGGAAGAAGAGGGTGTACCTCGGAGCGTGACGACCGCATCACTGTCAACACAACTCTAAGAAATCGTCACTTAACCTGCGTTGAGGTCCAACAGGAGGTTCGACAAGTTCGTGGTCAGGCTGTCATTCATTAGACAGTCAGAAGAAGACTTAAAAAAGCAAACCTAACTCTGAAAAGATCAGCTAACAGATCCAAATTGACAGCGGCCCATCGACAAGCGCAACTCAGATTTTCCCGAAAAATGTCGACTGGACCTTAGAGCAATGGCGGTTCTTTTTATTCTCCGACGAGTCCTGAATGTACCTATATAGCAATGATGGAAGAAGACGAGTCTATAGGAGGCCTGGGGAGCGCTATGCGCAGTGCTGCATTACGGACAAGGTTCTGTCATGGTGTGGGAAGGCATCTCACTGGATGCGAAAACCGAATTAGTTTTCGTGGCTGATGAGACTCGTAGCGGTGGATTAACTGCTCACCGGTACATCGAGAAAATCTTGCAGGAACACGTCGTTCTTTAGGCTGGGTTTGTCGGCGATAACTTCATGCTAATATACGACAATGCAAGGCCACATGTTGCTTTATCGGTGCGGCAATAACTGGCGGAAGTGGGAATACCCACAATTAAACTGGTCTGCGCGGAGTCTTGACCTCAATCCAATCGAGCACATGTGGGATAAGCTCAAAAGAAAATGTTCGAGCCAAAAATCCAGCTCTTGCATCGCTGAGGGACTTAAAAGGCTACGATGGCGGAAGAGTAGGGAAGAATCCCATAGACAGTCATGAAAAAGCTAATTCGCTTCATGAAAAACCGACTGGAAGCAGTAATAAGGGCTAGGGGGGATAATACAAAATATTGATTTTGGTTTTTATTAATAAATTTAATTGTTAAACTTAAAATTTGCTTATTTTTTTTTTTACCTAATTGTTAAACTTAAAATTTGCTTAATTTACTTTCTCTTACCCCTATTTTCAATCCTTGTTCTCCTTATTTTCCCTTTCAATCATTTTAATCATTAACAAGCATAAGGTATGCTATGGAATTTGATATCATTAGAAAGAGAATAGAATAGGCTTTCAAATGATACTAAATATGTAAAACTATATGAGTACTAAATTCTATGATCCGTGTTAAATAAAACCAAATAGTTTGAGTCGATTTTTTGCTCGCCAGTGTAACGCGTAGACTGAAAAGTTTTTGGTCTGACACATAGATGTCGCCCTTTTCAAAAAATTCATATGATTTTTAGGAAGTACCAACCTTCAAACGATACCTGTTAAAATTTCAAGACATTTCCAAAATTAGTTTACAAGTTACAGTGGTTTTAGTTAAGTTGTTTTTGATATTTTCAAAACAATGGAAAAAATCGAATTTCGCGTGTTGATTAAACACTGTTTTTTTATGGGAAAAAATAACGTTCAAGCAAAGCAATGACTTGACAAATGATGCGGGGACTCTGCCCCTGGAAAATCACTCATTATTTACTGGTATGCTGAATTTAAACGCGGTCGTACAGATACAAATGAAGCTGGACACCCAAATGAGGTGATTACACCGGAAAACATAAAAAAATTCACAAAATTGTTTTGGATGACCATAAAGTGAAATTACGTTAGATAGCTGACACTCTAAAGGTATCAAAAGAATGTGTTATCATATTTTGCATGAACATTTGGGAATGAGAAAGCTCTGTTCGTAATGGGTACCCTGTTTGCTCACAGTGGACCAAAAAACAACAACGTGTTGATAATTCTGAGCGCTGTTTGGACCTGTTTAAGCGCAATTAAAAGGATTTTTTCATGCGATACATGAGAGTGGATGAAACATGGATCCACCACTACGCACCGGAATCAAATCGGTAATCAGCTGAGTGAACAGCAGCCGGTGAAAGCCGTCCGAAGCGACCAAAGACACAACAGTCGGCTGGAAAAGGTTTTGGCCACTGTCTCTTGGGATGCGCATGAAATAATTTTGATCGACTGTCCTGAGAAGAGAAAAACCATCAATAGTGAATATTATATAAAGTTATTAGTGTGTTTGAAGACAGAAATCGCAAAGAAATGGCCCCAAATGAACGAGAAAAAGTGCTCTTTCATCAAGACAATGCACCGTGTCAAGTCAATGGTTACGATGGAAAAATGGCATGAATTAAAGTTCGAATTGCTTCCGCATCCACCATATTCTCCAGAGTTGGCCCCCAGCGACTATTATCTATTTGCAGACCTCAAAAAAATGCTCACGGGAAAGAGATTTGGCTTCAATGAAGAAGTTGTCGCCGAAACTGAAGCCTATTTTGAAGGTAAATACAAATCCTTCTACAAGGACACTATATTGATGAATAAAGTCGAATTCAGCAAAAAAATGTGTTTCAAGTAGCTAGACCAAAAACTTTTCAGCCTACGTGATATACATGATAAAGGAATTTTACATAATATAAAGGGTGTTTTTTATAGAGGTATAGAACTTTGAAATTGAATAAAACAAAGATGAATTTTTTAAATTGACATGAAATTTACTTTATTCGAAAGATAATCTTCTGGCATTATAATTTAAATATGACTTCTGGCATATGACCGCCACGGCTGGCTCGGACGTAGTCTAATCTGGAGGTCCAATTTTCGATGACTTTTTCCAACATTTGTGGCCGTATATCGGCAATAACGCGGCGAATGTTGTCCTCCAAGTGGTCAATCGTTTCGGGCTTATCGGCGTAGACTAGCGACTTCACATATCCCCACAGAAAATAGTCTAGCGGCGTTAAATCGCACGATCTTGGAGGCCAATTCACGGGTCCGAAACTTGAAACTATGCGGTTACCAAACGTTTCCTTCAATAAATCAATTGTGGCACGAGCTGTGTGACATGTTGCGCCGTCTTGTTGAAACCACAGCTCCTGCACATCATGGTTGTTCAATTGATGAACGAAAAAGTCAGTAATCATGGCTCTATAGCGGTCATCATTGACTGTAACGTTCTGACCAGCATCGTTTTTTAAAGAAGTACGGACCAATGATTCCACCAGCCCATAAAGCACACCAAACAGTCAGTTTTTCTGGATGTAACGGTGTCTCAACATACACTTGAGGATTATCATCACTCCAAATACGGCAGTTTTGTTTATTGACGTATCCATTCAAACAAAAGTGAGCTTCATCGCTAAACAAAATTCGCTTATGAAAATCGGGATCAACGGCAATCTTGTTTTGGGTCCATTCACCGAATCTACGCCTTGCTAGGTGATCGTGTGGCTTCAATTATTGCACGAGTTGGATTTTGTAAGCACGCAAACCAAGGTCTTTCCGCAAAATCTTCCATAAAGTGGATGGACACATATCCAATTCCTGTGCACGATGGCGGATAGACTGATTCAGGTCTTCCTCTACGCTACGCTCTACAGCAGCAATGACTTCTTCTGTACGCACTGTACAACGTCTCTGTGGATGCGTATTATCATTTAGAGTAAACGTGGTGCGAAAACGTTCCATAGTTAATCGAATTAATTGCTCTGATGAACGATTATGTTGACCGTAAAATGGACGTAGTACGCGATACGTATTTCGAACAGAACCATGATTTTCAAAATAAATTTGCACAATTTGGAAGCGTTGTTCAGGCGTCAGTCTATTCATGTTGAAATGCCAAACCAAATTAAACATAAATCACTTGACAGCTGACAAAATGGCCGCCAGTTAAAAAAGTGTTGCCAACTTAAAATTTTATACCTCTATAAAAAACACCCTTTACAATAGTTTTAACACGAATAATTTGACGCAAACTCAAAGCATAACCTAAAAATATAGCTTAGAGGTGAGCTTTCGAGCTTGTTAACTATTAACGGGAATTTATAATGTACTTTTTCGATTGTGAATCGAAAAATATTACTACTAAAAATAAAAAAAGGAACAAACTTTTTTGCGAAATCGAAATTGATTAATTAATACAGGTCACAGAAACCATAATATACGTTCAACTTATACGTTTTAAGGTAACCATTAATTAAACTGTAAAAATGCTCCTCGCAAAAAAAAATCAATTTTTTCCCGGTACAAGCTGTCCGCCTACATACATTGCATAAACCGTCAGTATTAATGCAGTCACGAATTCCTGATTAAATTTAGACTTTGCTCTAAGCTTAAAACCACCTTCAAACCCAAGATAAAAATGTAATTCGAATTTGGTCAAAATCAACACGCACACAAAGAAATTCAATATTATTTTTTATTCAAAAAGCGGAACAGCAATGCGGTCGCATATAGCTTTTGAAATTTAATCATGAGAAGTGGCACTATTGCCTTTATACGATATCCTTGAATTTAAGCGGATTAAGAACATACACTGAACAGTTATAAAACGGAAATTTTAAAGGAAGTTTAAAGAAATAAAACATGTTAGGTTAATGAAAGACGTAATTCGCTCCTAAGGTTTATGACTCGAAGCTGTAAAGAAAGTTGTACAAGAGTTTGAAAGGATGACCAAAAAATAATAATTGATCACAATCAAAACGATTTTTCAACGTTTTACCATTCTTTATGTGCACACAACGACCGAATCATCTATAATATATATAAAATGCAACGTCTCTCTGTCTGTCTGTCCGTTAGTGCGCTTTATCACCACTTATCCGATTTATGTGCTTTTTTTCTTTTTAAATTCATACATTTGTTCTCTGGCCAGGTTATAGGCTATATTTTATTACGTTAGGTAACATAAGGAATAAGCAGTGACGATAATAGTGAATCAAGTCGGAAAAATGTTTGCTGCTAGCGCGCTCTTTTGCAATACACTGCCTAAACCATTAAATATGGAACAATATCATGTAGCAAAGAATATCTATATCTATAATATATAAAATGCAACGTCTCTCTGTCTGTCCGTTAATGCGCTTATCACTCGAGAAGCACTTATCCGATTTACGTGTTTTCTTTTTTTAAATTCATACATTTATTCTCTGGACAGGTTATCTATAATCTTTTATATATATATATATATATATATATATATATATATATATATATATATATATATATATATATATATATATATATAAAATGCAACGTCTCTCTGTCTCTGTCCGTTCGCGCGCTTATCACTGGAGAACCACTTATGATTTACGTGCTTTTTTTTTTAAAACATACATATGTTCTCTGGTCAGGTTATAGGCTATATTTTATTACGCTAGGTAACATAAGGAACAAGCAGTGACGATAATAGTGAATCACGTAGGAAAAAAAATTGCCGCTAGCGCGTTGTCTTGCAATTACACTCTCTAAACTATTAAATATGGAACAATATCATGTAGCAAAAAATATCTATATTTATAATATATATATAAAATGCAACGTCTCTCTGTCTGTCAGTCAATGCGCTTATCACTCGAGAAGCACTTATCCGATTAACGTATTTTTTTTTTAATTCATACATTTGTTCTCTAGCCAGGTTATCTATAATCTTCTATTATATATATATATATATATATATATATATATATATATATATATATATATATATATATGTATATTTTTTTAATAAAATACGTATGTTCTCTGGCCAGGTTATAGGATATATTTTATCACGTTAGACAACTTAAGGAATAAGCAGTGACGATAATAGTGAATCAAGTTCACGCGAGTGCAGCCGCGGGCAAGGCTAGTCATTTAGAAGTCAGGGGTCTCGAGGCGTAACTTTACCCTAGGTTCTTTAATCTAGTGTTTTTTTCAGTAAAAATAAACATAAAATGCATACATAGATATAATTAGTAATGTTATATAAATTCACCGTACTAAAAATTATAACGTCATGTAAAGTTATAGCTACCAGGAAGTGATTCGCATACGCAAAAAATTTGCTGCAGTTACCAAGAAAATGGCAGAAAACCAAGCCTTGTCACAAGTTTCTTTGTGCGAATGGATACACATTAAGTGTACACTATATTTGTAGAACCAAATAACCGGCCAAGTGCAAGTCGGACTTGCGCAATTAGTGTTTCGTACCTTGATTTTTGTTACGGAGGTATAAAATGATCCATGGCTTCACAAAACACACCCCAAATGAGTTTTCAACAAAGTTTTTTTCCCATTTTCATTGAAAACTGATGAAATTTTTGTTTTTTTATATACCAGATGAATTATTAAAGGTAATGCACTCGTGATAATTTTCGTTCAATCTACAACCTGTGAAGAATATACCAGGTGTACATGCGTACAATGCGGATTTCAGACAACAGATGGTGCACCAATGCAGTTTGTGCTATAAAGATTTGACACTGAGCCATTTTATTCTTTATTCAATAAGTGTCAGACGCGCACGAGTGATAAATTGGAAAAGTGTGTGCATAGTGTTGTGTTGTGTTCAATATGTCGAAATTATACCGAACAAAGAGCATTCGCGGTGACTTCGATGTTGCAAACAAGGAACGTGGAAAACCGCCAAAAAAAATACGGAGATGTGGAATTGCAAGCATGTTGGACGAAGATGATTCGCAAATACAAAAACAAGTCGCCGAGCAATTGGGTGTTAGTTAACAAGCTGTTTCCAATCGGCTACGAGAGATGGGAAAGATTCAGAAGACCGGTAGATGGGGACCACATGAGGTGAACGACAGGCAAATGGAAAAGCGCAAAAACACGTGTGATATTTTGCTCGCTCGGTACAAAAGGAAGTCGTTTTTTTTGCATCGTATAGTTACAGGGGATGAAAAGTGGATTTACTTTGAGAATCCCAAGAGCAAAAAATCATGGGTAGACCCAGGCGCACCATCCACATCGACCGCAAGACCGAATCGCTTTGGCAGAAAGACGATGCTCTGTGTTTGGTGGGACCGGAGGGGCGTGGTCTATTATGAGCTATTAAAACCTGGGAAAACGGTTAATACTACCAACCAACAACAATTGACCCATTTGAACAATGCTCCATCACATACGGCAAAACCAGTTCGCGACACGTTGGAAGCACTCAGCTGGGAGTTCTACCCCATGCGGCTTACTCACCAGACTTGGCTCCTTCCGATTACCACTTGTTTGTATCGATGGGTCACGCACTTGCTGAGCAGCGCTTTGGTTCGTACGAAGATATGAAAAAATGGCTCGATGAATGGTTCGCAGCAAAAGGGGAAGATTTTTTACTGGCGTGGTATCGAAAAATTGCCCGAAAGATGGGAAAAATGTATAACAAGCGATGGAGCATACTTTGAATAAATGACTTTTTATCATTCTTCCGAATTTAACATGTTTTTTTTTTTTTTTAAAAATCCGCATTTCATACTTGTACACCTGGTACAAAAATTTTTTCAAAATTTTTTGATCAGTATTTTTCGAGATAAAGGGGGGACAATGATTTTTCGCAATTTTTTAAAAATAATACATATGTATTTTCACGTTTTTTTCTTAGTCCATAAGGTATAATAGTTATAGCATCTTAGCTACCTAGTAGCAAATAAATCAATCTAGCTCAATCTAGAATTTAGTAATAAAAGTGTAAAACAAATATTTACTACCTAAATATTTATTTAATTGTAAACAAATTTTATTTCGGTACAAAAGCGACTCGCCACTTTGTTACAGTAATGTACTTAAAAGTATATTACAAAAACCTCCACCATACGCCAAGAGACATAGATTTCATAGTTTTTTTTCACATCAGATAAATTATCAAACGTAAGGCACTCGTGATAATTCTCGTTCAATCTACACTTTATGGAGAAAATTCCAGAATTTTTTGAAAATTTTTTGATCAGTACTTTTCGAGATAAGAAGGGATATCGATTTTTGGCAATTTTTTAAAAATAATGTAAAGAAAAGTGCGCGCAAATATTACATTATACAGTGAAGTCCGTTTTAAAACGAACTCCAAAATGGTTCGCTATATCCGAAGTTCGTTACAAACAGTAAACAAAATCTAATATCATTTTTCACTACTTTTTTATTAGCATTAGGCATTAGGTGCTAATGATTAGAAAAATGAATAATAATAATTATTAAATTAAAAGAAAACGTTCAAAGGAAAATAAAACAAGTCACACTAAAGTTATTATTATGTATGTTGGTTCATATACGAGTATAAACGAAGACATTAAAATACGTAGTTTATACAATAAAATCAATAATTTTCGTTTGTACAATTTGACTTGAAAAAAAAAATGGTGTTTATATAATTGTCAAGGTCACAAAAACTACTCCATATAGTTCAGGAATTTCACGAGATTTCAAAAAATTTCAACCATTTCTGAAATGGATGGAACATAAATATTATCTCCTTCTCCAAGCTCGTCTTCGTTGTTATTATCGCTTAAAATCTTTCCAGAAGTCACTGATGTCACAACTTGATCATCAGTTAATACCTCTCTTGTCATTAATTCGTTATCAGCAATACATATTCTTCAAAATTAAAGTGATTAAACATCTTTTTAATCTCGATTTTCACTGTACTTTGTTGAATGTCAGCATCGTAAACAAATTCTGGACAATGAGTATAGCCGGTAATAGGAACGTGTTCATGTCATGTTTAGGTTTTTTTACTTTTTACAACTAAAGTTTCTTTTATCATAGATTGATAAGATTTCTTATCAATCTAGATTTAGTTAAATTCAACTGTTTGCAAACATCACTTTGTTTAACTCCATTTTCTATTTCCCTTATAATATCGTGTTTGTCTTTTAAAGTAAACGCTTTATGTTTTTGTGTATAATAAAAACTTAAACAATCACTTTGCTACTTTTATCAAATATGCTCTAACAAGCCACGCGGCGGAAACAAGTAGAATAGGGGTTCCTAGCGAGTTTCGGTGAATTCTCTAGATCAAGTCGAGCCACATCGAGCACAGGGAGTGGCAAGTTCGTTATAAACGGACACAAAACATCCAAATTTGGTTCGCTTTATCCGGAAGTTCGTTATAACCGATAAAAATTTGCATTGGTCTTATGGAAGTTTTTTCGTGCATTATAAAATAGTTCGTTTTAAACAGGAAATTCGGTATAAAAACGAGTTCGTTATAAGCAGACTTCACTGTATATATTTTTGAACTCGTGTTTTTACAAGCATTCATTTGACACCTCACTCGATGACCTGGTAAAATTTTTTTCCGATTTCACCCCCCAAAACCAACCCCTTAAGTTAAAATTTAACTTTCAAAACTACACGGCTCTGATTGGGCCATCTACTATATTTGTGTCATATTTCAAGTTTCTATGTCAAATAGTTTCGAAGAAAATTGGGCGAGACAGATGGACAGACAGACAGACGGACAAACACCGAAGTGGTCTTATAAGTGTTCCGTGCGGAACATTAAAAAGTTGTGTGTGAGATTGTGACAACCAAATTTTCGAATAATAAAAATATCTTTGACTTTCAATTTGGTCTCGAGGCACAATTCGTGTGCTTGCTTCTTTTTGGTGAATTATGTGTCGAAGCTCTATAAATCCTTAACAAAGATTTTCCGAGTTCACATCGTACATCGGCTGTATTTTTTGTGGGTTCTAGAAACTTCAGTCTGACAGAAACTAGAACATATACCCGGAAAGAGAATGTAATAATAATTTTAATTATTGAATCTACGGTGGTAAATGCTCGACTATCCTGAGGTTCTCCTGAGATATTACCAAACTCGAGAACGTGTAAATTACCTCGGAGTGTTGTTGGGCCTGTGACTAAGCATCACACTGAAGTCATCGCAAACTGAGTCAAACAGAGATAGAGCCACTTAGGGGAAAATAAAAATAAGAGAAAGAGAAAGCATAAGTTAGCGTTTTGAACATTTATGCAACGGTTTCAGTTTGAAAATTGTATAGTGATTATTAAGGAGAAAAATAAAGGGTTCAAGAAACGGTTTAAATAAATGTTTAAGTAGGAATAGGTAAATACTATTGTGTATCACTGATATGAATCCTACACTATTTCACCTCTCTTATTCCAATTTAAGATACAGCAGTCACAATGACAAAATTAAGAGGCGAACAGCGAATTTAAAAAATAACTAGAAACTTCTCATTCTATAACAGTTTTCACTATATCACTATTTTACACCTAAATCAACAGATTAAGTGATATTTTACTAAAGCTGTCAATACTGTTCGCTATTGGGTAAGTGTATAGCATCGTAACGAATTTAACTTCACTACACTCACCTCAACATTTTGGCTCCAATGAAGAAATTAAGTTGAAGGCAAAGATAAATCCTTCTATAAGAAAGGTATAGAAATGTTAGAAAAGCATTGGACTGATTGTATCGCTCTTGAAAGAGACTATGTTGATGAATAAAGTCGAATTTTTCATTTTTTCACCATTTTAACCACCCTGTGACATTTTTGGTGTCCGGGAACTGATTCAGCGTTGCTAGGGTAATAAAAACAGTGTTGTAGGCCGGTTAATTGATCCTCTGTCATCCAACTCTGGACATAGGCCTCTCCCAACTCTCTCCAACTGCCTCTATTTTGAGCCATGCACTTCCAATGTGGGCCTCTGACTCTCATCATCGCTTCAACGCATTTGAGGCCGGCCTCTGGCTTTCCTTCCCAACCAAGGTCTCCACTGTTGGATCACCACGTTCCAACGATCATCCGTTTGTCTGGCAATCCGTTCTCGTAAATCCGATAACCCTGTAGTCTTCCTAATCCATTCATTTGTTCTTCTATCAGACAACTTTATATTTTTTTTGTGGGTCTAGCACACGTGTGTTGGGAAATCCCTAAAACGCTACAGGACCGACACGTATGCGGAAGAAGCGATTAACGTGGGTCTTGAATCGCTGTAAATTGTACTCGGTGGGAAACACAGTCCTGGGCAAATTGTTCGAAAGGGATAAAGTTCCCCATATGAAAGACTGTTTGATCGCATATGGATGTGAAGTATTAGCGCGACGTTTATTTCTAGTATGCACCGCTTTGGGAAGAATTAAGCGGACTACATCCATCCAACACTTTTCATGAAAATACTTGTAGAATAGACTCAAGTCGCCAACCATTCTTTGACGTTCTAACGAATCAAGGACGCCGGCCAGTTCCGGGTCTCTAATCAGGGGAACAGCTCTTCTATGAATAGAATCCAACAAATCCACTGTATGTTGTGGAACAGAGACCCAAACATGGGACCAATATTTCATAGTTGGTCGAATTTGAGCTTTGTATTTGTATTTTTATTTGTTCAATATCGCTCTCTCCATGGCCCCATGGGTGTTTGTTAGTTTGCCCATATTTGCTTTAGTAAGGGCCCATGTCTGACATCCATATGTCAAGACTGGCAGGATGCACTGATCCAACACTCTACTTTCAAGTATTGTGGCATTCTAGAACCTGTCTCAGATATATGTATTCGTTAACAATGTCTAGGGTGCAGCCGATGGTGGTGCTCGTATCCTCAGTGTTTGTCATGATCTTTGTCTCTTCCTTATTCTTCTTTAGTCCGACCTTTTCCGACTCTTCTGCTAGCTGTATTAACAGTCTGAAGGTCTTTAAAATTTGGGCTAATTAGTACGACGTCGTCTGCATATCTGAGATGGTTGAGTTTTTTACCATTGATGTTTATGCCCAAGAAGGTGGGGTAGGAAAAAAAGTAATTGTAAAATAAGATTTTATTATGTTATAGAATATAATATTTTTATTGTCAAAAATAACTTAGAAAAGTTCTAAGGTTGGGGAAGGAGAAGACAAATGAATCCAAAGGGCGGTTTTTAGAAAAAAAAACCTTACTAAGCGGGTAATGCCTCCTCTTGCGAGCCGTCACTGCAGTTAAAGTCGATGCAATACTGCAAGTTCTTATTTTACAGGACTTAATATAGCTCTTTATTGTAACAACGATATTATATTTAGTCTTAAATCAATAACCGTTAAAAACAAAATAACTTCACCTTGAAATTATTTTACTAAACAAAGGTGTCAGACGGGAGATTGCAACATTCACTTCACAGTATTTACTCATATTCATTTTTTAACACTTACTATTGACATTTGTAGAGACAAAATATTGTTATTTGTACTTTATCACGTCTATACACTATTCGTTCCATATAATATTGTAATTAATTGTATGAACAAGTCCATCTATTTATCGATATGTTACGAGGGTTGTATGATAAGTAGCTGGCCTTGACAAGAAAAAACCATTTTTATGTATAAAATTTATTTTATTTTTCAACATGATCTCCTCTTAGCTCGATACACTTAGTTCAACGTTTTTCTGTCTTCTGTATTCCATCTAAAAAATACCATTTCTCCAACCCTTCAAAATAGGCGTTTGTTTCAGCAATCACCTCATTGTTTGGGTCAAATTTTATTCCGCCGAGCCATTTTTCCATATTCGGAAATAGCAATTTGTATTCTAACTCATGGAATTTTACCAAGGGGATAGCACAAGTGTGTACAGTGTAGGTAGGGTAGTCACAAGGTATACCAGGTGTACAAGTATGAAATGCGGATTTCAGACAACAAATGGTGCACCAATGCAGTTTGTGCTATAAAGATTTGACACTGCGCCATTTTGTTGTGTCATGAACAAGTGTCAGACGCGCACAAGTGATAAATTGGAAAAGTGTGTGCATAGTGTTGTGTTGTTGTGTTCAATATGTCGAAATTTATACCGAACAAAGAGCATTCGCGGACAGCATTAATTTTTTGTTTTCATTTAAAGAAAACTGCTGTTGAATTATACAGATTGCTTCGAGAAGCTTATGGTGAACATGCTCCATCGCAAGATACGTGTGAACGATGGTCTCGGAGTTTCAAAAGTGGTCATTTCGATGTTGCAGACATGGAACGTGGAAAACCGAAAAAAAAATACGAAGATGTGGGATTGCAAGGATTGTTGGACGCAAACACAAAAACAACTCGCCGAGCAATTGGGCGTAAGTCAACAAGATGTTTCCAATCGCCTACGAGAGATGGGAAAGATTCAGAAGCCGGTAGATGGTACCCAACTCATCAACATGAATTGAACGACAGGCAAATGGAAAAAAAAAGCGCAAAAACACGAGTGATATTTTGCTCGCTCGGTACAAAAGGGAGTCGTTTTTGCATCGTATAGTTACAGGGGATGAAAAGTGGATTTATTTTGAGAATTCCAAGCGCAAAAAAATCATGGGTAGACCCAGGCGCACCATCCACATCGACCGCAAGACCGAATCGCTTTGGCAGAAAGACGATGTTCTGTGTTTGGTGGGACCAGAGGGGCGTGGTCTATTATGAGCTGTTAAAACCTAGGGAAACGGTTAATACTACATGTTACCAACAACAATTGACCGATTTGAACCGTTCGCTACTTGAAAAAAGGCCAGAATACCGAAAGAGGCAACACAAAGTCATTTTTCTTCATGACAATGCTCCATCACATACGGCAAAACCAGTTCGCGACACCTTGGAAGCACTCAGCTGGGAAGTTCTACCCCATGCGGCTTACTCACCAGACTTAGCTCCTGCCGATTACCACTCGTTTGCATCGATGGGTCATGCACTTGCTGAGCAGCGCTTTGGTTCGTACGAAGATGTGAAAAAATGGCTCGATGAATGGTTCGCAGCAAAAGGGGAAGATGTTTACTGGCGTGGTATTCACAAATTGCCCGAAAGATGGGAAAAAAATGTATAACAAGCGATGGAGCATTCTTTGAATAAAGCACTTTTTATCATTCTTCCGAATTTAACATGTTTTTTTAGAAAAAAAAACCGGTCAAGTGCAAGTTGAACTTGCGCAATTAGTGTTCCGTACGTTGATTGCTTTTAAAATAAAAAATTTTGTTACAGATGTATAAAATGATCAGTGACTTCACAAAACACACCCTAAATGAGTTTTCAACAAAGTTTGTTTCCAATCTGTACTGAAATCTAATGACCTTGAAATTTTTTTTTTTTTTTTTTTAAATACCAGAAAAATTATTAAAGGTAATGCACTCGTGATAATTTTCGTTCAATCCGTGGAGAATATTCCAGAATTTTTGCAAAATTTTTTGATAAGTATTTTTCGAGATAAGGCGGGGGACAGCGATTTTTTGCGATTTTTTAAAAATAATACAAAGAAAAGTGCGCGCAAGTATTACATTATATATACATTTTTTACTCGCCTTTTCACAAGCTTTCATTTGACACCACACTCGACGACCTAGTAAATTTTTTTTTTTTCACTTCCGATTTCACCCCCCAAAACTAACCCCTTAAGTCAAAATTTAACTCTCAAAACTACATGGCTCTGATGAGGCCATCAATTCCTATATTATTACCAAATTTCAACTTTCTATGTCAAATAGTTTCGGAGAAAATCGAGTGTGACAGACAGACAGACAGACAGACACCGAAGTGATCTTATAAGTGTTCCGTACGGAACACTAAAAACCGCATTTCATACTTGTACACCTGGTAGGTGGGAAAAAATATTTTCATCGTAATGCCGGTGGGACCCTCCTAAAATTTGCCATTTGTCTAAAAAATAAGATTTGCACAGTTTTAGCTCAATTAGATAACGTTAACCCGTGCCTCATGGAGGTTAAAGCTGTAAAATTCGATTTTTTACAAAAAAATCGTGGTTTTTCCCTCATAAAATGAAAATCATTCGTCCTAGAAACCTGATTCTTGTTTCATTGTTGTTGTCTTAAAGTTTTACTCCTACCACTTTCTTGTTAAAACTTTTATATTTGAAGATATTCATCATCCAAGAGCAGACATGATTCGAATCCTCCAATTCGACCTTCGACCTGTTTAGAAAAGGAAAGTGAAAAATGGCAACAAAGATACCTAATTTAAATAATTTTGACCATTTTTTGTTTCCTTATACACAATTATACAAATCCATTATTATACAATATATAAGACAAAAAATTGTCATTTGTTTAACAACGTTCGTTTAGTGACTTTTTTGTGAGGTTTACGCGACACTGTCTTCTACAGCATCAACAAGTCATGCTTGTTCAGGATCGAGTTCAAGGCAGAAAGAAATGCCTCTAATCGGCCACATGTCTCATCAAATCAGTGACAGTAAATTACTATCTAATTATCAAGTTTTAGTTTTATAATATACGTCAAGTGAAACTAAACACCTGAGAAGCTGCAAGACTTACAATATAGGACGTTTTAATTTTTTAAGAGAAAGCTAAGATACCAATCAGACACCTGAAAGACTGTATTGCAAAATTAGAAAAACTGTACGAAGAGTAGATAAAACTGCAAAAAAAAAAGCTAAAAGATATGATAGCACAGCGGAAAATAAAAAAAGCAGAAGCTTTCAAGCCATTCAAGTCACAGACATTTGTTTATTTATAATTAATATTTATGAAAAAGCGTGGTTCAAACACCCCCAAACCCACTTGGGCCCCCAACCAAGACCTACAATTGTTAAAATCTTTTGTGAAATACAGACGAACTGATAAAGAACTTGCAGACAAGGCAACTTTAGAAAAAAATGGCAAAACAAGCATGGCTGGAAAATGTCTAAAATTAATTTCTGTTGAAGAAAATTATTACGATGATGAGGATGTAAAAGCAAGGCTCAATCTCAAACAAGCGGGTGATTTATTGGACAAAAAAATTGATTATGTTGTTTCTCATCAAACTCTAAATTTTTTCCAGAGAATTGAAATTGATACAAACTTTTTAAATACCGATTTTGATGAATGGTGTGATAATTCATACTATTTAAAAGCTAATGAGATAGTAAACAGTTTTAAGGTTGTCAATGACACAGCTGAAAGAGGTGTAAAATTAATTCAAGACTTCAATTCCTGTTTGATGAAAGATCAAGAACAACGGCAGTTTCTGTTACAAGTTGTATCTGAATGTAGGAAAATTTTTCCTGACTCTTCAAAGGCCACCTTATCTAAGCTGTTGCCACTTTGATCTGATAATAAATTGTAAATGTAAATAATTTTTTTTTTTTTTATGGGTCTAGCACACGTGCTACAGGGAAGTCCCTAAAGCGCTACAGGAGCGACACGTGTGCGGAGAAAACGATTCACGTTGTTCTTGAATCGCTGTAGATTGTACTCGATGGGAAACACAGTCCTGGGTAAACCATTCCAAAGGTATGATGTTCTCCATATAAAAGACTGCTTGCAAAGCGTTGTACGAGGAGTAACAAGCTGAACCTCATACGGACGTGAAGCATCAGCGCGACGTGTACTTCTAATATGCACCGCTCTGGGAGGAATCAAACGGGCCACATCTTTCGAACACTTTCCATGAAAGTACTTGTAGAATAGGCTCAAGTCGCCAACCGTTCTTCGATGTTCCAGCGAATCAAGGCCGTCGGTCAATTCCGGGTGTCCAATCAGACGAACAGCTCTTCTCTGGATAGAATCCAACAAATGCAGTGTATGTTTGGGAGCGGAGCTCCAAACATGGGAGCAGTATTCCATAGTTGGTCGAATTTGAGCTTTGTAAAGAATTAACAGTTGTTGTGGAGTGTAAAGCTTTCTGGTTCGAAACAATATTCCCAACTTTTGAGAAGCTCTTCTTGCTATGCCTGCAACATGTTCATGCCATATGGACATGGACATATTTGCTCCCAAATTAACGCCTAATAGATTGAGTGACGATGTTAGAGGGATGGAGTGCCCCGGAATAATAACTTCTTTCCTTTATATTGCTTCCTTTTTTATAATTAAACTTCAAATAATAAAATGCATTTAAGATTATTTCTTCTCATTTTTATACCTTTTTGCTTTCCTTTTCTCCTAAATCTTCCATTTTCAATTTGGATTTCGCTATATTTACTTTTGAAAACAGTTTTAACTAAACCCTTTTTTATGTACACACTGACAAAATAAAATCTAGACAGCCGATGTAATTGAATCCTGCAATGTTTTTAGACATTTTCATAAAAAATCAATTTTAATAAAAAATCGAAACTTCAACTTTGATGAGGCACAGGTTAACTTTATTTAATTGAGCTGAAACTTTACCAACCTCATTTCTTAGTCAATTGGCAACTTTTAGGAGAGTCTTAGTCAATTGGCAACTTTTAGGGGGGCGCCTCAAAAAAATTCGAACATTAATTTTTCGTGACCACCCTAGTGTACACGTGCATTGTCTTGACGAAAAAGAATTTTTTTCTTCGCCAAATGCAGACGTTGTTCTTTCACAGCATGGTTGAAACGATCCAGTAAGTTGACATAATACTCTCAATTAATCGTTTTGCCTTTTTCAAGGTAATCGCCTTGGCCTTCGTTGGCTCCGTTTCGCTACGGAAAACTCACTGTTTGGACTATTCTTTGGTCTCTGGTGTGCTGTGGTAAAGCCATGTTTCGTCAACAGTTATGAATCGACGTCAAAAATCATTACGATTGCACTTTAACATCGTCAAACATTGTTTTAAGGTTGACACACGTGCGTGCTTATTGTCAATTGTGAGCCATCGCGGCACCCATCTTGCAGAAAGCGATCTCATATCCAAATGAGTTGTTAAAATGTTCTGCATCCGTTCAATTGAGATGCCCACAGTCTCATCAAACTCACGCACTTTCACTCTCCGATCATTTATCACTATATCGTGGATTTTTCCAATCATTTCTGATGTGGTGACCTCATTTGGACGACCTGGACTTCATCAAAACTGCTTGTACGGTCGCGTTTGAATTCAGTTATCCAATATTTTACGGTCGATAACGAAGGTGCAGAGTCCCCATAAACATCGCTGAGTTCCGCTTTTATGTCATCATTCGTTTTCTTTTTCAAAAACAAATATTTTATCACTGCTCGATATTCAGTTTTTTCCACTGCTGTAAAATTACAATAGTTGTTCTATGTAAATGGCTGCTATTTACAAACTAAATCATGTAGCGACTTGAAAATTTGACAGGATTCTTGCGAAAGGTTATGTTTACGAAAAATATAATTTTTTTAAGTAGTAGTAGCGCCATCCCCGGCCAAGGCCAGGTTTTATCACACAACACTCGTATTGAATAAAACTCATAATTTTGTACTGTATAAGGAGTAAAATATAAAGTTTAGGTTTATTATATTTACTGCACCTAAAAACTGTCATACAAATTCAAGGTAATCTTAATCATCAAGTGCGGAGGTTAGAGTATTTCATGGTATTATAAAAGGAGAAACATGAGAAAATATTATTAACTAAGTGTGATTTATGGTACCTTATTAATAGTAGAATCTCAGCTGGATTCTCATTTAGCTTTTTAAGCCACGTTTAACATAAATTTTTCTTCACTTTGTGCTACTTTACTCCAATATATAAAATAACCTAAAAAGGCTTCACACATATTTACACTTGAAAGCAGAAATTTTCCTCTAAAAATTATTTCGTTAAAATTATAAATAAGGAAAAAATTTTAAATTCCTCAATCCCCATCCCCTACTTTTATATGTTTGACTATAAAAAAATTAAAATCAATGAAAAATAACATAATTTTCAGATTCTACAGGTCTCCAAGAAGTCAGGTTACTTTGGAACAGGTGCAATCTATAAGTTCTAGATGCCAATTAGTAAATGCAACAAAGTCTCTTCCAGAGAGATGTATATATATATATATATATATATATATATATATATATATATATATATATATATATATATATATATATATATATATATATAATAAATAATAAGAAAAACTTAAATTATTAGCTTTTTCACTCCCAAAAACATTACAAATATCAAACATCTTTCTAGTACTTAAATGTAAACTTTCCATGTAGGCGCAGTTTACATTTAGATAACCTTACATCCGTAAACTTCTTTTATTTTCAATAAATTGTCAATGTAAACACACATAAGTACACACAATATTAGTATTGGAAGCAAATAAGCCTACACAAATCTTATCACGGGTGATTTACGTTAAGAATTTAAGGATTCGTAGGTTTCTTACTCAGTTCCGTTTTAACTGGTTTAGTAAAAATGATAAAAGAAGTTCATCTTACACAGCTTATTTGAATTATATTTACATGCTCAATTTGAGTTAACAATCAATTAATTCAAAATTGGGTAAATTAACAGTAGTTAATCAATGACAATATTTTTTCTTCTCCCTTTTTGTAATGGCTTTCTCTCAGAAGTGAGTTGGTACATTGGGAAGCCCACCCCTGCGGGTATACTCTCTCTAGTTTGACTCTGGGTCGACTTGCAACCGTGCTCGTAGTGTTATTGTCTTTACCACCCGTATCAATATGAATATCGGTTCCTCTACAGCCAGCACAGCCCTGCCCTTTTTCCATCTGTCCACAGTTTATTCTCATTTCCTAACTATTTTTTTCTTAAATATTTATAAAGTTACCTTTAAAAAAATATAAACAAAGGACATAATCAAAAGGATACACTACTTAGTTAATACGCGACCAATTATTGTTATCCAGTATCTATTAAGTAAAAGGTGTGCCGTAAATAGACCCAATTTTATTTTGTTATTGCGTGGACGCAACGGGCAACAAGAGCAAAGTGGTGATACAGAACGTAACCCGTAAGCGAAGTGTGCCAGAGTTTAACAAAAACAATTCTGCGATTGTCGTACGGCAAATATTTGTGGTTCAATATCCTTTAGTCAGTGTAAGTCCTGAGTATTCAATTAATTAAAAATGGGTACAGAAGTTTCTAGAAACTAGTCAGTCAACCTCGCGCAGGGTACCAAGGACATGCGCGACAATGCGGAGTATGTTGGAGTATTAGTTCATAAGAATACGAACGGTCAAATGCCGTAAAAAGGCCTAGCAGTTCCGTACACATTCTTTGCAAAGGTTTGCAGATCTACAATTTCATTAAAGTCAATTGATAATGCTCAGACACTCATTTTTTTTAAAATGATTTTGGGGTGAGATAGGTTGGCCTCCACGTAGCCTTGATTTGACGCCAATGAATTTTTCTTGTGGGGATATCTCAAAACTAAAGTTTACAGTAACAATCCTCGCCAGCTAGAACAATTTTATTCCTCGGTTAGGAGAGTGCTGGGACCGGTTCACAATGAGACGACTTTATTCTTAAGTAATAATTTCCAGTAAATTGCAGTTGGATATAAAAGAAAGACTTTCTTTTCAATCATCAATTTGTTTTTTTACTTTAAATAATTTTAAAATAATCTTTTTACGGTACCTAAAATTTATGTATATATGTATATATATATATATATATATATATATATATATATATATATATATATATGTATATATATATATATATATATATATATATATATATAATGTAATACTTGCGCACACTTTTCTTTGTATTATTTTTAAAAAATCGCTGTCCCCCCACCTTATCTCGAAAAGTACTGATCAAAAAATTTTGAAAAAATTCTGGAATATTCTCCAGGAAGTGTAGATTGAACGAAAATTATCACGAGTGCATTACCTTTAATAATTTATCTGGTATATAAAAAAAACAAAAATGTCAAGGTCATCAATTTTCAGTAAAGATTGGAAACAAACGTTGTTGAAAACTCATTTGGGGGTGTGTTTTGTGAAGTCAT
>CM032456.1:165928329-165985829 GCA_019049505.1 Pachyrhynchus sulphureomaculatus | reverse complement strand
ACTGGCCCTACACGGGATCAGGTAGATTAGTTACGGCTCGGAGATCTGGCGCAACTAAGCTAAAAAGATTTCAAACACTCGTCAGCTTATGTATTTTAGGATTAATGAAGATAACGCCGACGATTGAATTAGATACCTTGCTCGTACTACCGAGCTCGCCAATTTAGTTAAAAAGATGCCATGGCGGCGTATGTACGGATGTGGGATTCTAGATGTTGTCGTCTAAGCTATTGGTGACATAGGCCAAACAAGAATCGCTTCAAGAGAGGAGGAGGAGATTCCGACCTTGGCAGGTTTTTCTCCCTTACTGGGAGCAATGTGCCCTTCGGCCATTTTAATAGCATCTGCAATGGAGGAGGTGGTCACGTGTCGTCTCCGAAAGTCAAGCAATTGTTAAACTCTAGATAGAGTCAGCATTAATCCGAGAATGTAGAGACCCCCAGGATGAGTTGTCTAGGAGAAAACAGGTTAAAAGGATGTGGTTCCCTGGACATTAAAGAGTAGCGGCGAATGAGCCAACGTAGCGCCGAATGAGTCGGAGTTACGACTCCTTTCTGGGGACCCGAACTTGGTTTTAGTAAATCCAAGTGACATGTAGGAGCTGCCCTGAAGGAATGGGCCGATCGGTGCTCGAAACAAAATTGGTATAGGAACCCTGAGCGCAGACAGTGCTTTGTATCGTGGCATGGAGGAACGAGTCTTGAATGGCTGCCCCCTTGGGGGATTCTTACGGCACGTTATAGCCTCAGAAGGCATTAAGCACTGCTGGATGTGGAAGACGACCTGACATGTCCAGGCAGCCTGAACGCAGACACAGGCTCTAAAGAACAGCGGTTCTTTGGCGGTACCCTGACGTGAGGTCACATATTAACTTTTATGGTCAGACCCGAGAGGTCTCGTAATGATCGTGATGGCTAAGAGAGGTGCGGGAAAGTTTCTTTGGAGTTCGCAAAATGGCCTTCTCGGGTATGTCGGTTAGAGGCTGAGTATCCCCACAAGTACTACTGTCACTACTACTACTACTAACAGTTGATTTTAAAAATCGTACAATGACCATGATAACTGATTCCATAAATATGATATCGAAATGAATGACCTTTAGTTGTAGTTTTATTGGTAACTTACTTGACGTTCGAAATAAATTTGTATACTTTATCAACTCTTAAGAGTATAGGCCTTTTTTACTGCAATATTCAAACTTGTAAAATTAAGTTTTTTCATTATAACTTCTATATTAAAATATCACATGATAATCTTTTCGTCAAAAGTCCAGCTTAGATGGCTGGAAAATCTAGTAACTTCCAAAGTACTTTTGAAAATTATTTGAATAAATAAAATGGAACTAAGTATTAAAAATTTCTCAACGCGATTGGAAAGATAATGATCACATGATAATGCGAAACTTATTTTTATGAAATGGAATTACAATAACGAATTCACGAACTATCATCAAACTTTGCTCGTTTTTTTTTTTTTACCTTTTTTAGTAGGCTATATTTTCTCTCTAGGATCCTTTTCTCAAATAAAAATTTGCACGCTTACATGACCGTTACTTTTTATACAACTTTGAGAAAATTTTCATATCTTGTTTTTTAGTGTTCCGTACGGGACACTTATGGGATCACTTCGATATCTGTCACACCTAATTTTCTCCGAAACTATTTTACATATAAAGTTGAAATTTAGCACAAATATAGGAATTGATTAAATAGTTTTAGAGGTGAAATTAGAAGTGAAAAAAAAAATTACTAGGTCGTCGACTGAGGTGTCAAATGAAAGCTTGTGAAAACACGAGTTCACAAATATATATGATGTAATACTTGCACACACTTTTCTTTGTATTATCTCAAAAAAATGGCCAAAAATTGCTGTCTCCCTACCATACCTCGAAAAGTATTGATCAAAAAATTTTGGAAAAATTCTGGAATAGTGTTCATAAAGTGTAGATTGAGCTAAAATTATCACGAGTGCATTACGTTTGATAATTTATCTGGTATAAAAAAACTATATTGCTAGATAATATGGTAGTGGTTTTTTATTATACTTTTCAGTCCACTACTGAGACCGCGTCGCTGTACCGAGACAAAATAATTTTATTTTATTTGTTTATAATTAAACAAATATTTAAGTAGTAAATATTTGTTTCCCCCTTTTATTACCAGACTCTTGATTGAGTTAGATTGATTTATTGGCTATTAGGTATTTAAGATGCGATAGCTATAATAACTATTATACATTATTGTTTAAGAAAAACGTGAAAATACATATCGGATCTTAAGATATATACTTGTCAGGGACCTAATTAACTTAGCCTAGGTACGGATTTTATTTCATTTTAAAAGCAGTCACCGTACGGAATATTAATTGCGCAAGTCCGACTTGCACTTGGCCGGTTTTTTTACAATTTACTTAAAATAAAGCGTTCGAGGCTTTCGCCCCGTTCAAATTCAATGTAAAATATACATATTTTTTTTTAATTTAGCTGTTTTTCTTCCTACATAAAAATAGTCTATTGAGTTCGCAAAATGGCCTTCTCGGGTATGTCGGTTAGAGGCTGAGTATCCCCACAAGTACTACTGTCACTACTACTACTACTAACAGTTGATTTTAAAAATCGTACAATGACCATGATAACTGATTCCATAAATATGATATCGAAATGAATGACCTTTAGTTGTAGTTTTATTGGTAACTTACTTGACGTTCGAAATAAATTTGTATACTTTATCAACTCTTAAGAGTATAGGCCTTTTTTACTGCAATATTCAAACTTGTAAAATTAAGTTTTTTCATTATAACTTCTATATTAAAATATCACATGATAATCTTTTCGTCAAAAGTCCAGCTTAGATGGCTGGAAAATCTAGTAACTTCCAAAGTACTTTTGAAAATTATTTGAATAAATAAAATGGAACTAAGTATTAAGAATTTCTCAACGCGATTGGAAAGATAATGATCACATGATAATGCGAAACTTATTTTTATGAAATGGAATTACAATAACGAATTCACGAACTATCATCAAACTTTGCTCGTTTTTTTTTTACCTTTTTTAGTAGGCTATATTTTCTCTCTAGGATCCTTTTCTCAAATAAAAATTTGCACGCTTACATGACCGTTACTTTTTATACAACTTTGAGAAAATTTTCATATCTTGTTTTTTAGTGTTCCGTACGGGACACTTATGGGATCACTTCGATATCTGTCACACCTAATTTTCTCCGAAACTATTTTACATATAAAGTTGAAATTTAGCACAAATATAGGAATTGATTAAATAGTTTTAGAGGTGAAATTAGAAGTGAAAAAAAAAATTACTAGGTCGTCGACTGAGGTGTCAAATGAAAGCTTGTGAAAACACGAGTTCACAAATATATATGATGTAATACTTGCACACACTTTTCTTTGTATTATCTCAAAAAAATGGCCAAAAAAATTGCTGTCTCCCTACCATACCTCGAAAAGTATTGATCAAAAAATTTTGGAAAAAAAAAATTCTGGAATAGTGTTCATAAAGTGTAGATTGAGCTAAAATTATCACGAGTGCATTACGTTTGATAATTTATCTGGTATAAAAAAACTATATTGCTAGATAATATGGTAGTGGTTTTTTATTATACTTTTCAGTCCACTACTGAGACCGCGTCGCTGTACCGAGACAAAATAATTTTATTTTATTTGTTTATAATTAAACAAATATTTAAGTAGTAAATATTTGTTTCCCTCTTTTATTACCAGACTCTTGATTGAGTTAGATTGATTTATTGGCTATTAGGTATTTAAGATGCGATAGCTATAATAACTATTATACATTATTGTTTAAGAAAAACGTGAAAATACATATCGGATCTTAAGATATATACTTGTCAGGGACCTAATTAACTTAGCCTAGGTACGGATTTTATTTCATTTTAAAAGCAGTCACCGTACGGAATATTAATTGCGCAAGTCCGACTTGCACTTGGCCGGTTTTTTTTTTACAATTTACTTAAAATAAAGCGTTCGAGGCTTTCGCCCCGTTCAAATTCAATGTAAAATATACATATTTTTTTTTAATTTAGCTGTTTTTCTTCCTACATAAAAATAGTCTATTGTTGGAAGTTGTAATGCCGGTTTTCTATGACGGCTTTTTACCCAACTTATTGAAAATTAGGTTAAAATTTATTTTTGAATTAATTTTTATCCAGTAAAAATCAAAAATCTTTGCTTTATTTATTTATCAATATATTGAGAAGTTAGGTTGTTAAAATTTTTTAATTAATTTTAGGGGTAAGATGTTTGATATTTTGTTCTTATGCCAACTATCAGTTTTTTTAGATTAAGTTCAAAAGAAAAGAAAAATAAACAGTATTTATTTTAGGCATTTCATTGTGTTTTAAACTTTTACTAGAGTGCTTGTTTTTTTTTAATATCCTTCGTCAGATTTTTCGAACATCGGTAACATTGTTCTTACATTTTTAATTTCAATTCTGGGTCTGTTTTTAAATTTAGAAGGTAACAAATTGTGTCAGACAAAAAATAGAGAAATAAGTTTAAAAGTAAGCAAAAATTATTAAGCAGGACTTTAAAATGGTACTAGTTTATTTACTTACATTCTCACGTTAACGCAGATTTTTAACAAACTCTTAAAGTATTTGCTTACAGAAAATGTTTACTTCGAAATAATGATAATTGTTGGTTTTGAACTGCTTCTAGCGACACAAAATACTGTATGTTATGTTTTTGTCTTTCATTTACAACAATACACTTTTTTTTACTACAGTTTTAATGTTTTTATTTACTGACAAAATCAAATTTTAATGTGCCAATATAAGAAAGTTTTAATAGATTTGACAAAAACCCGCTCCCAAAAATTTGACATATATATATATATATATATATATATATATATATATATATATATATATATATATATATATATATATATATATATACATATATATATACATATATATATACATATATATATACATATATATATACATATATATATACATATATACATACATATATACATACATATATACATACATATATACATACATATATACATACATATATACATACATATATACATACATATATACATACATATATACATACATATATACATACATATATACATACATATATACATATATACATATATACATATATACATATATACATATATACATATATACCTATATACCTATATACCTATATACCTATATACCTATATACATATATACATATATACATATATACATATATACATATATACATATATACACACCAAAAAAGTGTGACGTTAAATGATCTTGAAAATGGATGTTAAATGACATTAGACAATTTTAGTAGATGGTTATGTCTGAACACACGTAGAACGTCTATGAGTAAGTCTTATTTCATTTTAAGTAAATGTATTTAAAATCAATTATTTCGAATTACTAGTAGAAGTAAACCATAAATGTTTTATGTTTTCCAAATTCCCCTTTATTAATGACAGTTTTTTGGCGTTATAATACAATTAAATTCTTTGATTTATACATTGTTCAACTTACATATAAATAAATTGAAAACGATGTCAGTGTAAAGTCAGCTTAACATTATAAGAAAGCTAAGTTGGGCAAGTCCTCAAAAAATATCAGACGAATTGTTTTAAAGCATTCTCAAGATCCTTAAGGGAAGCTGCTCATAAAGGGAAGAGGCGCCAATCTAAAATTTTTCTTATACTGATAACTTAAAAGCTTTTAAACAAACAAGAATCGCTTCATACAATGGAACTTTTAACGCAATTTAAAAATAGGAAGGAGGGTTTTACTAAAAAAGAACCCTTTCGTACAATGGAACTATGCAAGTTTTCCCCTTTAAAAAAATACCAAGTGGTAATAGGGCGCTATTTTCTACATCCACAAGAGAATGAGGAGGAAGAATATGAACCCCGACCATCCCTTGTCTACGCCACTAATTTTAACTTTTTATTGAATTTTATGAGCGTTTCCTTTTCTCACTGAAAGTTTGTTCCAGATTGTAACAAAAAAAATTCTTATCAAAATGTTCATATTCACACTTAGGCCGTCCAGTTTAAAAAAATTGTCTGATCTAAATTGGTGGTTCTCTAGTTCTGGTATCACAGATTAAAAATATAGAACAATTTTGATACCAGTTTTACTATTACTCTCATTGTGTATCAATATTAATTTGTTAATTTTATTTCTGTGGTTTTTCTTAGACATTAATTATACCCAATCTATTATATATATAATTGAAGAGTTCTTTTATTTACAATTTCTCAGAAATAAAAACCTGAGTCAGGTAGGTTTTTTTCTTTTTGCCGGAATGAATATCATGTATTAGAAAACTTATTATATTATTAAATTCCTAATAAATTACTGAAATATAATACTGAAAATTTAAATTTTTTGACCCAGTAAGGCTTAACCAGACAACAAATCTAACTTACTTCTTTGTTTTGTCAGTATATCCTCATTGTAAGCACCTTGTACCAGAAACAATATCACTAAATAAATATAGCGAACTAATGAAACGGCCATTTTTTCACGAAACTATAGTTATATGCATACTGCCTGCACTAAACTTAAAAATATCCCTCTCACAAAGCATAAACGAACGAACACAATCACCTCGGTCTCGCCGTAGTCAACTGTTCTGTTTTGCTTTTGTTTGGTTGGCTGCTGCGTCCGACACTGTTTTACCCATGACGACGAGGTCGTCGCCGTGATGTTGAATCATTTGATTTTAGTTTTAAAATAACGATTTGGCCGCCCTCTCGTAGTCAACTCAATAAGCTTAGTTACAAAGTGTATAAGTTCCTGTTTTACAACACTATAAAAGCACTGCATAGCATAAAATGGAAAAATATTAAAGACCTGTTTCAATTCAATAAAAATAATTGTAACGATATCCTTATCATAATTGGAATTCTGAAGGGCTTAGTATGATTTAAATAAAAAGGAAGGAATAACGCTTTAATTTATTGAAAAATCCTACGCCACAAAATTTGTTTCAACAAGAACCAGCGTTAACCATTCTAGATGTTCTTAAAAAAAAAAATAAATAACCGTTCAAGTGCAAGTTGAACTTGCGCAATTAGTGTTCCGTACGTTGATTGGTTCTGAAATAAAAATTTTTGTTATGGAGGTATAAAATGATCAGTGACGTCACAAAACACACCCCAAATGAGTTTTCAACAAAGTTTGTTTCCGATCTTTACTGAAAACTGATGACCTTGAAATTTTTCTTTTTTATATACTAGATAAATTTTTAAAGGTAATGCACTCGTGATAATTTTCGTTCAATCTACACCCGTGGAGAATATTCCAGAATTTGTTCAAAATTTCTAGATCAGTACTTTCCGAGACAGTGATTTTTCGCGATTTTTTCAAAATAGTACAAAGAAAAGTGTGTGCATGTAAGACATTATATATATTTTTGAACTTGTGTTTTAACAAGCTTTCATTTGATACCCCACTCGATGACCTTGTAATTTCTTTTTTGCACTTCCGATTTTACCCCCCAAAACTAACCCCTCAAGTCAAAATTTAACTTTCAAAACTACACGGCTCTGATGAGGCCACAAATTCCTTTTTAGTACCAAATTTCAACTTTCTACGTCAAATAGTTTCGAAGAAAATCGGGTGTGCCAGACAGACGGACAGACACCGAAGTAATCTTATAAGTACGGAACACTAAAAAAACTAAAGTTTAATTTTTAAAAAGGTAATCCAAATGTTCTTTTAAACTTTATTCCAATCTCCATTCTACGTATACCTCTAAGACATTTGAGAAATGAATACCTTCCAGGATGGCTCAATTTTTAATACTTACAAGCTATTTAATGATAGTCAGTTTTTAGTGTCTAATACTTCCCTTTTGGATCTGGTCTTGAGTGTCCTTAATGATGAGTCCAGTAACACAGATCTGTGACTTACCAAAGCTTTTACAGTGTCTTTCACGAATTGCTTCTCAAAAAATTGGGGCAATATAACCTCCAGCTATCTAGTATATCCTTAATTAAAAGCTACATATCTATAGGGTAAAAGTGTTTCAGGGATAAATTTTGAGACTTTAAAAATTGTTATCAAATTCAAACCTCCGATAGATTATTTAATTACCATCTCTTCAACACCACCATAACTAACAACCATAAAGATCTGGAAGCAGAAGCGAATATCTCAGGTGGACATCTCTCCATCTCCTGGATGCAATCTTTTGTTGGGGAATTTTTCTTTTGTTCATCCATTTTGGTAACAGGCTTTTTTGTGAAATGGCTAATGCAAGACAAAATTCTGGATACGCCCATTCTGGAGAAAGCAAAAGCTAATTCGAAGGCGACACAGAAAACTACTTGCTCTTAATGTGGAAACAATTCAGTTAGTGGTATTTTCGACACGCAAAATAATAATTATTAGGTGCCCCCAGTAAAATTCTTAAGAGTTAAACTGGACTACACACTTTGCAATACACACGACTCACCTCTACAAGGAACTTAGTAAAAATAGTTCTGTGTTATATAATCTGAGTCAGTATGTGTCTTTAAATGTCTTTTGCAGGCATTTTTCTATCTTTGTGCATTAATTGCTTGGGGCATACTACAGAAGAAAATAAGTTTTCCCCTTGCAAAGGGAAGCAGTAGGAATAGTTTCACTTCAGGATTACAAGGAAACGTGTAAGAAGTTATAACACATGAGCTTTAGCATCATTTTGTATATCAGAGTTTTATTATTATTGTATTTGTAATTTACATTGCAATTTATGACAATTTTTATCTCATATCGATCATCCTAAGTCCCATCACACATCCCATTTTCCATTTAACTTAGTTCACTTGCTTCAGTCACTAAAATGTAATAAGTTAATATTGCACAGTATAGTTTAAATATGATTGCTATAATATTTCATATGGTTTGATTGACTTGAAAGAACTAACATTTTTTTAATATTAAACATAAGTACAACTTAATATTTTGTTTAGGTTTGGTCATCAATATGATGATATTTTTAACGTAACTAACTTAATTATAAAAAGTGAATATTGTATTATTATTATTCCATAGTAGTTGTATGTTAAAAATTAGGACAAGAAAAAATATATGGCAAGAAAGGATCTTTGTGTTACTTCTATAACCTTCTTCTGTAAAACTGTTTACTTACCTACAACAAAGCTACTGGTTAAGTACTAAAAAAGTTACCACTTAGGGTAGATTAATCAATCTTGAGTTAGGGCTTAAGTTCTAAGTTATGAGTGTCAAGAGTCTAAATAAGAACTGCTGCTGTTACCATAGTGATTATGTTTAGGTTCAGGTTAACTCCACAGTAACAAACTAGGCCTTATGATAAGCTTGGCGAAATATATAGTTTGAAATAGTAAAAAAAATTGGTAACATTTATTCAGCACATCCGCTGCATATACAAATTATAGAGTAAATATATTTTGTAGAGGTTACTCTGTAATCACATCCTATTACATACTATTTCCGCTAAGGCTGCAAATAATGAAAAAAACCATAATTTTCTGATTTTTGTTTGTTCATTATCAAACCAAAACAAGGAAAAATTCTCCTAAAACTAATGAAACTGTCCAAAAGCCCTTACCCTCCTTGACAATACATGTTGTCCAATGAATGTCCGGTTGTATACATATTTTATTATCAAACTAGCCGTGCCCGCGGCTCCGCTCGCGTGGACTTGATTCACTACTATCGTCACTGCTTATTCCTTATGTTACCTAACGTAAAAAAATATCTGCCATTATTTCACCTTATGTCCCGTTATTTCTCCTTATCTCGCATTATCTCTACATAATTTCCATTACCTAAGCTTATCTCTGCTTATCTCCCATTATTTCTCCTTATCTCCCATTATTTCTCCTTATCTCTCATTATTTCTCCTTATCTCCCATAATCTCACCTTATCTCCTATTATCTAGGCTTATCTCGACTTATCTCGCAATATTTCTCCTTATCTCCCATTATTTCTCCTTATCTTCCATTATCTCACCATAACTCCCATTACCTAGACTTATCTCTGCTTATTTATACTTATCTCCCATTATCTCACCTTATCTCCCATTATCTAGGCTTATCTCGACTTATCTCGCAATATTTTTCTTCATTTCCCATTATTTTCTCCTTATCTACCATTATCTCACCTTATCTCCCATTATCTAGGCTTATCTCGACTTATCTCGTAATATTTTTCCTTATCTCCCATTATTTCTCCTTATCTCCCATTATCTCACCATAACTCCCATTACTTAGACTTATTTCTGCTTATCTCCCATTATTTCTCCTTATCTCCCATTATTTATACCTATCTCCCATTATCTCACCTTATCTCCCATTATCTAGGCTTATATCGAATTATATAGAACATATCATATGTATAAACTTATAAAAACACGTAAATCGGATAAACGGTTCTCAAGTGATAAGCGGATTAATAGACAGACAGACAGAGAGACGTTGCATTTTATATATATTATATCCTTTGCAATATGATATTGTTCCATATTTAATGGTTTAGGCAGTATATTGCAAGAGAACGGTAGCCTTTTTTTCCGACTTGATTCACTATTATCGTCACTGCTTATTCTTTATGTTACCTAACGCTATAAAATATATCTTATAACCTGGCCAGAGAACATATGTATGTTTAAAAAAAAAAGTACGTAACGCACTAACGGACAGACAGACAAACAGAGAGACGTTGCATTTTATATATATTATAGATAGATAACCTGGCCAGAGAACATACGAGTATGTATGTTTTAAAAAAAAGCACGTAAATCGGATAAGTGGTTCTCCAGTGATAAGCGCACTAACGGACAGACAGACAGAGAGACGCTGCATTTTATATATATATATATATATATATATATATATATATATATATATATATATATATATATATATATATATATATATATATATATATATTATAGATATAGATTATTATTATTATATAAACCTGGCTAAAGAATATATGTATGAATTTAAAAAAAGACACGTAAATTGGATAAGTGGTTCTCGCGTGATAAACGCACTAATATACAGACAGACAGACAGAGAGACATTGCATTTTATATATATTATAGATTATAGATATTCTCTGCTACATAATATTGTTCCATATTTAATGGTTTAGACTGTGTATAGCAAGGGAATGCGCTACCGGCAAACTTTTTTCCGACTTCATTTACTATTATCGTCACTGCTCATTCCTTATGCGACCTATCGTAATAAAATATAGCCTATAACCTGGCCAGAGAACATATCTATGTTTAAAAAAAAAGTACGTAAATCGGATAAGTGGTTCTCCAGTGATAAGCGCACTAACGGACAGACAGACAGACAGAGAGACGTTGCATTTTATATATATATATATATATATATATATATATATATATATATATATATATATATATATATATATATATATATATATTATAGATATAGATTATTATTATTATATAACCTGGCTAAAGAATATATGTATGAATTTAAAAAAAGACACGTAAATTGGATAAGTGGTTCTCGCGTGATAAACGCACTAATATACAGACAGACAGAGAGACATTGCATTTTATATATATTATAGATTATAGATATTCTCTGCTACATAATATTGTTCCATATTTAATGGTTTAGACTGTGTATAGCAAGGGAATGCGCTACCGGCAAACTTTTTTCCGACTTCATTTACTATTATCGTCACTGCTCATTCCTTATGCGACCTATCGTAATAAAATATAGCCTATAACCTGGCCAGAGAACATATCTATGTTTAAAAAAAAAGTACGTAAATCGGATAAGTGGTTCTCCAGTGATAAGCGCACTAACGGACAGACAGACAGACAGAGAGACGTTGCATTTTATATATATATTATAGATTATAGATATCAGAATATGACAGTGAATAAGTAGGTTTTGTTGTTTTTGCTGTCAGATTCACTGCCAAGGTAAAAATTGAGGATGTTAATTTTTGACATAAGACATACATGCCGCTCCTGGAGTGCTTTAGGAACTTCCCTGTAGCACATGTGCTAGGCCCATAAAAAAAAAATGAATTGATTGTCCATTATCTGCCCACAGTTGTGACCAATATAAGGGATTTCAAATGAATTGTTGTTTTTTTTATTATGGATGTCCAATGAATGTTGACAACAAAGTGTCAAATTTTGTTTCTTCAAAATCCAAAATATTTACCATCACGATTTTTTGGTCCCATAGAGTCTTCCATGTACAAATCAAAAACTTGTTCTGTGGATAGAAGCTTATTTTTCATTCATTCCTAGTTTAATGAAGAAAATGATAATATTATTTAGTTAAATAAGTTAAATACAATATACATAGAAAAAAAAAGGTACAATGAATTATCAATTAATTTACAGAAAAAATTTGTATGACTTTAGAGAAGGGAACATTGACAACGAAAAGTTATCTACTGAATGTTAATTGGAGCAATTTGTGCTGTTGGCTCTAAAAAGTTGTTGATTAAAAAAAGAAAAACCTTAGTTTATGCCAAATTTGCCAGGTTTTAGTGAAGGAGGTTGTAGATTGATCCAAATGGCTATTTGTATAGGAAAAAACGTTACATTAATGGCTTATCATATTTTAAAGCATAGACTGTTAATAATATAAATCTTTCACTTACTTAACAAGATGATTTATAACCAGTTATTTATTTTTAGTAAGAGTTCAATACTTACTGGATATTTGTTGCTATATAAAAAAGTTTTCTTCGCAAAAAGAAAATATCAAAAGGTCACCATTTTTAAGTAATAGATAAAAAGTAAAAACATATTTTCCTTGAAAATATCTTGATATTTACATTTCAATTTTTCTATATCATTTCTGGACTGACAACAAGGTATTATTATTTTAATACAGATATTTAAACTATTACAGTAATATTCACGAGTTTAATAAAATACAGTACATATTGCCTCCACATTTTTTTTAAAAAGTTAAGGAATGTTAGGCGTGCAAAATGCTTGAAGTTACACGTCGGGTCGAACTCCTTCAGCGCAAACTTTCTTAAATTAATAGAGTGATTCCCTGTCCGTCTATCGGAGCAACAGCAAATTTGCTATTAATGGTGGTTTCCTTAAGTTTTTTTTGGGATCTTACTTATTTAATACGACATCTCGCGGCTTTTTCAGGAATTAAACTTGACGTGCATTTTTAAATTTACTATAAGCGCTTGTATAAATTATTATTATAAATTTTCTTAAAGATAAACACCAAAATTTTTGCTTTTCGTGAAAAATAAAAAAAGACTTTTATGCTGTGTTTACAATTGTGAGAGTCGCTTGCAAAAGGATTTAAATGTAGATTTAAACGTTTTTAAATATTACTTATGCATTTGGGCAAGCAGAAAAGTTGAGAGACTAAAAGTGTGGAAAAAAGTTCTTTGAATCCTTTTTAACGTTGGTAAATACAAAGAGAGGCAGCAATCTACTGCTAAAATGTTTAATTAACATAAATAGGGTTAGCTAGCGAATCAATAATGTGTTGGCTCGTCCTTTCGTCGGGGCAGTTCTGTAATAACTACTGCCGTAGTTAATTCTAACCTAAAAGTTTGTTTACTAATTTATTTTTTGCAGTCAAAAACTTTATCTTAATTTTTGCCTTATTACTGCTGAAACAGTGTTAATTAACCGAAGTAAAGATGGGTTATTACATGTAGGATACACAGATTTTTATTTCTTAACACTTAACCATAAAACTATCTTTAGAAATTAATTTTGAGTTTAGTGTATGTTTTCATCTATTATTCTGCCTTAATCCCCATCATAGTATTAACTTATATATGAATAAGTGTTGTTTGTAATATATCAGACAATCTATGTTGTTTAAATCATTTTATAGAATTAGGTATTTGATAGAATCGAATTTTTACAAGACACATGTGCACACTCTATTGTGTGCATGCATTCTCTGTATTTAAGGAATGTATTTATCGATGTAAAGTATTTGATAAGGTCAACAAAAATTTTTAATATTTGTCTGACATTTATTTTGCAATCACAAAAAAAATAATTATGAAGCTCTCGGTTATTTACCTTTTGCTGTTTTTGAGACAGGATGTTCAGAAAGTAGGTTGAAAGATTTTGAGGAGAAAACTGACAAGGGTCAAAAAATGCTTTGTCTTAAAGACATAGGGCATTTAAATTTATAGTTTCTTAGACTCTCATATAATAATTAATGATAATTCATTGTAAAAAAAACTCACACTATACATTAAAAGAATGTTGAAAATTTAGCATGCATTTTTCAAGTATCTAAACAGTGCAAGTTAAGAAAAAGATGCACAAGATCAAATAAAATAAAGTAAGGAAGCTGCTGGTTTGGAGAAAATAGCCAGTCATATACAAGGAAAAACTTCAGTGGATCAGAAAAAGCAATATTTTAAAAAAAAAAACACTCATTACATTGTTTTCTATGCTCAGAATGTATTATCCTTGTATACATGTTATTATTAGAATAATATATGTACATTTTGCAAATATCTAAATTAATAAGAAAAACTGAAACATATTGAAGCTTTAATACCTGGCATCTTCAGATCCATGTCAATAGCGACTGGTTTTATAAATCCTCATTACTCTTTCTATTCTAATTTCTTTATTAAGATTTGTAGTAGGACTTTGATAAAAACTGTTCAAAAAAGTTATTAGCGAAAAATTCTGTGTTTTCTTTTGTGTTATTAAAATAGTTTTTCTAATATCTTTAACACAAGGTAAATTCTGAGAGAACCTTTTGATTAAACATCTTAAAAAGGCTCCCACCTCTACTTCTAAGTTTATAGATATCTGATGTCCCAAGAATCTGAGACAAGGTTTTTAAGTAAATATTGGGTTTTGAGACAATCTGTTCACTAATTTCTTAATAACAGGTTCGCCAGTTCTATAAGCTAAATTTTTAATATGGTTTTTATACCTAATTTTTTAAGTCCCAGTTTACAATACTAAATTTCAAAAATGCTGTAACTTTAGTAATTGATGATTGTGCTACTGCCAAATTAATGTTATTTGTAATAGTTAGACCTTCAGGTTCTATATCTTTGTTGTTGTGAATACGAGGAAGTCTCATTTTGTTCTAGTTATGTTGTAAATCTTATCCAGTTTGTTTGTGTTTTTTGAATGAATCCGTGCTACCTATCCATAACATTGCCATATTCTATTATAACAGCGAGATGGTCAGAACTAAAATGCTTAACCACTGGTTGAGATATCCTTCCTGTGTTCTCTCTTTCTTTGGTCGGCCTTGCACACTAATTTGAGTTGAGTAATTAAATAGAAGCGGGGGGGGCAATTTCAACATAGGTTTCTTAAATGTGAGCGAAACCTACAGTGTCTGGAATCACTTGGGCTATAATGCATCTAATATGTCGTTCCGAAAAATATTAAAACTTGGAAATGTATTTATCCCCTTTCGTCCATTATCTTTATATTAAAAATACATAAATACCATTTGTTTTGGCAAAGTCTACTAATTCTACCTTTTTGTCTCTAATGCTACTAGCGTTAATTGAGGCATTTTTTAAATAATTAACTAAAAACTTAACAGCCGTTTGCAGAAGACTTCCTACTAAATTTGTCAACATACAGTCGGTCAAGTAAGAACATGTCGCCTTCTAGCCGGTAAAGGAAACGCGTTCTCCCTCTCCCCTCCCTCTCCCCTTCCCTTCCCCCTCCCAAGCCCAGAAGGTATAACAAAAAACGAAATTGATTATGTTTTATCAATGACAAGAATATTGTAATCAATATGATAGTCCTGAACACGATAAGCATTGGCAGTGAACATCGGAGCAAAAATATGAATAAATCTGAAGCAGGAGAGATGTAAATTGATAATGCATACAAAGTTAAAGACACCTACAGAAATAATAAAGCAAAACACAGACGAATATCGACAAGCATTGGAAAATCATATAAAACACAAACTACCAAACAGAACTTGAACTAAACGCACAACCTACTCATGACTACAAAACAAATAGCAACATCAAAAAAAGAGAAAACACAAAAATTAAGTAAAGAGACACAAAATATTATGAAACAGAGAAGACTATTAAGAAATAATCCTACACATGGCAGATTGGAATTGGCAGAAATAGACAAAAAAATAAAGAAAAAGTTCAGAGAAGACATCAGACAGTACAGAAACTTGACAATAGAAGAAACTTGAAAGAGGGAAAAGGTTTGAAACATCTAAACAAGAAATGAATGAAAAGAGAGAACAAATAATAAAACTTATAAATAACGATAACCAAGAGATCGCACAAATCAAAGAGATAAAGGAAGCAACAGAAAAATATTATCAAACACTATATGACATAGAGTGATAGTAAGAAATGTGGGATCTGAAGAAATTTCCGATGTAACAACGGTTGAAATAATGAACACCCTACAACATATGCACAACAACAAAGAACCAGGGGACGATAAAATAACTAGAAATGATAAAGTATGAAGGGGCATCGATAATACAATCTCTTCAAGCTCTATTTAATAGGTGCCTAATAGAAAGTAAAATACCAACATCTTGGGTAAACGCGTTGATTGTGCTTATTTTTAAAAAGGGGAACAAATTTAAATTGGAGAATTACAGACCCTGGAGCCTGCTATCGATACTATACAAAATCCTCATTAGAATCATAATATATTCAAATTTAGTTTATTTGCCAATATCTACAAATTCATAAATTAAGTTTGCTTGAAATACGACAAAAAGGATGGCACAGCGACTATAAATAGCCGATACCACAAGCTTCACTATTTGGGCATGTGTAGTGGCACCCTGTAACGAACATATACATTAAAAATAAATAAAAAACTAATTGTAAAAATTCTAAGAATAAAAAATTCTAAAAATAGCAGAACGCAAAGAGGGATCGGCGAGCACGCAGCGAAACTGGCGGCGGGACGCGGGGAGATGTATATGGATAAACAGTAAATTTTACATAATATGACATGGTAGGCAAGTGGTACCACCTCTAAAAGGATCTCAAATTATATACAAAGAAGTAGGTAAATATTACGTTAAATTAGAATTCTTTTTGCTGGTTAATAAGTTGGTGTTTTACATAGGAAGAAAACTTGCCTGGTGATAATTGTGTAACCTCTTGTGACAAAGAATTCCACAAATGCACAGCAACAAAAATGAAGGACTTTTGAAAGGCAGCCTTCCTGTGTTGAGGAACTCTAAAAGAATTAATGTTCCTCGTATCGTGCGGATGCAGAAAAACACTAAATTGTTCTCTGAGGTATTGGGGTTGTCCAAATTTAAAAATTCGATAGACAAAATTATACCACACCTACGATTTTCCATATTTAAAATAGATATATAGATTCACGAACAAATTAGACAGTTATCAACCACGTGAACAAGCGGGATTTAGACGGGGATACATCACTTTGGACCATTTTTAAACAATTAGATTACTAGTGGAAAAAGCAAATGAATATAAGGTCACCTTGTGGATAACAATGACTGACTACGAAAAAGCATTTGATTCCGTAGAGATATAGGCAGTCTTTACGCCTTAAGTAACAGCAGAATCGATGAAGGATATACAACTCTTCTTGAATACATATACAAAAATGTAACATCACAAATAATGCTTGAAGAAAAAAACAAATAAAATCAAAATTAAAAGAGGAATTACACAAGGCGACTCGATATCCCCAAAGCTGTTTACGTTGACTCTAGAAGATATGTTCAAATCGTTAAAGTGGGAAAATAAAGGAATACTAATGAATGGTGAACGATTAAATCACTTATGGTTCGCAGATGATGTCACTCTGATCGCGAACACAAAAGAAGAATTGCAAGAAATGCTGATGGAGTTGAATAGTAAGTCTCGAGAAATAAGTCTAAAAAATAAACTTCACCAAGACCAAATATTTTAACAACGAAAGTGAAGATAACAGCCAGGAACTGTTAATAGAAGATGAAAGAATAAGAAAGGTACAAACATTCATATATTTAGGACCAAAAATCGAAATATCAAAAAATAATTTAAGGGCTGGCTTGGGTAAAAGAGTCTCGTTAGTTTGGTCTGCGTCCCGAAGGTTACAATCTATATTTAGATCCTAAATACATTAAAAGCCAGAGTATTGGATCAATATGTACTGCCGATATTAACATATATCACTGAAACGTGGGCTTTAAATAGAAGTATAATAAATAAACTTCAGGTAACCCAAAGAGCAATGGAGAGAAGAATGCTAAATATTAGACTCCAAGATTGTATTCCTAATATCGAGTTACGAAGAAGATCAAATGTGACAGATATAATACAACGAATATGTATATTAAGGCAGAATTGGGCGGGGCATGTCGCAAGGCAGAATGATAACAGATGGACACGCCGTGCCTAGAGAAAACAAAAGATGCAGAGGTAGACCACACACAATATGGAACGACGACATAAAAAGATTAGCAGGACAAGATTGGATGCAAAAAGCAAACAACAAAGCTCACTGGAGACAATTTGGGGAGGCTTACATCTGACTACGGATGGAATAAGCTAATGATGATGATGACGCCATTCGATGTAGTTTTAAATAATTCTGCACCTATTGTACTGAAAACCTAGCTAGCCTGAATCTAGACCCTAGTCGATTATTAAATTAGAAATAATAAAAACTATTCATTTGTTTCTTTTAAACACCCTAGTTAAATAACAGAGTAAGAAGAATAAATAATAATAACGTTCATGTAGGTCAGTGATTCCCAAAGTGGTTCAGGTGGACCCCCAGGGGAGACTCGACGGGGGTTTACGTTGGCGTGAAAAAAAAATGGGGGTTCACAAGTTCTAAGTGGGGGTCCACGAAAATTTATCTGGTTTCGATAGTAAAGAACAAAAATGTTGGCTTGGCTTTACCTATCAATGTAGGCAGATAATACACTACTCAAAAAAATTAAAGGAGCAAAAAAAAATACCAAATTTTTCGGTGATTTTTGACAGGCTGTATTTCGGTGAAAAATGGTCGTATTGAGACTTTAAAAAAAAGCATTTTGAAGCTTTAAGATTCTAATTTTCAGATTTTTTGGCTAAAATTTTTTAGGAGGTACGGTTCTTATGCAATCCTAACAGATAGCGCAAAAAAAATATATTGCAAATATTTTGCTTTTTTTTTGGTCCATGGGTTTGAAAAAAATTTTTTCAGTTAGGCCGGCATATGGATTAAAACCTCCCTTAATTTTTTCGAGTAGTGTATTTTAAGAAGGTCAGCGACTGTTACTTGTAAAAACTTGCATATTCGATATTCAGTACAACGCGCGTCGAGACTTGCAAAGCGCTGCCCGCCCGCCCGCAACGCAACCCGTTCAGACGTGCAAAGAGACGAAATACGACTTGTGGTGTGCTTGCAATCTTGCATGAACTTGTTTGATTCTTCACCAATATAAATACGAATGCCAAGGACAAACGTTACTCATTTGTTTCCGGAATTTTGGAAAGAAAAGTGTGAGTGAATCGATGTCAGTGTTTGTCAGTGCCGGAAAAAGTAAGTACCTGCCTATTATTCATACTTTTATTTTATATTGTAATAATATTATATTTGTTGTTTGCGTGTAGTAGGTACGTAATAAAAATTAAATACTGAACAGGGCCATTATTCGATACTTGTATAAAAGAACAGAAAGCCGAGAAAGATTGAACTTTTAGTACTTTTTATTATAAAATTATTTATTTACCCGACTGTGGTGATTCACTAAAGGAGAGATATATGATTGACCTGCATGTTTGTACATATTTCAGTGCCCTCGTAGTTGCTAATGCTAAATGACTAAAAATATTTTCATAAATTGTACGTGTCTTTATGTACCACTCGTAACGTACATCAAAATAATAAATAAATCATTAAAATCGCGGAGTTTTGATGTCAAAATATTCTTTAAAAGTATTTTCTCTCGAATTTACAGAAATGTATCAAAATATAATTAATCAAAAAATATTTGATATTACATTAAAATAGGTTCAGCCGTTTTGTGAAAACCTCTATATGGGTCTTAGCAGTTTATTGCTTCTAATTATTAAAATCAGTTTTGCCGCCGGCATTTTGGTTTTTTCATTGCGTTAATTAATTAATCCTATTTTATTCTGTTAAAATAGCCATATCCTGTTAAAGTCGCCTTATGATTACTAAAACAAGCATTTTTTTCTTTACAGGTAGGTAACTGATACGAAACATGGCTGAATCTAAGAAGAAATGTCGACAGTACAGTGTTGATTATTTGAAATTTGGTTTTCTTCCATCAAAGGCAGACAAACGATTGCCCATATGCCTTTTATGCAACAAAGTTTTGAGCAATGACTCTATGAAACCATCGAAGCTCGAAGATCATCTAAGAAGGTGTCATCCTAATAAAATAGGTAAAGATTTAAAATATTTTCAAACATTGAAGGAAAAATATAAAAACAGACCAACCGTGCACAGTATGTTCGCTTCAAACGTCTCAAAGTAACGATGATGGGCATCTTACAATATCTCATTGCTTATAGCGAAATCTGGAAAACCGTACACCATCGAAGAACAGTTAATTTTACCCGCTGTTGAAGAGGTTTTAAAAACTGTTCTGCACAAACCTCCATTTGACGTACTCAAAAGAATTCCTTTGAGTAACAACACTGTACAAAGACGTATTGATGAAATAAGCTCTGATATTGAAAGCTTCTTGTGTAATTATCTGCAAACAACTCATTTTTCTATTCAACTGGACGAGTCAACTTTACTTGGTAATGAAGCATTATTATTGGCATATGTTCGATTTGTTATGGACGAAGAAATCCATGAAGAGCTGCTATTCGCGAAAACTTTGGATGCGGACACTAAAGGCGAATCAATATTTAATGTCCTGAGTGATTTTTTTAAGGAAAAATCGATTCCATTTACAAACATTATTTCGGTGGCAGCTGAAGGAGCTCCTGCCATCTTCGGGCGATATCGTGGGTTTATAAGCCATCTTAAAAGAATTATACCAGGAGTAACTGCAATTCACTGTGTCATCCACCGACAACACCTGGTAGCGAAAAATTTGAGTGATAGATTGCATCAATCGCTTCAATTTATGATTAAAGCAGTTAACAAAATAAGAAGCAATGCGTTGAATACCCGTTTATTTTGCACAATTGTGCGACGAAAATGATGAAGACTTCCAACGATTGCTCTTACATACTGAAGTACGCTGGTTGTCGAAAGGTGCATGTTTTAACAAGATTTTACTCACTTTTTGAATCAGTTTTAAAGTTTCTGGAAAGTAAAGATCCAGATTTAAAAGAAAACCTGATCAAATTGAAAGCAGACATGGCATATTTGACAGATTTGTTAAAAGAATTTAATGACATTAACTTGTAGTTACAAGGAGACAGCCTAAATTTAATAAAAACAAAGGGTGTAATTTCGGCTTTACTTGGAAAATTGAAATTTATGAAGCACAATATTAGTCGGCGCGAATTCTCCCAGTTTCCAAACTTGTCACAGGCAGAATGTCTTGATGAGGATATTCAGACATACGTTCAACATTTAAATGCCCTGCATGATGACTTCAAAAATAGATTTGAAGATATTCTGACGATGGAAATACCACCATGGATCATAAATCCATTTGATGAAACGGAAGTAGCGAATGTGGTATTACAAGAGGAGCTACTCAAGCTTAGCTGAAGGTGAAATTTAAGAAAGGCTATCAAACATTTTGGCTGCAGGCAGAAATACCCGAAAAATATCCTGGGCTGTGGGAAATTGCGAGAAAACTTTTGATAGCGTTTCCCTCGTCATACCTTGTCGAAAAAAGTTTTAGTGTCGTTACAAACCTATTAACAAAAAAAAGGAGCAGATTGAACATCACAGAACGGGGAGATTTGCGATTATTCCTTACAAAACTGAAGCCAAATATTGATAATTTGCTGTCAATCCATCAAGTACATCCCTGCCACTAAAATTATGACTATTTTTTTTAATTGTTGATTTGCATTGTTGAAGTTACGGTACGTTATTAATGTTTAATTTTAATTCTATTAAGTCTGTAATCATATTATTTTAATAAATAGAACACAAGAAAATATATTATTTTTCTTTTTATTTTTACCACTCCGAATTTAGGGTTGGAACTGAGCCACGACGCAAATTTCCATCGTTAGATCTAATCTTCACATTTTTTGACGAGTTTTGGGAATATGGTAGAAATGTAGCAGCAGGGGGTCCACCGAAACCAGTAAAATTTTGAAAGTGGTCTACGAGAAAAAAAAGTTTGGGAACCTCTGATGAAGGTTATTACTATGAGTGATTCAAGATACAAAACTAAAGCAGCAATGCCATAGTATTTGATTTTAAAGTGTCTAGTGGTCTCGCAAATTGACTAGATTCTACAAAAGTAATAAAATAAAACAGATACACCTTACCTTAATTGTACATAACAGGTGTTATATCCGAAAGGGTGTGAAATAATGTTGTGTGTGTTTTTCAAGTTTCATGCTACTTGCTTAAATAAAAAATTTGGAGTTAGAAGGAACAATGATTTATTCAAAAATACTTTATTTTTGAAATATTCCCGTAATGTATGAAAAAATATGTACTCAAGAAATATCCTTTCCTGGTGGTTAGAAAACAATATATAATACAGAAGGAAAATATAAATTGAAAATGTCTTGGTTTCTGTAGATTTCTGGTGTTGAAATGCTTATAAATTAGAGCTGTCAAATTTTATGTTACTTGTTACCACTTACAGAAATTCCAGCACTTTCTGTATTAGAAGTTAAGTGATTTATTATTATTTGTTGTATCATTTCAAACCAATATAAGTTTAGTTCTAGTTTAATCCTAAAAGTTTTAAGAGGGTTTGCAAGTTTTTTATCGGAAATTATTGTCAAATATTTTTAGTTCGTAATTAATAAATGTTATTTATCAATTCCCTTTATATATATTTTTACCAGAAAATATCTATTTGGATTCAAAGTTTTCGTGTCGTGAACATTTTTTGGGGACGCGAAATCTTTTAAATTTTAATGTTTAAATTTAAGTGAATCGTCGTTCACTAAATTGCCCGCTACTGTGATATTTAATTTTTCAACTTTAGGTAGGTATAGCTACGTTTAGGGCACCAATCTTGTATACTGAGTTGCTTATCGATATAATTTCTAAAGCCATTACCCTAATTAGATTTAGAACTGAACCAGAGACCAGGCCAGAGAGAACAGACCAAGAGGGAAGCCGCTGCAGTCAAGACTTCTACTCGACCTCACGCTTCATGAGTTTCAACAATAGATTCTGCTTAAGTAATCGTTAGTCAAAGAAACTTCCGGTAAAGCTTTAACAGTGTATCTTTTATACGGTGTCCTAACAAATCGAATATTCTTGACTTAATCTAATATTCAGTAATGCTCTAACTGTATATATTCGTTTAGTGGGTATCAGACCGAATCACATTCGTTGCATCACTACAGAATTCTGGTGGCTCAAAAATTTTAGCTATAATAGAAAATAACCAGAATCCCTTGTGTTAGACCAGTCGCCAGGAGTTTTGAGCTTTTATTAAATGTTAATAGGCTGCATTTTGGCATGCAGATAGTTTTATGGACGTAGAATACGATAAACCCACAAAATCCAAAATACAATAAAAAATTCGGTTTTTTTCCCTAATATCACGAAAAATACAAAAGATATCGAAAAACTAATAGCACCACGTGAAAGAGCGAGAAATTGTACAAAAAACAAGTATAACAGATTTTTTTTATTAGCGTGAAAATTTATTAAAAATTCGGATAAGTGATTCAAAAAGTATTGACCGCCAAACAGATTAATTTGAAAGTCTACGCGCATCGCTTCAACGTTAATCAATATTACTTGTTTTCAGAGTGTAAAAAAAAAATTAAAAGACAGCTTTTTGAAGAGGTGACTTTCAGCTTTCCGATGATACTAATAGTTTTTATTTTTGTTGTTTTATAATTTGTAAAACTTAACAAATATTTAATAAAATATAGTATTGAAAAAAAATGTCCTTATGCATATATCATTATTATACCTTAAGTTTCAATATAAGAATAATTAAAAATTGAGTTTTAAAATATGAAAATTTACCTGCTATAGTGTGCTGCTGGCAATTTTATATTCAAAGATGTACGAAATGGTTAAAAAAGTCGGACATTTTTTTTAGTTACAGTTAAAAGTATACTTGATATTAGAAAATCATTAAAAACAAAAAAAAAAAAATCTCTGTTTTTGTTATTTTTTCTGTTAAAAAAGTATTTATGATAACCGTATTTCTTGTTTATTATTAATCATAATCATTAAATTTAAAATAAAAAAAATATATTTGAAGGTGGGAAATGAAAGATAAAAGTCTAAGCTTTAAGTATAAAGTATTTATATTTCATTTAAACATCCAGGTACAGGGTGAATCAACGATAGAGTAAAGTTCATTATCTCATTTGTTTCGGGAATGATGAAAAAATGTTAAATACAATAATTTTAGGGAATGTTAAAGTGCACAGTTTAAAATTATTTTTGATTATACAGGGTACTTCAAAAAAGTGTGGCCGATATAACATATGTTTTTTAAATGGAACGTCCTATTTTCTAATTTATTTTTAAAATCTGCCTAAAATTTTATAACTTTTTTATTAACAATATTATATACCTAAACCTAGTAGTTTTTCTAATATTTTAATTTTTTTTAAAAAAAATACTAGTTTTCAGTTTTTCTAAAAAAAATTGCCAGTAGCGCCATTGTTTCTGAAGGTGGAATACTCATAATTGGTACGACCATTCTATAGAGATGAAATAAAAGATATATGTAAAGAAATTTGAGCTAGATGCTACAGGGTGTTCAAAATAAATTTATGCATTTCGACTATTTTAAATTGAAAAATCTCAAATTTTTTAAATGGCACACCCTGTATTTTATTATTTTTTCTGATAGATTTTACAAAACTCTCCAACTTTTATTAAGTATGTCATATACCTATTTCTAATAGTTTTCGATTCATTTTGAATTTTTCAATTTTTAAACCCTTGTTTTTAATACACTTACTCTATTGTGAAAACATAAACAAATAGTTAATAATAATTTTAATATAGTTTTACTTATCCAATGACTAATTATTATGACATAATAAATGTTCAAAAATATGCCCGTCTACTTGAATACACATGTTTAGTCGTTTAACTATATTTTCCTTCACTTTCCTTAGCAGTTATTGTCTTGCATGCATCCCGTATCCTATTTTTCAATCTATTGGTGTTGTAGGGGGATTCACATAAACACGATCTTTAATGTAGCCCCACAAAAAGAAGTCTAAAGGTGTTAAGTCACATAATCGAGGGGGCCACTGAATGAATCCATCCCTACCGATCCATTTTTGTGGGTAACGTTCATTTAAAAATTCCCAAACTTCCCGGTGGTAATGAGCAGGAGCTCCGTCTTGTTGAATCCACATTTGTTCCCTTTCAAAGTTATCAGCTTCTTCAAGAAGCTGGGGTAATTCGTTTTGCAAAAAAATTAGATATCTAGGCCCGTTAAGCGGTTCGCGGAAAAAATATGGACCAATAATTCGAAAATTTAATATTCCAAATTATACATTAAGCGACCAATGGTTTTGGTTTTGAATTTCCCGGACCCAAAATGGATTAACTGTTGAATAATAATGCATGTTATGGCTGTTAACTGGTCCATTACTGCGAAAAGTAGCTTCATCAGAAAACATTATTTTGGATAAAAAATTTGGATCGGCCTCTATTGCTCCATTCATGGTGGTACAAAAGTTTACTCGTCGTTCAAAATCACGGTCTTGAAGTTTTTGGTGTAGTTCCATATGAAAGGGATGATACTTGTATTTTCTCGTGGTGCGATTAGTCATAGATTGGGATGTGTCAGATAAGTCAGCTAGTTGACGGCTGCTGACCTGGGGATTATCTTCAACATGAAGTAAAATCTCCATTTCTTTTTCCTCATTGGTAGCACTCTGGTTTACTACTTTCCGATTCGTATACTCAACGCTACCACTACCATCACACCGTTCCATTAAGCACTGAAAAGATTTTCTAGATGGTATACGTCTATTAGGGTACTTCGCTCCGTAAAGCCTTACTGCCAAAAGACAATTTTTTCCCGCCTCGCCCAGTATATAAACCATATCAAGTAATTCATTTTTAGGAAAATCCATAATTATTACCTTTATACGTCAGTTACTACAACAAATTAAACTATTTTTATTTGCTTAATAGACATCTCAAAATTTGACAATGCCTACATTTTTATTTTATCTTGGCAACTATGATGTTATAGAGTAAGTGTATTAAAAACAAGGGAAAAAATTGAAAAATTCAAAATAAATCGAAAACTATAAGTATATGACTTACTTAATAAAAGTTGGAGGGTTTTGTAAAACCTATCAGAAAAATAATAATATACAGGCGCGTGCCATTTAAAAAAATTGAGATTTTTCAATTTAAGATAGTCGAAATGCATAAATTTATTTTGAACACCCTGTAGCATCTAACTCAAATTTCTTTACATATATCTTTTTTTTCATCTCTATAGAACGCTCGTACCAATTATGAGTATTCCACCTTCAGAAACAATGGCACTACTGGCAATTTTTTACAAAACTGAAAACTATTTTTTTTTTAAATTGAAATATTAGAAAAACGATTAGGTTTAGGTATATAATATTATCAATAAAAAAGTTATGGAATTTTACGCAGAATTTAAAAATAAATTAGAAAATAGGATGTTCCATTTAAAAAAACATATGTTAATCGGCCACAATTTTTTGAAGTACCCTGTATACTCAAAAATAATTTTAAACTGTGTACCTTTCCTAAAACTATTGTATTTAATATTTTTTCGTCATTCCCGAAACAAACGAGATAATGAACTTTACTCTATCGTTGATTCACCCTGTATAAAGACAACAGCTACTGAAAACTCAAAAATTCTAAATTACTCGAAGGAATTTTGTTAATAGCAATCGGAGAAGAAAGGCGCGCACAGCGCCACCAGCCCGATCTGTTTTCTGTGCGACGCTCACGTAGTTTGTATACTATATATTGTAAAACAAATGAGGTTGGAAGCATGATTCCCACTACAAGTGAAGGGGTTAAACCAGCCATTTTGTTTTAAATAATTTCATTAAATTACGGTAAAACTAAAAAAAATATTCTATATACTATTTTTTTTTGTAAAATTTTCCGTTCTTTCACGTGGTGCTATTAGTTTCTTGATATATTTTTTATTTTTCGAAATGTTTGCGAAAAACCAAATTTTTCATTTTGTTCTCGATTTTGTAGACTTAGCTTTAAAGCCGCAAACTTTTTCTTATCGTATTCTACGTCCAAAAAACTACCTGTATATCAAAATGCAGCTTGTTAACATTTAATTTTCGTCAAAATTTCCCTCTGACGAATGGGCTATCTATGATCTTAGGTATTTTAAGAATATCCACCAGAGGTACAGGTAACGAATAAAATAATTTGACGTTTGATGTTTTTGTAATAAGTTGTGTCAAGTTGTTTTTTACTATAAAATATTCCCGGATTTGTAATCAATGAGCTGAAAATTCATGAATCTATTAATGAGCGACGAATTATTCTAAATTCTGCAGTAGCTACAACAAATTTTAAAAATGGAAGAAAAAAAAAATGCATATATACGAAATATCGTAAAGGAAATTATGAGAGAATGTCATTCTATTAAAATTAGCGTTAACAAAAATTTTTTAACCTACTTAGTGAGTATAGTAGCCGTATTGTCTACATCAGTAGTTCCCAAACTTTTTCGATTCACACCGTCCTGGTTGAAGCCAGGTTTTCCCAAGACGCCTGATGTCGATCTCTAACAAATACATTTTTACGCTTTAATGTTATATTTAGCATGATTCTCTCCCTGTCACGTTGGATGATTTGTATCTTATTTATTGTTTTCTTTTTATTGCTCACGTTTCAGCCCCATACAGCAAGATAGTGATAACTAGAGACCGGATTATATGCATTTGCATATTTTCATATGCATTTGCATATTTAGACCATTCTCACCGATTATTGTCTATTTTACCCAAAATCTAGTAATATTATTTTCCCTATATTTACAATATTTCTCGGTATTACCAGGCAATTGAATTGCTGAGGGTATTTTTAATGTCGCCGTCTGGAACCGATCTTATCGCCGGGACATTACCTGCAATAGTCTAAACATCATTAGGTTATAGTGCCAAGGGAATACCCAAAATTACGACGGTATTTTATTCCTTTGTTTCTTGGTCGAGATATTAAGTGATAAGTAGTTAGTGTCTAAGAATATTTGTTTGAGCGAGGATCAAATAAACAATTTTCTCGAAGACGAATTTTTTATTTTAAGACAAGATATCAGTTTTAACATTATTTTTGACGCGCTCGCATCAGTGTAGTCTTTTTGCAATTTTTAACGTGTTGTGTTAAAGTTTAACGTGTACCATGCCACCCGTAAAAAAAAGTGTCTCTTCGTGGGCAGCTGATTATCCTGGAACATTTACATACGACAGAAATGTTTCGTGCACAAAAAGTTTCAAATTGACCAGCATGTCAAGACAAGTCTTCATATCGCAGGATTGCAAAAAAAAAGGCCCACGACAACAATTTATAACAGCAGCAAGTAGCAGTAGCACTTCTATACCAGACGAATCAACACTGCGTAAAAATTACATACCAACAAAAAATATTTCCTGAATCTTCTGCAGATGAAAGAGTGTTTATATTTCTCTCAGATGCTGCTCCTTATATGATCAAGGCAGCCAAAGTCCTCCAAGTATTTTATCCAAATTTAATTCATGTGACGTGCTTTGCTCACGGAGTCCATCGACTCGCAATAACCCAGGCTTTGAACCTTTGTGTCAAATTGATAGTTTTATTAATGGAACGGGTGAACTTTTGCCAGAAACAATAAGTGCTAACATAGCACCCAAATTCAAATACGGCCAAGTTACCTCAGTGGATGTGAAACGGTCTTTTTCCACTTATAAAAATGTTTTAAGTGATCGAAGGCATAATCTTACTACCCAACATTTGGAACAATACCTTATTGTTTACGTGTACAAGAATACAAATGTTAAATAATTTTAAAAAATGTTAAATAATTGTTAATTAAATTTAAACATCGTCGATAACTTGTTAATTTTATGTTGATTTTGAAATAAAAAACTAAAAATTACTACTTTTATTATTATTTAATATTGCATATTTTGACCCTTTTAATGCATATTTTAAGCATTTTTCATGCATTTTTGCATGCATATTTCAAGATTTTTATGTTGCATATATTCCGGTCTTTAGTGATAACACATTGATTTAATATTAGAGAGACTTTGCAACGTTTATTTTGGCAAGCCTTTGTCGTTACCTTTAATTTAAGACCCTGTTGTTATCGTTATTTGAAGCATGCGCAGTCGTAAAATGAGGAAATTGTTTCTCTATTTACTACAATGAATTCCGAAATTATAAGAAAGCTTATTTAAGAGGTTCGTTATTGTTATCGCTGTTAAGGTAGGGTCTGTTTTTTTGTCTACTTATGTTTATAAGGTACTAAAAAATACACTAAAATTGAAATTATAATAGTTCATTATAAATCACAATAACAACAACTAATTATTGTTAGAGGTATCTTTAGCATAGCACTATATATTTGTACTTGACACGCGTCTTTTTAACTATGTTAGCATCATCATGAGCGATAACTGACTGTCGGCTCACTAATCGCTCCTGATAATGCTAATATGGTTAGCATAACCCGTGTCTAGTGGAAAAATAAATTTTAATCTAGTGGTGATAACTGCTGTGTAATGTTAGGATAATATTATTTTTATCTACATAAATGATTTTGGAAGTGAATAAAATTATTGTGTGGGTGTAGTAGAGTTAACATAGATGTAATGAAATAACACGTAGACTGAAAAGTTTTTGGTCTAGCTACTTAAAACACATTTTTTTGCAAAATTCTACTTTATTCATCGACATAATCTCCTTCAAGAGCGATGCAATCAATCCAACGCTTTTCTGACATTTCTATACCTTTCTTGTAGAAGGATTTGTGTTTACCTTCAAAATAGGCCTAAGTTTCGGCGATAACTTCTTCAATGGAGCCAAATTTCCTTCCTGCGAGCATTTTTTTGAGGTCTGCGAATAGCTTATAGTCGCTGGGGGCTAAGATGAGGAAGCAATTCGAACTTGTGACACGGTGCATTGTCTTGATGAAAGAGCACTTTTTTTTTGTTCATTTGGGGCCGTTTCTTTGCGATTTCTGCCTTCAAAGGCCCCAATAACTTTTTATAATATTCGCTATTGACGGTTTTTTTCCCTTCTCAGCATAGTCGATGAAAATTATTCCATGCGCATTCCAAAATACAGAGACCAAAATCTTCCCAGCCGACTGTTGTGTCTTTGGTCGCTACGGACGGCTTTCATCGACTGCTGTTCACTCAGCTGACTGCTGATTTGATTACCCGGTGTGTAGTGGTGGATCCATGTTTCATCCATGGTCACGTATCGCTTAAAAAAATCCTTTTTATTGCGCTTAAACAGGTCCAAACAGCGCTTAGAATCATCAACAGGTTGTTTTTGGTCCACAGTGAGCAAACGCGGTACCTATTTCGAACAGATCTTTCTCATGCCCAAATGTTCATGCAAAATATGACCAACACGTTCTTTTGATATCTTTAGGGTGTCAGCTATCTCACGCAATTTCACTTTAGGGTCATCCAAAACAATATTGTGGATTTTTTTCATGTGTTCCGGTGTAACCACCTCATTTAGGCGTCCAGAGCGTTCAGCATCATTTGTATCTGTACGACCGCGTTTAAACTCAGCATATCAGTAAATGATGAGTGATTTTTCAGGGCAGAGTCCCCATAACACTTATCAAGCCATTGCTTTGCTTGACGGTTTTTTCCATCAAAAAACAGGTTAATCAACACACCAAATTCGATTTTTGAAAATATCAAAAGTAGCGTCACTAAAACCACTGTAACTTGTAAACTAATCGTCGAAATGTCATGAAATTTTGATACGTATCGTTTGAAGGTTAGTACTTCCTAAAAGTCATATGGATTTTGTGAAAAGGGCGACATCTGTGTGTCGGACCAAAAAGTTGTCAGCCTACGTGTTAAATGAAACAAAAACTGAATCTGAAATATCATATTTCAATTACCGTATGGAACTTAAGATATTTGAAACTGAGATATTACTAATTTAAAGCTAAACTTAGTCCATTGTCAGGGGTCTTGGGGGTGGTGATCTGAGGGTCTTAGGTAGCGAGTCCTGCCGGTGGAAGTCCAAAAACTTTTCAGCCTACGTGTTACTTTTATTTAAAATTAGACACATGTTTTTAGAGGTATTATAATTTATGCAATATATGCTAATTTCAATTTATATTTTATCGTCACACATTTATATTACCTTGGAAATATGGAAGGAAGTGATGGAAATCTGCTAGATACAGTTTTGATTTAGAAATGTTTAGTATTAACCCATCAATTACTAATAATCGCAATGCTAACCATTCCCGTTCTACACATGTACAGTGGGAAATAAGTGGAAAAAACCTTAAATTTCAAAATACTTTTAAAAATTATTATTGCTAATTTACGACAAGCTTTTTTCCAATAGCGTTCACAAAAGTATAAGAACGGCCCTCAAAGTAGCCCGAACTAGAGATCACTGCGTACACGCGATTTTTGTATGGAAATGTTTCTTAGAGATAGTGAACTCTAAATTACTTATAGCGTTTTTTAATTAATCATGCAGTGGACATGAGTACATTACTGTATATATTATATTACCGATTTTTATTTCCATGAAAATGGATGTATGGTGATAGTTTTTGTTTTCCTTCCTTCAAAGAACCTCTTGTTTGTTTAGATAGTAAGTACTATGAGGTTCGATTTTCCTCAAAGAATGCCACCGAATATCACCGAATACGATTTCAGTTGATAGTCCAGTAAACCGGCGACAAAAGTGGTCATTTCAAGAAAAAATATAGTTTTTTTCAACTGTTTTTTATGTTTTTTGGGGTGCTGAATCCGAATTTTAACTTTGCTACCTCGTAAATGTTGTGAGTTTCGGATCAAATGTAAAAAACAGCGAAAAAAATGTTTTTTTTTTAATTTTCCGCTTATAACTTGAAAATTACGCACTTTTCGATAAAAGCATTCCCATGCAGAAATAAACTATAAATAACATACATAGATAAATTTCCAACAAACTGTGTTCTATAGGTTTTTTGCCCGATGAACGGTTTAGCCGCAAGAGGACTTTGAAATTTAGTGAATTTCGGACATAGCGCTAAGCCAAGAGCGATATTCTTATTTAAAACAATTTAGGTAGTTGATATTTAGAAAAGTTATTAACCTACATTTGTGACCAGAAATTAAAGCTCCGGGCGAGAAATGAGGGAGTTGCTTTGGTTTAGCGCCACGCCCGAAGTTTCACTAAATATCAATGCGCTCTAGGGGCTAAACCGTTTGTCTAACAAAAAATCTACAGAATATAATTTGTAGGACATACAATGTAGTTTATTTTTATATCGAATACTTATCTCGAAAATGGCGCAGTTTTCAAGTTATAAGCGAAATACTATAAAAAGAGAGTTTTTTGCATTTTACTCGAAACTCACAAAATCGCATTCGGTGATATTTGGTGGCGTTCTTTGCGGGAAATCGAATCTCATAGTACCTGCTATCTAAGCAAACAAGAGGTTCTTTGGAGGCTAGTGGAGCTAGTTTTCAAAACTTAAGGAACAAAAATTCATCATATAATCACCATACTTCCATTTTTATGGAAGTAAAAATCGGTAATATAATTTATACGGTAATGTACTCATGTTCGCTGCATGATTGCTTAATTTTGACGAGTTCTGTAAAGAATGAAAACCACTAAAAAATATAATAAGCAATTTAGAGTTCACTATCTATAAAGAACATTTCCATATAAAAATCGTGTGTTAGCAGTGATCTGTGATTCCTACCGCAAGTATTACATTATATATATTTTTGAATCCGTGTTTTTACAAGCTTTCATTTGACACCCCACTCGATGACTTGGTGAAAAATTTGTTTTCCAATTCCCCCCAAAACTAACCCCTTAAGTCAAAATTAATCTTTCAAAACTACACGGTTCTGATGAGGCTATCAATTCCTATATTAGTACCAAATTTTAACTTTCTATGTCAAATAGTTTCGGAGAAAATCGGGTGTGACAGAGACAGACAGACGGACGGACGAACGGACAGACACCGAAGTGATCTTATAAGTGTTCCGTACGAAACACTAAAAACCTTTTTATTGAAGGTGTACACTAACTTAACCCAACTTCCTTTTGTTTTTAGTGTTCCGTACGGAATACTTATAAGATGACTTCGGTGTCTGTCTGTCTGTCTGTCTGTCACAACCGATTTTCTCCGAAAATATTTGTCATAGATAGTGTTGTTGGCCTCATGAGAGCGGTGTAGTTTTGAAATTTAAATTTTGACTTAAGGGGTTAGTTTTGGGGGGGTGAAATCAGAAGTGAAAAAAAAAAATTGTATTACTTTCCTTTGTATTATTCTCCACGGGGTGTAGATTAACCGAAAATTATCACGAGCGCATTACCTTTAATAATTTATCTGGGATATAAAAAAAAACAAAAATTTCAAGGTCGTCAGTTTTCAGTAAAGATTGAAAACAAACTTTGTTGAAAACTCATTTGGGGTGTGTTTTGTGAAGTCACTGATCATTTTGTACCTCCGTAATATTTTTTTTTATAAAAGCAATCAACGTACGGAACACTAACTGCGCAAATTTAACTAGCACTCGACCGGTTATTATTTTTTAATGTGATGCTGCCACAAACTATGAAAGTTAAAATTTAAGGTATTTTGCATAGTTTTGATGATGAGTATAAGTAAATTTGTTAATTGGGTCAACTAAATAATTTTTGGGTTTTAAATGGTAGATGTGCAGGTCATTTTTTTGAAGTTCTTATTTCACTGTAATCAGGTAAATTCATGCAAAGATTATATAGCTTATTAAATTATGGTCCAATTCATTTCGGCCTTCTTAGCACACTTTCGATTTGTCGGTTCATTTATAAAATAAAAAAAAGAAAAAATCGCAAAAATAACACAAAAACGAAACTAGAAAAAAACGAGGTGATGTTCACTTCTCTACTTCGTTAATATAATGAGACAGCATAAGGGAGTGCTTGTTTTAAAGATTGCAAAATCTTTTTTATGTGCAATTCTTTCGCATTTATATTGCGCCTGCTTTCAATAACGATAACGATATGTCTTAAATCTTTTGGTTTTGCTCTGTAATATGTGCTTTTATCTCCCAAAAGTTGGTCATGCGAGTCAACAACGTAAAATATTTCGGTAATTAGTTTCTTTGTCACTTTCAATTTTAGTTTTGTCTGTTTCGGAATGTCTTTCTATATGTTTTCGATGACTTCGATATATTTTGCACGAGCCAAAGATCACAGAAAATATAGCCGAAGATGACGCGCATATTATTCCCTTTTATTGTTGCATATAACCTCTACTTGTGCGGCATCTCTAAGAATCTCAATGAGGCACATTTTACAGATCCGGCGGTAGCCAGCCTGCGTCGTTTTGCTGCAACGTTTTGTTCGACTTCTTTGTCTTTCTGTAGGGATAGCTCTGTGGGCTTGTTCTAGTCTGTAAGACCTTGTTATATTGTAAGGTCATCTGGATGATGTTTCAAATTAAGTGTCTATGAACAAAGGTATTATGTTGTTTTCTCAAATCTGCTTTTTAATTGTTTTGGTATAACTTCAATTTATTTGTTAGTCCTGTGTGATTATTTTCATGATTAATTTTTAGATTTGGCACAATTGATTTGTCATTCCCCAGCTCTGCCTTATCCTCTTTCCTATATCGTAACACTATTACAGAATTATTCCAGTCGTGGAATAACTTCCATTCGTCTAAACATTTGTTTAGTAATATCTTAAGAAATTGTATTGAAGATTTCACTCCGTATTTTGAAAATTCGAGAATTTTTGTGTCTTCTGAAGGATGATTTAATTTTATTTCCTCAGTTGTCTTTCTTATCTCATTTGTTTCTTTGGAACCGGTGTTTATTATGTGTTTTCTTTTTTCCTCTGTTTGGTTTTTACTGTTCAGGTTGTGATAATAATTTTTTGTTTGAATGATTTCTTCTGTAAGTTGTTTCTGTTTCGTCTTCCCTTTTTAGTTATTATTGCCGTTTGTGTTTAATTTACTTCGTATTACTTTTAAAGTTTTTTTGTTAATTGTCTTTTTTTCTATTTTCTCTGCGTTTTTTAGGATGTCTTCTTTTATCTCCTTTCTTATAATTTTATTGAATTTGGTGTATTTCATAGGGTCTTCTTTGCCTTGGCTCACTAGTTCTCTCTTTTTTTCTTTGTTTATTTAGTAGTGTTGCTAAAATTTTGTTTTATTTGTTACTTTTAGTTATTTAGCAGATTTTTAGTGTACCGTACGGAACACTTATAAGATCACTTCTGTGTCTGTCTGTCTGTCTGTCACACCCGATTTTCTCCGAAACTATTTGACATAGAAAGTTGAAATTTGGTACTAATATAGGATTTGATGGTGTCATCAGAACCGTGTAGTTTGAAAGTTAAATTTTGACTTAAGGGGTTAGTTTTGAGGGGTGAAATTGGAAGTGAAAAAAAAATTTTTTTACTAGGTCATCGAGTGTGGTGCCAAATGAAAGCTTGTAAAAACACGAGTAATATATATATATATATATATATATATATATATATATACATACATATATATATATATATATATATATATATATATATATATATATATATATATATATATATATATATATATATATATATATATAGAACCGACCTAGATGGTCTCAGTAACATTTATAGTTTCCTCCTCTCTTGTGATAAATCAACACCACACGATAATTCCCTGTCTTTAAGTGTTTTATGATCCATCTGAATTGAAATAGTAGTCATTTCTCTCTTAGCTGTGTAACTTCCAGGGTTTTCTTTCCTCCTTCCTCTCTTTGTTTACGGGTCTCTTTGATCCTGGGTTCCACAGATTCCTTCCACTTTATCTGGGCCATTTTGTGCACTTATTGATTACTGTCCTCCTTCCATTGACAGTGTCTAGCGTCACCCCTTCATTACCTCCTGGTACTTTCAATCTTCATATATTTCTGCAAACAATCTCTTCCTCCAGTCATATATCAACAATAAATTAACAAATTAATAATTAATATAATAGACGATCTTCCTCTTTGTTGATCCCATTATTCTCTCTCTTGCTCACCCTTTACCTAAAATTAGGTTATAATTTTTCCTATCCTCGGTTCCATACCGGTTCTTGATCGCTCAATTGGCTATCTCTTTCTTGCTTTAAAGATCCATACATGCACTTCCCAATTTTGATCGGTTTCCTTCCGGGTGTCGACCCTTCTTCTGGTTAATTGAGTTTTCTTAATAAGCCCCTTATCTCTGTCGGTCAGCTGCCTCCTGTCGTCTTTGTCATTTGTTTCCCATATGGCGGTGGCCATGGGTGGTTGTCTCAGGTCAAGTAATTAACAATGTTTTTCAACATCCAAGGTTCTCAATCACATCCATGTTTTAAATCTGGTTTTTGTAATTTTATCTACTGTGTTATAGTGTGTATTTTATGGATTAACCAACGTTTTTATGTATAAGCTACCTACGGCCATTCAGGCTAACTCAACTTCACACTACTCATGTGAGTTTTTGACTTTATTATGATTAATATCTTATTCTTATTCTACACTTATTTTATTAATTATAACAACTTAATTACAACATCATTAATTTAAATTTGTCTCAAACACTATCAGTGAATATGTTTTGTTCTCCTTTTCAGTTCTTGCCCTGAAGAAGGTCCCAATCTAGGACCGAAATATTGGCTTAATGAAAATTGTGTGATCTCCTATCACGCCCGTTTTTGTCGAGTTCCCCAACTAAGATTTTATTCTTAAGAATTTTGGTAGATACGGCAATCTTTTGCTTTCTTTCTTTATTCTATATATATATATATATATATATATATATATATATATATATATATATATATATATATATATATAATGTAATACTTGCTCACACTTTTCTTTGTATTATTTTTAAAAATCGCGAAAAATCGCTGTCCCCCTACCTTATCTCGAAGAGTACTGATCAAAAAATTTTGAAAAAATTCTGGAATATTCTCCACGGGGTATAGATTGAATGAAAATTGTTACGAGTGCATTACCTTTAATAATTTATCTGGTATATAAAAAAAAACAAAAATTTCAGTTTTCAGTAAAGATTGGAAACAAACTTTGTTGAAAATTCATTAGGGGTGTGTTTTGTGAAGTCACTGATCATTTTATACCACCGTAACAACATTTTTTATTTTAAAAGGAATTAACGTACAGAACCCTAATTGTGCAAGTTTAACTTGCGCTTGACCGGTTATTTAAATTTAATAGTTGTATCAAGTTTTTTTTTCGAATTTTACTATATAATATGCTTCTTCTTAGTTTTACTTTTTCTTTCTCTATGTATTTATTTTTATATTTCGTCCCTCTTACCGTTCTGTCATGACTACTCATTAGGAATAAAATCTTAATTCTTTGTTATATTTAGGGCTCTATATATCCATTTTCGATTTTTCGTCTTGTTGAAAATGTATTCATTGTTTAAGAATTTGTCTTACGGTGGTATCTAACTGATGTTTGGCTTCTTTCATTTCTTTGACATGTGCCAAAGTATCCCACTGATTTCTCATTATATCCTTTCTTCCATACCTCGGCATTGGAATCTCCAATTTTTTGTATACTACTGCTGCTATTATATCTTGGTAGAACTAGTCAGCTTCCTGCTTTTAGTATTTCGGTGTTGGTGCATATTCCTAACATATTTTGAGTTTATGTCTCTTGGAGATTTGTAATATCAGAGATGCTACTCCGGGTGAAATGGATCATATTTGTTTTATATACTACGGTAGAAGGTGTCTTCAGATGCTAGTTATGTATATTGTATTTCTTTCTCTCTTTTATATCATATAATTCTTCTACATCCAGCTTTTGGTCTTCAATCTTAGTTTTTATTTCCACTAGGTGTTTTTCAGTTCTGATAGTCTGTACATTGTACGTAGCTACAGTAATGTTTGTTTGGCAGCCTTTCCATACACTGTGATTCTTAGCACCCTCAGGTTACTGGTAGGATTTACCGGTGCATACTCAATTGCTTTTAAATGGATTGTTTGGTTTTTGGTCGTATCTCGACATGCTGATTGGTTAACGAGTGGGTTTTGGGATATTAAAGGAATCTGGTATGAAGATAAGTGAAATCTTGGTTTGGGTTATGATTTCCTTATGAGTTAACGGATTTGGAAAGCTTTTTTTTTTTTTTTATTGGTCTAGCACACGTGCTGCAGGGAAGTCCCTAAAGCGCTCCAGGAGCGGCACGAGTGCGGAAAAAAAAAAAGCGATTCACGTTGTTCTTGAATCGCTGTAAATTGTACTCGGTGGGAAATACAGCGCTGGGCAAATTATTCCAAAGGGATGACGTTCTCCATATAAAAGATTGCTTGAAAAGCGTCGTACGCGGAGTAACAAGCTGAACCTCATACGGATGCGAAGCACCAGCGCGACGTGTATTATTAACATGCACCGCTTTGGGAGGAATTAAGCGGGCTACATCCTTCGAACACTTTCCATGAAAATACTTGTAGAACAGACTCAAGTATATAGCTAAGAGCGTCGCCTCAGGAAGGGTCGCTAGTTTCTGAAACAGCTTTATTCTTTATTGGTATTGTAGATATTATGTAGAACTAGTGTTATTTTATGTATTAAAAATTACTAAAATACTGATAAAATTATTGATATACTATATATATATATATATATATATATATATATATATATATATATATATATATATATATATATATATTTATATATTAATAAGTATCGAAGGCGACCCTGGTCTACTCGAAGCCTTATTTGCTACCTCCGCGATAACACCTGCTGCTCTGTAATTATAAAATAAGATAATAGTACATTTTTAATTTATTTTTTCAATGTGTAATTAATGTATTACCGATTTACTCCCTGGCTGAACTTGGAGGAAAATATTTTAAATTTAAAAGTTTGGACCCATTTACCTAATCACAGACAAGGGTGACAAGCATAAAATATTAGAAATATAACGGGTGTGACTGGATTAATAAACATATCTTAAGAACGGCACAGAACAGGTAAACTAATTTTACTTTTTTTTTATTTTAGACAAAACTTCTATTAATTGATCCAAACTGGGGCATAGACGAAAACTTTTTTACACAAAGAGATCAAGTACAAGAGTTTGTCAAATATGTTATAAAGGAATTACTAACTACTCAGAACAAACCGATACTTATTACCATTAAAATACAATTCTATTTTTTCTGCAATCTAGAACACCTGGATTTATTTATTAAAATGGAGAGAAAAACTTTAGAAAATAAAGTGGTATCTCTAAAAGACGACATTTTTAAGACGACAGACACCGATGACGAGAATAAGTTGGATTTGTTGTTGAAAAAAATTGTTTATTACATAACGATAATTACTGGGTTAGGTAATCCAATAAACTCAAAAGTAAGTTCTTTCATCTTTTTTAATATTATTTCACATAAGGTAACATTACACAACGTAATTTTAAAACTGCTGTGAGAAATAATACCATAGCTCACGCCTGTGATCGTTATTGCCGTGGTAATCGTTGACAACTACTAAGTTGCGCCCTGTCTTTGAAATCTTATAACACTAGAGGACAATAAAAACACAACTATGGAATCATGTAAAAAATACACTAAATTTCCGTTGTTTTTTTATGTACTAGGATATTTTAACTGTATCCTAAATTAAAACAATTTTGTCAGTTTTAATTCGAATGGTTGTTTTAGAATTTTTACCTGTGTATATTTGTTTGTTTCAAAATGACTAAACAAACTTTTCAATATCCAGGACATATTTTATTTGTACAGGTTGGCTCAAAAGAACTTTGCAACACAAAATGCATTTTGAAATGATATATCCGGAATTCTAGGCAGTATATGCGAGTATATTTCGACGCCGTGCTGTTTATATTATGTTTAATAATAAAGAATAAGGAAATGAGGAATATATATATATATATATATATATATATATATATATATATATATATATATATATATATATATATATATATATATATTGTAGGATTAATATCAAAGCCGGAATATTATAATCGTACTAGTAATATAGACTTACGAGTTATTGTCAATAGACCCCAAATCCTACAATTTTACGGAATAGTTTCATTACTATTATAATTTTACTGGATACACTTAGAAAAATTATACTAATCCTAGGAAGATTATGAATAGTAGCTAAGCGAGGGTGGTGAGGTGCCGACGCGCGCTTTGCTTGGGTAATTCTCCGACGCAGGCACAAGCCGCCACCAGCTGGTCGTACCGTCAGCCATTTGCAAAACAAAACAGGTGGACCTTGAAGCGTACTCGCAAATGCTAGTGTTTATTTTATATTTAAGTGATATTTTGTGAATTATTCGAACTGATTTCTTTACAGTGAGTGACGTTGAATATTCAGAAGTGTTATAAACCCACATACATCGACATCGAATGGCAGTAAGTGTGAGATTGTGGCAACTGAAGAATTCTACATAGAGCTAAAAAAAAAAAAACGGTCAAGTGCAAGTTGAACTTGCGCAATTAGTGTTCCGTACGTTGACTGCTTTTAATATAAAAAATTTTGTTACGGAGGTATAAATGATCAGTGACTTCACAAAACACATCCCAAATCAGTTTTCAACAAAGTTTCGAATCTTTACTGAAAACTGATAACCGTGAAATTTTTTTTTTATATAATTAAATTATTACACTCGTGATAATTTTCGTTCAACCTACACCCCGTGGAGAATATTCCAGAATTTTTTTTTTCAAAATTTTTTGATCAGTACTTTTCCAGATAAGGGGGGACACCGATTTTTCGCGATTTTTTAAAAATAATACAAAGAAAAGTGTGCGCAAGTATTACCTTATATCATATATATATATATATATATATATATATATATATATATATATATATATATTATTCGGGTTTTCACAAGCTTTCATTTGACACCACACTCGATGACCTATTAAAAAAAATTTTTCACTTCCGATTTCATCCCTTAAAACTAACCCCTTAGGTCTAAATTTAACTTTCAAAACTATACGTCTCTGATGGCGCCATCAATTCCTATATTAATACCAAATTTCAACTGTCTATGACAAATAGTTTCGGAGAAAATCGGGTGTGACAGACAGACAGACAGACAGATGGACAGATAGACACCGAAGTCATCTTATAAGTGTTCTGTACGGAACAGTAAAAAGTATTACAAAGGTCAGTCTAATAAAACTAAAAAATCAGAATAGACATTAACGAGAATAAAGGAATGATAAACCTATTAGAAGAATACACATCGGGGAAAAATACGTCAACGAACTACTAATCAGCAATATTATCATGCGATGAAATATGACCTTCTGGATGTAAATAAAGAAAAAATATTAATAATGAAGCGTAAAACTGTCTTATTACCTGTAAGGCAGATTATTCCGAGTGAAAATTATTACGATCTTTTACTAAAACACATGTAGTTAACGGGCACTTGGCGGTCCAGATAAAATGATTCATGTTTTGAAAGAAAAGTTTGTTGTGCCGGTGTTTGCAGTTAAAATTTTCATAAATTTATGTCCAACTTGTATGAGCAAGAAAAATTTCTCATAATCAGGCATCGTCATTCGACTTTTGGTAACAAACGATTTTAATAGAAGAGGACAAATTGATCTCATAGATCTTCAGTCAGCTCCTGAGGAGGATTTCCAATGACTTTTAAAGCCTCCTAGAGCTGTTAAAACCTAAACGCTGTTGAAGACCGAAAATTTTTTTTGGTGGTAGGTTGTCCTCACATTTTACAAAGCGATAACAGGTGGGAATTTATCGCCACTGTACTTAAAGAAGAAATGAGCTTATGGCTGGTATTTGCAAAATAATTGATGGATGACCATTCTATCCACAAAGTCAAGGGAGCGTGGAACGCTGCAACCAAGATGTTGAAAATATGCTGCGAGCGTGGATGAAAGATGACTCAACTAACTGGTTCATGAGCTGTTATTTTGTGCAGTTTCAAAAAAATACATCGCATAATAGATAGAATAAAGCTTTGTTTGGTTATGGCTCTCAGTTATTGTGTAACTTGTGTACGCGAGAAGTATTGATTATTGAGGAAATATTACCATCTCGTAAAAATTTTAAAAAAATAACAGAAAAAATGGTAATGAGTTCGCCAAAAAATTCAAAGAGATCGAGGTTGATACTACGGTATTGGTCGAGGCTCCCAAAGTTGACCGTGGCCGTTAGATAGCAAGAACGATGTAGGAATAGTCACAGAAAAACTAAATGGACTATATCGTGTGGGCACTTCAGCTGGAGTCATTATGGATTGGCTGCCAAGATATGGTATTCAACCCTCCCCAGGAGCAAAGCCAAACAATGAAATTCCTGATATAATTTTTGATTATATATTATATTATAATTAGTGTTCCGTACGGAACACTTATAAGATGACTTCGGTATCTGTCTGTCTGTCTGTCTATCTGTCACACCCGATTTTCTCCGAAACTATTTGACATAGAAAGTTGAAATTTGGTAATAATATAGGAATTGATAGCCTCATCAGAGCCATGTAGTTTTGAGAATTAAATTTTGAGTTAAGGGGTTAGTTTTGGGGGGTGAAATCGGAAGTGAAAAAAAAAATTTTTTTCTAGGTCATCGAGTGTGGTGTCAAATGAAAGCTTGTGAAAACACGAGTAAAATATATATATATATATATATATATATATATATATATATATATATATATATATATATATAATGTAATACTTGCGCGCACTTTTCTTTGTACTCGTATTATTTTTAAAAAATCGCGAAAAATCGCTGTTCCCCCGCCTTATCTCGAAAAGGACTAATTAAAAAATTTTGAAAAAAATTCTGGAATATTCTCCACGGGGTGTAGATTGAACGAAAATTATCACGAGTGCATTACCTTTAATAATTTATCTGGTATATAAAAAAAAACAAAAATTTCAAGGTCATCAGATTTCAGTAAAGATTGGAAACAAACTTTGTTGAAAACTCATTTGGGGTGTGTTTTGTGAAGTCACTGATTATTTTATACCTCTGTAACAAAATTTTTTACTTTAAAAGCAATCAACGTACGGAACACTAATTGCGCAAGTTCAACTTGCACTTGACCGATTATTTTTCTGTTAAGGATATCAGAAGCGTCACATGGCCAGTGATTTAAACTGTGCAACTACAAGATTACAAAAGTTCAGTGCAGAAATATGCATGTAAAAAAAACAAAGTTTTGTGCAATTCCAAATGCCATAATTCTGGTTGCAAAAATAAATAGACCATTTGGAAATATTTTTTATTCTGGAAACAATGGTTTTATATTTTTATTGGCGATTGGATTTCATTGTTACTGATCAACCATACACTAAATATTACACTTTTATACAGAACATTATTTTAAAAGTAGTGTTATATTCGTCTTTACTTGTTTGTTAGAAGATTAATTTTCAACTATTTAATATTCGTAGTCCGCTACATATGAAAAAACTTAACAATTTGTCAGTGAGATATTTTCCACGCCCAAAAATTCTTATTAAACTTTACATTTCAAAATCCTGTCTTTTGCTTACTAACTCTGTCGTTCAACTCTATAACAAAAATGACTTTGAAAATGAACCTATCAACGACAGTTTCACAATCTTACTATCACGCCCTATTCAGTTATATTGTCAAAAACCGGCCAAGCGCAAATCGTTCTTGGGCAATTCGTGTTCCATACGATGCTTGCTTTTAAAATAAAATAAAATCCTGTCCTAGGCTAAGTTAATTAGGTCCCTGATATGTATATATGTTAAGATCCAATATATATTTTTACGTTTTTTCTTAGTCAATAATGTATAATAGTTATAGTATCTTAGCTACCTAATAGCCAATAAATCAATCTAGCTCAATCTAGTGATAAAAATTTAAAACAAATATTTACTACCTGTAAATTTGGCTGACAGGTTAAGAAGGTCTCTTTTTTAGTGTTCCGTACCTTTACTTATAAAATGACTTCGGTGTATGTCCGTCTGTCTGTCTGTCCGTCTGTCAGCCTGCCCGTCTGTCTGTCTATCGCACCCGATTTTCTCCGAAACTATTTGTCATAGAATGTTCAAATTTGGTAATAATATAGGAATTGATGGCCTTATCAGAACCGTGTAGTTTTGACAGTTAAATTTTGACTTAAAGGGTTAGTTTTGGGGGGTGAAATTGGAAGTGCAAAAGAAATTTTTTAACTAGATCATCGAGTATGGTGTCAAATGAAAGCTTGTGAAAACACGAGTAAATATATATATATATATATATATATATATATATATATATATATATATATATATATAAATGTAATACTTGCGCACACTTTTCTCTGTATTATTTTTAAAACAATCGCGAAAAATCGCTGTCCCCCCCCCTTATCTTGAAAAGTGCCGATCAAAAAATTTGAAAAAGTTCTGGAATATTTTTCACGGGGTGTAGATTGAAAATTATCGCGAGTGTACCTTTAATAATATATCTGGTATATAAAGAAAACAAAAATTTCAAGGTCATCAGTTTTTAGTAAAGATTGGAAACAAACTTGGTTAAAAACTCATTTGGGGTGTGTTTTGTAAAGTCACTAATCATTTTATACCTCCGTAACAAAATTTTTTATTTTAAAAGCAATCAACGTACGGGACACTAATTGCGCAAGTTCAACTTGCACTTGACCAGTTATTTTAAATAATACTCTTTTGGGAGATTAACTTTTTACTGAGTACATTGAAATCTCGATAATTTGCTTATGGTAATATGTGCTTCCGAGGTCGTTGATTCCTGTAAAAATAGTTATTTTAGCAAACATTTTGGCCAATTTTGGTTATTTTCCGCTGTTTTCTTATAGCTTTTTCAGCCGATAATGGTTTAACAATATTATTTTAAAATACTTAATAATAGATACTATAATAATTTTGGTAAAAATTAATCTAGTTTTCAATAAATGGCCAATTTTCAATTTATTTAAAAAAATTTTATTTCTTTGTTTTTAATTGAAATTTATCAAGTGGGAATTATTTGAAGATAGTAATCTACTAGTATGAGGTATATACCAATGGATAATGTTATTTTGTTCGAAATAACTTTTGTTTGGAGTAACTGGCCATTTTACTGGACCATTTTGTTTCTTTGTTTATAAATTTTTATTAATGTGCAAAATAAATTGCATTCTTCAAGTGGATTTTATATTTATTAAAAAATCCTTTTTATCTCGCTCCAAACAGCGCTTAAAATCATTAACGTGTTTGCTTTTGATCCACTGTGATCAAACGCCTTACCTATTTCGCACAGAGCTTTCTCATGTCCAAATATTCATGCAAAATATGACCAACACATCCTTTCATATCTTTAGGATGTCAATTTCACTTTACGGTGATCTAAAACAATTTTGTGGATCTTTTTGATGTTTTCCGGTGTAACCACCTCATTTGAGCATCTGTACGACCGCGTATAAATTCAGCATACCAGTAAATGATGAATGGTTTTCCAGAGGCAAAGTCCTTGTAACACTTACCAAGTCATTGCTTTGCTTGAACGGTATGTTTTCCCATCAAGAAACAGTGTTTAATTAACACATGTGTCAGATCAAAAACTTTTCAGCATATATATATATATATATATATATATATATATATATATATATATATATATATATATATATATATATATGATACACTATATTATCCAAAAAATAATAGATATTCGCTTGTAAAATACAATTTTTCGCACATTTATAAAAAAAGAAACAAAACTGATCAAAAAATAGTTAATTACTATAAAAATTTATTCCGAACAAAATAATATTCATTTTTGTATACCTGTTACAAGTAGATTATTAGCTTCAAAAACATCCCATTTGGTATATTTCAATTAAAAAACAAAGAAATAAAATTTTTGAATGAATTGGTCATTTATTGAAAACTAGACTAATTTTTGCCAAAATTATTATAGTATATGTTATTTACTACCTTAAAATAATATTGTTGAACTAAAAATTCCTTGTTCTTTTGTCATCAGCTAAAAAAACTATAAAAAAGCTAAAAATAACTGAAATTGGCCAATAGCTTAAAATCCTTAACATTTTCGCTAGATAAAAGCTGAAGCGTCTGACGAGTTAATGCAATATCTTAAAAATTGAAAGGCAGCCGGAATTTTGAGTTGTACAGTGGGACTTCGTCCCACCGTGCATTGTCCCGAAACTTACCGACTCATTTTGCAAAATGCATTTTCTCATATCTTTCATATCCCCTAAAAAAGAACCAGTACCAAAGTGTGATGTTTGCAATTCCACCCTGACGGTCAAGCACATCTTTGAGGCAAACCACCCCTCTCATTTGAGAAACAAGTATAACATCCCACCTTCAATTAAACAGAACATTGATCAATTCTCATCAATCAAAGAAAATATTCATAAATACTTAAAAGGCCTAAAAATATCTATATAATCATTTAATGTGTGGCGCTAAATGACCTTAGCTGTCGATGCGCTTTGACCAATTAAGAACAACAACAACAACAACAACAACAAAATGCATTTTCTGTTCTTGTTACGTAAATATTTATTTATTATTGCAGTTATTTTTTATTTGTGCCTGGATCGGAGCTATCAGCTATCTAACTTAATCGGAAATAATAAGTGTTAGAAATGAACCCACATTTACGTTTAGGAGGGTTTTTCCAAAGAACAAGGTTCTGCACTTTAAGCGGGAATTGGAGGGCATTGACTGGTCTACTGTTTATGATGCTGGTACTGTGGATGGGGCATACAGCTCACTTCTGAGTTTGTTCTTGAATTATTTCGTCAAAATCTTTCCAATAAAGGAATGTAATGAAAATAAGTGTAAAAACGGTTGGATAACGAATGGCATTAGGATATCTTGTAAACGAAAGCGAGAGCTTTTATTTATATAAATTTCAATACTATATTTCTAATGCCAACGACGGTTCCCGAGGACTTTTCTGTAATCAAATCTCTAAAAAATAAAAAATCAGTTGGAGATGATAATTTACCATAAATATACTTAAAGAAACTGCAGAAATAATATCTGAGCCACTGTCGTTTATAATTAATTTGTGTCTTGAGCAGGATATATATCCTGATCTCCTAAAAAATGCCATTATAAAGTCAATCCATAAGAAAGGGGCAGCAAATGATGAGAAAAACTACAGACCGATATCTCTGCTGTCTAATGTTGGAAAGATCTTTGAGAGGATTATTAATGGGAGATTTCTTGGATTCTTGGAGAGGCACTCGATGATTGCATCCAATCAAAACGGTTTTATAAAGGGAAAGTCCACCATAAGAGCCATTTATCAGGCATTGTCGAATGTTCACTAAATAGCGGAAAGATAACTATGGTATTGTGTATTGATCTGTCAAAGGCCTTTGATAGCGTCAATCATAAGACTTTGTGCATAAAATTGGAACACCTGGGTATTAGGGGAAATGCATTAAAGGTAATCGCCTCCTACTTGAATAATCGCACTCAGCAAGTGATGGAGACTGATAATTGTGGCAGGTCTTTTCTTTCAGACAGGCTCGCTGTTACGAGGGGTGTACCTCAGGGGTCTATTTTAGGCCCGCTGCTTTATATACTTTATACAAACGAATTGCCTAACATTACAGGAAAGTTTACAGTTCTATATGCGGACGACATAACCTTGATCTTTAGTGGTGACACTCCACAGTCGCTGATGTGGGGAGAGCCTGTGAAATTCTAGATCGTTATTTTACAACCCATGACCTTCTATTGAATGTTTCAAAAAACACAGTGTCTGGTTTTTGGCAGAAGGGTTGATCATTTTCTCACGTTTCCCTACAAGGGTAGCGATATTCAAACATCTCAGCATCTGTCTCTGCTGGGCGTCAATATTGATGCTAAACTTGATTGGAGACAGCATGTAGAGAATGTCGCGGCTGGTCGCTCCAAATATTGTTATGCACTGAGAATCTTATCAAATAATGTGGGCGTTGATGCTGCCTTGACGGCCTATTACGCTTACGTGCAGTCCAGGTTCAGGTATGGTTTGATTTTTTGGGGAAATTCTCCCCAAGTAGACAAATTTTTTAAATTACAAAAAAAATGTATCAGAGCTACTTTTAAGATGCATTATCGTGGAAGCTGTAGGAATGTCTTTGTCAGTAAATCCCTTTTAACTTTAACTAGTATGTATATATTGGACTCCTTTATGTTTGTTCGTATTAACAAGGATTTCTTTGAAAATGCGCAAAACAGACATAATTATGAAACTAGATATAAAACAGATCTTGTAATTGAGAAGTGTAATTTTAGTTATATCCAAAGAGGTGTACAATATTCTTCCGTTAAAATATTTAATAGTTTTCCAGAGATCGTTCGAAAATTACCGCAAGTAAGAGCCAAAACAAAGATACGGAAGTTTTTATTATCAAAAGCTTGTTATACTATAGACAGTTTCTTTAGTGATTCAGACAGACTTAACTTATGAATAAAAATGTTAATTTTATTGCTACTTGTTAAGGATGCTTTTCATCTTCCGTTGACTGTCTTTAATGATGTCTTCTGAGCCTTTTGTTTTTGTCATAAACATATGTATGTGTTTTGTGAATGTCCTTTTATCTTTTTGTTCTTTGTACAATGTTCCATACCATTTTGTGTTTATAACTATTGTTATTCTTGGAACTAATAAATGATTATTATTATTATTATTATTGGATTGGGATACAAACTCAACTTAACTAGGACCAGTAACTCAACAGTAAGCTCTCTATTTTATGTTTAGGTATACGAGGAGGCTTGTGTGGCCTTAAAAAGCATAATGGATGAAGAAGAATTGAAAGAATTTGTTATGGCGTCGAAAGATATAAAAGAGGATAGATTGGAGTACGTTAGCAGAGTTGTAGCTGGAATAAGATTATTTAATCGGGATTGTGAAAAAGGAGGCGAAGGAATAGAAAATCGTAAGTATTTTATTTAATTTTTTTTTATGGGTCTAGCACACGTGCTACAGGGAAGTCCCTAAAGCGCTACAGGAGCGACACGTGTGCGGAGAAAGCGATTCACGTTGTTCTTAAATCGCTGTAAATTGTACTCGGTGGGAAACACAGTCCTGGGCAAATTATTCCAAAGGATGATGTTCTCCATATAAATGACTGCTTGAAAAGGGTTGTACGAGAAGTCACAAGCTGAACCTCATACGGATGTGAAGTATTAGCGTGGCGTGTACCTTTAACATGCACCGCTCTGGGAGGAATTAAACGGGCCACATCCTTTGAGCACTTTACATGAAAATACTTGTAGAATAGGCTCAAGTCGCCGACCGTTCTTCGATGTTCCAGCGAATCAAGGCCACCTGTCAGTTCCGGGTCTCCAGTCAGACGAACAGCTCTTCTCTGAATAGAATCCAACAAATGCAGTGTATGTTTGGGAGCGGAGCCCCAAACATGGGAGCAGTATTCCATAGTTGGTCGAATTTGAGCTTTGTAAAAAATTTACAGTTGTTGTGAAGTGTAAAGCTTTCTGGTTCGAAATAATATTCCCAACTTCTGAGAAGCTCTCCTTACTATGCCTGCCACATGTTCATGCCAGGACATATTTGCTCCCAAATTAACGCTCAACAAATTGAGTGACGATGTTAGAGGAATGGAGTGCCCCGACATAACTATCTCGAGTTCAGCAACGTTAACTTTTTTAGAAAAAACTGCCGCCTGGGTTTTAGTAGCGTTAAATTCCGCTTGGTTACTGTCACCCCAAGATAGAATTTCTTCCAGGTCTTTGTTAAGTTGAATGACTTCCTGCTGTCTGCGGATATTCGTCTGAGTAGCCGATGTCCGAGCGTTCAAAGTGAATGAAGAGATAAGTGTACTGTCATTTGCAAAGCTGTAGATGGGATTCTCGCTCTTTTCCAGCAGATCGTTAATATAAATGTAAAGTATTAAAAGTATGGCCTACTAGAAAGCGGAGCGATGTTTATCAAGCAATCTTGTCTGTTGATTCCTTTTTATATTGTAAAATTCTAAATAGTGGTCGTTTGCTTGTGGATTATGACTCATGTATTGTCTATGATGCTTTAAAATTCTGATTTAAACCACTGTAGTGGTTTAAATCATTTTTCAAAAAATTGTAATCCACAGTTGAATGCAACGTGGAATGTAGTTAAATGTCCTATTTATAAAACTAAGTTGGATGCTTTGAAAACATCTCTTGCATCTAAAATATAGCAATCAAGTGATGGCTTGCGGTTGAGAGCATTGCGGCGCAAACTTAAAGAATTTTCTATTTATTATCAGAATGTACGTGGTTTGAAAACTAAAACACATGACCTTCTTAATGCTTCCTATCTTTGTTTCTATGATCTTATAGCACTTACTGAAACTTGGCTCGACTCTAGTGTCTTTAAGGCTGAGTTGTTTAGTAGTCAGTACAATATCTTTAGGGCTGATCGTAATTTTGCTTTAACGAATACTACGAGGGATGGTGGCGTACTGCTTGCTTTGAGCAAGACCTTCAACGCAACTAAAATTGAATTTCATTCTTCGCTTCCTAACGTTGGTATGACCGCCATAAGATTGGAATTGTCCCATCGTGCAGTTTGCATTCTTCTGATTTATGTCCCACCTAACAGTAATACTGTTGCTTATGACACTCTATTTGAAGAAATGCTGGACTCTGGTTATTTTACTAATGAAGACGATTTGCTAGTACTGGGGGATTTTAATCTTCCTACTTATGCAAATTATGTTATGGATGCCTCTTATAGAGACAACCAAATTTCTTCTTTACTTGAATTATGCGAGTTTTTATCTTTAAATCAATATAATCGTAATTATAACGAAAATAATTGTCTGTTAGATCTTGTATTTAGTAGAACTCCACTTAATGTATATCGTGCGGATCATCCTTTGATACCATTGGATCTTCATCACCCTGCCTTACAGATGTCAATTCTGGTTGAGCATATTCATGATAAATTTCCCCTTCTTCAGACTCAGAGGTACAACTTTCGAAGAGCGAATTACCCATCCCTTTACAACGACATTCTACAAACCGATTTTTCATTCTTGGGGTCCTTCAATAATATTGATAACGCTTGCGACCAATTCCATGTCGTACTGAATTCAGTTATCTCCAACAATATTCCTATTATTCGCCCTAAGACCCTTAAATATCCTAAATGGTACGATAATTCGATTAGGTAAAATCAAAAAAAAGAATCAAGCCTGGAAAAAAAGTATAGACGTACTAGAAATATTTGTGACCTAGTCGAATTTAAACGTCTTCGTAGAGGGATCAAGATCGAGGTTCGGATTGCTTATAGAAATTATGTTACTGAGGCGGAAAGGGACTTCTCTATCAACCCAAATAAATTTTGGTCTTTTCTAAACGAGAAAAGGAGGACAACTAGTATTCCAATCAACATGTATTTTGAAAACCAATTACTTACGGCTCCTCAGGAGATAGTGAATTTTTTTGCTAAGTACTTCCAGTCGGCATATGTTGATTCCTCTATGTTTCGGAACAACCCCCCTGATAACTACCCACGTCCCGCTCTTTCATCTCTAATTGTTAACACCATAGAGGAAAGGGACGTGATCAGTGCCTTAAAGAAACTTAAACCTAAATCGACCGCTGGAACCGATGGTCTACCAGCTTTTTTTATTCGGGATTGCGCAGCTGTGTTGTCCAAGCCTCTCACGTTTCTTTTCAATCTGTGTTTGAGCTCGTCGCCCTTTCACGAAATCTGGAAGAAGTCTAAAATATGTCCCGTATTCAAAAAGGGTGATAAGAGCCACATTGAAAGTTACAGACCTGTGGTAATATTGAACAACTTTTCAAAGGTTTTCGAAATTGTGCTATGTGACATTATATTTAATCATGTTAAACTTTTCATAACTGAAAGCTAACATGGATTCTTTCCAGGGCGTTCAACCATTACCAATTTAGTTACAATTACTCAGTTTATTTCGGAAAGTATGGACAATGGAGGACAAGTCGACGTAGTTTATACAGACTTCTCAAAGGCTTTTGACCGGCTTGACCATGGTATACTGTGGAGTTAATGGCAATTTATTAAACCTGCTGAAATCTTATTTAATTGGTCGTCAACTGATAGTAAATTATCGTGGTTTTGAGTCGGTCATTATTAATGCTACCTCTGGTGTTCCTCAAGGGTCTGTCCTAGGACCGTTATTATTTAACATATTTATAAATGACATCACCCGAGGCCTTACCTCGTCCTCTTTGCTTTATGCTGACGATCTAAAAATGTACCGATGCATAGACTCTCTCCATGATTGTGTTACTCTTCAGGATGATCTAGATACTTTAAATCGTTGGTGTATTCGTAATAACTTATATTTGAACACAAAGAAATGTCTATGTCTTTCACTCGAAAGAAATTACCAGTAAATTTTTTATATAATTTAAACCATAATGATCTTGAAAAATGTTATCGTTTCAAAGATCTTGGTGTAACGTTTGATGCTAAACTCAGTTTTGTGGACCATATAAATGAGACCATTGCTTCTTCTTATAGGTGTATGGGTTTCATTATGAGGAATTCTAGAGACCTTTCAAACATTGAAACCCTCATCACTTTATTTAATGCTTTGGTTCGTTCTAAACTGGAATATGGTTCAGTTATCTGCTACCCAACATATGAGATCCACAGTAATCATATTGAAAAAATCCAAAGACGATTTGTGAAGTTCCTCTGGTTTAGATTAGATGGTATTTATCCACCACTGGGTTTCCCTAATGATGTTCTATTAAGAAGATTCAATATTGTTAGCCTTTCTCGGCGTAGAGAATATGCTACAATCTTATTTTTATATAAAATCTTGAACAACAGAATTGAATGCCCTTGCACCCTCTCAAGTATTAGGTTCCGTGTGCCATCTCAACACGCTCGCCTAAACCATTCCTTTTTCTACATGCCTGTTCCAAGAACAAACTTGTTGATGTACTCGCCGATATACGTTATGTGCATGAATTATGAAAGGGTCAAACATATAGTTGATATTTTCTGTTGCAGTATAACATCTCTACGTAGGTCATGTTTAACTGTGGATTAGGTCTGTCTCTTTTTATTTTTGTTTTTCTTTAGCTTGTAGTGTAGTTATTAGAATTATTAAAATACTAATTTGATAGATACTTATCTATTTGTATTTGTTATATTTGAATGTTCCTATCCTATAATTGGACTGTTCTGTAGGATAGTTGTATTAAATAAATAAATAAATAAATAAATAAATAAATGAGAATGAGAGTAGGAGACAGTATGGAGCCTTGGGGTACACCGGCGTTGATAGTGAAGGTGTTAGAAAGAAATCCGTCGACTGCCACTCGCAGAGAACGCTCTCTGAGGAAACATGAGAGCCACAAACAGAACTTTTCAGATATACCATAAGAACGTAGCTTAGCCAACAGTCCATCGTGCCAAACACGGTCGAGTGCCTTGGATATGTCAAGAGCAACCGCTCGAGATTCTCCAAAGTGTTCGATTGCGTTGTTCCAAACATGTGTTACATAAGTCAGGAGATCTCCTGTTGATCTATTTTTACGAAAGCCATATTGTAATCGCTAATAATGTTGAATCCTTCAAGATATTTGAATTGATTAACGAATATAAAAATAACTAATTTTTTGGTAGCTTTTAGACGGGATCTACTTTTTTTTTGTGTCACTTTTTAAAACAAAATAATATATTTCACTCACGTAAAAATAAACGTAGATGTAGCAATTTATTTAAATCTTTATAATTTTAGTTCCAGAATTGTTACAGAAAGCTACCGAAACTATTAAATCAAGCATTGAAGCGACTTTAATACTAATAATGGAAAAAGTTAATGCACTTACTACAGTTCTGGATAAGTGTTTCATTATAAAATCAACTTACGCTGGATATCAATTAAAGTTGATAATACCAGATGTGGTGTGGACCCTCTTGTCCACATTTGATATCAATTATATAAAGGATCTTTTGATATTCTTTAGGCAGTATGAATTATTGATAAGGTACTATTTTAATTCTTTCTTTTAAACGGACTACAGAAGTGTTAACAAGTTGACTAATAAGTTAGACCGAATATGTAAAACTTAGTAACATGCTGTAACCATTTCAAATTAATAATAAGGCGGCATTATAAACCATGAGTTATATATAAAAAATAAAATGATGTAAAATTTTGGGTTACACTGTTGGTATCATATTTTTCACTTAGGTTATTTATTAGGCAATTGTTTAAAACTACTGCAACTTGTGGGGCAAACTCAAGACATTGTTTTATATCAGTGATTCCCAAAGTGGTTCAGGTGGACCCCCAGGGGTCCACGGGAGACTCGACGGGGGTCTATGTTGGCGTGAAAAAAAAGTGGGTTCACAAGTTGTAAGTGGGGGTCCACGAAAATTTATCTGGTTTCGATAGTAAAAAACAAAAATGTTGGCTTGGCTTTACCTAACAATGTAGGCAGATAATACACTACTCAAAAAAATTAAGGGAGCAAAAAAAATTCCAAATTTTTCGGTGATTTTTGACAGGCTGTATTTCGGTGAAAAATGGTCGTATTGAGGCTTTAAAAAAATCATTTTGAAGCCTTAACATTCTAATTTTCAGATTTTTTGGCTAAAATTTTTTAGGAGCTATGGTTCTCATGCAATCTTAACAGATAGCGCGAAAAAATAATATTGCAAATATTTTGCTTTTTTTTGTTGGTCCACGGGCTTGAAAAAATTTTTTTCAGTTAGGCCGGCATATGGATCAGATAGCCTGTTTATTTAGCATTAATTTCCTTGTTTTAAAACCTCCCTTATTTTTTTTTGAGTAGTGTATTTTAAGAAGGTCGCGACTGTTACTTGTAAAAACTTGCCTATTCGATATTCAATACAAAGCGCGTCGAGACTTGCAAAGTGCCGCCCGCCCGCAACGCAACCCGTTCAGACGTGCAAAGGGACGAAATACGACTTGTGCTGTGCTTGCAATCTTGCATGAACTTGTTTGATTCTTCACCAATATAAATACGAATGCCAAGGACAAACGTTACTCATTTGTTTCCGGAATTTTGAAAAGAAAAGTGTGAGTGAATCGATGTCAGTGTTTGCCAGTGCCGGAAAAAGTAAGTACCTGCCTATTTGTTATTCATACTTTTATTTTATATTGTAATAATATTATATTTGTTATGTTTGCATGTAGTAGGTACGTAATAAAAATTAAATACTGAACAGGGCCATTATTCGATACTTCTGTAAAAGAACAGAAAGCCGAGAAAGATTGAACTTTTATTACTTTTTATTATAAAATTATTATAATATATATATATATATATATATATATATATATATATATATATATATATATATATATATAATATTAATATTTATTTACCCGACTGTGGTGATTCACTAAAGGAGAGATATATGATTGACCTGCATGTTTGTACATATTTCAGTGCCCTCGTAGTTGCTAATGCTAAATGACTAAAAATATTTTCATAAATTGTACGTGTCTTTATGTACCACTCGTAACGTGCATCAAAGTAATAAATAAATCATTAAAATCGCGGAGTTTTGATGTCAAAATATTCTTTAAAAGTATTTTCTCTCGAATTTACAGAAATGTATCAAAATATAATTAATCAAAAAATATTTTATATTACATTAAAATAGGTTCAGCCGTTTTGTGAAAACCTCTGTATGGGTCTTAGCAGTTTATTGCTTTTAATAATTAAAATCAGTTTTGCCGCCGGCATTTTGGTTTTTTCATTGCAATAATTAATTAATCCTATTTTATTCTGTTAAAATAGCCATATCCTGTTAAAGTCGCCCTATGATTACTAAAACAAACATTTTTTTCTTTATAGGTAGGTAACTGATACGAAACATGGCTGAATCTAAAAAGAAATGTCGACAGTACAGTGTTGATTATTTGAAATTTGGTTTTCTTCCATCAAAGGCAGACAAACGATTGCCCATATGCCTTATATGCAACAAAGTTTTGAGCAATGACTCTATGAAACCATCGTAGCTCGAAGATCATCTAAGAAGGTGTCATCCTGATAAAGTAGGTAAAGATTTAAAATATTTTCAAACATTGAAGGAAAAATATGAAAAGAGACCCACCGTGCACAGTATGTTCGCTTCAAAGTAACGATGATGGCTTGCGGGCATCTTACAATATCTCATTGCTTATAGCGAAATCTGGAAAACCGCACACCATCGGAGAACAGTTAATTTTACCCGCTGTTGAAGAGGTTTTAAAAACTGTTCTGCACAAACCTCCATTTGACGTACTCAAAAGAATTCCTTTGAGTAACAACACTGTACAAAGACGTATTGATGAAATGAGCTCTGATATTGAAAGCTTCTTGTGTAATTATCTGCAAACAACTCATTTTTCTATTCAACTGGACGAGTCAACTTTACCTGGTAATGAAGCATTATTATTGGCATATGTTCGATTTGTTATGGACGAAGAAATCCATGAAGAGCTGCTATTCGAGAAAACTTTGGAGACAGACACTAAAGGCGAATCAATATTTAATGTCCTGAGTGATTTTTTTAAGGAAAAATCGATTCCATTTACAAACATTATTTCGGTGGCAGCAGATGGAGCTCCTGCCACCTTCGGGCGATATCGTGGGTTTATAAGCCATCTTAAAAGAATTATACCAGGAGTAACTGCAATTTACTGTGTCATCCACCGACAACACCTGGTAGCGAAAAATTTGAGTGATAGATTGCACCAATCGCTTCAATTTATAATTAAAGCAGTTAACAAAATAAGAAGCAATGCGTTGAATACCCGTTTATTTGCACAATTGTGCGACGAAAATGATGAAGACTTCCAACGATTGCTCTTGCATACTGAAGTACGCTGGTTGTCGAAAGGTGCATGTTTAACAAGATTTTACTCACTTTTTGAATCAGTTGTAGAGTTTCTGGAAAGTAAAGATCCAGATTTAAAAGAAAACCTGATCAAATTGAAAGCAGTATTTGACAGATTTGTTCAAAAAATTTAATGACATTAACTTGCAGTTACAAGGGGACAATTTATGAAGCGAAATATTAGTCGGCGCGAATTCTCCCAGTTTCCAAACTTGTCACAGGCAGAATGTCTTGATAAGGATATTCAGACATACGTTCAACATTTAAATGCCCTGCATGATGACTTCAAAAATAGATTTGAAGATATTTTGACGATGGAAATACCACCATGGATCATAAATCCATTTGATGAAACGGAAGTGGCGAATGTTGTATTACAA
>CM032456.1:165748329-165923329 GCA_019049505.1 Pachyrhynchus sulphureomaculatus | reverse complement strand
AGGTTATCGCTGAAACTGAGGCCTATTTTGAGGCAAAAGATAAATCGTTCTACAAAAGTGGTATTGAAATGTTAGAGCGGCGCTGGAATGATTGCGTTGCTCTTGATGGAGATTACGTTGATGAATAAAGCTAATTTTGAACCAAAAAAACCGTGTTTTCTTTGTTAGGCCCGGGACTTTTCAGCCCATGTGTTATATATATATATATATATATATATATATATATATATATATATATATATATATATATATTTTGGTGTTATGGATTTCACTACATCCGACCGATTGCAGAAAATTCACTTAAATGGCTGAACTCAATAATAAATCGACACTAAATAAATAATTACATGAATTTTTTATGGCGGCACTGGTGTACCATACAACTTCATAATGAATAGGTTTTTCCTAAACAAATTTAATATTGTTATATCTTATAAAATATTGTTACCTTTTAAAATAATTACTTCCTGACAACAAATATAAAGGTGTGAAGGTTTTTATATAGGGCAGACCTCTCAGTGGTTAAAAAATAGGCCAACACAGCATAGGAGTGATTGCGTGATTGGGAAAAACTCGTGTGCTGTGGCTTGTCATCATTTGAGTGCAGGGCATGTTTTTGACTATGCTAATACTAAGATACTACAGTTTGAGAACGTATATAATAACCGGTTATTCCTTGAGATATACCATATTATTAGGAATGAGAAGGCAATTAATTATAAAACTGATATTAATAACATAGGCAATATTTGTTGTAACATTTTAAGTTTGTAGATTTACAGTGTATCTGATAGGCTATTAATATTTATGCATAGGTTACTACTAACACAGTCAAACCACTGTTCAAGCAGTTTACTTCAGCATTTATCAGTGAATTTATAGTGATCAGGACAGAAGGTTTGTGTTGTTCCTTGTCATAGCTGTTTGTGTTTTTCTTTTGTTTGTCAGTACTGTGTGACACATGCTAATATCACCTTTGATTTTGTAATACTCTGTGTTGGTCTCTCTTTTGTTTATTCTTGTTTAGTACACACAGTTTTTTCCTTTTCTACTTTAAGTTTCTACATTCCTGACGAAGTTGGAAATTACCAACGAAATATAGAATTTGACAACAAATGAGTTTCCTCTTATTGACCGATTTCCCGAAAAAAAGAAAAAAAAACTTTGTTTTATATATATATATATATATATATATATATATATATATATATATATATATATATATATATATATATATATATATATATATATATATATATATATATATATACATATACATATACATACAGTAGAACCCCGGTTATCCGAGGTAACGTGGGGGGGGGGCACCCTTCTCGGATAACTGAAAACTCGGATAATCCGGATTTGTTTTTTATTTATGCAAAAACACCAACACCAATACTTTAAACAGATGTATTAACGTTTTTAACATATAAAATAGGTACATACATTATAAAACAGTGAAACAGGTATCTATGCGCTTCTGTTTCATATTGCATCTTCTTTTTCTCGCTGCAATGTTTCTCCATCTATTAGGAAGAAGCAAATCCGCTGGGGTTGCCTCTGGTTGTTGTTCGATATACCTCAAAGTTTTTTCCAAAGAAGCAAAACCTTCTTGATGAGAGATCTTAGTGGGAGACTGTTTATCCACCGCCGCTTCGTCATCGTCATTGTCATCTGATTTTTCGGTTTCCTGAAAGGCATTCGTTATTTCTTCAATACCCATTTCTTCTTCTAAATCATCTGCTGTAATCCATTCAACAACATCTTATCTTGTCACATTTTCGCAACCTTTTAATTTTTGCATTAATTCAAATAAACTTTTTTCTTTTTTTTCTATCTCGCTGTCAAAATTTGAACAGGACATTTCTCCATGACTTCTCAATTTCAAAGCTAATTCATTTAATGGAGTATCATCTTCACTATCATTATAGTCCTCAAAATCAATAACTTTTGACCAAGATTTTTGAATAGTGGTAGACGCACGGAATCCCAAGCTTGACTTACCCAGTAAATAAAATTTTTCAGTGTAACCTTTCTCATCCCATTGATAATATCCTCCTTTTCTGTGTATTCTAACAGATGTTCAAGATATAAACGCCTATAATTTTTTTTTAAATGTTTTCGAGGTTGCCTTGATCCATTGGTTGCATTATGCTGGTTACATTTCGAGGAAAAAATTTTACAACAATTTCGCCCACATGAAGTCCTTCTCTAGGGTGAGAGGGGGCATTATCCGTTAACAAAATTGCTTTAATAGGAAGTAGCTCAAAAATTTAGTCACATATGGCACGAACTCTTCTTCAAACCAGTTAGTAAATAAGGTCGCATCCATCCATGCGCTCTTCTGACTTTAGTAATACACTGGTAGGGCTTTGGGTGAGATGTCTTTTAAAGCTGTTGGTTAAACTACATGAATAAAGCTTCGTTAACCTTTTCATAGTCGCCGGTTTTCATTGATTTTCTTCCTGAGGACGAGGAGGCTTGATTTATACACCACTCTTCTATTTTTGTGCGGTTTCTATTCCAATCTCCAACTGTTACCTCATATACTCCATAATCTCGTGCAACAACTTTAATTGTCTCTCCTGCTTCAATTCTTCTGATGGCTTTTAATTTTTCTTCAATAGGAACGACGATTCTTTTACGCTTGTTTTGCTCTATTATAATACGACAAACAAAAATTAAAACAAAGCAGTTCGTATTAATTACACTTAACTACCAGAACTCCAACCAAATAAATTATGTGAGTATACTCGTACTTCTCCGTAGTAAACGCTATAAACGCACTGCATTCACGCAAATTTACATGCGGAAAGGGTCCAAAAACATAAATAGGGGAACCCCTCACGCGGGCCAGGGTGATTCCCCGAAGGCCCCGACGATTTTGAATGGAAATATGTACATACATATTTTAGAAGCTCGGTTAATACGCAGCATAGACGCGCGTACCTCGGATAATCAGGTTCTTAGATTGGCTCGGTTAATCCGGAGCTCGGACAATCGCGACTCGGTTAAATCGGGGTTTTACTATATATATATATATATATATATATATATATATATATATATATATATATATATATATATATGTATATATATATATATATATATATATATATATATATATATACATATATATATATATATATATATATATATATATATATATATATATATATATATATATATATATATATATATATATATATATATATATATATATATATATATATATATATATATATATATATATATATATATATATATATATATATATATATATATATATATATATATATATATATATATATATATATATAATTATATGTATATATATATATATATATATATATATATATATATATATATATATATATATATATATATATATTTATATATATATATATATATATATATATATATATATATATATATATATATATATATATATATATATATATATATATATTTATATGTATATATATATATATATATATATATATATATATATATAGATATATATATATATATATATATATATATATATATATATATATATGTATATATATATATATATATATATATATATATATATATATATATATATATATATGTATATATGTATATATTGTTTTTATTCGTAGAATCACCATGAATTTTTGAAGCACTTTTTAACAATTCGTTACCTTAACCTATATGCATCGGCAAATTGTTGTAAAACGAAATAAATCGCAAAAAAAATAACGAATTGTTAAAAAGTACTCTAAAAATTGTTGAATATCCAAAATATGGCAAATACGCTGTGATAAATATTTCCGAAAATTGAGACCATAAAAAAAACTTTTCCTACAAAAGTTATCGGTTTTTGGGGGTAAAATAAGATTATCAGAGAAAACTTTTGGTTTTATTAGGAATTTATATTTTTACTTCAGTTTTTTCTGAAATTTCTTAAAATCTATTTTCAGATTTGGGTTGGTATTGAGCCTAAATCAGCACAATTTTTTAATACGCCCTTCAAAATTAAAACTACATGTCATAAGCTTTAATCTGTCCTTATGAATATATATATATATATATATATATATATATATATATATATATATATATATATATATATATATATATATATATATATATATATATATATATATATTTCTAATTAGTGTGACAAAAATTGATTTTTAAAAAATAACTTGTCAGATTTCAAATTTGAAGTACATACAAAATTTGTGTCCAAAGTTTAAAAAAATATTTTTGTCCATAACTACTGTCGAAAGTAATACATTTAGTCTAGCGTTTTTCAAGTTGTTTAATTCCCTCAAAAAAACATTTTGTCTATGCTTCAAAAAAAAAAAACGACTTTACAGTGGTTTTCAGCGTAACATCTGAGGAAAATTTTCGGCCCTTCGGGCTTTCTTCATATGTATGAATAAAAAGACGTCACAGTACTCTAATTTATTGCTGTAAGATTGTTGTAACTCGGTGAATCTACAACTTTTAGCAATGGCTTGCACTGCAGTGGTCATGCAACAACTGTTGATTATCCATGAATTCGGCTTTTTTTTCTTTAATAGGCTACTTCAAGTTTTGAATTATCTTTCGGTAAACTTCTTTATTAATTGTGGACACTTCTTCCATATATTCACTAAGCAAAGTTTTTTTACAGTCCCAAGAAACGGTCGCTATCAACTTTCCATAGACCTTTCAAGAAGAACTTTTGGTACATTTCAAAAAATGAAACATCCTATATCTATGCTAATCAATCAATATCGATTTTAAACTTATTTAAAACTATAACAATTTATTTGATCATCCCTATAACTTAGAAGTCTAAAAGGAACAGTCCACACTGTATATGCTCGGCGCTTTGGACGTTGACAGTAGTTTTCTAACACAGTGCAACACATAAAATGTAAACTAAATTCTGACTTCAGTTTCTGGAAGTGCCCACCCAAACTAGCAAAACGCTATTTGGGTTTTGATAGTTTAGTTCCAATTTATTTTTTGCCATCATGAATTTTTTTGCTCGAGCTTTGATTTTGCACGGCTATATCTCGTAAATTATTGGGAATTTCTCAATGCAATCTTCAGATGAAATGTTCTTCACACCAAAATACACAATTTTTGTGCACATGTCGAGGCCAGATTTTCACTCTTTCGGAGTGTTTTTAGTGCAGGAAGCCCGAAAAAATGCCATTTTTCACATTTTCGACCATAACTCATAAACCGTGCATATTTTAGCATAACTGTCTTCGACAAAAGTGTTCTCTGCATCAACACGAGTAACTTTGCTGAACATTGCAATAACCTACAATCGATCCTTATAGTTCTTTTGGCCGTTGTAAGGAATTTCGCCACCAAATAGTACATTTCACACCAAAATTTCAGCTTTCATCAGCAAATATATCTTTTTTTGTGTTAAAATTTATTTCGCAGATTTTTATCCATTTTATAGAGCTATTGAAAATTCAAAATTTAAAAAAAAAGGCAAAAAACGTATAATCAATTTTAAACACACGTATACACACACGAAAAACTGACAACGTTTAAGTACTAAGTTCCTACTGTGCAACAATCCATATCAACACTAGTATGGAATTGGCGCGCACTGTGCTAATATTGGTACAGTGCCATATAAAGGGTGTTTTTTATAGAGGTATAGAACTTTGAAATGGAATAAAACAAAGATGAATTTTTTAAATTGACATGAAATTTACTTTATTCGAAAGATAATCTTCTGGCATTATAATTTAAATATGACTTCTGGCATATGACCGCCACGGCTGGCTCGGACGTAGTCTAATCTGGAGGTCCAATTTTCGATGACTTTTTCCAACATTTGTGGTCGTATATCGGCAATAACGCGGCGAATGTTGTCCTCCAAGTGGTCAATCGTTTCGGGCCTAGCGGCGTAGACTAGCGACTTCACATATCCCCACAGAAAATAGTCTAGCGGCGTTAAATCGCACGATCTTGGAGGCCAATTGACGGGTCCGAAACGTGAAACTATGCGGTTACCAAACGTTTCCTTCAATAAATCAATTGTGGCCCGAGCTGTGTGACATGTTGCGCCGTCTTGTTGAAACCACAGCTCCTGCACATCATGGTTGTTCAATTGATGAACGAAAAAGTCAGTAATCCTGGCTCTATAGCGGTTACCATTGACTGTAACATTCCGAACAGCATCGTTTTTAAAGAAGTACGGACCAATGATTCCACCAGCCCATAAAGCACACCAAACAGTCAGTTTTTCTGGATGTAACGGTGTCTCAACATACACTTGAGGATTATTATCACTCCAAATACGGCAGTTTTGTTTATTGACGTATCCATTCAAATAAAAGTGAGCTTCATCGCTAAACAAAATTCGCTTATGAAAATCGGGATCAACGGCAATCTTGTTTTGGGCCCATTTACCGAATCTACGCCTTGCTAGGTGATCGTGTGGCTTCAATTGTTGCACGAGTGGATTGTAAGCACGCAAACCAAGATCTTTCCGTAAAATCTTCCATAAAGTGGATGGACACATATCCAATTCCTGTGCACGATGGCGGATAGACTGATTCGGGTCTTCCTCTACGCTACAGCAGCAATGACTTTTTCTGTACGTACTGTACGACGTCTCTGTGGATGCGTATTATCATTTAGAGTAAACGTGGTGCAAAAACGTTCCATAGTTAATCGAATTAATTGCTCTGTTGGACGATTATGTTGACCGTAAAATGGACGTAGTGCGCGATACGTATTTCGAACAGAACCATGATTTTCAAAATAAATTTGCACAATTTGGAAGCGTTGTTCAGGCGTCAGTCTATTCATGTTGAAATGCCAAACCAAACTAAACATAAATCACTTGACAGCTGACAAAATGGCCGCCAGTTAAAAAAGTGTTGCCAACTTAAAGTTTTATACCTCTATAAAAAACACCCTTTACTTAACATGCGCACGTGTTAGATATATGGTACTGTACCAATACTAGCACAGGGCGCGTCAATTCCATACTTCACACAAGCGTTTCCCCGTTCAAATGTGTGTGTATTTATTCCAGTGTGTGTGTGTGTGCACCATAGCAGTTTACAAACAAAATTTTTTTTTTAATTTCTTTTCCAAAAATAGATGCTAATGGTTAGTAAACATTCAAAAGTGAGCTAAAAACCAGAAACCAGTTTCTTGAACGTAAAACCTGAAAAAAGCTCAAATTTTGGTGTGAAATTCCTTACAACGGCCAAAAGAACTAGAAGGATCGATTGTAGGTTATTGCAATGTTCAGCAAAGGTACTCGTGTTTATGCAGAGAACATTTTTGTCGAAGACAGCTATGCTAAAATATGCACGGTTTGTGAGTTATGGCCGAAAATGTGAAAAAATGGCATTTTTTCAGGCTTTCTGCACTAAAAACATCCCGAAAGAGTAAAAATCTGGCCTCGACTTGTTCATAAAAATTGTGTATTTTAGTATAAAGAACATTTCGTCAGAAGATTACATTGCGAGATTCCCAATAATTTACGAGATATAGCCGTGCAAAACCAAAGCTGAGAATCCCCACTGAAAAATTGATGGCAAAAAAAAAAAAATTCGAACTAAACTATCAAAACCCAAATAGGGTTTTGTTAGTTTGGGTGGGCACTTCCAGAAACTGAAGTCAGAATTTAGTTTACATTCGATGACCTCGAAAATTTTGCACAGTGTAATTATATTTGAGTGTGAAAACATTAATATCTTGCTATGCTATATTTTAGAAAAATAGAAGAAGGTCTTGAAAATGTGTCAAACAAAAATCAGCTTATTTCTCGTTCTATGGAGAAATTATTAAAAAAGATTCACGATACAGTTTATATGAAGTTAGCGATACCTGCAGACAAAATATTTGTAAGTTGAGCGTTATTTTTTTATATAAACACCGTTATAACGCATAAAATTATTAAATATTGACATTAAATGTTGTTTTGAATACCAATTTTAGTTTTTCAAAGTATACACCCTGTATATTTTCATTTTAATAAATTAATATTTTCGTTATATAAAGTGTGTTAGGTCTATCATTTATGGTTTTATGTATTTTTAAACGCGTGCGTGCGCGTGTGTGCGTGCGTGCGTGTGCGTGCGCGTATGTGCGCGTGTGTGCCTGTGTGTGCTTGTGTATGCGTGTGTGTGCTTGTGTGTGCGCGGGTGTGTGCACATGTATACGTGAGTGCGTACGTGCGTGTGCGTGCGTACGTGTGTGGGTGTGCGTGTACGTGTGTGCGTGTGTGCGTGTGTGTGTGCTCGCATGCGTGTGTATGAATTTGATTATAGCACTATCATTTTTATGTTTGTCTGACTCGGATAGTTTGTTTATACAGCGGAAACTCGATTATCCGGCCTTCAGTTATACGGATTCGCGATTATCCCGACTACCAACCGCGATCAAATAACTTTATACCTTCAAGTCGAATCCATGCATGCACGGTATGTCGAAACTTGCATTACCCGCCCGCGCCCCGCGCTATCTCTGCCCCACGTGTTTTGTTATTGTTTTAGTTAGTTACCAATTGTTATTGTACTCCGCTGTGTCGTGTCACCGTGCGATCTCTGCACCACGAGTTTCGTTATTGTTTTAGTTAGTTCGCTGTGTCGTGTCATGTCTGTATTTAAAAATGTCGAAGCGTAAGAGAGTGGTGTTATCGCTTAAAGATAAAATAAATATTATTGATTCATTAAAAAAAGGAGAAACCGGTCGTAAGTTAGCCGATAAGTATGGTGCAGGTACATCCACGATAAGTGATATTAAGAAGAATACCGATTCAATTTTGAAGTACACTTGCAAATTAGATAGTAAAGACGGGTGTAAACATCGAAAAGTGATGAAGAAACCGAAAAATTAACTTTTAGAAGAAGCTTTGTATTGTTGGTTTTTACAAAAACGAGCAACTGAACAACCGATATCTGGTCCTTTGCTCTGTGAAAAAGCATTATAGTTAAATAAAATAATAAGTGGCGATGAATCGTTTGTGGCGAGTAACGGATGGTTGTACAGATTTAAATCTCGTCATGGAATTCGCGAATTGGAAATACAAGGTGAAAAAATGTCAGCTGATGTAGATGCAGCAAATTCTTTTAAAGATGGTTTTAAGAAGGAATTGGATGAAAATGACTACGACTTGGATTTTGTTTATAATGCTGATGAAACCGGATTAAACTGGAAATCATTACCTTCAAAATCTTTAGCTTCTCGGCGAGAGAATTGAGCTCCAGGATATAAAACTAACAAAGAGCGAGTAACAATATTAGTTTGCGCTAACGCTATCGGGCCCATAAAATACCTTTGCTCCTCATCGGAAAATCCAAAAACCCCAGATTCTTCAAAAATATCAGGGTACCTTTAATTTACAAAAATCAAAAAGGCGCATGGATGAACTCCGAAATATTCATTAACTGGTATGACAACACTTTCATCTCTGAAGTAAAATCATATCAAAACGAAATTGGCAAACAAGAAAATGTCCTACTTTTACTGGATAACGCACCAACCCATCCTTCGGCTGAACTGTTAGAGAGAGAAAATGAAAAGTTTAAAGTAACATTTTTGCCCCCTAATGTGACATCCTTGCTACAACCAATGGATCAAAGTGTTATTGAAACATTAAAACGACTTTATAGAAAACAACTTTTACGTAGATTGTTATCTGTTGATGAAGATGACGTAGAAGTCGTTTTGTCATTTTTCAAGCAAATGAATTTAATGGAGTGTTGTTACATGGTTGTAGATGCGTGGGATTTGATTGAAAGGAAGACTTTGAGCAAAGCTTGGAACAGAGTACTAATGCGGGAGAACGAAGATTCAGTAACCAATACGGATAATTCTATTTTGAAGGATATGAATGAGCTAATGTTAAACGTACAAATATGCCAGGAATGTGATGATGATGATATGAAAGAGTGGCTCACTTGTGACAGTAATGATCAAGGTTTTCAGATTATGTCAGATGACGAAATTGTTGAAAACATATTTCAGGTAAACGAAGAGCAGGAAATGCAAGAAGATGAAACAGAAGAAAACGTAGATGTGGAAAATGATGCAGGACCATCTCATGCGGAAGCACTTCAGGCCCTGGAAACAGCTCTCAAATGGTTCGAAAAACAGAGTGTGATACTGTGAGTTTATCACAGCTAAAACGAAGTCGTGATGTAGCAGCAATGAAGAGAAAAACTGGTTTACATCAAATGTATGTACATACATATGTACATATGTATATTATGTCATGATTAAGGTTGCAGTATTTTAGTAATTTAAGAAAATTTGTCATCTCTTAATACTTTCTTAATAAACATTGATTTTTGTTAATAACTTTAATTTGTTTTTAATAATTACCTAGCATTATGTATTATGCTATAATATGTACAAAAACCGCTTTTCTTCATACATTCGATTATCCGGATTTTCGATTATCCGAATGCCTAACGACAACAATTAGTCCGGTTAATCGAGTCTCTACTGTATATTATTTTATAATTATTTGCCTGTCTATGTAACTACTTACTTATACTTATATTTCTGTTCGTGGCCGTGTAGTTACATTATTATTATTATTATATTAATCTTGACGAACCAATGTTACCAAATGTAATTTACGTGGTTAATAAAAAAAAATCGACTTGAATGGAGTCCATAAAAAATTTAAAACCATTGTTAAGATATAGATCATAGATATATTTTTTTTGATACGAATGAAAATTCATGTTTCAAATGTTTAAATAAAGTTATAGGGTGTTATATGGCGCACATGTTGACATTGACAATAAAATGTTTTGAACTGTCAGTTCGAAGAAATTACGCCATCTTAAATTTTTTGAAATGGAAAGCTCTGTATATTATTTTATTTTTGAGTTCTACTAAAAATTCTATTATTTGTCTAACATACCATATGTCTAAATTAAACTGCTTTAGAATTATTCATATTTGACCTAAAGGAGATCAAATTAAATTTTTTTTTAAGCTGGCTTGGGTCAAACATTTACTGTCAGGTAACGATTTAACGCGTCATTTTGTCTTAAAGGAAAAGTTAACAGGCATAACTGCCGATATTGGGTCTACTGAGAATCCCCACTGGATAATTGACAGTCATTCTCAAAGACCACAAAAGGTAAACGTGTGGGCAGGGATTTTTGGACATTGGTTCCTTTTTTATTGATGAAAATCTTACATGACAGCGGTATTTACAGCTATTCCAAGAGCAAGTTATTCCAACTTGTGCAGGTCTTTTTTCCGATGAAAATAATTTGGATATCCCTAACAGGAATCTATGGTATCAACAGAACGGAGCACCTCTTCACTATGAAATCAATGTTCGTAGATATTTGGATGCGATTTTTCCTAATTGATAGATATGCAGAAGAAATGCTGTAGAATGGCCTGCAAGGAGTCTCGACCTTACGTCACTCGATTTTTTTTATGGGGTCATTTGAAAACCAAAGTTTACCAAAGTCGGCCTGAAACTGTAGAAGATTTACAACAAAGAAGTCAATATGAAGTAGCACAGATCACCCCGCATTCTCTGCAAAAGTATGTTCAGGGTGTTTATGACAAATTGGGTCATTGTCTCGATGTTAACGGTAGGCATTTTGAGCATTTGTTACCTTAAAAATAAACCTAGCGTATTTATTAATAGTTTTTTGTCTTTTTTTATTTTAAATTTCAATGACAATAATTCAATAATAGTTCAATTTAGACATATGATATATTAGACAAATTATATCTAGAATTTTTAGTAGGACTCAAAAATAAAATAATATATAGGGCTTTCCATTTAAAAAAGCAAGATGGCGTAATTTTTTCGAACTGACAGTTCAAAACATTTTATTGCAAAGGTCAGCGTATGCGCCGTATGACACCCTATAACTTTTATTTAAACATTTTTTTGATACACTGATTAATAAATGCTGTGGACCAATTTTTGTAAAATAGTCCACTTTTTTGGTTACCTGAGTTTTTTACTTTGAGGGAAGCATGGTCAGTTTTTATTGAGATTAATGTAAGAAAGAATATCACTTTTCAATGATTATTCGCATAATATGATTTTAATATCACTGTTTGGGCTTTAATTCTACCGGTAAATTACTAAAAAAAGGCAAATCAGCGGAAATTTTGTTTGCGAATTTTTCTAAAAGAACTAAGATATCGTTACCGATTACAATTTTATTTGGAAGTTTGGTGCTGACTAGTCTCGTTCCTTGCATTAGAATTTAACAAGAATTCCAACAAGATAATAGTTACAAGAATTTTTTGTTTTGAAATAAGTTTTATTTTGATCAATATACTTTTATTCTTTCATATTTATATGCCGTTCTAGTGTCACCTCTCTTTTTAGTGTTCCTTACGGAATACTTATAAGATGACTCCGGTGTCTGTCTGTCCGTCTGTCTGTCACACCCGATTTTCTCCGAAACTATATATCATAGAAAGTTGAAATTTGGTAATAATATAGGAATTGATGGCCTCATCATAGCCATGTAGTTTTGAAATTTAAATTTTGACTTAAGGGGTTAGTTTTGGGGGGTGAAATCGGAAGTGAAAAAAAAAATTTTACTAGGTCATCGAGTGTGGTGTCAAATGAAAGCTTGTGAAAACACGAGTAAAAAATATACATATAATGTAATACTTGCGTGCACTTTTCTTTGTATTATTTTTTAAAAAATCGCGAAAAATCGTTGTCCACCCGCCTTATCTCGAAAAGTACTTATCAAAAAATTTTGAAAAAATTCTGGAATATTCTCCAGGGAGTGTAGATTGAACGAAAATTATCACGAGTGCATTACCCTTAATAATTTATCTGGTATATAAAAAAAAAACAAAATTTCAAGGTCATCAATTTTCAGTAAAGACTGGAAACAAACTTTGTTGAAAACTCATTTGGGATGTGTTTTGTGAAGTGGCTGATCATTTTATACCTCCGTAACAAAATTTTTTATTTTAAAAGCTTTACATTGTTTACCTGTGCATATGCTTTTAAGAGTAAGCAAAATTCAATACATTTTTAGAACTTCCAAGTTATTGTAAAAACTACATTAATTCCTTCAAACTATTTTTTGTAAAATCCGCTTTGGGTAGTTGTGCTTTATTTGAGAGTCTGTCTGTCCGTCTTTTACACCTGATTTTCTCCGAAACTATTTGACATAGAAAGTTAATATGTGGCACGGCCCCATCAGAGCCGTGTAGTTTTGAAAAATAAATTTTTACTTAAAAGATTAGTTTTGGGGGCAAAATTGGAAGTAAAAACGTACGGAATACTAATTGCGTAAGTTCAATTTGCACTTGACCGGTTATTTCTCTATAGTTATGATATCTTAGAAGACCCTAGGCCACTGTCAACTCCAGCTTTAAGTTTTTAATTTTAAAAACCACAGTACTGTCCGTACCTATATCTACGTGTAACTGATAACAAATTAAAAATGTTTAAAAACATAAAAAAATAAATTCAAGGCGAGAGATAAATGACATTAATTTTTAGTCCAATTTTTCCGATTTAAAAAACACGTGTGTATGCGAGGGCTATTGCATAAGACAACGGGTTAACTACATTTTTAAAAGAGGGTTTTTAAAACAGCTTTTATTAGTTCAGGTTTTTATTTAGTGAGTATTATGACCAGTAAAAATAATTCCCTAATTTAAAAGAAAACTTTATACACTACCGTTAGAAAGTATTTGCCCACCTAGAAATTTCAGTGTAACTACCAAAATTTAATACCTAACTAAACCCATTTATTATATTAGGTAAATTTAATTGTTCTTAACAAGTGTCCATCATAAAATTGTTTAGATAAGCCTTTTTGGTGAAATCACAAATTAAAAAACAGAAGTTTTCCATGATAATCGTTTTGAGGCAATTTCTGAGAATTCCAGTTGAACTAATAACTCATTTCAAGTTTCTAGGGATTATTAAAATTCCTATTGACATTTTATGATAAAAACTATGCTATAAATACCATTGCCCTTTTGGAAATTAACCATTCGCAAACAGTGCTTTGTCATTGATACAAGCTCAATTGTTTTGTGAAAATGCCAAAAACGAAAGAAGTTTCTGTTGAAAATCGGGCTCTGATAATTGCAAGACATTAAAATGGCCACTCGAATCGACAAATCGCAAGTGATATGTGGATGCCAAGGAGAACAGTGGACTACATCGTAAAAAAAATGACTCCCGCTGAAGACAAAGCTATAACAATGTCCAGCAGACGTAATCGCCACCTAACTGCACCAGAAATCACGGCTCACGAAAAGCGGCCCATCTCCATCAGCGTGATAACGGTGAAGAACAGGTTAGCAGAAGGTGGACTATACGGGAAAGTTGCAATGAGAATGAAACGACTTCTTAGGCAAGTAAATAAACGTAAACGATTAGAATGGGCCCGAGAACATGAAAATTGGACATCAGAACAATGGAATTCCGTCCTTTGGGGCGACGAATCTAAATTCGAAATTTTCGGTTTAAATCGATGAGTACGTGCGGAGGTCAGCTGGAGAGAGGATGTTGGAAGCATGTCAGTTGCCTACAATAAAACATGGTGGAGGTTCAGTAATGGTTTGGGGTTGTTTTGGCAACAGTAAAGTTGGAAAAATCTTAAGGATAGAAGGAATCATGCGAAAAGAACAGTATCAAGAAATTTTGCTAACTCAAATGCTTCCTTCTAGAAGAGATATTTTTCAGGGGAAATTTATTTTTCAGTATGACAACGACCCTAAACATTCTGCTGAACAAATTAGAGAACTTTTGGACCAATGGAAATCCGATGACGTCCTGGAAGTGATGACCCGACTTGAACCCCATCGCACTGCGGTGGGACCATTTGGACAGGTGTGTCCGAAAACTCAATCTAACATCAGAATACGACTTGTGGGAACTTTTACAAGCAGAATGGGTTAAAATAACCTAAGAAATTGAAGAAACTACTGGACAGAATGCCGCAACTCTGTAAAGTGGTAATTAAAAATAAAGGAGGTCACATAGATGAGAAAAATCCTGGAAAATCATGAATATTTTTCTAATTTTCTAGACTGTAAATAATGTGAAAATGAATAATAATTTAATAAAATTTAAAAAATATATAATATCTGGGTTTTTGTTGTCTTGAGACTGAAATAATTAGGTGGGCAAATACTTTCTGACGGTAGTGTATATTAAATATATTTTAGCCACTTTTTGAAGAATTGTATGACATCTGGTTCCAACTTCAAGATCAAGGTTTGTTGTTGTCACGATACAGTAAAGTTCTAATAAATCTAGACAACTACGCCAATCAAACAGATTATAATCAATGTATAATCAACCAATGTTTCCTTCACGAAGTTCCATGGGCACCTGAAAGATCACATTCGAGGATACACTTAAACACTGTACGCCATAATCCAGAAGTAGACGTTTTAAAAACGATTGACAGTAGTACTAGTATTAATTCAGCAGAATTTGAGGTAGGTTTCAGTTATTATGTTCAAAACTGAAGGTGGTATTTTGCAGGGTGAACAAACAAAATTCATGCCTACCAACGGCGCCAACATTTTTGAGCGTCTGAAAACTTACCACGTTAATTTTATAGTTATCCTGTGCGTCGGCAATTCTCGTACTTTTAGTTAGGCGCATTTTGGGGCAAAAATTACGAATATGAAAGCCAAGTTTGGAAGAAAGTCTGACTTTTTAAGATATTTCCAGGAAGCTGCTTCCTTCTCTAAAGTCGGCTTGTCACTTATTTTAAATTTTCCCACTTACACCGATAGATTTTTATCTAATTTTTCTTTCTTTGACAAAACTACGAAACTTATGAATTACTTTTCCTGCAAATTTTACTGGAAGAAACTAAAATAATATCAATGATCTTCATTCTTGACAAGAAGAAAGAAACAAAAAAAGCTAATAGTAACATATTAGAAAAAAATGTTTAGAGTTAATTAAGAATTTGATGAAATTGAAATATGATGTTAATTTAAATGTTTTTTATTTAATTAAAAAAAATTAAGGGATTGCGAAGCGAGATATTCATAATTAAAGTATACATAATTAATACGCAATAGGCCAATGAAGTATAAAAAAGGGCATTGTTTCGTGTATATCTTAAGCACTTTTCTCACGAATTTTTTAAAAAACTAATATTTAGCAAAAAAAATTATAAAAATTTTGAAATAATTTTTTGTTTTTATCGATTTGTTAAAAAAATATAAATATTTAAAGTTGATGTCTGTTTAAAAGAATAACCGCGTGGTGAGGGACGAATATCACAATTTGATAACTGTGTATCTCGTCATATTTTACGAGCCAACATTCAAACAGCATTTAAAATGGTTAACTTTTAAACAGAAATTCATTTGTAGGTTAAATAATTTATTGAATAAACACAATATATTTAACAACTTTATCTATAATCATCAAATAAAAATATGAAATTTATTAATTAAAAATTTGAATTTGTATCTTTATATTTATTATTTTTTTCCTTAGTATTTAAAAGATTTATATTTAACAAAAATATGTTTGTACGTTCAATAATTTTTCAATATTTTAAGTTAATATTTATTTGTCAACACTGTTACATATCAATTGATAACAATATTAAATATATATTAAAAAAACGATTTTATAAATCTTCTTCGTAAAATTAAATAAATAATTAATGATACTAGTGGTAAATAAATAAAGTACTATAAACTATTTATAAACTAACCAATTACTTATTTACTACTCGCGTATCTTTGGTTACACGTGGTTTGCCATTGTCTTTTCGACTAGATAATAATTGCCCTATTCCTGTAGAACCCAATTTGTCATAAAAACTTTTTAGATCTTTCAAAGTTATGCATTCAGATGCAATTCTTTTAATCATAGATCTGAAATAATACTTTTTAAAGGCATTAACGATCGCAATATTAGTTTTTTTTCCGTGACACACTCTTTATATGATACGTAATTTGTAATTAAATCTTCTCTCTTAAAAAACTCATATGCCAAATGTTCAAGGATTGTAACGTCATATATCGCCTCATGAAATTTTTCGTTTCGTGCTATTTGCAATAAATCATGCGCTAACTTTCCGAGCTTAAACATTTCTGATCCTTTTCGGTCAGGAAAGCTTTTTTTAAAAAGACTTACTGTGTCCTAAAAACCAGCAATATTTTTTAAAATCCTCGATCATTACAAAATAAATTATCATCATCATCATCACTTGCTTATTCCATCTATAGTCGGATGTAAGCCTCCCCAAATTGTCTCCTATGAGCTTTGTTATTTGCTTTTAGCATCCAATCTTGTCCTGCTAATCTTTTTGTGTCGTCCGTCCATCTTGTCTGTGATCTACCTCTGCATCTTTTGTCTTCTATAGGCCTCCATTCAACTATACAGCGTGTCCATCTGTTATCATTCAGCCTTACAATATGCCCGGCTTAATTCCACCTTAATATACATATTAAGCCCGTAACTTTGAAAGCGTGGTAATTAATCGGTTGCGTATGCCTAATATAAGCATTGAATGTTTTATCCCGATATTTCTCCGTTATTTGCAAAATATCAGCTGTACTTGAAAATCCCGATGTTTCTAAATCGAAATACACTAAGCCATAGCCTTCGAATGTAATTGAAACATTATACAATATATCAGTTAACGCTCGAGGATTAATAATGTCGCCAGTATGATAAACGTACATTTGCTGTCCACGATTTGATTGATACAGTACCCCTTCATGTTTTTCTTTATTTTTTCTCGTGGCCTCTTTATTTCAAACCAATAAATTTCTAAGTTTTTTCGTTGCAGGCAAATTAGCTCTTGATGCTCTTTGTTTTCTTATTTCCTTTTCTTGCCATATAAGATTTCGTATGTTTCCTAGGGGTTTTATTGATTAGCCTTCCTTTACAAATTTGCCTTTATGTCGCAATTGATTATAATCAAAAGGTATTTTTTATTTAAATTATAAATTTTTTTTATTTTAAATAGAATACGGCCTAAACAGTAAACATACACGAAGTATAATAAATAATCTATATAAATGTCATTCTATAGAGCATTCGGCATATGCATTGGCAGCGTTGTCACATTTATTTTCATTAAAAGTGTCTGCCTGGATATGAGAGTTTCCATGTATCGAATACAGTCTCCGACAAAAATAAAATACTCTGCCATTTTGTATTTATTATCAGACTATACTATTGGCTCCCGTTGTCGCGAGTAAACTACCTGAAATTTACTCTTATCTGCAAAAAATCCAACGTCTTTCTGTCTGTCTGTCCGTTAGAGCGCTTCTCACTCGAGAACCGCTTATCCGATTTACGTGTTTTTAGTGTTCCGTACGGAACACTTATAAGATCACTTCGGTGTCTGTCCGTCTGTCTGTCTGTCTGTCCGTCTCCGTCTGGCTGTCCGTCTATCACACCCGATTTTCTATGAAACTATTTGCCATAGAAAGTTGAAATTTGGTAGTAATATAGGAATTGATGGCCTCATCAGAGCCATGTAGTTTTGAAAGTTAAATTTTGACTTAAGGGGTTAGTTTTGGGGGGTGAAATCGGAAGTGAAAAAAAAAATTTTTTACTAGGTAATCGAGTGTGGTGTCAAATGAAAGCTTGTGAAAACACGAGTAAAAAATATATATATGATGTAATACTTGCACGCACTTTTCTTTGTATTATTTTTTAAAAAATTGCGAAAAAATCGCTGTCCGCCCGCCTTATCTGGGAAAGTACTTATCAAAAAATTTTGAAAAAATTCTGGAATATTCTCCATGGGGTGTAGATTGAACGAAAATTATCACGAGTGCATTATCTGTAATAATTTATCTGGTATATAAAAAAACAGAAATTCCAAGGTCATCAATTTTCAGTAAAGATTGGAAATCAACTTTGTTGAAAACTTATTTGGGGTGTGTTTTGTGAAGTCACTGATCATTTTATATCATCATAACATAAATTTTGACTTAAGGGATTCGTTTTGAGGGGTGAAATCGGAAGTGAAAAAAAATTTTTTTACTAGGTCATCGAGTGTGGTGTCAAATGAAAGCTTGTGAAAACACGAGTAAAAAATATATATATAATGTAATACTTGCTCACATGTTTCTTCGTATTACTTTTAAAAAAACGTGAAAAATCGCTGTCCCTTACCTTATCTCGAAAAGTACTGATCAAAAAATTTTAAAAAAATCCTGGAATATTCTCCACGGGGTATAGATTGAACGAAAATTATCATTACCTTTAATAATTTATCTAGTATAGAAAAAAACCAAAATTTCAAGGTCACCAGTTTTCAGTAAAGATTGGAAGCAAACTTTATTGAAAACTCATTTGGGTATGTTTTGTGAAGTCACTGATCATTTTATACCACCCTAACAAAATTTTCTATTTTAAAAACAATCGTACGGAACACTAATTGTGCAAGTTCAACTTGCACTTGACCGGTTTTTTTTTTTAATTCATACGTATGTTCTTTGACCAGGTTATAGGATATATTTTATTACGTTAGGTAACATAAGGAATAAGCAGTGACGACAACAGTAATTCAAGTCGGAAAAAAGTTTACCACTAGCGCGCTCTCTTGCAATACGCTGCCGAAGCCGTTAAATATGAAACAATATCATGTAGCAAAGACTATAATATATATATATATATATATATATATATATATATATATATATATATATATATATATATATATATATATATATATATATGTAACGCAACGTCTCTCTGTCTGTCTGTCCGTTAGTGCGCTTATCAGTCGAGAAGCCCTTATCCGATTTACGTGTCTTTTTTTTTAATTCATACATATATTCTCTGGCCAGGTTATAGGATATAGTTTATTACGTTAGGTAACATAAAGAATAAGCAGTGACGATAATAGTGAATCAAGTCCACGCGAGCAGAGCCGCTGGCACGGCTAGTATTTTATAAGACATAATTATTAAATTGCAGGAAATTGAAAATAAGCGGAAAAATTGAGATCCTGTGAAATGATTTGAAATTTATTTAACTCTATTATGGACGAAGTAATTAATATTTCGTTTAAGCTTATACGAGGGTCATTTAATAAGTAAAGAGACAAATAGCTCTAGCTTAAGAACGGTTTATTGGATTGCTACAAAATTTGGCCTACTTTTCGACATAATCCCTTCCAACGTTAATACACTTATCCCACCTTTTTGATAGCTTCTTGATTCCTGTGGCAAAAAAATTCTTTCGGTTCACGTCGAAGCCACTCTTTTTTCCTCCACTTCTTCATTGTCGATGAACCTCTTTCCACGTAGGGCATCATTGAGAGGTCTGAACAGGTAAAAATCACACAGAGCCAAGTCTGGGCTGTATGCGGGATGAGGCAAGATCTCCCAACCCAGTTCTCAAAGCTTTTCTTGGATAAGCCGGTATGAGGACGGGCATTGTCGTGTCGAAGAATGAATCCTTTTCATAAAAGTTCACGGCGTTTGCTCTGGATAGCTAGCTTAACTTTGTCTTCAGCAACTCACCATAATATTCACTGTATACACACATATATATATATATATATATATATATATATATATATATATATATATATATTTATATATATATATACATATATATATATATATATATATATATGTATATATATATATATATATATATATATATATATATATATATATATATATAAATATATATATATATATATATATATATATATAATATATATATATATATATATATATATATATATATATATACATATATATATATATATATATATATATATATATATATATATATATATATATATATATATATATATATATATATATATATATATATATATATATATATATTATATATATATATATATACATATATATATATATATATATATATATATATATATATATATATATATATATATATATATATATATATATATATATATATACAGTCGACACTGTTTAGTAAAACTCTATATAGTGAAAAACTCTTTATAGTGCAATTTTTTCAATTACCAATATAAAATACATACATAGCAATATATACGGATTTTTTCTTTATATAGTGAAAAACTTTCTATAGTGAAATTTCGGTCAACATTTTGGTCTTTCACTATATAGAGTGTCGTCTGTATATATATATATATATATATATATATATATATATATATATATATATATATATATATATATATGTATATATATATATATATATATATATATATATATATATATATATATAATATATATATATATATAAATATATATATATATATATATATATATATATATATATATATATATATATATATATATATATATATATATATATACAGTAATACCCCGCTTTACGCGAGGGATACGTTCCGAAAAAAATCGCGTTAACTGAAATTCGCGTATATCGAGGTTTATGATTAAACATAGTCAAAATTTAATACAAAAAAATACAAATCATTTTAATCAATCACTTTAATTCTAAGAACACTTTATGCAATACATACTCTTATTTTTTACGGAAAAATACATCTATTGTCTTTTGGGTAACGTTTTGTTTACGTTCTTGTAAAATACGTTCATAACACCCAACACTGTTTTTAATTGTTTGACACACGGTCAAGACACGGTCATCATTATTGTCTATACTCTGCAATATGTCCAAACCTGAATAAATTTTTGAAAGTGCATTTTGTATTTCCCCTGAAGATAAAACTTTCTCTTCTACTTGTTCTTCCTCATCGTAGATAGGATTATTCTGTAACTCGATCAGATCTTCATTGCTAATAGGATCGTCGTGCGTTGCTACAAGTTCTACGAGATCTTCTACCGTGACATCTTCAAGTTCAGACCCCTCAATCATTGCAGCAATGTCTTCAAGCACTTGTCTCTGCATCTGGACAATTCTTCTAGGTGCTTCCACTACATCTGGCCAAAGATTACGCCACACCCCATTCATACAACTCATTTTAACTTCCTTCCAAGCCTCTTCTATGTTGTGAATAGACTTCATAATGTTGTATGACTTCCACCACTCTCGCATAGACTGTCTTCCTTCCCCGTCAGTTTCATGAATTAGTTGGCTAAAAGTGCGGCGATGGTAACAAGCTTTGAAGTTTGCTATTGCTCCCTGGTCCATAGGTTGTAATATTGACGTAGTGTTTGGTGGAAGGAACTTTACGTACACTTTTAAGTCTCTGGGCGTATCAAGTGAGGTTGGATGTCCTGGGGCATTGTCTAAGAGTAATATAACTTTAGGTTCAAGCCCATTTCTGTCACAGTATGATTTGACTGATGGGCAAAAACTATTAGAATACCATTCTTGAAAAAATTTCCCGTGTAACCCACGCCTTTCTGTTTGATCGCCACACAACTGGTAGACTTGTCTTGTCTGTGCCTCGCATTGCACGGGGTGTTTTTCTGAATGGTACACTAGTAAAGGTTTCAGTTTGAAATCACCAGTGGCATTACCACCCAGCAGAAGTGTTAGTCGATCTTTCGCAGCTTTGAAACCACTGGCTTGACGTTCTTCCTTAGAAATGAATGTTCGAGATGGCATTTTTTTCCAGTAAAGTGCGGTCTCATCAACATTGAAGATGAGACAAGCAGGAATTTTCTCTCGTCTAACGAAGTCTTGAAACTTGTCTGGAAACTCAGCTGCAGCTTGAATGTCCGCGCTGGCCGCCTCGCCTGTTATGTGGATATTGTGAAGATTAGAACGCTGCTTGAACCGATGGAACCAGCCTCTGCTGGCAGCAAAAGTCGGAGTGGCACTCCCTTCTCCTTCTTTTGTTTTCAGCATCTCATACAAAGATTTTGCTTTTGTGCATATGAGATCTTGACTTAGTGGTGTGTTCTTCTTATTCAAATCTTCGATCCAGACTGACAGTAATTTTCTCCATTCTTTCTAAGATAGATGATCTCGAACGAGAAAGTTTTGTTGCACTTATAGGTGTTGAACCTTCGCTGGAGATTTTAATTTTTTCCCGATTTTTATAAATCGTTCTCACAGTCGATTCTGAGAGTCCAAAATTTCTCCCAACAATTGTTGCTTTGCCTCCATTTTCCATTCTTCTTAACACTTTCATCTTCAATTCCAAAGTGACGCTTTTACGCTCTTTTTTCTTTACAGGCGGCATTTTTAACGTAGGGTTAAATTATGTATGTATGTATCTCCAATAAATATTAAAACAAAACTGCCAGCCGACCGAACTAACATTACGGAACAAATGAACACACGAAAACGAACGAGGAAATCCCCATAGAACAAAGTCGAAGGACAGGGAATTCCCAATTCTTCAAAGAGAATATTCAGAGAAAGCGGGGATCCCCCCGCGACCATAGAGAAGTTAATGACTACATGAGCGCGAAATTTGAAATTCGCGTTATAGTGAAACCGCGCGTAACGGGGTCGCGCTAAGCGGGGTATTTGAAATTCGCGTTATAGTGAAACCGCGCGTAACGGGGTCGCGCTAAGCGGGGTATTACTGTATATATATATATATATATATATATATATATATATATATATATATATATATATATATATATATATATATCCTCGATTCCAACGAGGGACCGGAAACTTCGACTGGACGTCCACTTCGTTGCTCGTTACACATTTTTGTTTGGCCACTTTTGAACCTATCTATCCACTTGTATATGTTCGCACGGTTCATGCAACTTTGTCCATAGTGTCCAACCTTCTAGAATGTATTTCACGTGGCTTAACACCTTCTGCTTCTAAAAATTTAATGACAGAACGCTGTTCTTCTAAAGTGCAGTCTTAAAATGGACTCGCCATGTCAAACTGGATATTTTGAGGTTATGTTTACATTACGTGATCGAATAGCTTATTAAAACTCATTACAAGGTTGCCAACTTGCACTCCTAGAGGTATGGAGCGGTTTGGTTGAATGGGTTTAAGCTGAGACCGATGTCTCTTTACTTATTGAATTACATTACAAAGGCAAAGTGATTTTTCTTAATGCGTAAAATATATATTAACATTTTAATACGAAAAGGATTATGATAAGATCTTTGCTGTTAACAGATCGCGCCGAAGCTAAGTAACACTTAAAGCAAATTATTAGAAATCTGACAGTGAGAAGAGAAGAACTATTTTAATACGGATATATATATATATATATATATATATATATATATATATATATATATATATACATATATATATATATATATATATATATATATATATATATATATATATATATATATATATATATGTATATATATATATATATATATATATATATATATATATATATATATATAATATATATATATATATATATATATATATATATATATATATATATATATATATATATATATATATATATATGTATATATATATATATATATATATATATATATATATATATACATATATATATATATATATATATATATATATATATATATATATATATATATATATATATATATATATATATACACCCACTTATGTAAGATGGGGTAAAACTTTAACATGAGTAAGTAGGAATTTTTTTTTTTTTACTTTAAAAAACAATAATACCTGAAAATTTACGGCTTTACTTACAATGTAGTCCCGCAAACCCCTTTTTTGCTTCAAACGGTCCTCAAGGTTGTGGTCTACAACAAATGAAAAATTAACTTTTCATAAAATATTCTACTTTTAAATAAAATAAGTAATAAAAAAATACTAAAAACCATTTGCGAAAATAATTCTGACTTGTTAGGAACGAGTGCATAATGATTTTGTTATATCAAACAGTAAAAGGAACTCAACCAATATTATGTTAATTCATAAAACTAAATTTATTAACGTCTTAATGGTCATAAAATTACATTATGGCTATTAAGAAAATATACAAAGATTTCAAAAATAATGTAGATTAAATGGCTGTAAGGTCAAATGCTAAAATGAAATCTCTATTACTTTCTTTTTAAAGGCAAAATATGCTTAAAACTATGAAGAGAAGAGTTCTTAAAATTTTAAGGAACCCCTGATTTGTTAAAATAAAATATCGATCTTGTTTTTAGAAAAAAATTACGAAATTATGACATTTATACACCTCAGCAAGTTAAAATTATAACTTTTTCGAGATTTTATAATCTTTGGCCCAATGAAGCTACTAACAGTTATCATCACTATTCCAACACTATTGTTATGTTTCTGATGATGCTAACATAGTTGGCGAAACTAATGCCGAGTCCAAAAATAATAGTTAATGTAGTGATAATAATTGTAGTAATTAAAAATCTTAAAATAATTCGCCTTTACAAAGATATCACAATTCTTTTTCTACGACTATTTGACAATAAAAAAAAATTGATATTGCTCTTCTTTCAGTATCTCGGATTTTGTTGCTGGAAACTTATACAAACCGGTGGCTGTTTAATTCCCGGCAATCCAAGTATAGGTATAGTCAAGTACCAAGAAAAAAAAATATGTGCTCTCATGTGTGGAGGCATTCAATGCTTTTGTTCGTGATCCAAAACTGTAAGAAGTACATTTGTAATTTTGTTTTATTATGTATCAGGTGTACCAGTATGAAATGCGGATTTCAGACAATAGATGGTGCACCAATGCAGTTTGTGCTATAAAGATTTGACACTGCGCCATGTTGTTGTGTCATCAACAAGTATCAAACGCGCACGAGAGATAATTTGGAAAAGTGTGTGCATAGTGTTGTGTTCAATATGTCGAAATTTATACCGAACAAAGAGCATTCACGTACAGCATTAATTTTTTGTTTTCATTTGAAGAAAACTGCTGTGGAATCATACCGATTACTTCGAGAAGCTTATGGTGAACATGCTCCATTGCAAGATTCGTGTGAACGATGGTTTCGGCGTTTCAAAAGTGGTGACTTCGATGTTGCAGACAAGGAACGTGGAAAACCGCCAAAAAAAATACGAAGATGTGGAATTGCAAGCATTGTTGGACGAAGATGATTCGCAAACACAAAAACAAATCGCCGAGCAATTGGGCGTTAGTCAGCAAGCTGTTTCAAATCGGCTACGAGAAATGGGAAAGATTCAGAAGCTGTTAGATGGGTACCACATGAGTTGAACGACAGGCAAATGGAAAAAGCGCAAAAACACGTGTGACATTTTGCTCGCTCGGTACAAAAGGAAGTCGTTTTTGCATCGTATAGTTACAGGGGATGAAAAGTGGATTTATTTTGAGAATCCCAAGCGTAAAAAAATCATGGGTAGACCCAGGCGCACCATCCACATCGACCGCAAGACCGAATCTCTTAGGCAGAATGACGATGCTCTGTGTTTGGTGGGACCAGAGGGGCGTGGTCTATTATGAGCTGTTAAAATCTGGGGAAGCGGTTAATACTAAACGTTACCAACAACAATTGACCGATTTGAACCGTTCGCTGCTTGAAAAAAGGCCAGAATACCGAAAGAGGCAACACGAAGTCATTTTTCTTCATGACAGTGCTTCATCACATACGGCAAAACCAGTTCCCGACACGTTGGAAGCACTCAGCTGAGAAGTTCTACCCCATGCGGCTTACTCACCAGACTTGGTTCCTTCCGATTACCACTTATTTGCATCGATGGGTCACGCACTTGCCGAGCAGCGCTTTGGTTCGTACGAAGATGTGAAAAAATGGCTCGATGAATGATTCGCAGCAAAAGGGGAAGATTTTTACTGGCGTGGTATTCACAAATTGCCCGAAAGATGGGAAAAAATGTATAACAAGCGATGGAGCATACTTTGAATAAAGCACTTTTTATCATTCTTCCGAATTTAACATGTTTTTTTAGGAAAAAAATTCGCATTTCATACTTGTACACCTGGTACTGTTGTGAATATTTTATGTTGGTATCTAGGCACTATGCCACGTATTGAGCGCATGTAAAGAAATGCAAACATATTTTTTTTTACGAATACAATACTTCCCTCTAGGAAGGCAAGTAAAAAGTGTATAATGTCGTCCTTAGAGAAAAAAACAGTTCATAATTAAATTTGTAAATCGGGTCATTTCACTAATTTGGTATATCATGGTCCAATTAGTGACACGAAATATTGAGACTTGCTTTCTAAATAGAGATGTTTGACAACCTATTTATATTGTTTTTAGTGTTCCTTAACTTACTTAATCCTTATGCCTTTCTACCCCTTGAGGAGTGTAAGGCCCGTGGAGTTGAGTTATTCTATAACTGTCTTTTCCATATTTCCTGTTTAAATTGCCGATTGTCTCTCTTATTTCTTCTGTATTAGTTTCTTCTGTTTGTGTGAGTTCTGGATCTTGTTCCGGTATTATGTCTCTATGTTTATTTTTGTATGCTTTTCCCTCTAATTTTTTTGCATCCATTTCCTTTCTTTTGTGTTTCAGTGATTCCTACATAGTACATTCGTTGTTCTTCTGTCAGTTCCTCCTCTTTTTCCTTTATATTCCTATTATTCCGTGTTCTCTATCTGAAAACTCGATAATTATTTTCCATTTGTTTCTTCCATCTATTTCTTTGATTATCTTCTTATTTGTATTCCTTTTACTAGACCTCTCTTCCGTATCCTTTATCTTTGCCAGGGTGGTCGTCAATCTACCTATCTCCCTCCTTTTCCTCAGTTTTTTTGACTTGATGATAGTATTCTTTGTCTGTTCTTTCAGTTTTTCTTCCTCAATGTCCCATTTATATTCTCTTCCTTCGATTACGATTTTTTGATATCCTATTTTCACCCTTTTTCCATTCTTTCTCTCGTTCTCTGCTGTATGCTTCAATTTCTTTTGAATTTCCCGTTCATCTTTTGCTAAATCGTTTATATAAACTCTCTCTCTTAGGTTTCTCAGTTTGTTTTTATTTTTCATTACAGCTTCCTTATCTCCCGTGTTTCCAAGTTCTACCTTGTATATAGTTGTTCCTATTTTTATCACATCTTTAATCTGTACTTTTGTGTCCATACTCCTCTCCATAAAATGTTCTACACCCCATTTTCAGATCTGGTTGGCTATTCACTTTAAATCTCATTCCCGATATTACAATATTATTCCTTACGTTGACTTTTTCCAGTTTACTCATCGTCAAATCCATACTTCTCATGTTTTCTCTAATTATCTTATTTTCCTCTTTCCATACTTCATTCTCCTTTCTTAGTTCCTTCAGCTCTTGTTAGTATCTCTTCTGACCTTGTTTTATATCCTTTATATCAGACATTAGCTCTCTGATCATTTCTATCAAATTGTCTATCTTATCTACTCTTTCGTTTTTCTCTTTCTGTGGTGTTCTTATCAGCTTTTTACTCTTCTTGAATAATCCCATTGGCTCTTCTTTTTCTTCGACTCTTCCTCTTTCGAGTCTCCTCAGATATAATCATCACTGTCCATTGTTCTTTCTGTTATAAAAACTTTTAGGTGTGTTCCTCGTATATTCCATTTTCAAATACGGGAGAAAAAGAAAAAAATTGTTGTTTATATTTCTTATCACTGTAAACAGTAAAAGGATCAAGGTCGTCGCTTATCGTTTCGTTAGCTTCATACAATTTCACAAAATTATTCTCATAAATCTTCAAATTTTTTACTTATTGTCTTAATCTAACACTACACTCTGCTTTATTTCTAGTCCCTCTCGTTTGCAATCGACAAAATAATTAAATAGATTGAAACATTATCGTAATAATGCTCGAGTTGACTATTGGCGGGCGTTCGATTCACATGTACACACATCGCGATCCGAAACTCAATAAGTTCAGAACATTTATGGGATTACTCCTGTGTCTGTCTGTCTGTCACACCCAATTTTCCCCGAAACTATTTGACGTAGAACGTTGAAATTTGTCACAAATATAGGAACTGACGGCCCAATCAGAGCCGTGTAGTTTTGAGGGTTAAATTTTGACTTAAGGTGTGGAATCGGAAGTGCAAGGTTATCGTGTGGGGTGTCAAATGAAAGCTTGTGAAAACATAAGTTCAAAAATATATATATGATGTCATACTTGCACTTTTTTATATTATTGTAAAAAAAAAAAACCCTCTTTCTCACCCTATCTCTAAGAGATCAAAAAATTTTGAAAAAATTCTGGAATATTCTCCATAAAATGTAGATCATGGATTCCCAACGGGGGAGGTACTGCCCCCCAGTGGGCGTTGGAGCCGTCCATGGGGACGGTAGTTGGTTCCGAATGAGGAGGGGCGTTAAGGCAGTCAAGGGGGGCGGCCGTGGGGTATCTACCTATTTAGGAAATTAATATGATAAAATACTTTGAAAATACCATGAATTAATATTTTATCTAACCATCTAAAACTTTTCTCTTATTGTTATCGCGTAAATAAGCATTAAAAAATTTAGCATTAGGTATATGTATACCTAATTCGATTTAGTATTGTCAGTGACAAGTCTGTGCAAGTTGGTAAGCGCGATTCACGAAATAATTTGTTTACAGAGCAAGTGTACCGGCATCGCAAACAAGCAAAGGCATACAAGTTGATGCGAGCACGAAATCAAAATTATAAAAGGCAGGGATGGTTCTAGGAATGTCTTATTATTTTTGTGTGCTTCGCCAATAATTCACATTCGTGAGCGAAAGTGATAGAAGTCATTATAGCCTTTATTTTTATAACTATCTGTACATTTGTTGAAAAGTTAATTTATTTTAAACCGTGGAAAATTTTGTAATTTCAAAATGTCCGAATTTAAGAAGAAATGCCGGCAGTACTGTAGTGAGTATTTAAAAATGGATGGATGGAATCACTACCTATGTGTTTAATTTGCCAAAAGTTTTTTCAAATGAAGCCTTCTAGGCTACAAGAGCATTTGAATAAAATGCATGCTGATAAAAAGGACAAAGATTTATCCTATTTTCAAGAACTGGAAAAAAATATTTAAAACAGCCAACTATATTAAAACTTTTTGCGTCGTGTTCTAAATAAGAAGATGATGGACTACGAGCCTTATGTAATATTTCAATGTTAAACGCAAAAGCGAGAAAACGACACACAATTAGCGAGGAATTAATCTTACCGGCAGTCAATGAGGTAATAAAAACTGTTTTTCATCATAAGACACCATCAGATATCATCAGAAAAATTCCTCTGAGTAATAATTCGATGCAAAAAAGAATACATGAAATGGCTAAAGACGTTGAAATATCATTATGCGATTACTTAAAGACTTGCAAAATTTCCATTCAACTTGATGAATCAACTCTACTAAATAACGAAGCACTACTTTTACCATACGTTCGATTCATAAAAGAAGAAAGAATTTGTCAAGAGTTGTTACACTGGTCAACACAAGTCTTGTTTCCTTTATTTTTTTTTCTGTTATTGGGTATTTCTATTGCCCTGACTGAAAAAAATACTAGGAGATTGCTAACAGCTTTACCTTTTGAAATATACAGTTTTATTATTTTGCCAAAAAAATACAAAAAAATAATACATTATGTTAACAAAATTTCTATTGAACACTAGCAAATGATCTTTTATAAGATTTCCTTGAATGAACGACTTTAGGTAGATCTCGTTGCAAACTCCGGCAGTAGTCTGCCATCATATGTGAGTCCCACCGCCCCTGATAACGCTCTTCCATTGTCCGAAGATCCTGATGAAATCTTTCACCCTGCTCCTCACTAAAATCACCCAGATTTTGTGGAAATCGATCTAAATGCGAGTGCAGGAAGTGGATTTTTATGCTCATGTTCCACCCTAGCTCTTGCACGTTCGATAGCATGCACTCAACAAGCTCGACAGATTTCTTTTTCCCTAGGAAGCTACTGATAACCAAAACAAATGAATGCCAAGCTTTGGATTCGACTTCAGTCATTGATTTGACAAAATTAGGATCTTTCACGAGTTGCCTAATCTGTGGCCCATCAAAAATACCAGCTTTCAATTTTTCTGAACTTAATCCTGGAAACTTGCGTGAAAGAAAATTACAACATTTGCCACTTTTGTCAAGCGCCTTCACAAACTGTTTCATTATGCCGAGTTTAAGATGAAGTGGTGGAAGTATGATGCGGTCTCGGCTAACTGAAGGTACGTTTATAACATTTTTTGTACCAACTTTTAGCTCTTCCCGCACTGGCCAAACGTTTTGTGACCAATGGTGTTGTTTGTCACGACTATCCCAGAGACACATGAAACAAGGGAACTTTGTGTACCCCCCTTGTTGACCTAAAAGTTAACCATTTTCAGATCAACACAAATGACCCATTTGTGGTCTTGATACTTAATTTTTTCCATAACCTTAGAAACATTTACGTATTCTTCTTTTAAAGTCGTCGAATGTGGCATATGTATAGATCCGTACTTGTTACCGTTATGAAGCAAAACACACTTTAAACTTCTTTTGCTGCTGTCTATGAAAAGACGCCAATCACTAGGTTGGTACTGTTTTAATCCCATCTGCTGCAAAATACCACCAACATCGTTACAAAAAACTAAATCCTTCTCTTGAGAAAAATACGGTAACAGATTTTTTTCTCGGGTATGATAAAATGTAATGTTGGTTTCCGGAGTAAGCAATTTTTTTTCTTTTAAACGAGATGCTAAAATTTCAGAAGCTTCTTTTGATAAGTTCAGATCTCTTACTAAGTCATTTAGTTCTTTCTGATTAAATGGTTGAGGTTCTGAAAGGCTACATTTGTGGTCTGAATCAGAGTCTTCACTTGATGTATTTCGTTCGGGTTCACAGAGATTTGGATCATCAGAAGATTTAGATGTGCTGGGTTGTACCTCTTGTGATTTTAATTGAGGTCGTTGAGCAGAAGATAAGTTAGGATATGACCACTTACTTCGATTTCCAGGGTTAATTCCGTTTATTTTCACAACGCAGAAGTAGCAATCGTCATGATGGTTTCGAGGTTCTCGCCAAATCATGGGGTGTTACGAACATTGTTGCATTTCTTTTTCCACTGGACCATAACCGTAGACATACCACACATTTCTGGGATACAATATGAGGAACCCATGGCGTGTCCTGATTACACAATTTTATTTTAAAGTATTGATGATACGCAGTCTTCACAAAGTCCGATATAGGTTTTCGATATTTTGCAAATATATATTCACCACAAATATAGCAAAAATAATCGGGATTAAGCACACAACATCTTCTTGACGAAGCCATATCTAAAACAACAACAAAATATATTTTAGTGTTCAATAAAAAACGAAAATCTAAGTAAAAATAGTAAATGAAGGTAGTTCAACAAACAACAAAAGCTGTTAGAGAAAAATTGTTGCCATATTTAAAAAAAACGCGTGAATTTGAGATAGAAACAAAAAAAAATCACAGGAAACAAGCAATTTTCTTTTTTTTTGTTGACCAGTGTTATTTACTAAAAATTTGGAAACCTATACAAAGGGAGAATCGGTATTTACTACCATGAACAAGTTTTTTCAAGAGAAAGAAATTCCTATTCGTAATATTTTGTCAGCTGCTACTGACAGTGCTCCAGCAATGTTGGGGCGTCATAAGGGTTTCATAGCGCATTTGAAACAAGCAGTACCGAATGTACTCGCTGTATATTGTCAGCATTTGGTTACAAAAAATCTGAATGAGCGCTTGCATATGTCGCTTCATTACGTTATTAGAGCAGTCATAAAGATTGGAAGCAATTCATTGCATAACAGATTGTTTGGCCAACTTTTTAATGAAAAAAGATTACAATCGCTTGCTGCTGCAAACAGAATTTCGTTGGTTCTTAAAAGGTATTTGTTTGAATCGTTTTTTCAATCTATTTGACTCCTAGAAAACAGAGACGAAAAACTGCGCGAAAACCTGATTATATCCAAAGATAAAATCTCTCTCTTTTTTTAAAATATTTAATGAAGTCAATTTACAATTGTAAGGTGATGAATTGAATTTAATTAAAATAATAAACGTCATAGCTGCTTTTGTGGGAAAACTTTTTCTGTTGAAACGAAATCTAGGTAGAGGTGAATACAGCCACTTTCCCACATTATTAGCAGTCTCTGCAAAACAGGAAGATTCACTTGCTTACTGCCAACACTTGGACGTTCTTCATGCTGATTTTACGGAGCAATTCTAGGCTTATTTTTATGAATATACCGAGTTGGGTTTTTAGATCCCTTCGCAGATGCAGATACAGCAAAATCATCAAATTTAGAAGAGGAATTCGTAGAACTCACAACTAACGAAGAACTAAAAATAAAATTCGGAAATGGATGCCAAGAGTTCTGGTTTCAAAAATCAGTACCAGCTCTCTACCCTGGATTGTGGGCAAAAGTACAGAACTTTTTAATTGCTTTTCCTTCATCGTATCTGGCTGAGCGTGGGTTCAGTGCAGTAGTTAATTTACCGTCTAAGAAAAGGAACAGACTGCAATTTGCGACTGATGTTAAGGAAATTGAAACCCGGCATTAACAAATTGTTAAAACTTCACCACCCTCACCATTTCATTAATTTTTTTATTACAATTTTTACTTTGTGATTCTTAAAAGATAGATAAACAGATAAAATAGGTATAGATAATATGCAACAATATTTGGTATAATTAACTATTATGGAAGAGGGGGGGCGTTGGAATTTTTTTTTTCTTGTGAAGGGGACGGTAGTCCAGAAAAGGTTGGGAACGTCTGGTGTGCGAAAATTATCATGAGTGCTTGACAATATGGTGGAAATTTTTTCATGGAAAGTTGTGAAGTTAACCGCGACTAACAGCTGTGAAATATCAATATGTACACGTTTGGTATTCGGCGCAATCGGTAATATACTCATATAGTACATTACTGCTTTCAGCTTTTGGCCAATCATAGATAAAATAAATTTCCATGATGACTGGTAATCATTAGATAAGTATCGCGACAAAATAATGTTATTTTATTTGTTTATAATTAAACAAATACTTGGGTAGTAATTATTTATTTTACACTTTTACTACGAAGAAGCTTTTTATATATCCTTGGTAATTCTTATATTGAAGATGAATTTGTGCCTGAATTTTATAGAATATGTCAGCAATCACGGTAAGAAACACACTAATTGCGCAAGTTCAACTTGCATTTGGTAGTTTTTTTTTTATGATTTTAGAGCCTAAAATAACGAGGTTAACTGTTAATTTACATAAAAAAAAAACAGTTAACTTGAGGCTAGAAATATTTTTTAGGTATATAAACCATGTACTTGATTTGGCAAGGAAGAAACCACAGCTCATTATATTTTTTGGTTTAAGAGAACGATTAGAAGAAGTTTTTAAGATTACTCAGTAAGTAGAGTAGTAGTTATAAAAGTAGTAGCAGTAGTGATAGTAGTAGTAGTAGTACTAGTATTAGTGATAGTAATGGTTGGTTAACCAAGCAAACAGATCAGAGAGATCCTTTTTACCAACGGCGCCGGCGGTTAACACCTAGTTCGTGTAGGAGTAGAAGTAGTAATATTATTAGTAGTAGTAGAAGTAATAATTGAAAGCCTTGTAGCAAAGTAAACAGTCCAGGGGGATTTTTGCCAACCCCGTTTAACATCACGTTTTACAATTTTGTTCTACACTTTCCGCTTACTACGAACCTCGAGGGAGGATAATCTTCGTGGCATCGCGACGAAGTACGTTCTTGTTGGTAGGGACCGTAGGCTCGAGCAGTCCTATTTCAGATATGTATCTATGACATTTCAGAGGCTAAGACCATGAGGAATATAATTCTAAATTTCATTTTTCTTTAATTCTTTTGTTTCATGAATTCTAAACCACTTCTAATTTATCCAGAAAGCGGTCAGATTCCGGAGGTTGGAACCCTAAAGAATTCGAATCTGAAACAGTAGTTAAATATCTCTTTCAATTACGAACGCTAGTCCTGAGATTTATCTATCATCGTAAATCTTTCGTTGAGTTATTCCGATTATAAACTCTTTTGCGCCAGATAATGAAAAAGTGAGGATATCTCCGATGGTATTTTGTTTGATATAGAGGTAGTGTTCTTCCAGCCTTAATTTAATCGATGATGTAATAAGAAAGCTAGTATTTTCAAACGTTATGCCGAAAGATGGCTGCGTTAAACCGCTGATGTTTTTGTAGTGCTCGAAACAGATGCAGGCAACGCTCCGCATTTTTACATTGAAACGCGATCACATGTTTAACCAGGCCTGAAAACTTTTTTAGTGGATGGCATGAAAACGAATCGATCAAATGTATAGTTTTCTTCGTTTCCAAAATTTAAAAAAAATTCTTGGTTCCCTGGCTTTGAAAATGTCATTAAACTCGTAATATAATGAAGCACATAATTTTAAGTAATGAAAAATAAAGTAAATAACATTATATTTATAAGAAACAGCTGAACATTTTCTAAATTTGTACTTAAATAAATTATATATAACCACATATAAGCTGGTATGTATCCAAAGCAGTTTGACTACCAGACTACGTGCGTTTTCAGTTTTTTAGCGGTGTTGCCAGACAGCGGAGTTTTTTTGCAAAAGATAGGGTTGCAGTTCTATTCATTGTTTTCTCTTTGTTCTTACCTCACTCACTGAAGTTTCTTATGGATCATTGACGATTTTATGAATGACATACTTTATCTACTGGTAGAACGTTTGTGGATGCAGATAGTTGGCGAAAGAAAGAAGCAATCAAAGAATTAATAACAAGCTGGCCGTGGCTTGGTGGCGTAGTACTTTGCTATTGTGCAGAAGGTCGAGGGTTCAATCCCGCAGGTCGGTATACTGATTTATTTAAGTATATTTGGCTTCGCCACGTACATAGGTAGTAGTTGTTTGCAGAAATGCAAATAACGTCCGTGGCTGCACTACCGCGTTGTTTAAAAGGTGCCGTGAAATACAAAAATGTATGTTTTGGCACTTGGACAATGTTGACGGGTGTTACGACATCCTCGCCGATATTCTTGGGATATGAAAAAAGGGCAAAATCCCTACTGAGGCAGGGAGATGAGTGATAAAAAAAAACAAAGAAAAAAAGGAACTTCCGTAGGACCATATGGTCTAGGTGAAAAAAACAACAGAGGCCAACGACTAAACATTTTCAGTGAAGAAATAGATTATGTTATCACTTTCTTCAACGTACCACCATAAAGATTATACACGTGGAAATCCCCATTAGACTCACCAGACCATATCACCAGAAACTAAATAGACTGCATTCTAGTGCATAAACGTTTTAGAAATAGTGTTATATCTGTCAAAACATATCCCAGTGCTGACATAAACTCGGATCACAATGCCCTGGTGGGGTGCTAAGAATTATTTTGAAAAAGTTAACCCCTTACTGCATGACTTTTTTTATTTTTGCAAAAAAAAATATATATGTTAGATAATATTTTTAAATACACGAAATAAATGTTAAAAAAAATTGGTCACTTTTTTATCAAGATATGAATCACCTTTTGACATGTGCCAAATTTGGCACAAATTGGGAAAACGGAAAAAAATTAAACTAGAGAATAAATTTCGGTAAAAATGTTTAAACGTGTCATACAAAGTTTATTCAGTATGGAATTTATAAAAACAGTTTCGGTCTTTATTTAGGCATAAAAATACCACACACTTGTTACAAGACACATGAGATTTTCCCTTGCACTCAGGATATTTACATCTTTGGCGATCTTCATTTACTTCTGGCCAGTGACTCAAGTTATCAGTTCTAACTTCCTGGGCTGGTATTTGTGAAAAGGGATACTTTCTTTGTTTCAAATCTAGCTGAGGCTGTAGGCAGGTGCTTGGCCTTCCCCTTTTTTTTTTCTGACTCACGCCAGATTTCGTTAATACTTCTGCAAGAGCAAGCTTGAATTCTGAGAGCGACAAATATAAGTTATCATTTTGCAAACTTCGTCTCCACAGTATCCAACTGTTAGCGCAAGTCATATCAAGAAAATGGAAAAATACCCTCATATACCACTTTTTTGATCTAATTTGGATTCTATAGTATCCTAGCATGCTATCTAGGAGATCTACTCCTCCCATATAAGCATTATATACAGCAACGCTTTGGGGACGGGGGATTTTTATATGGGTATTTGATTTTTTGCAGAACCTCGTTGCTTCTGATGTAGGCTGACTGCCAACTTAGGTTGATACGGTATTCACAACTTTATTATCATACCAGGACACTGCAGATATTTGCACACCATCGACAGTTGCCACTTTTTCCAGAAATGTACCTCTACCTTTTTTTTTCATTTCCGATTCCTTAGGAAACTGCAAGCATGGTACACGATTAGCTCTTATGGTATGGTAAAATGCCATTTTTGGTGAGATATGTTAGCAGGGGAATGCTTGTAAACCAGTTATCAAAAAAGAGTTTGTAGTTTAGATTTTTCGGAATAGATTCTGAAAGTTTTACTACAACGTTGCTACTGGCTCCTAGATCAGGCTGATTATTCTCAAGCACCGTAGTTCCAGAGTAAAAATCAAAGTCGTAAGAAAAACCAGACACGCCGCTTAGAACGAAAACTTTATATCCCCATTTATGGGGCTTTTTGGGATTATATTGTTTTAGAGTTGAGCGTGCTTTCGTTGGGATGATTTGTTCATCGACGGCCATATGTTCTTCTTTAGGAACAAGTAGAAATCTGTCACAAATCTTGTTCAGAAAGGGACGTATTTTAAAAAGTTTATCATAGTCAGGTTGACCCTGAGGAACCTGCAGTGTGTTGTCGTTGAAATGCAGAAATCGTTTGATTTCTTCAAATCTGTTGCATGTCATAGCACTGGAGATATTGGGAATTTCCAACGAATTATTCCAATAAGACCTGGTCGATGGTAACTGAATAATCGACATATATATACAAATGCCACAAAAAACACGAATTTCTTCCTTGGATATATTGGGTGGCTTTTCAGGTCTACTTTGAACCGCGTACAAATTTGACTATTCAGTTATGTAAACGAAAAGTACTTCAGTAAAAAATGAAATTGAAGAAATGGATAGGATCTTCTAATTCTTTTATGAAATCAGGAAGAATTGTACAACCTTGAAATTTTACAAATTCCTCAGAGACAGCTAGAAATTTATTCTCCCAATCAATGGTTTGCTTCTGCTCTTTTTTCGGCTTCTCTTTGGTCGGTTTATTAGTCGATGTCGATGGTAACACATTCTGATGATCTATAAAAGTTTGCCCTAATGCGGACAATGGCATGTCATCATCATCATCTTCTATATCGGTTTCGTCAATAATAACATCTTCGTTTGTCGAAACGATTCTTTCGTTTTCACTGTCTGACTCATATAGGAGAACGGACTTTCTAGGACCCAACAAGTCATTTCTTTGATGTTCATCGTCCGAGGATAAATTTTCATTGTCACTAACGTCACCATTTGGAATTCGGAAATTTCTGGTGCCATAAAACTTACTGGGGTCCATCTAAGAAAGAGATGTAATTATTATAAATTATCATGTCTTTATATAAAATTGTTCCAAATATGGCACAGGTAAACAAACTCATATTTTGTCTTCAATACGTCAAATTATAGTTATGATATTACCTTAGTAGCAAAATTAGACCTTTATAAGAATATTTTTTTCACAACAAATTATTCACAAGAGAGTATGAAAACTGTTGATCTAAAAAACCACAAAACAGGATATAGCGTGTCACAAGCCGCCACTGGACTAATGGCTTTTCCTGGCGTCGAGATTTGACTGCGGTGGAGTCTGCGCGTTTTACGTCAGAGCAGCGAACGTGCCGGATATGGAACAATTCGAAATAAGATCCTTAAGCTACTCAGGGACTTAGACAAAAAATATATTTGATGTGTGACAAATTTGGGACAGTATGCGGTAAGGGGTTAAAAAGAAGACAGAAAAACTTAAAGACGAAAATGTAACAAACGTAATTAAAAAAGATCTTAATAAAGAACTCAGAGACATAGAGCTAAACGAAGACGTAGAATCTGAAATAGAAAAGTTAAATGAAATTATGATAGAGCTAAAGAATAAATATCTAACTATGAAACAAACCCATAAAAGGAAAGAATGGATGACAGATGACATTTTAAGACTAACAGAGGAAAGACGGCTACACAAAAACAGAGATAATAAAAGGGAATATAGCAGACTACATACACAAATACAGAAAGAAATTCAAATAGCTAAAGATAGGTGGAATTGTGAAAGATGGAGATAACGAGAGAGGGGAGTTGCAGGGAAAGTATGATAGTTTTCATATCTATCGAAAAATTAAAGACTTAACTGGTGAACGGAGATCGAAATCAAATAGATGTTTAATAAATCATCAAGGAAACGTTGTTATCGATAAGAAAGGGAATCTGAAGATATGGCAAGTCTATATCACAGAGTTATTTTCCGATACAAGATCATGCTCAATAGACTTATTTGGGTCCTGTGTTACCACCGATGAAGTACGCATTGCAATAAATTAACTAAAAAATGGAAAAGCCACCGGTCCCGATGAATTCCATGGAGAGTTTCTTAAGCTCTGAGATAAGGACGGGAGTGGCTTACGGTGATCTACAATAAAATCTATGATTTAGACAGAATGCCAGAAAGCTGGTTAAACTCTGAGTTTATAACGATCCCAAAAAATGCAGGCGCTAAAAAATATGTAGAATATCGAACAATTAGCTTCACAAGCCATCTTCTAAAAACCATTCTGAAAATCATTTACAAAAGAATATAGAAGTTGTGTGAAGAAAACATGTCAGTTACACAATTCGGCTTTCGTGATGCCATGGGTGCCAGAGAGGCCTTATATTCTATGCAGGTTTTGATTCAGCGATGTAGAGATGTCAATTGTGATGCATATCTGTGTCTGATCGACTACTAAAAAACCTTTGATAAAGTGTAATATCACAAAATGGTCGGAATTTTGAAAGATCTTGGGCTAGATGGAGAAGATTTGCTAATTATTAGCATCCTCTACTGGAACCATATAGCATGTATTAAGGCAGAAGGGGAGCATTCAGAAATGTTGATTGAGCGTGAAGTAAGGCAGAGTTATGTCTTGTCTCCACTATTGTTTAATCTATACTCACAGTAAATCTTCAGAGAAGCACTGGAAGAGGCTGATGAAGGCATAGTGCTTTATGGGAAGCGAATAAATAATATGTGTTATGCTGACGATACGGCGATTATGGTTGAAAACTTAAAGGGTTTTACAAGAACTTATCACATAAATAAAGGAAGTCAGTAATCGATACAACCCCGAATTTAATATCAGAAAAACAAATTACATGGTAATCAGCAAGTCTCCGGTTCCTACTACCTTGTTGATGATTAACAATCAACAAATACAAAGAACTCCACAATATTTATATCTAGGTACCATGCTAAACGAACAGAGGGATCACTTGCACGAAATTCGTTGCCGTATCGAAAAAGCTAGAGCAGTATTCCTCAAAATGACATCACTTTTCAAAAGCTCAGCAATAAAATTAAGCACAAAAATAAGACTCCTAAGATGCTATGTCTTCAGTGTCCTTCTTTACGGTGTGTAATCTTGGACGCTGACTCAAGCCACTTTTAAGAAACTTGAAGCATTTGAATATCGCAGAATTTTGAAAACTTCTTATTCTGACCATATTACCAACGAGGATATCTTACATCGTATGAACAAGAAACTGGAAATTATGGAAACTGTTAAAGTAGGAAAATTGTAGTATTTAGGACACATAAGAAAAGGTTTTTGAGAAAACGGTACCAGGACGCAAATGTATGTCGTGGCTAAACAATCTGCGAAATTGGATCTCAACAAATACTGCCAGTCGTTTCAAAGCTGCAGTGGATAATGTAATAATAGCCAGAATGATTGCCAACATTCGAATCGAATAGGCACTTTAAGAAGAAGTGAAAATTTCCACTTAGACGGTCAGGCAATACTACTGTAACAATAGTTTAAAAAGTCAAGTTGTTAGCTGAACTCTTTATTTCACATCCTACTGTCTATTTCCAGGAAAAATACTACTCACTATTCCCAATGTGCAGTAAAAGATGCCTGATAATATTATCAGACTTATCGCAAAACGTATCTTAATGAAACTATACACCAAGAAAATTTCTGATGCTGATAAAATACTTGTCATCGAACTAATAGTTGTGTATAAGCTTTTTAATCAAAACTTAATCCGTAACAAAGTCCTGTCATTTTTTCACGTGATTCTTTCCGAAAATTAAAGAGAAGAGTATCAACTCGACTGTTGAAGTTTATTCGTTATTTCCAACCCTAATTAAAATTTTAGGTTAGAAAAGAAGCTAATAAATAGTAATGGTTTCCATTCATACCATAATATTAACTTTATTTTAATACTACCCGTGCTATAATAACTTTTAGACTATAATTTCATCAAAATAGTATGATATTTGCACCGACTGAATTATGATCCTGAACTGCCAAAAGAGACCAGCACAACTCAGAGTATTTTGTTATTATTTAACGCCGAACGATGTTTATAATTTATAACGTACAAATCTATGTTTTAGATTAGTTCAGAGTAAAGAAGATATGAGGTTATGTGATAACAAGTCAGTGCAAGTTCCATGTCATATTGATACCGAGTACAGCTCCAAAAAAGAACCTTGGAATATTTGGCAACTAAAAGCAGAAGCTCTAACTTTGGTAAAGTTTCACAAATTTTTTACTTTCCTTACTAAGTGGAGTGAGAAGTTATCCTTTGAGATTTTTTTTTATTTTTTACGTTTTAGGGTTTAAGGTTACGCAAAATGAAGTCTCCCATTTCCGTCAGCCTGTCGGTCTGTCGCTCTGTTGGTACGATAACTCTCGAATAAAATGAGATATTGATTTGAAATTTGCTACACATATTACTTATAGTAGGGAGGAAACCTATAGTTTTTGAACGATACAGCTTTAAGGGAAGGGGTGAAAAGGTCGATAAATTTAGTTAGTTTTAATAGAATTATGAGCATTTTTCTTGATTTTTGGTTTAAACTGTAAACAAAATTTAAAACATGACTATTTTTAGTCAGTGCAGAACTTTCTCTACGCGTGATTCCTGTTTCCCTAGTAGACAGGAGAGAGGATAACGCTGTGAACGCATCGATCGACGGACAAGATCAATTTACAACTCAAAAATCAACTCGTCGTTTTTTTTTTTTTTTTCTGTTAATAATTAACGAATCAAGTTGATTTTTGCATGGAAATACTCTTTAGGCTTGTGCGCTTTTTATGGATATAGTAGTGTGATAAAGTTGTTTAATTTGTTATATTAACAATGAATAAATTTTACGCTGAAAAATTTCAGTATTAAATAACTGGCCAAAATGACCAATGCCGGCTTATTTTTCATACATTTGCGAGTATCAAGTCAAAAATTCAGGTCAGTATGTTAATTTTTGCAGCAATAATGTGGATAAATAAACAAGCGCGCACGAGCTCTTAGCGCACTTGCGCGTTTTCATGCAGCTAATGTTTTTTGAATGCTTTTAGCTGCCAAAAAAACATATTGTTTTCTTATTTGGTTATTCTATTAAAAAAATCTTTGTTGATTTTTGTTCATAATGTAATACTGAAGTTACGTGTTTTTCGCAAGGAAAAACACTCAAGTTGAGTGTACGAAAATACTCTAAATTAGTTAAGTGTTTTTTGAAGTGTTTTTATGTAAGGGTATGTAGATATAAAATTGTTTAAAATCTTAACAATTTCTCACCCCAAAATTCAAATCCATTCGGTTTTACAATTTGGTTTTTAGAAGAGTTTAAAGGAACATGTAATGATTAATTACACAGCCCCACAAAAAAAAAAAGTGGGGTATACTTTTGATGCGATATATCAGATACGTAGTATTTTTGCCCGCTGATCACGAATCTGACGTCAGAATATCGCCATCACATCTCAATTTTTTTCTAACCTCAAAAAATAGGTAAAAATTAGTAAAAATTAAGAAAAATATACTCCTAAAAAATTGATTCAAACTTTTTCATGAATCCAAAGATGTATTAATATGTATTCGGACACGCTAAGCTAATATTCATCGATTGGATTGAGCCATACAATTCTGTTTTCTTTCTAACCTCAATAAATCAGACAGATATAGTGCTTCTCGAATGCAAAAACGAATTCAAATTAAAATTCAACCGATCCTTACCAAATTTGGTACACGGGGATTTTTTGGGTCGCTGATCAAGAATCTGAGGTTGGATTTGCAAAATTCAAGATGGCAGATGTTTTCGCGCCATTTTGAACGCCGAGATAATTCATCGGTCGATTTTTATTCTTCTACCTGCATCCAGGGCACCTCCACGTGGTGACGGTGGGCAACGGTGTTACTCCACTAGCCGGCAGAGTCCCTGGATAACGGCTTAGATGCCGTCATGCAGGTAGAAGAAAGATAATTACGATGCAGGGACTCGGAAACCCAGTATCGGCGGTTGGTCAGGGTGGGAAAGCGGGCCCGCAGCCGTCGTCATCCAGCGACCGTAGCTCTTCATGTGTGGGTAACAATTGTAACAATATTGCTTGGCCAACAGTCAGGGTTTACACTTTATCCCTGTTATAAATGTCTGTGGAATAGCAGAGACAGGGAACGTCATTATAAGAAAAAAATTTGGTCAACAAGAGAATCGTTCACTCCTGGTGAACATAATGTATTGTTTCCACCATTGGTAGATCCAGGAAAAGTTCTTATTCCCCCGCTTCACATTAAGCTTGGACTTATGAAGCAATTCACGAGAGCATTAGATACAAACGGCCCATGTTTCAAATATTTGCATAAAAAATTTCCGAAATTTTCTGCAGCTAAAATTAAGGCAGGCAGAAAATTGTTTCAAGATTCATTATTTGTTACTAAAATGAATAAAGTTGAAAAAGCTGCTTGGCTTAGTTTTAAAGAAGTCGCAACAAACTTTTTGGGAAATAATAAAAGTCCTAAGTACAAAGAAATAGTCGAGAAAATGGTAAAAAATTTTCAAACATTAGGTTGCTTAATGAATCTAAAATTACATTTCCTGGACTCCGACATCGATGATTTCCCAGATAATCTTGGTGACTACAGTGAGGAGCAAGGGGAACGTTTTCACCAAGATCTGAAAATCATAGAAAATCGGTATCAAGGACGATGGGATGACCATATGCTAGCGGACTATTGCTGGTCTCTTAAAAGAGAAACAAGTCCTCAAAAGCGTTTGGACAGAAAGCCTTTGAATAGGTCATTCGCGGAAAAAAGAACAAGATACAGCCAAAAAAAGGAAAGTTAGGCGGGTCTAACCTTCGCAATTCTAGGGCTTAAGGGTCTACTATTTGAGAGTATATGGTTTAAAAAGTCCTGGTTTTGAGTTTATTGGGTCTCATTTTTAAAGTTACAGAGTTATTGAGGTCTATTTTTTGAGGTTACAGGGTGTGGGAGTCTAAGGTTTCAGGGTTTAGGGTTTAAGAGTATCAGGTTTGAGAATTCCCCAACTGTATACCAAATTTGGTAGGAATCGGTTGGTTTTCAAAAATTTTGTCCGCCATCTTGGATCCGCCATTTTGAATTTTGCAAATCCGACCTCAGATTCATGATCAGCAACCCAAAAAACCCCCGTGTACCAAATTTGGTAAGAATCGGTTGAATTTTAATTTGAATTCGTTTTTGCATTCGAGAAGCACTATATCTGTCTGATTTATTGAGGTTAGAAAGAAAACAGAACTCTATGGCTTAATCCAACCGATGAAAATTAGCTTAGCGTGTCCGAATACATATTAATACATCTTTGGATTCATGAAAAAGCTTGAATCAATTTTTTAGGAGTATATTTTTCTTAATTTTTACTAATTTTTACCTATTTTTTGAGGTTAGAAAAAAATTGAGATGTGATGGCGATATTCTGACGTCAGATTCGTGATCAGCGGGCAAAAATACTACGGATCTGATATATCGCATCAAAAGTATACCCCACTTTTTTTTTTGTGGGGCTGTGTTATTGTTGTATGTTTAAAAGAAAAATGTCTACACAATAATTTAGATTGTATTTTAACGTATTTTTATATCTACACAGTTACACCATTTATGGTAGTTTTCTTATTTGATTTTGCTATGACAAATTAACATTAATATTTGGTTATTTCATTTGCAAATGAAATTGTTTATTTATCCACATTATTGCTGCAAAAATTAACATACTGACCTGTATTGTTGATATAATACTCGCAAATGTATGCGAAATAAGCCGACATTGTTCATTTAGGCCAATTTTTTCATTAATTTAATTTACCCGTACATTATTTTTCGACTTTGGACATGTCTTAATTCTAGAAAAGCTAATATTTTTTATGGTAAAATGGCAAAATAACGAAAAATAAGCGGTTTCAATACCATAAATTGAGAATAGGATTTATTTATGTTACGAATTAATAATGAATAAAAAGGTCCGACAGTGCAGTATAAGCATATATTTTGTCATGGTTTTCCGTTAGCAACCGGATATGGACTGAAATGGTGTTCTTTGTATTTGCTGAATCTAGCCCAACTGATGAGCCGTTATACGGAGAAACACATCTTGGGATGGTCTGGTAAATACAAGGAACACTTTGGGAACTCCTGAAGTGCAGATCTTTCGATTCGTTTTACCAATGCCATATATATATATATATATATATATATATATATATATATATATATATATATATATGAATATTAATTATTCATAATAAATAATATATATATGAATATTAATTAATTCTTAAATTAGAAAATTTCTTAAAAACAAAAGTTTATCTGGAATATCCTTCTATTATTTTTTTTAAGTTCTTCTAATTTGTTGAGGAAGGACATTAACTCTTGATGAAACTGTAACGTGTTTACCATAGTTTTAGGATAAGCGAATATAATTCTTTTAAGGTCAAAGACATAATCAAAACTGCTTGTTCTTTTTTTTAAATTTGTATAACAAATATATTAAAATTGAAGAGTGGTGATGAAATTTAAGGTCGTTTTACTATTTTCGTAAAAGGTTTATAGCTAAATAATTTATCGTAGCTAATTATTTATCATTAGACAACATGCTCTTTTAGTTGGAATTTTTCTTTCACTTCGAATTCAATCCTCACTGTTATTGGACCACTGTGTAATAAATCTCGTTGATGTGAATAGTTAATATAGATAGATGTGTTGGACTTATATTCTGTAGGATAAAATACGAGTTCTACTGGCAAATTATAATATATTTGACGGAAATCCGAAAACATTTCATAAAGTGCAGCAAATTTATTATTTTTAAAATCATGTTGGGGGTCGATGTAAGAGTATCTTTCAGAATTTAAAAATAGATTTATATTTCTTAGTTCACAATGATGAAATTTTAATTAATTTTGTACGTTTACATATTATGTTTTGTGTGTTAACTATTAAATATATTTTGCTTACATTTCTTGAGTTTGTATTTTTGAGTAACGACAACGAGGATTTCTTATGCTAATTATATATATATATATATATATATATATATATATATATATATATATATATATATATATATATATATATATATATATATATTACATTTGTAACATAAATATTACACTTGTAGACAAGTAAGTTAAATTACAAGTAAATAAATAGCGAGCGAATTCAAAACTGTGTTAACTATTAAATATATATTGCTTACGTTTTTTGGATTTGTCGTTTAGAGTAACTACAACGAAGATTTCTTTTGCTAATTATGTTTTCTTTTATAAGTCGATAGGGACTAATTATCTAAAATAAAGAAAAGACATTATTTTGCGATTTTTATCACGTTTTTGAAGTCAATTTAACGGTTGTTTAAACTTTAGTTTCATTGAGCTTGGATTTCTTGAAAACGTGGTTTTTAGAGAATTATTGCTTGTACACCTATTGACTCCACGATTGCGTCATTTATAGAATAATCGAAATATAAATTTAATCCATTTTTAGGCCCATGTTTCAAGTGCCAAAACTGTTTCGGTGCAAACTACCAAAAGCGGGAGCTCCAGTCATGTGAGAACGCAAACGGTGATATATAAAGATGTAGCTGTCCAAACTCCTACTGTTAACTACCCCAATACACCAAAACCATCTCGATTTATTTATGGATTAAGAAGTAGAAAAGACGATAACCAGTTTGTGATTGATTTAACAAGGCCTGTAGACGAATGAGACCTGTGATATACATATTTTTTAAGATTATATACTTTATTAGGGTGGTGCATTTTTTGTGCAGAGTACTTTTAATGAAAGGTTGAGGTGATTGTACATGTGTACGTTAGAGCATGTATCAGTGGCATAACCTCTCGTTTAGAGTACTTTGAACTTCTTCACATATGAAAAATATATTGACATATTTACAATATCAAGTGTCTTCTTTATGTTTATTATTCAACCGCACTGTTTCAGTTTCGGATTTCAGGTTGATGAATTACACCAGGGGTGCTCAAACTTGAACTGCTGGCGATCTACCTCAATATTGTTAGACTACGATCGATCGACTCTGAGAGGCTGCAAGTAAGTGTGATGCAGGATTGTCGTCTAGGTAGGGTGTATCGTGGCATAGATATTAGTTTTCCGCACAATATGCATTTTTTTAGTCAAGGTAAGTGTAGGTCTGCTCTAAAATGTCAATGAAAAAACTCATAATTATTCAAAATTGCGAGTTTATTGGTTCTTACAAAACAAACGAGTTCTAGTGTCTAAACTTAACGAAAGAGTGACTTTGGATGTTGAAGCGTGGCACTGCATGTCCTCAGCATACTTTTCATAAGATGGTACGTAATTACCAAGTGCTAATCGCAAGCATGATGACATATGTTCGTCAGTTATTCGATTGCGATATTTTGATTTAATTATCTTCATTTCAGAAAATGCAGACTCGCACAAGTAAGTTGACCCAAACATTGCCGTCAGTTGAAGGGCGATTTGCCTTAGATTCGGATATTTATCTTCAGATATAAAACACCAGAATTTTGTATCAGATGCTGTGGCTTTGAGATGTATATCTGATATAATCTGCACTAACTCATTTTCAACAGAACATGAGCCCATGTTAAACTGACTTGCTATTTCAGTAGCTAATTCCTCAATGTTTTTACACGAAAAAGGATAACTCATAAATGATGCGATATTTGCCAATTTACTGAAATCATAAAAACGTATTTCGAATTGGCCCAAAATATTTGATAATTCTGCCTCATAAATATCATAATTCAACTGAGGAATCCTTGCTTTCAAAGACGGAAAATTTTTCAGATCCTTTCTTTTCAGTTGGTCTATCATAAGTTGCAATTTACTTTTGAATGCGTTTATTACGCTAATCATCTCAATAATAGTTTTTCCTTTACCTTGAAGCTCCAAATTAATGGTGTTTCAATGCATTGTGATGTCTTTCAAAAATGCCAAATCAGTCAGTCATTTTCCGTTTTTCAGCATCTGAGTGTCATCACCTCTTTCGTCCAGAAAAGCTATTATTTCGGGCAATAATTCTTGAAACCTTTCTAGGAATTTTCCGCGACTCAACTACCTGACGTCCGTGTGAAGAACTAAATCAGTGTGTTCAGCTGACTCACTATCTTCCAACTGCAATTTAAAGAGCCGTCGTTGCAAGCTACGTGCACGGATAGAATTCACAATTTTTATTGCAATGCCCATAATCTCCTCTAAGTTTAGAACTTTTGAACACAAAACTTGTTGATGTATAATGCAATGGAAGGAGAAAAATGAAGGGAAATCATCATTAGCTCGACACAATGCCACAAACCGTTTTTGTTTCCAGTCATTGCTGGTGCTCCATCGGTTGTAATGCACACTAGTTTATATATTGGTAGCTTGTAGTTTGTTACAAAATTGAAGAAAACGTCATATATACTTTCCTTTCAGAGGAATCATTGTCAAAAACTCTTCCTTAGCCGACATTCGAATAAAAATACACAGCTGGGCAGTGTCTGTGATATCGGTGGAGTCGTCGAACTGTAAAGAAAAGTATGTACATTCCATGATATCATGTTTTAGTTTATCTGTCATGTCCTGACTCATGACTTCAACACGCCTTGTGACAGTCGGACGAGATAACTGAAGTTCTCTAATAGCAGACATAATCTCTGTTTTATTTTTAAAATTTCCAAATAAAGTCTCACCCGCTTCAATAAATGCTTCCTTCACAACCAATCCATCATCAAATGGTTTCTTGTGTTTCGCCAATATATGAGATATTTTAAATGACGCGATCGTTGCAGCTTTTGATTGTTTGGCTGGTCTTGTGAACATGGTTTGTTCTTTTTTCAAACAAGTTATCAAATCACGTACTTTTCGTTTTCTTAATTCACTCTGTGACGGAAAATCCTTTTCATAGTTTTTATGAACCGTTTTATGATGCCTCTCTAAGTTCTCACGCTTAGGTATTGCAACTGACGCACGGCAAATGATACAAATGCACTTATCTTTTACCATACAAAAGAAAAATTCTTCCTCCTAATCGTTATTAAAATGATAAGTTTTACTTTTGTTCGCCGCACTCATTTTGGACTATTTATTAATAAACTTTGTATCGATGTATCGCCTTCAAGTTACAACTCAGACTGACTCCTATTCCTGCAGGCGCAACATTTATATCGGCGAGAACGAAGTCTCGAATGTTCCCGTCAAACACGCCTCCCGAAGTTTCTAGAAAAATCGGCGGGAATCAAAAACGCGGCTTTTCTTTGACAAGTACCGCGCGTTCCTTTGATAAAGTCGCCTTTTGCCGCTAGCAGGGGGTTATTACGATAAAAGAAATTGATGAGGGGGTTATTCTGGCCTAATTGTGGATCGAATAAATTTTAGTAGTTTATTCATTACATTTTGTTTTAGTTACCTAAAACAAAATCTATGAATAGTTCTATATCGGAATTTTTTTCTCGAGATCGACTCAAAAAGCACTCGCGATCGACCGTTTGAGCACCCCTGAATTACACTATGCTACAAAAAATACTTTTTTTTCACTGGGTTTACAGTATGAAGTATTGATTCCTCACCGCCAACTCAATTAAAATTGATTAACAAAATAGTCACATCACGTCAGGTTTTATAAAGAAAAGCTCTTATCGGTTTATTCAAAAATACGCTAAATTAGTGACAACAAATTTTATTTTTCATTAAAAAACTTAAATTTTTTTTTGATCGATTGGCTTTTTTCTTGTAGTCAGTTCTCGCAGTATCCCTCTGAAAATACCAACAGAAGTCTGCAAGCATGGCCGGTTCCCATTTACCTTGATAACGCTTCTCAAATTCAGCTATTTTTTGGTGAAAGCGTTCTCCATGTTCATCGCTATCTGAGCCCATGTTTTCCGGAGAGAAACTCAAATGGGGGTGTAGGAAATGGATTTTTAATGATATATTGCATCCTAGCTCATGATAGGCATCCAGCATTAATTTTATTTTTTCATGGAAATCTGGTGATTCGTGGTTGCCGAGGAAATTTGTCCTGACCTCAATAAAAGCCAACCATGTCTTTTTAGTATTCCATACGGAACGCTAACACACAGACGGTGTCCGTCTGTCTGTCACACCCGATTTTCTCCGAAACTATTTGACATAGAAAGTTGACATTTGACAGTAATATAGGAATTGATGGTCTCGTCAGAGCCGTCTCGTTTTGAAAGTTAAATTTTGACTTAAGGGGTTAGTTTTGGGGGGGTGAACTCGGAAGTGAAAGATTTTTTTTTACCAGGTCATCGAGTGGGGTGTCAAATGAAATCTTGTAAAAAGACGAGTTCAAAAATATATATATAATGTAATATTTGCGCACAATTTTCTTTGCGTTATTGTTAAAAAGTGCGAAAAATCGCTTTTCCCCCCACCCTTACCTCGAAAAGTACTGATCAAAAAAATTTTGAAAAAATTCTGGAATATACCTTATTATCTTTAATAATTTATCTGGTATATAAAAAAAGTCATTGTTTTTCACTAAAGATCGAAAGAAAAGCCTTGTTGAAAACTCATTTGGAATGTGTTTTGTGAAATCACTGATCATTGTATACTTCCGTAACGAAAATCAACGTACGGAACACTAATTGCGCAAGTCCAACTTGCACTTGACTCCGGTTATTTTCTATGGAAATTAGACTAGATAGAAAAGAGGAATGATCAATTAATTTTCTTATATCAGGCCCTAAAAATATTCTCTCTATTATTTTAGCATCACTGAGCCCAGGAAATTTATTTTTGAGAAACTGAAATCCAGGTCTATCCTTACGTAACGCTTTAACAAAATCCTGGATTAAACCAAGTTTGATGTGCAATGGTGGTAAAATGATTTTCTCAGGTGATACCAATGGTTTATTTTTAATATTTTTCTGACCAAGAACGTATACACTTCTTAAAGGCCAGTGTTGTTTTGTGTAATGTTCTGAACGCGCTCTGCTATCCCATTCACATAAGAAACAACAATATTTCATATAGCCGGTTTGCAATCCTAAAATCAAAGCCACTACTTTTAAATCTTTGCCATTTGAAATGTGTATTTGGTCATAGGTTTCCTTTAAATGAGCACCGTACGTTACAGGCCAAGATGGAAATATGTTGCCGTTATGGAGTAAAATTGCTTTTAGACTTTGTTTTGATTTATCAATAAATAGTCTCCGCTCTTCTGGCGAATGATAGTGGCCTATTGCCGACATTAAACCATCAATACCATTACAAAAAACTAAACTATCCTCTTTTGAATAAAAGGTAGTTAAGGAGCTGTGATGATTTTGATAAGCTGTAATTTTAACGTCAGTCTGTAAAAGATTCCACTAATATTTTCAGTTTTTTCTTAGGTCAAATCTAAATCTCGTTTAATTCTGATCGACTAATCAAATGTGGTTCTTCACTAGAAGGGATGGGTTCGCTATTTTTTCTATTGAACTGGATGAACTTGATGGGCTCAAAGGTCGTTTTGGTACAGGAATTTCAGGAGAATGAGGAAGCGGCATTGACACTGATGGTACATTAAAATATTTTACGGAACTTTTTTTTTTTTTTTTTAAATCCCTTCACACTTGTCAAACAGAAGTATCAATAGTTTGTGTAGTTTTTGAGTTCACGCCACTGTATTGGTACGCCAAAAGGCATTTCTTTTATAGTACCATTGTACCAATCCGTCAAATATTTGTTACATTTTCAAACAACACACTCGGAGCACCCATCTTGATTTTCAATTGCGGTCTTAAAATAAGCTTCATAACACTGTTCAAGCAGTGAGGAAATTGACTTTTTCTTTCACTTTTAGAGCTAAATTTACAACAAACGTAACAAAACAAAATAGGCGAATTAACACAAACTCGTGGCATTTTGTATGTTTAGCACTATCACATTTATACACAAAACAGTAATTTTTATGACTAACCTCAAACAAGTGATACGAGAAATAAAACAAATTGCTAGTTTTTTTAGGTTATGAGATGTGATGGCGACATAAAACCTTTTTTTTGTATATTAGATGGACCTAATACGAATTTTTTAGTGTTGCATAGTGTTATCGAATAAACTAATTGAACTTAAGACTTAATCTTAAATTGAAAATTCTCATCTCAAGTTTTTTTTATATTCCAAATTAAGGTTTAATTATTAATTAAAAAATTAAATAAATTCATTAACTTTTGGGAGTGAAAATTTCTAAACTCTTAAAAATTGATATTGGCTCATACTAAAGTTTGATTTGTCGTTAAATGTCATCATGTCAAATCTATTATAGTATTAAACAAATAACATATGGTAGATATTGAAAAAATAAGTGAATTATATTGTACATATTTCAAAAGCTTAACGTATATTGTTAACGTTAACTAAATATTTCCACTTTTTGATTTTTTTCGTCCGCTTTCTTTTCGTTATATTTTTTACAGATGTTAACTATTTACTTTGTTTACAATCACGGCTCCATATTACATTGCCCCCTGGTAAGATTGGAAGTGCGAGCCTGCCTAGAAAAGTAAGAGCACAGTAAACATACTACAGTAGCGAAACTGAGCTCCAATTTGGTGACGAGATTTTGACGGCGCGTGCGTCAACGGGTCCTTTTTCAAAATGGCCGCTCAGTGTGTACATCCGATCTCGGAATGTGTCTTTGGAAATGTATTGTCCATCGTTTCTTGATGTGACTGCAGTTTATATGAATATAAAGACAGAAGGAAAAGAGAGTTTGTAGAAAAAGAGAATTAAAAACGTTTGTAAGTGAAGAGAATCGAAAAGGTTGAGAAACAATTTATATAATCATGAGGAAAGGAGGTTATTGTTGTGCCGTTGAGAATTGCAATATTCCATATAATTATTTTCGCAAATTTTTTGCTCGAGTCACACTTTTTTATGCTCTAAAATTTGCAAATAAGAAATTTCTGACTCAATCAGGGCGCGCTAAGACTATTATTCTAAATCATAACTAAATTTAATTATGCTTTATTTACATCACATGTAATCATCAACAGTATTATCCGTCAAAGTTTAAGTTGCTGCATTAATGATTTTTTTTGCAGTTCCTCTGTTTTTAGTTGAAACAATGATTTCATAGAAATCATGGTATGCGATTAAAGTTGTTGGAGTTGTTGATTATTTTAATAAATCTCTATTGCTTGCTTTCACAAGACAACTTTTCACTATCTTAAATGCATTTTTGAAAAAATACATATGCATGAAACAATATTATCATTACTAATGTACATTTTGTTTAGGCGTATTTGCTCAAGAGACGGCCTTCCAGGGAACCGTGATAGATTTAATAAAACGTTCGTATTGGTAGAGTGATTTGGTTATTAAAGCTTGAAATTTATTTCTAAACTTAGTTCGGCTGGTTATTTAAAAAATCCTGACATGATTGCTCAATTCTGACCTCGGATTCGGTTTCAGCGCCCAAAAATACATATAGGTATAGCGATCTGTTCGGTAGTGAAAAACTTTTTTTGTGTGCCTGTGTAATTTTTTTATGATTGATAAATAATCCTCCAAATTCTGGTTTTTAGAAAGATTTATTTTTGTGTAAACTAGTATTCAGTTATTTAAAACTATTTATATTTGATAAATTATAAATAAAACATATTATTTTTTTCTAAAAGGTGTATTCTCAAGAGGCTTCTAGTTTTCAATAACTTCTGAATTAATTGTTTGACACACCTTTTCTAATAATAAACCTGATAAATTTAACACTGTTTAATTGCAAGTACAATTAATACTATGAAAGTGACTTTTTTTTTTTCTATTTTTCTCTATAAACATTACATTGCTCCTTTTTCATGCCAATCTTTCAAAAGTTTCTGCGAATATATTGTAAGGAATACAGAACCTATAACAACATATTTATTATTTTCAAATTTTAGACAGTATATTTTATTTTCTTATAAGCTGGGTTTGAAAGTTTAAATATTAAGTGTCGTGTTCAGATCACAAAACCACTGGGGAATGGGATTGTTGAAATAACTGATATAAATGGATTATTGAATCGAATATGCTATTAAAATAAGAACAATTTTAATGTGATTCCAAAGAAATTTTTGTAATATGATTTTGTCAGACGATGTGTGCCAGAGGGTAAAATATTCTGAAAATAAGTTCGTTAAATGGACAGTACACATAATCGAATACCATTTTGATGGTAATTATGGTTACTATTAAAGTTTTGAAGATTTAGTTACCTGGTATTAATATTTATTTCTTATTTCTATTGTTGTATACCTATACTTTAATATTTAAACTTTCAAACCCAGCTTATAAGAAAATAAAATATACTGTCTAAAATTTGAAAATAATAAATATGTTATATGCATATGTATTTTTTTAAAAATGGATTTTAAGATAGTGAAAAGTTGTCTTGTGAAAGCAAGCAATAGAGATTTATTAAAATAATCAACAACTCCAACAACTTTAATCGCATACCATGATTTCTATGAAATCATTGTTTCAACTAAAAACAGAGGAACTGCAAAAAAAAATCATTAATGCAGCAACTTAAACTTTGACGGATAATACTGTTGATGATTACATGTGATGTAAATAAAGCATAATTAAATTTAGTTATGATTTAGAATAATAGTCTTAGCGCGCCTTGATTGAGTTAGAAATTTCTTATTTGCAAATTTTAGAGCATAAAAAAGTGTGACTCGAGCAAAAAATTTGCGAAAATAATTATATGGAATATTGCAATTCTCAACGGCACAACAATAACCTCCGTTCCCCATGATTAGATAAATTGTTTCTCAACCTTTTCGATTCTCTTCACTTACAAACGTTTTTAATTCTCTTTTTCTACAAACTCTCTTTTCCTTCTGTCTTTATATTCATATAAACTGCACTCACATCAAGAAACGATGGACAATACATTTCCAAAGACACATTCCGAGATCGGATGTAAACACTGAGCGGCCATTTTGAAAAAGGACCCGTTGACGCACGCGCCCGTCAAAATCTCGTCACCAAATTGGAGCTCAGTTTCACTACTGTAGTATGTTTACTGTGGTTTAACCTTGATAGACTTTTGAATTTTTGGATAAGGTTATTAAAAACTGAAGTTGAATATGAAGAATTCCATCAAATACCTTCCTATCAAGTTTTTCACTGTATTCATTTATTTTCTAACACAGTGCTCCATTCTTTTTTTTTATATTACTCATGCTGCATCAACTTTTATATTACTTATGCTGTATTAAATAACAAATGCTACTTTTGAGTGTATGGCTTTAAAATCATTCTTGCTGATATTGGGTGTTTGCGATTTACCTCTTTACTTAGGCTAGCAGGGTCTAGTATATAATATATACTTTTCGACAGCCCTAATAAGGCGAAACGCCTCGAGTTACTCTCGAATTAAACATATTAAAACAATAATTGTTTAATTTTTTTCTAGATAAATATTTTCTAGAAGTAAGAACTTAAAGAAACCTGCGATAATAAGTAAAATAAATTAACACTAGGCTTTTTAAGGCCCTGCTTAATAATTTGAATTGAAAAGTGCAAAACAATTATCACCACTACACCAAATATCTTATTTTTGCACAAAATCCGCGTTTCGCTAATCATGATGATTGAAAATCAAAATGTAAACGTATCTATTCCAACATTAGAAAAAATTTCACAGGGAAAATATCTCAAAAAAGAATGCTAAAGCTAGAAAATACAGTGATAAGTTAAAACATGATAAAGTACACAAAGTGTTCCGAAGTTAATTTTTAGTATAGGCATATTTTACGCCCAAAAATAATACAAGAAATATAAACACGCTTCAAAATTGTTCCCAATGGGACTGGAGCAGTAATTTCTCTATCTAAGATAGTGAAAGAAAGTGGTACATTAGATAAAAAACTAATGTACCAAATATCTACCCCAGCTTATGCTTGGTGGAAATCCATAATTAATTTTAGGCAATTGAAATAATATATGTTTTTGTTCGAAATTTTCACTTCTTTAGTTAAAATGGCCATAGCATGTTTCACTACACCGTAGTTTCTCCAACTGTAAAATTATCTTGTACTAACAACTAACTCTGCCTAAAGAGTACAATAACATATTTGTGTTTTTATCAAAATTTGTTACAGTTTAGTTTTCAGTGGTATACAGTAAAATTAAAAAAAAAAACACATCTGAATTTTTTGGAAAATTAATAGAAATAGAAATTTGAATTATTGAAATCAATTTGCTTATTAATTAACATGAGGATTCTTCAGTTTGTTAATTTTAAGATTCAAGAAGGTGATGTTATGCCTCTTGTTTTAAAATGTAAAATTTTTAACTTCTTTTCAATTTTTTTTTACATCCGCTTGATGGATTCTGAAGCAGTCTGCGTCGCCTTAAGGGTATCCAGGAGTGCTCCAGTTATGTGGGGCTCTCCAGCCTAAGAGAGGGTGGCATACCCACTAAAACTCCTCGTGAGTTGGGATGTGACCCTTCACTCCTTTTACATTATGCGATTTTAATTTGTCTAGGTGTTTAAATAATTTATAACGCTTTGGTTAATTTTCTAATGATTTGATCTACGCTACCTTAAACCTAACTTAAAGCTAAAAACTAAGCCTAAGTCCCCAAGTTTCGGGGAGTGCTGTGTTACAGTAATGTTAGCTGTGTGTGATGTTTACACTTTTTACCGATAGGAGTTGCTTAACTAAACTACGGCCTTATCTTTATGTGTTAAGTAAAGGGGTATTCTAATGTCAGTGTAATAGTAGAATGTCTGTTGGTCGTAAGTATCGGTTGTCGACGTTTACGTTGACTCTGAAAGTGTTAGCTATCTCAGGGTTAGGGTGAGCTGTGGCTTTCTCAAGAAAGCGAAGCTGGGCATTACGGGTGAATTATTTTATCGTGGGTATTTGAAATTCCCTGTGCAACTTGTGGTTGTGGATAAACCAGGGAGCCCCTATTATAATACGAAGGGCTTTATTTTCACTTGTCTGGACTTTGGTTCGATGAGCCTTGGATATGTGGCACCATGCCGGGCAGCCATACGTAAGCCCGACGCTGATAATCGATTTGTAAATTAACAACTTGTTATTAGTTGACAATTTACTCCGATGATTCAGGAGTGAGTACAGCTTCCCTAGAAGCTGGTTCGCCTTACACACAACCGCCTGCACTTGGTCCTTCCATACGAGTCGCTGTCGTACAGGAGGCCCAGGTACCTAATGCTGTTGGGCCATCTGAGCCCGATTCCACTCAGGGAGAGTAGAGGAGGATCACTGTGGCGGTATTTTTCGAAGGTTATGGCCTGGGTCTTAGTTGGATTGACCTTAATCCTCCATCGGTCAAACCAGACAGAAAAACGCATTAGATGACGTTGAAGTCGGGACATCATGTGATCAATCCTCCTGGAGGAGGTGGAGATCATCAGTGTAAAGTTGGAGGTTAGTGAGTCGGTCCTAACCTCAAAAAGGGATTGATCAACATGGACTTGGAAGTCTTTTCTGAAAGGAATGACTGGACCAGAGTCGTTAGGTGATGAGGGTAGCCGAATCTTATGAATTTGAGGATTAAGCCTCCATGCCTGACCTTGTCGAAGGCTTTTGCTAAGTCCAGGAATACAGCTCCAACCCTTAATCTTTCGTTGAAGCTGTTGGAAATAAATTGTGCTAATTTCGTGGTATGATGTATGGTGCCGTGTTTCGGTTGAAAGCGAATTCCGCGTTCATGAGGGATGATGTTGAGTTCGGTACTCCTGGCTCTGATTTCCTCGAAAACGACTTTCTCCGCCACTTTGCCCAATGTAGATATTAGGCTAATTGGTCGGTAGCTGTCGGCCTCGTAGGAAGGAGAGCCATGTTTTCTTTTCAAAGAAATGTTTTCATTTATTTGAATAAACTGCATAATTAAAGTCCCTTTTTTCTAGTAAAGGAAACAAAGTGTTTCTGTATTATTTTACAGAAACTTCTACCTGTTTAATCCAAGTGCGTTATATGAGTTTTATGATAATCACTACATGTTAATATAAGTATATACTTGTTATTTTTATTTGTTTTATTGTTTTTTTTTAACGAATAGCTATTGAATTATTTTGAACTCTTGAGTCTTTTATTTGATGGAAACTCATATGAAATACAACAAAAACTGGTTATTTAAACAAAAAATTTCCACAATATTTTTATTTTTCGCTAACAATGTAGCTTTGTCAAGTATAAATAATATATAGAATTACAAGGTACATGAAATTAAAGACTCAAAAACATTAGCCCAGTGTCCATAGCAGCAACCAAGGCAGGAATCACCAAATGGATTCAACAATACAGAAAATTACAATACAGCAAGAGAGATATGGTAAGGTAATTCATACAGAACTTCTTAATAAGACTCCATAGAATAGAATTTGACATTTTTGACTCTAATACAAGAGAAAGAGTTCAACAGATAATTAATAAAAAATTCAATACACACAAAAAAATACAGTCCATTTTAAAGAATAAACCAATTATAAGAACACAAACTAATTTTTTATTAGTTTGTGTTCTTTATAAATCTCTCTAGTACCATATTTACAAAATAAGAAAATAAATTACTACAAAAAGGTTTTAAACATAATATCGAAACCAAATTCAGCATCAAACAAGTAGAAAAACGTTAGGAATAGAATCTGAAATAGCCCTTGAGCAATTACCTCACAATACTGTTCACAAATATCAAATTTTAGAAACCATCAAAAAAATAATTTTTAACAAATACTATATATATATATATATATATATATATATATATATATATATATATATATATATATATATATATATATATATATATATATATATATACGAGTATATATGTATATATATATATACATATATATATATATATATATATATATATATATATATATATATATATATATATATATCAATCGGTTTTATAACGTCTTCCGATGCCTAATTTCTACTCCTCCCCGGTATCTCCATCCCTCCTCCTCCAGATCTCTCTCTAGCACTTCCTTGTTGATTCCTGCTCTCCAGCTTTGGCGTGGTTTTCCTCGCTTTATTTTTCCATGAGGGTTCCCATTTAAAATCTTTTTAGGTAGTCGGTCTTGTGACATTCTCTGTACATGTCCATACAATACCAACTGTTGGGTTCTGATTTCGTCCACTATATCGTGCTTTATTTCTAAAGCTCGTCTTATCGTGTCATTTGGTATGCGGTCTCTTTCTGGATTTTCTGGCTCCTCGTCTCCAGAAATCCATTTCTGTAGGTTTTAGTATTTTTTCTGTTCTTTCCTTCAATGGCCACACCTGGGAGCTGTAAGTTATTATACTTTTTACTATTGAGTTGTAAATTCTCTTCTTATTTTCAATGGTTATGTTTTTGTCCCATAGTATACTATTAAGCATTGCAATCGCTTTTCTTCCCTGGATATTCCTCTCGAATATTGCTTCTTCCAGTGTTCCGTCCCTAGATATTCTCGTTCCCAAATACTTATAACTGGCACAGTGTTTGATGGTGTGTCCTGTGGTCAGTTTCAAGTCCTGCTGTTGTCCTCCGACGCACATGTACTCGGTCTTTTTAATACTGACTTCTAGGCCCCATTTTTCATATTCCTCCATAAATTTTCGTGTCATGTATTCCATATCATCGATGTCCTGAGCGACCACTACCTGGCCGTCTGCGAATGACAGCGTGTACAATGTAGTATCGTCATCCAGTGGTAATCCCATACTGCTGCATTTCCTTGGTATAAGGATTTTACGGCTTTAATTATTTCGGTGCTTACATTACTCTGTTGTAGTGTTTCCCACAATTTCATTAGGGGCACGCTGTCGTAAGCCTTTTTTAAATCAACAAACAAGACATGGACTTCCTGATCAAATGCTGTTTTCTTTTCTAGGATTTGTGTCAGTGAGAAGAGATGGTCTATTGTGGATCTTCCTGCTCTAAAGCCTGCCTGTTCTTCAGCTTCTACGTCCACGTATTCCGTTTCTATTCTATTTTTAAATATTTTTCCGTATATTCTGCTAATAGATCCTGTAACCGTTATTCCCCTATAGTTATCGCAATTATTTTTGTCTCCTTTCTTATGAATTGTTGATATGTATGATATTTTCCATTCCTCAGGTACTTCTGATGTGTTAATGCATCTTTGGAATAAGTTCCTCAAAGCGCTAAATAGCTTTTCAGTTCCGTATTTTAATATCTCTCCTGGGATGTTTCCTGGTCCACGAGCTCTACCATTTTTTAGCGTTTTACATACTTGTTTAACTTCTGTTGTTGTTATCCTTATTGGGGATCCTCGTATAACTATATTTGGGTTTCCATGTTGGGTACTTTTGAACTCTGGTCTATCTTCTGTTAGCATATTTGTAAAATATTGATTCCATTTTTCTGGTGTTATTAGTGAGAAGATTTCTCTTTTCCGTTCTGTTTTCATATTTTTAAGAAGTCTCCAGCTTTCTGTGCTTTTTCTTCCTCCTATGTAAGTGTTGAGCATGTCTTTTCCCATTGGTTGTTCTTTTTGTCACTAATCATTTTGCGTACTCTAGCTTGGGATTCTTTGTATTTTACTTTGTCGTTTGTGCTCTTTGAACTTAAGTATTTGTGATAGCTTTTCCGTTTTCTTCAATTTCGTATTTAATTTCTTCATCCCACCAATATGGTTTTTGCTGTTTTTCCCCTTTCTCTTGGTACCCTAATGCTTCCAGTGCGGCTGCGTGTAGGCATTTCTTTATATACTTATATTCTTCTTCTATATTAACAAATCCCGTCCGTTGTATCTTTTGGTCCAGTCTACTCTTGTATAGATTTCTGATACTTTCATTTTGTAAGCTGTCTGTATTATATCTTATTGTTGTTTCACTTGTTGTGTGCTGTGTACTTGTATCTTCCAGTTTGCTTTCCCGTGTTGTTTGTGAAGTTATCTTTCCTTTCACAAGGTAGTGGTCGCTGCCACATGAAGCCCCTCTTTGGACTCTTACATCTAGGAAGTTTAATCTAGATCTCTGTCGTATTATCATATAGTCGATAATACTTTTTAAATCTCTTGTTGTTTGTCTCCACGTATATTTATGAATATCCCTATGCTGGTAGTGTCCGTTTAATATTGTAAGGTTGTTTTGTTCACATATCTCTATAATTCTTCTTCCGTTGTCGTTAGTAACTTCTTCGCCATATTTTCCTACCACTTTATCGTGTTCTTTCCTTCCTATTCTTCCATTTAGATCACCCAAAAGTAATATCTCTCTTGATGTTCCAATTTTGCGTATTTCCTCATTTAGTTGTTCAAAAAATGAATCCTTGTTATTAGCCAGATCGTCGTCGTTGACAGCGTATACCCCCAGTAAGGTTGTGTTATTACCTAGTATTTTGAGATTCATCTTTATGATTCTTTCACTAATCGGTTCCCAGGTGGTTATGAATTTCCTCAGTTTTCTGTGTATTAGTATCAATACGCCTTGTTTTGCTCTATCTTCTTTGGGCATTCCACTATAAAAGTGGTCATAATGCCCCCAACTTTCGGAGCCTTTTCCTTTCTTCTTTGTTTCCGTCAGTATTGCAATTTCGACTCGAAGATTTTCTAATTCATTTACAACTTCATTTACTTTCCTGGAGAGACCTTGTATGTTCCATGTACCACATATCGTTGTCCTTCTTCTTTGCTGTTTTCGTCTTCGTATATCCGTTCGATTCCGAGGCTTTGGATTAGGTTTTTTAGCAGAGGCTTTTTTTACATAGGGTAGGGAGCTGGCCTACCGCTACAACCCTCCTCCTTTGTCCGGGCAAATACTACCAACTGTATTCAAAACTTTAATATAATTAAAAAGATTCAAAATAAGACTAAAGAAAGTGAGATTATTTTTACTAAAGTTGATAAGGGAAATACTGTCATAGCTATGGATAAAAAAATTATATAAATAAAACTTATTAATACAGGTATATACCAAACTTTAGAAAAAGACCTCCCAAGTTCATTTCATAAGGAAATAAAACAAACAATAGATAACGCAGCTAGTATAATAACAGATGTAGATAAATACAAACTCCATATTATGAATCTCTAAGCTCCACAATTATACTCTCTAATAAAATTATACAAAATAGGTTACACGGTGAGACCAGTAGTTTCATATATGTCTGCACCAGCTTTTAAACTCTCCTCTTTCCTCGTAAACATCATAAATAAACATTGCAATTTTGTCTCACAAGACAGCATAAAAAATTCTTATGAATTAATAGATAAAATCAAAAACTTAAATTTACTGTCCAATGCAAAATTAGTATCATTCGACATCCAAAACTTGTTCCCTAGTATACCGCTGGAGGATACTATAAAATTAATAGACAAATAGAAATAATACCAATCCAGTAATCAGATCAGATATAATTGAAGTATTAAAAATATTTTTAAAACAAAATTACTTTTCATTCAATAATAAATTCTATATTAGCAAGAAAGGACTTTTTTTATGGGTCTAGCACACGTGCTGCAGAGAAGAAGTCCCTAAGGCGCTACAGGAGCGACACATGTGCGGAAAAAGCGATTCACGTTATTCTTGAATCGCTGTAAATTATACTCGGTGGGAAATACAGTCCTGGGCCAACAATGGGTTGCCCATTAAGTCTCTTCTTAGCTGAAATTTTTATGAATTCACAAGAGCTAAAAAATTCAAGATACACTAAGTAAACAATTCATTTACTGGTACAGATAAGTGGATGATGTTATTGCATGTTTTACCGGGACCCAAAGATAGTTAATAACCTTTTTAGATTACATAAATTCTCTACATAAAAATATTAAATTTACCATGGAAAAAGAGACTCTAGAATCACTCAATTTCTTAGACTTAAAAATTATAGCCCGTCCTAAAATATAAGATCCTGATTTTGCCGTTTTAAGTGGGCAATATAAAAATTCTGACCTTTTGTTTATGATAGGTTGCAGAGATGGATTTAAGAATTTTATTCATTAATACAAATAAAATATAATTATAAGTGTTTTTGGAGAAGTTTATTTATAGAAGCATGTAAAAAGAAATGGATAAGAAGTACAAATATACAGTTTGAATGAATGGGGTTTACAAGAGGGGACATAATGTATAAATAAAAATATATTTTAACTTAAAAAATAGACAATGATTCGTATCCGAAAATAATGACAGGACAAAAGCTGAATGTAGGATGGGACAGATGTAAGGTTTTCGATGAAACAGATATAATGCAATGTTTTAAATGTCAGAGCTATAACCACAAATCGTATGAATGTAAAATGATAATATATGCTACAAATGCCATGGAAACCATAGAGGTAAAGAATGCAATAAAGAAACAATAATGAAATGTGTTAACTGCATGAAAGAGAATAAAAGACTAAAGTTGAGTCTTGATAAAAATCACTTCACCAATAACCGGGATTGTCCTGTGTATCAAAATAAATTAAATAATAAAAAAGAGAAGGATGGGATTGTTAGCATAGCAAACAAAGCAGACGCGTGGGATTTATACAAATATTCAAGGGTTAATTAATAACTTTAATCAATTGGAAATATTAGCAGAAACAGAAAAACCTGAATTCATAATTCTAACTGAAACGCACCAAAACTGAAGAAATAGATGAAGGTGAAATTGAAATAGAACACTATGATCCCTATAGTACATTGTCGAACTCGTCTAGAACTGGTGGTATAATGGCCTATTTTAGAAAGCATTGGAAAATAAATAAAATTAAAGACGATATTAAGGATACAAAACATTGGATAACTGCATACATGGCGATATATGAAAAAAACATCATTAATAGTAATTATAGTATATAGATCACCAAGTGCTTCAAAATCAGAATTTTGTGATACATTTCAAGATTTTATAGAAGATGTATGCGAAACAAACTGTGACTTCTTAATTGCTGGAGATTTCAACATTGACTGGAAGAATGATTTTTATGCAAGCAAACTGGAAAGCATACTTAACGATAACGGTCTTAAGCAGGTAATGAACGAATATACTAGAATAACAATAAACTCAAAACATTGACAGACTATATAATAACAAATAAAGAAACAATTACGGCAAAAAATAATATAAATAATAAAATAGCTGATCATGAATCTATTGATATTTTAATCGAGTGTGATACCAAGCAGCAAAACTATCATATTAAAGAAATAAACCTTTTTAAGTACAACAAAAACAGATTCAAAAATGAATTAAGTGCAATATTAAGATGTGATGAAATTAATGATTTAAATGAATATGTTCACAACTTTGATGATTGTATCGAAAACGTAATAAAAAAATTTACTTTTAAGAAAAAAATGTCTAAAAAAAGTTATAACAAATGGTTTAATAATGAGCTCAGAGCATTAAAACGAGAAAAAGTTCTTAAATACCAAAGAGCAATCTTAGAAAATACAAATGAGGCATGGAATAGTTATAAAACAATAAGAAATACGTATAAAGTCAAAATTGAAAAAGAAAAAAGTAATTATACTAATAATAAAATAAACAATGCAAATAACCAAAAAGAAATGTGGAATAAAATTAAAGAACTAGTCTTAAGAAAACCCAAAAGTGTGATAAAAACTGTGATATATAATCAAATAGAATATAAAGACAGTTTCCAAATAGCTGAAAATTTTAATACATATTTTGTAAATAGTATAAATGAAATCAGATGCTCCGTCGAAGATATACAATACGAAAATGAAATACCTGAGATTGACACTAAATTCAAATTTCGTGCAGTAAATCTACAAGAACTGAAAACTATTTTTAAGAATATTAAGAAAAAACCAGACTATACACAACTATCAAGTAACATAATTCTAGATAATTGGGGCATAACAGGAAATATTATACTGAATATTATAAATAAGTCACTAGAGACAGGGTTGTTTCCAAATAACTGGAAGGAATCAATGATATTTCCTATCCAAAAAGTAAAACATACATTAAAATGTGAAGAATACAGACTAATTAACACTTTAAAAATATGTGAAAAAGTTATTGAAAAAATAGTAAAAAATCAATTGGAAGAATACATCGAACAACACAGACTACTATCAAAGTTTCAATCAGGATTTAGAAAGAAATATTCATGTGAAACAGCAATCAATTATGTTATAAACAGATAGAAATGTAAAAAGATAAAAAATAAAATATTAGCAATTTTCCTTGACTTCAAAAGAGCATTTGAAACTATAGATAAGGATATTCTATTGCAAAAACTTACTAGATACGGTATTCAAGACACAGAGCTAAAATGGTTTCAGTCCTATCTGACAAATCGTAAACAATTCACAAATATCAATAACGAAATATCAAATGCAATAGAAAACGATTTTGGAGTACCTCAGGGCTCAATTTTGGGAGCTCTTCTCTTTGTAATATATATAAATGACATAGAAAATGTATTAAAAAAATGTGAAATTGTATTATATGCAGATGATACATTAATTTTCACAGAAGCAGCAACAGAGGAGATATGTCATGAAAATTTAAAAAATGATATGGATAACATTAACAAATGGTTAAAAATGAATAAGTTAAAATTAAATGAAAACAAGACAAAATTAATGGAAATTGATATGAACACTGACAGAGCATTCAAAATAAATAATGTAATAATAGAAAAAGTAAGTAATATAAAATACCTGGGTTTCCTCATAGACAGGGATTTGAACTTTAAAGAACATGTCGAATATATATGTAAAAAAATAGGGAAAAAAAATCGGGTTTTTCAAACGTTTAAGAAGTAAAGTAACAATATTAACTGCAATAAATATATACAACACCATGATAAAACCTCATTTTGAATATGGATCAACTGTGTTATTCACATGCTGTTCAGACCAACAACAGGCAAGGCTACAAAAACTCCAGAACAAGGCTATGCGCTGTATTTTGAAATGCAATCGTTTGACATCAATAAGATATATGCTAGATGCACTGAAATGGCTAAATGTAAAGCAAAGACTGCAGCTAACAAATAAGATATGTTGGGGATGTTCAACCGTACAGCCTGAGGAACGCATTAGATTTTAGACCGCAACGTGCAGATACCAGTGCAATGCAAAAATCTTTATTTTCGAAAGGCCTGACCTTATACAATATGATGCCGAACAACATAAAGAGTGAAACAAATATAAATATGTTTAGAAAAGGAACAATAAATTTTGTAAAAAATATTAGTTTTTAATCAGAGTATGAAATTGTTTGTTAAATTTATTTTAAATGTAAATTGAAAAGTATTGTGAATACTACTATTAAATAAATAAATAAAATAAATAAATAAATAAACTAAAATAAAAAATTAAGCCTAATTCGGTTTCACTATCACTGTCATCAGCTGAGGTAATTATCAGTGGTTTTATATTATTTACATAAATATATGAATCTTCTACTTTAACAACGTGCTGAATGGAATTCTTCCAGCTTTCACAAGGTATATCATTTGTAACTTTTTAACTTGATGCCAAATATGTTCAATTGGATTAAACATACAATAATACGGAGGAAGCCGCAAAACAGTGTGTCTCATTTTCTCAGCCATACTATCACAAACATATTTCTTTTTCAATTTGTAGTCTTTCAAAACTTCCAAAAGATCACTTTTTTATATAACTAAAGTCAAAATAAATGTCATTTTCTAACATATATTCCTGTATTTCCGATTTGGTGTTGGCTGCATTAGGAACCTTATTTAGTAGGTGACTATGGTAACTTGCATTGTCCATAACGATAACAGTCTGGCAACATTTGGCAAAAGGGAATTTTGAAACCAATTGCGGTCGTGTCTTCGTGATAGTCCAAACTAGAATCGTTTATGTTTTTTGCAGATAATAGTAGGCAATTTGAAACCCAGCACTTTTCAGATCCAGCATGCAAAATGGTTAGTCGTTTACCTTTATTTGAAGGTGCGTTAGTCTGATATTTTGTACTGCTGTCAATCCATCTTTTTTGCCCAGTGTCATAGGTATCGAACTATGTTTTGCCAAGGTAAATTATTGGCCAATTCTCGATCGATACTTTTTAATTTCTTGTAAATAAGTATGTCGCAAGATTCGTAATCTTTGTGACTCTATCACTACTTGCCTTTGGTTGATTTTTTGGAACGTAAATCCCATTCTTAAGAGAATTCTGTGAAGGGTTGATCGGCCACAATGTATGTTGGTCCCGTCCTGCACCAGTCTTAATTTTATTTTGTCTAGTTTCGGCACCAACTGCTCTTCATACATAAAATATATTTTTCTCCTAATGACGTCTTCTTCACAATCGTCTACATGGTGCATTTGAAAATCTTTCCGTTTATTCCTGTTCCTGACTGATGGTTTTCCTACAATACCCTTAATCGTAGAAATTGGGGTTTTTGTTAGTTCACTGGTTTCTTGAAAAGCACTTTGTTTATTCAAATTTCTTTTTACCAAATTTTTTTCACTATTTGTTTAGCGTCAAGTAATAAATGTTTTCTCTTGCGCTAGCCACTATTGCAATTTTCCCGCGGACGCCACATAATTAAAATAGAACCGTTAGGTTGTAAGTTGTAAGTAAAACTTAAATTAAAAATAATAAAAAGTATCTTTCGAATCCTCATGAGGACCTGTGGTCATTAGGCCTATATTATCAAATCCAATATGATTGCAGGTGCAAGTGAAGGCGGTATACAAAGCAGGTAAAATAAAAATACGTTTATCGTAATACCTGGCAACTATGCACAAAACCATAATAGGGCCGTTTATTGCCTCATTTAAAAAGCAAAAAGGCAGGATCTTATATTTTGGGATTTACTATACCAGGATATGCAACAAACAGATTTTCTCCGTATACTATATAAACCATCCACACAGACACAACAATTCACACAACACACCCCTAGCAACATAAGTTAATAGCTTACCATAGTTTTACCCATAGGTTGACTACAGTTCCTCTATCAGAAACTAATTTTAATAACGAACTAAATATTATCAAACAAATAGCCGTCAATAATGGATATTCACCGCTACTCATAGATAACATGGTAGATAGAAAACTAAAAAATCAAGCTATTTAAGAAATTTTCCCAATAATAAAAGAAAAGTTGCCTTATAAAACTTTAACATTTTATGGTAACCCGTCAGTAAAAATAAGAAAAATACTTAATCATCAAAATATTAACATAGCATTCAAAACAGCACACTCAATAGGAATTTTTTTAAAAAATTGTAAAAAACGAACCGATAAAAGTAATAAATCAGGTGTTTATGAATTAACCTGCGGCACTCCTAAAATATACATAGGAAAAACAGGTAGAACTTTTAATACACGGATTAATGAACACTATAGAAGTTTTATAAATCGAAATAATAACTCAACATATACGAATCATCTATTATCTGAAAATTCAAATTTCAAAATACTACACCAAGAAAATAAAGGTTATAAACTAGACCTGAAGGAGGCCTTAGATATAAACCGAATGAAAAAAAAAATCTTAAAGGAACAAATAGAAATAAATAGGTCACCCATTTTAAATTTATTCACATAATTGGTCCGTATCACTAAGTATTTACATAATAGTTCTGCGTAATTACCTATTATAAAATTTGTTCATCATTTTGTACCTACTTTAGTTTATATGTACCTAATAATTCTATATATTATTTATACTTAACTAAGCTACATTGTTAGCGAAACGCGTTGTACTGAAAAATAAATATATTCTGGAAATTTTATGTTTAAATAACCAGTTTTTTGTTGTATTGAATTATTATTTAAAAGTGAGAATTAAACTAATTTGCTTTTTATATATCTGTATTTTATTCGAGAGTAACTTGATATATGTTTCGGTTGGTTAGGGCTTGAAAAATAAATTATTTTAAATTTTACTTTTAAATATTTCAACAATGTTTTACGAGAAACCAACGGCTAAAACTGTTCAAGGTATAAAATTCTTAGTTTTAAGTCTGTTGAAATATTTTTCTACTTTATTATTGCAATCTCCATAGTATGAAGTAATTCTGAAGCATTTTTGCTAATAGAAAAAGTAATTGTTTTTTTGGATATTTGTTTATTTGAAATCTTGTCAATTACATATCCATTACTAACCGTGCCCGCGGCTCCGCTCGCCTAGACTTGATTCACTACTATCGTCACTGCTTATATATGTTACCTAATGTAATAAAATATCTGCCATTATTTCCACTTATCTCCCATTATTTTTCCTTATCTCTCATTATCTCTACATAATTTCCATTATCTAGGCTTATCTCTACTCATCTCCCATTATTTCTCCTTGTCTTCCATTATTTCTCCTTATCTCACCTTATCCCCCATTATCTAGGCTTATCTCGACTTATCACGCAATATTTCTCCTTATCTCCGATTATTTCTCCTTATCTCCCATTATCTCACCATAACTCCCATTATCTAGACTTATCTCTGCTTATCTCCCATTATTTCTCCTTATCTCCCATTATTTATACTTAACTCCCATTATGTCACCTTATCTCCCGTTATCTAGGCTTATATCGAATTATATAGAACATATGTATAAATTTTTAAAAACAAGTAAATCGGATAAGTGGTTCTCAAGTGATAAGCGCACTAACGAACAGACAGATAGACAGAGAGACGTTGTATTTTATATATATTATATTCTTTGCAACATGATATTGTTCCATATTTAATGGTTTAGGCAGTGTATTGCAAGAGAACGCGGTAACGGTAACCTTTTTTCCGACTTGATTCACTATTATCGTCACTGCTTATATTCCTTATGTTACCAAACGCAATAAAATATATTATATAACTTGGCTAGAGAACATATGTATGTTTTAAAAAAAGCACGTAACGCACTAACGGGACAGACAGACAGATAGACAGACAGAGAGGCGTTGCATTTTATAAATATTATAGATAGATAACCTGGCCAGAGAACATATGTATGTTTTAAAAAAAAGCGCGTAAATCGGATAAATGGTTCTCCAGTGATAAGCACACTAACGGACAGACAGACAGACAGAGATACATTGCATTTTATATATATTATAGATGTAATAAAAATATAACCTGGTCAGAGAACATATGTATGAATTTAAAAAATCACGTAAATCAGATAAGTGGTTCTCGAGGGATAAGCGCACTAACGGGCAGACAGACAGACAAAGAGACGTTGCATTTTATATATATTATAGATATAGATTATTATCATTATTATTATATAACCTGGCCGAAGAATATATATATGAATTTAAAAAAAGACACGTAAATCGGATAAGTGGTTCTCGCTTGATAAACACACTAATGGACAGACAGACAGACAGACAGAGAGACATTGCATTTTATATATATTATAGATTATAGATATTCTCTGCTACATAATATTGTTCCATATTTAATGGTTTAGGCTGTGTATTGCAAGGGAACGCGTTTAACGGCAAATTTTTTTCCGACTTCATTTACTATTATCGTCACTGCTCATTCCTTATGCTACCTATCGTAAAAAAATATAGCCTATAACCTGGCCAGAGAACATATGTATGTTTTTAAAAAAAAAGTACGTAAATCGGATAAGTGGTTCTCCAGTGATAAGCGCACTAACGGACAGACAGACAGACAGAGAGACGTTGCATTTTATATATATTATATATTAACAGTGATTTGTTTAATAAGATTTATTTCGCTTTCAACATTAACTTTACTTAATTCAAGGGTAATCAACCTGTGAATCATGTTATTAAAAGCTGCTAATTTATGCTGTATTGGAAAATTGAAATATGTGTTTAGGCTTTTCCTTTCTAATAGTGTTCAAGGAAGTTGCTAGTATTATCGTCATTTTGTTCTCCACTAAATGTTATATTTTTGTGTATGATGTTAATATACTTAAGAAATAAATCTCAGTTCCTGTTAAGATCTCGTCCACGTATTTACGCCAATCAAGAAAATTCTTAAAAAGAGGATGTTGAATAATTTTACTTCCCTCAAAATTCGAAAATACTTCCAATTTTCTATGGTTTTCAATTTGTCTTTTAAGGGGTAAGGCCACTTCGGGTCCTAGGAAAAAAGGCTAATTTCGAGAATTTTTTTCAAGGGTATAATAAAAGCAATCGAAAATTTATTTTTATCATATTATATTTAAGTGTATAAAAATATATTCTTTTTTATCTTTTTAATTCAAAGTGGCTGCTTCAAAATCCAAGACGACAATGCGCCTTTTATGCGAGGCCCGAAACGAGTGTAGATCTCAACCTAGAACAAAAAACCAAAAATTTAATGAAAATTTTTGTTTTTTTTTTAAACTGCCATGTGCGTCATATCGACGCACACGGCCTCTGCACCGAACGCCATGTGCGCCATATTGACGCACACGTATAAGAAGTTTTATCCGCTTTTGTGTCTAAAGCGCGCACAGTTCTCGTATGTTTTGTATGAGGTGTTACATAGCCCTGGCGTAGGAGAACTTGCACCAGAAATAGCCTACAGAAATAAAGTAAATTTTTTGTTTGGTTTAATTGTTTATTTAGAAATATATTTTATATGCAAAAGTCAACATTATTAGGTATACATGTGCAAATGTAATGAAGTTTTCACCCCTATATATCATACAAAAACAAATATTTATGATATTTTATGTAATTTATAAAAGCATTCTTTGCACATATGCGGTTTCTCGGGACATCCGACACATACGTAGCGTACTGTCTTGGCCATCTTCATAGCATACTTTCTTCCTTGCGCCTCAGAAAATCTTGTGTAGCAACTCTTGCAACGGCAAAATGATTTTTTTTTCTAGATGAAAGTCTCGCTATTTTCTACCAGATATGGAAAAAAATTTTCAATTTTTTTTCAAAATGATCGAAAAAAAAAAAAAAAAAATCGCATTTGTTGTGATATGATAATAGACAAACGTAAAAAAAACGGTTAAAATGACTCTAAAGTTTTTTTTAATGGTATCGAAAAGCTGGCGTCTAGACCTAAATTTTGGAAAAAAAACCATTTCGGACCAAATGGCATAAAATGGCGGGCAATTCAAATTTTAAATATCAAATTTAATTGTGCCAACTAGGCTCAATATTTTTGTACCAAAATTTCAGGGTGTTTTTGCTATAAGTAAAGACATATTTTTTGAAAGTTTCAAGTCGATTCACTTAGTCGACCTGTACAAACAAATTTAAAAAAAAGTTTCTTGACTGTGTTTCAATTTTAGAGGCTATGTACACACTTGAGCGACTTAAAATAGTTTGTTTTTTTTTTTATTTATTCACGTTTTAAGCTTAAAAAACGCGTTTTGAAAACTTAAATTGTTTATAAACAAAAGAGGTTTTTCGAGGTCCAAAACTCAGGACAATATTCCTGGTGATACCCCCAGAGAGGATAAAATCGTAATATTGCTGTATCTAGACTGTGCAATTTCAAATGCTTTTTTTACTGCCCTACTATTTTGAAAAGGAAATAGTCATGATTAGTTAGTTACACGAGAGTTCAGGTGCGCGGAGGTGAACAATATCTTCTTAGCTATATTAATGTCTGTAACCCTTTACTAGGTAAAAAATACGCACCAGTGCTGCAGGTACTGAATAAAACAATTTTATGACAGTTATTGATGTTCTGTAGTTTTGTTTAATTTGCTCTCAAATATTTTAATACATTTATAATACGCTATCAATAAACCTGGTATTGATCAAACTATTAAATAACAACGAAACTTGAATTCTACAGCAGCTGCAAGTAGAATATTGAAATGTGGGAAATAGATGCATTTGTACGAAATATTGTGAAAGAAATTGTAAGGGAATGTCATCTTAGAAAAATTACTATTAATAAGAATTTTTTGAATTATTTCGTAAGTATGCTAGCTAGCAATATTTTCTATATGAAATTTTTTTAGCCTATCATGAGATAGGAATGTTTTCCAACAAAAGGCATATATACAGGGTGCCCCATATGTATGGAATAATGATTCCATAGCATTTATTAATCAATGTATCAAAAAAATGTTTAAATAAAAGTTATAGAGTATTATACGGCGCACATGCTAACGTTGACAATAAAATGTTTTGAACTGTCAGTTGGAAGAAATTGCACCATCTTGTTTTTTGTTAATGGAAAGCCCTGTATATTATTTTATTTTTGAGTCCTACTAAAAATTATAGATATTATTTGTCTAACATATCGTATGTCCAAATTGAACTGTTTCGGAATAATTGTCATCTGAAATTTAATATAAATAAGACAAAAAAAAACTATTAATAAATACTATAGGTTTATTTTTAAGGTAACAATTGCTCAAAATGTCCGTTAACAGCGAGGCAATGACTCAATCTGTCATAAACACCCTGAACAGAGTTTTGCAGAGAATCCAGGGCGATCTGTGCTACTTCATATTGAATACTTTGTTGTAAATCTCCTACAGTTTCAAGTCGACTTAGGTCAACTTTGGTTTTCAAATGACCCCATAAAAAAAAGCGAGTGGCGTAAGGTCGGGACTCCTTGCAGGCCATTCTACAGCATCTCTTCTGCCTATCCATCGATTAGGAAAAATCACATCCAAATATCTACCAACATTGAATTCATAGTGAGGAGGTGCTCCGTCCTGTTGATACCACAGATTCCTGTTAGGGGTATCCAAATTATTTTCATCGAGAAGAAGACATGCAGAAGTTGGAATGACTTGCTCTTGGAGTAACTGTAAATATCGCTGTCCTGTAAGATTTCCATCGATAACAAAGGGACCAATGATATGACGTCCACAAATCCCTGCCCACATGTTTATCTTTTGTGGGCTTTGAGAATGACTATCGATTATCCAGTGGGAATTCTCATTAGACCAGTACAGGCAGTTATGCCGTTAAGACAAAATGTGGTCTCGTCAGAAAAAACAACATTATTAGGTTAGGAACATTATTGATTCATTCCATCATGACCTTGCAAAATTGAATGCGTCTATCGTAGTTATCTTCAGATAATTCTTGCAATAGAATGAGTTTGTATGGATGCAAGTTTTCTTCATTTAGTATACGACTTAAGGGACCTTTACTTAAGTTGTGGTCTAGGCAAAGCTGACGAGTGGCTGTATGGGGATTTTTTTTCTGTAATTTCCAATAAAACATCTAACTTTTTATCATCGCTTGTTTTAACTTTTGGAAGTACAGGTTTAGAACGATCCTTAACATGACCTGATTGTGTAAATCGTTTTAATGTTTTGCTATCTACGGACTGGGTAATAGGTTCCCAATTCGGATATTCTGCGTTAAAAAGATCACACACTGTTGTGTTCTCTTACGGTCTCCGTAACCAACCATCATTAACAAAGTGATTCTTTCAGTTTCTGTTAAATGTACCATTATGATATTAGGCTCAGTTTCACAAAATGCAGCAATAAAAGTTTTCGTCAATAAATCACAGTAAATGTTTGACACAAGCCAGCATAATTTTTTTTTTTAGTTTGATCTCCTTAATTTCAAATATCAATAATTCCAAAACAGTTTAATTTAGACATATGGTATGTTAGACAAATAATATCTAGAATTTTTATTAGGACTCAAATATAAAATTATATACAGGGCTTTCTATTTAAAAAAATTTAAGAAGGCGTAATTTCTTCAAACTGACAGCATGTGCGCTGGTACACTGACTACTAAATGCTGTGGAATCATTATTCCATACATATGGGACACCCATATATATATATATATATATATATATATATATATATATATATATATATATATATATATACATACATATGAAATGTCTCCCAATTTATTTAAGGTTAGTAGTTACATAGTTTCAAAATTCGAAAGATTTGGTTGAACTCCATATCATAGGTATGTTTTATATAAGTATTTGTGTCTTTTAATTTTGTATTATGTTAGTTAAGAACGTCAGCGTTGTTTTTGGTTTATTTTAATTTTTTGAGCGCTGTGCTAGGTCATATTATAACACATAATTTACAAATTTAAAATATAAAATATTCCCATGTATAAAAAAATAACATAAAACGAAAAATAGTTATTTGAATTTGATATTTTTGCGTAGTTTATTTCAGATATCCAAGTAATGTACTTTACATACTTTTATGGAAAAATTACATAGACTTTCGAAGGATTATGGAATTTGTGGATAAATAATTGATGGTTATAAATGGACTGGAAATAACTACATGAAACTATCAATGTATTTATTTTTCCACTGTGGGACGAGTCGCAAGTTTACTGTAAAAAATAAATACATGGATAATTCTGGGTCCATTTGTAAGCTAATCGTTTCATGTTATATCTAAATTATGTAACCTTCCAAGCCTTCATGAACATTTGTAAAAATTGCATAAACAAACATATATCGAAAATCCACATATTTATATAAAATTCCATTCACAGGAATATTTTAGACTGAAAATAGGTAAATTACGTTTTATTTTCTCACCCAATAAAGGAATGGGAAAATTAAAATATACAAAAATTAAAGGTGAAGTTCCTTATTACCATAAAATTGTATGCAACAGGTAAACTTAAGCAAAACTTATCTATTTGAACACTCTATGGTACCTAACTAAATCTTCTTTCACATTTTCTGTACATTTGAAAATAAGAATTAAAAAAATACTGTCAATAACACTATAGAAATGATGACAACTAATCTTCATCTGAAAAATACTTTGAAAATATATTATTTTAAATATAGTGTCACCATTTGTTTGGCCGACATAACAACATAAGATACAGCTAATAATTTAAATCAAATAATCATAGTGGTGGTAGTATGGGTGGGGACATATGCAAACAGACCAGAAGGATAATTTTTATAACCCCAATTAACGCCTGGTTAATATCGACCAGACGAGACTTACAGTTTAATTTGGGATCCGAACTATATAATCAGCAGATGGTACTCTGAGCTCACTGTTTTACAGTATCCTTTTAACTCTCCGCTAGCCACGAACCACGACAGGTTACTAAACCTTTATTACCACTATGAACGTCTCAGTGTCATTGCAGCGAAGTATGTTCCTTAGTGACGGTGTTCGAACCTTCCATCTCCGACTCAGGGGTCCATGCGCTAACAACACGTTGTCGGTAATTTTGCTGTCGAAGTAGGTTCCCAGTCTTAGATTTAAGGGACTAATCGGTACACCCATACGGAGGGGCGGTACCTTCATTATCAGCTTTTTAAAATCCGAGCATTCTCTCACTGCCGTGTGCCCAGCAGTTTTTCTATCGGGGTTGGCGCTCAATCCTCCTCTTCTTCTTTATCGTCACCCTTCAAAATACGAGTGGCCTCCCACCAACAATCGACTGCATTTTTTTTTTAAACGTGCCAGCTAGTCAGATTTTACTGATATCTGCTGGCAAGCAGTGGGAGATGTAATGTAGCCTAACCAAGTACACTTTAAAATAAAAGCGTATTGACCTGTCGGGGGTTCGAACACAAGAGTATGGGTACGGTAAGCCGGAACTAACTAAAGCCTGCTTCATAATTATTGTTTATTTTTATTTTTCCATTTTCTTGAATGACACATTGTTTTAGTTCAGGTTAAAAACATTTTGCCAAAAATAAAAATATAACAACACTGTTGCCAATATTATGGTGAAAAATTGTAGTAAAGAATATAAAAAATAAACTTTATTTACGTATGTTCGCTATTTGTCCACATACGTCCAAACTTATTTTATTTCTAGTGTTCCGTACGGAACCCTTATAAGATCACTTCGGTGTCTGTCCGTCCGGCTGCCCGTCTGTCTGTCACAACCGATTTTCTCCGAAACTATTCGATATAGAAAGTTGAAATTTGATACTAATATAGGAATTGATGCCCTCATCAGAGCCGTGTAGTTTTGAAAGTTAAATTTTGACTTCAGGGGTTAGTTTTGGGGGGTAAAATCGGAAGTGAAAAAAATTTTTTTACTAGGTCATCGAGTGGGTTGGCAAATGAAAGCTTGTAAAAACACGAGTTCAAAAATATATATAAATGTAATACTTGTGCACACTTTTCTTTGTATTATCTCTAAAAAATCGTGAAAAATCGCTATCCCCCCTTTTATCTCGAAAAGTACTGATCAAAAAAAATTTTAAATATTCTCCACGGAGTGTAGATTGAACGAAAATTATCACAAGTGCATTATCTTTAATAATTTATTTGGTATACAAAAAAAATTCAAGGTTATCAGTTTGAAGTAAAGATCGGAAACAAACTTTATTGAATACTCATTTGGGGTGTGTTTTTGTAAAGTCACTGATTATTTTATACCTCCGCAACAAATTTTTTTTATTTTAATAGGACTCAACGTACGGAACACTAGTTGCATTTGACCAATTATTTGATTTCAGGCAAAACTTTTGCTAATTGACCCAAACTGGGGAATTAACGATAACTTTTTTGAACAGAGAGAGAACGTTCAAGAATTTGTCAAATATGTTACAGAAATACTTACTCAGCAGGAGCTTCCGAAACTTGTTACTCTAAAAATACAATTTTATTTCTCTTGCAATATGGAACATATGGATTATCTGATTGAAACGCATAAAACCGCTTTAAAAAGTAGAGCGTCACCTCTAAAAGAAGACATTTTTATTATGACAGATGACAGCGATAAGGATAATTTAGACTTGTTATTAAAAAAAATTGTTTATTACATAACCTTGATTACTGGGTTAGGTAATCCTAGGAGGTTAAAGGTGAGTTATTTAATTAAACTTATTAAAATGTGACTTTGTCAGTGAATTTTGTTATGTCGAAACTGTTATCGTGTCAAAAAAAAACAGATTTAGAACAGCTTAAATTAAAAAATATGGAATATATTGTGTTAATAAGTGTGTTGTCCATATGTTGATCTTATTTTCTGATATAGTATTCACCTCTTTGCAAGATGTGGTTCTATGTTCTTGTGAATGTAGTTAAGTTAGGGATCCTCCTTTACCTTCCATGTAGTTTGTTTAATCCCGTTGTGCTTGTTTCTTGCTTTAACCATTTTTAATAATTATATGGTATATATCCCGTTTTCACTCTCCGAATAAACCAATTTCTTTTCACACTAATAAATTCCATTCTTAATTTGCGTTGTCGTCATACGCGTACAGACACTGGTGTAGCCAGCTTCGGAGCTGGGGACAGTTTATCGAAACTAAAAATTCTTTTAATGGAGAAAAAAAATTGTATTTTTAAGGAAAATTTCTATAAAAAAATAACCGAGTTAAAATTAGTTTATTAGTACAACATTAATTCTCTTGGATTAGCTGCAAATTGAACCACTAGCCCCTTTAAAAATTCTTCTTAATTTTTACATGTCAATGTTCTGAGGACGCTTATCATAGCGAGCCCCGTCAAGCGATCCCCTCCCATCAGGCTTCGCAGCCTAGTCTTCGTTATAACTAGAGACCCGATTATACGCAACATAAAAAATCTTGAAATATGCATGCAAATATGCATGAAAAATGCTTAAAATATGCATGAAAAGGGTCAAAATATGCAATATTAAATAATAATAAAGTAGTAATTTTTAGTTTTTATTTCAAAATCAGCATAAAATTAACAAGTTATCGACGATGTTTAAATTTAATTAACAATTATTTAACATTTTTTAAAATTATTTAACATTTGTATTCTTGTACACGTAAACAATAAAGTATTGTTCCAAATGTTGGGTAGTAAGATTGTGTCTTCGATCATTTAAAATATTTTTATAAGTGGAAAAAGACCGTTCCACATCCACTGAGGTAACTGGGCAGTATTTGTATTTGGGTGCTATATTAGCACTTATTGTTTCTGGCAAAAGTTCACCCGTCCCATTAATAAAACTATCAATTTGACACAAAGGTTCAAAGCCTGGGTTATTGCACAAAAATGTTTTCAAACTTTCTTTTAACTCTATGCGGGAATACATCTGGCAATGTGGAGTTTATTTGACGGATTTTATTCATTAACTGAATTGATTCGGTAAACGTCAAACCTCGAGTTTCAAGCTTTTTAATACACGCAGGTATGTGGGAAAAGTGAGTGCTAATCAAAGCTATGTTTTTTTTAATATCAGAATCGTTAAATGCTTCCTTGGATTGACGAACTGCCATAGCCTCTGCACTATCAATCATGTTCCCCATCGAGTTACCACTGGTTCGGGAGGTAAAGGCACATTTGGGAGTTCTTCTTTATAGGCGTTATTGCGAGCAGGTGCCTTAAGAAACACTTTCTTTGCTGATGAAATCAGTTTATTTACATTTCCAAACATGGATCGTACTTCTTCAGCGAGTCGATGGACTCCGTGAGCAAAGCACGTCACATGAATTAAATTTGGATAAAATACTTGGAGGACTTTGGCTGCCTTGATCATATACGGAGCAGCATCTGAGAGAAATATAGACACTCTTTCATCTGCAGAAGGTTCAGGAAATATTTTTTTAATACCCTCATTCACAAATCTGGTGATCGTAGAATGATTTGTCTTGTCGAGTTCTTTGTAGGCCACCAAATAGGAAGAAGAAGGCTCTAATCTTAATGCACCCACAATTAAATTCTCAGTATAGCGACCACAACTGTCGGTAGTTTCATCAGCTGAAATCCAAATAATGTCATCCTTAAGTTCATTACGTACTTCTTCTAGAACATGTTGGTAAATTGTTGGTATATAATTTTTATGCAGTGTTGATTCGTCTGGTATTTTTTGATTCAAGCGATATTTTCGCAGAAAATCTTTGAATGTAGGAGTTGTAAGTTTGTGGAGAGGAATATTACTTGCAAGCAATGTTTCACATAAATCCATGCTAAAGTGTTTTTTTTTTGTTTGCCTATAGAAGTGGAATCACTGCTCCTTGCTGCTGTTATAAGTTGTTGTCGTGGGCCTTTTTTGCAATCCTGCGATATGAAGACTTGTCTTGACATGCTGGTCAATTTGAAACTTTTTTGTGCACGAAACATTTTTCTCGCAAACTCGACAATATAAAACATTTCCGTCGTATGTAAATGTTCCAAGATAATCAGCTACCCTCGAAGAGACACTTTTTTTGCGGGTGGCATGGTACACGTTAAACTTTAACACAACACGTTAAAAAAATTGCAAAAATACTACATTGATGCAAGCGCGTCAACAATAATGTTAAAACTGATATCTTGTTTTAAAATAAAAATTCGTCTTCGAGAAAATTGTTTATTTGATCTACGCTTAAACGAATATTCTTAGAAACTAACTACTTATCACTTAATATCCCGACCAAGAAACAAAGGAATAAAATACCGTCATAATTTTGGGTATTCCCTTGGCACTATAACCTAATCGATGTTTAGACTATTGCAGGTAATGTCCCGGCGATAAGATCGGTTCCAGACGGCGACATTAACAATACCCTAAGCAATTCAATTGCCTAGTAAAACCGAGAAATATTGCAAATATAGGGAAAATATGCATCATTACTAGATTTGGGTAAAATATGCAATAATTGGTGAGAATGGTCTAACTATGCAAATGCATCTAAAAATATGCAAATGCATATAATCCGGTCTTTAGTTATATCCGATAAAAATTTGCATTGGTCCTATGGAAGTTTTTTCGTGCATTATAAAATAGTTCGTTTTAACCGGAAATACGCTATAAACGGGTTCGTTATAAGCAGACTTCACTGTGTATGTATGTATGTATGTATGTATGTATGTATGTATGTATGTATGTATGTATATATATGTATGTATATATATATATATATATATATATATATATATATATATATATATATATATATATATATATATATATGTATATATATATATATATATATATATATATATATATATATATATATATATATATATATATATATATACAGTCCCTGGCCAAATTATTAGACGCACTGTATTTTTTTTAGTAATTTTATGTTTCTTAAGAGTTTTTATGCAATAATGGTATATTTAAACTACAATATTATTGATTTTTATTTAAAAGAATTGTTGTAGACTACATATTTGTATTTATTTTTAACATATGGCAACACTGTGTTGACAAAGTGATACATGAACGTAAACAACTACAAACCTGTATCAGTCGCGATCGGAATCGAGTCAGGTACGGACGTGTTTCTGTGGCTTTATGGACTGTGATTGTTTGTTTAACAGTTTTATACTACTCAGTTATTAGTTTATTTTGTATGCAGTGTTTTAAAAAAGTAATTGGACTATTTTCATTATGGGTAGAAAATGCGATCTTTCACCACGTAAAAAAGCTGAAGTGAAGGCCCTTGTGATTGCGAAAACATTTACAAACCGAGAAATATCACGAAGATTGGAGGTTGCTGAAGCTAGTGTACGACGCATAAAAAAGAAAATTGAGTCAGGGAAGGAATTAAGCCCAAAAAGAAAGAAAAGATGCGGTAGAAAACCAATTTTCACTCCACGGTCAGAGAGATGTTTGAAGAAAATTTGTGTAGAAAACAGATTTGCTACCACAAAGGTAATAAAATCACAACTCCAGGATGCTAGCGTAAATGCTTCTGAGCGCACTGTTCGAAGAAAATTGAAAGAATTAGATTTTAAGGCCTGTCGCCCCGCCAGGAAGCCCAAGTTAACAGCTGCAATGAAAGCAAAGCGCCTGAAGTGGGCCAAACAATGGCAAGACAAAGATGTGGACTTCTGGAGATCGGTAAGATACAGCAATTTAATCAATAATTGATACATTATTATCATTTTCAGTTAAATAAAGCAAATAAACATGGAAGTTTATATATTTTTCCTATTTTTGACAGGTCTGCTTCAGTGACGAAAGCACATTCGAAATTTTGCAGAATAAAGCTCAGTATGTGCGTCGTCGTCATGGAGAAAAGTTTCATCCTGATTGTGTCGTCCCGACGGTTAAACATCCCACCAAAGTGATGATTTGGTCAGTCATCAGCGGCAAGGGCACTGGACATCTGTACGTCGTCAAAGGAATAATGAGGCAAGATCAGTACAAAGAAGTATTACAAAGTCGGTAGATTCCGCAGCTCAGAGAATGGTTTCCAAATGGGGAACCATTCACTTTCATGCAAGATGGAGCTCCCTGCCACACTGCTCGGTCTGTTAAAGCTTTTTTGGCAGAAAAAAATATCCCTCTGTTGGATTGGCCGGGTAATAGCCCCATTGAAAATGTGTGAGAGCTGATGAAAAGAGAAGTGGCTAAAGATGTGATTACCAACAAAAAAACCCAGCTCCTAGAAAAGATTATTCATGTGTGGAATCATCATCCTCAAATGCAGGAGACAGTACAATCTTGCATTGATAGCATGCCGCGCAGAATTAAAGCTTTGATAGCGGCTAAAGGTGGCTCAACTAAATATTGACTTTTACTAACATTAATTTCACTTTTCTTTAAAACTTAATAAACTTATGCTTTTCTAAATTAATGCTGTTTTATTTATGTCAAATAAATAGGTAATTGATTGGATAATATAAAAATAAAAAACAAATCAATTTAAAATAATAAAACGGTACAATATCACTCGGTAATTAATATTTTACATGAAATCTTGAAGTGCGTCTAATAATTTGGCCAGGGACTGTATATATATATATATATATATATATATATATATATATATATATATATATATATATATATATATATATATATGATTCATTTCACTGCAAACAACACAAATTAGCCGCATTATATTTTTTAGTTCAGTTCGTATTAGAAATATAACTAGAGTTAATGGTTATGACGATGACTTAGTAAACAAGTTAGTAACTAGACATAAGTTTAGGTTAAATATTCAGAATTCCACTTTTTTACACGCGAAGAAAATAAGATCAAGTATGCCTCCATATCATATAATTTGAAATATAGCAGGGGACTCAATAAAGTATTTAATAAGGTAGGCCTCACCTTAGTCTATAAGTCATCAGACAATCTGAGGAATATCTTAGGAAGTCCCAAAAATAAGATTCCTAATTGTGAGAAAAGTGGAATATATGAAATTAGTTGTAATGATTGCGACAAAAACTATGTCGAGTAAACTAAAAGGTCAATTAAAACACGATTTAAAGAACATTTAGCACACTTAAAATACAGTAGAACCGAAAAGTCTAGCATTGCCTAATATGCCCTTGAAGCTGATCATACTGTAACATTAGATAATTCAAGATTAATTAAAAATTTATCTGATAGGAGATTGTTGAACGTATACTAAAATATGGAAATTATAAAATGTAACATTAGTTTAAATAAAGACAGAGGGCCTATTCCTTATAGTCCTCTCTATTGCGTACTTGACCATTAGTTCCGCCTGAGTAATTCAAGGTTTATGTTGAGTATAAATAGGGTAGATTTGTGGTTTAACTTTAGTCAATGATCGCCCCTGATGAAGCTAATATGGTTAGCAAAACTCGCGTCAAGTACAAAAATAAAGTGTTTGGTGTAGTGGTCTTATATTCTGAGTAGTGTTATTGTGCCAAAGATTCCATATTCCCAACATACGTTCATATGTACAATTTTATCATAACAATAAATGCACGTTTGGTGTTGTGTACAGTGGTAAAACTATCGTTAAACGGCCCAAAAACCACTAATTTTGCAATTAATCTTTCGCAATCTACCTCATGAAAAAGTTTCTTTAATGTTCAAAGATCTTATTATTCCATGAGAACGCCTTAAATAATAATTTTGGGTTAAGTCACTTCTACACAAAAAAATGAAGTGCTAACTTTTATACTTCTATCAAAAAGTGCACAATTATTTCACATGATTTTTCTGCTGATAGTGTATTTAAAATGTCAACTAAAACTTATTAACTGTTATATTTAGTTACATTACAATTGTATACGTCCGTAAACTAACTTGGGAACAAAGAGACAGTGTAATGATTTAGGCTGGGTTCTACGTGGGTGGTTTGCAGCACAAGAGGGCCTGACTAGAGCGATTTATATTTTGAGGTATCTAGAGCAGTGGTTCTCGACCTTTTTTAATCGCGACCCCTGTTTAGATTTTTTAAAAATGTTTGCGACTTCCCTTTCCCATCCTCCATATGGAATCAATAAAACAAAAAATAAAGGGTTTGAAAAAATATGTTTTAGGACTTTACAGTGGTATTTTTTATAAAGCATTAATTATTATGTATTAATGAAAAATTTGATAATTGAGTTTGCATTTGCTTAACAAGTGTTATAATTCTTGGTTGAATTTTTGTTAAGGCCAATCTTGTCATCCAGCCTATTCCTGACTTTTGTCTTGATCTGTAGAAGAGTTGAAAATCGCCTTTCGCCAAGGTAAGTAGAAGCAAATGGCACTAATATTCGAAAAGAAAGCATGGAAACTTTAAGATACGAATGGCGTATAGCACACCAAAATAAATCACGACCGGAGGAGTCATTTTGCAGCTCCAAAAATTCATTCTACACTTCGTCGAGAATGTGGGTAACATCCAAAGATACATGAAATGGATTTCGTACTAATGCAGCTTCTTGTTCAGAGAACTCCGGAAAGTAACTTTGTATTTCCGATTTAGGGGCTTGAAGGTAGTTATTAATTTCCTCTCTTAGATTATCTACAATTCCCGGCTTCGATTCTTCAGCCTTGGTGCAAAGGTGTTCAAACATGGTAAAGTTTCAAAGATTTACTTTACGGCACCAGTTTTACCGCTTTAATTCGAACGCCTAGATATTATCTCTTAAGTGAATAATGTGCGTTTTCTTACTCTGCAGTTTCAAATTGAGCTTGTTTCGCTGAGCTAAGATATCAAATCAATAAGCTACTCTTTGGCTCCAGGTCTCATCATTAAAGTGTGTCATAAACTCATGTTTTCCTTCCATTTCTAAGAACTGTTTTATTTCGTTTTCCGATTCAAAGACTCGGCCAATAACATTTCCTTTTGATAACCAACGAACAGCAGTGTAGAAAAGAAGAACTTCGTGATCAGAGTTTATGTTTTTGCATAGTTCCTTGAACAGACGAGTATTGAGAGTACTAGACATTGTCACCAAAGAGTCGAGCACTTCTTGCACAGGCTTTGAAAGAGTCTTGGTAGCAAGTGCAAATCGGTGAATCATACAGTGCAGTTCCTTTCCTTTGGGTGCAAGCTCTTGCACTTGACTGAAAGCCCGACCTCAATGGCTGGTGCTCCATCGGTACATACTCCGTACAGTTTTTTCATTGTAAGTCATTGCTTTCAAAGGATGAACTTATCATCTTCATGACGTCTTCATCTTTCGTAGTAGTTTTTTAGTGCTTTACAAAACAAAAACTCTTCCTTGGTGTCTTCCAAGTGAATATATCCCACGAAAACGAGTAACTGGGAACATGAACTAACATCAGTAGAGACGTCAAGTTGAAAGGAAAAGACAGAAAATTCCTTTATTTCAGATAAAATTTGTTTCATCACGTCTATGGACATGACTGAAATGCGTCTCTGAATTATGTTCTTGGACAAGGATATATTACGCATTTTAATCTCACTCACTTCTCGAAGAACTAGCTTAACCGACTTTAATAAATAGGATTTGATGAGAGTTTCTGCGATTGATGGAGTTTTTTATTTTTTGTAATTTCCAAAGCAATTTCATTTGATGCCTGAACTATAGCTTGGCTTTGTTGTTGAAACGTCCCAGTAAAATGCAATTTTTTATTTTCAAGGCAGTAGCATGTTGTTTAAAAAAGTCCAAGCCTTTTGTAATATGTTCGGAATGCTTTGTTTCTAAATGACGTGTACGCTTTGGGGGTTTTATAGATTCAGCACTAAGAACAGGATTGCATAAAATACACTGTGGCTTCTCTATGCCGTTATTAATAACAGTTGAAAATTCAAATTTTTCAAATTTTAAATAATTCTCCAAATATTTTGTTTTTTTCTCCTTGACGTTGATATCTGGAATATAAAATACTTTTAAATAATTTAAAAAAATGTTTAAACATTTTGAATAAACATTATTTAATGTTTTTTGCTTACCAAAACAGTAAATAATAGAAGAGTCTGTTTCTAGGCGTACCTATCGAAGACGAATTGTGAAGGGCTATCCTAGTATTGTACCGTTTTTCGGATCAAAGAAGACATTAACTAGCAACGAACTATTCATATACAAACAACAAGAAGAACACTGTAACAATTAAACAAGTTTACTGAGCGCGACAATTTATCTTTACACTTATAGTTATATTCGAAAGTTTAAACTCGCGGCTAGATAACTGAAGATTGTCCCCTATGGCCTTGTTCGTTGCTTATATATCAGTTGGAAGTACTTTTCTGATTATTCTCAGCTTGGTGGAACGTCAAGTTGTCCGTTTCAAGACTACTCTCTTTTACATATTTCTTCGAGAAGCAACGGAGTGTCGCGATCGCTGCGGACTTGCCCCAGCCAGATTTCGCCAGGCATAAGGAGAGGTGCGTGCGCCAGCCGTCCACTGATTACGTCGCATATCTCGTGTGTTACCAAGCATAAATAAATTATTAACATTTTAAAATTTAATTTTAGTTTTTAAAACTGATAACCAGCTATTCCCAAAAAGCCAAGGCGACCCCCTTATGACTCGCGACCACCGCACAGTGTCTCGACTAGTACAAGCTAGCGGGACAATATTATTTCTTCACTTATTTCAATTGTTTATGTATATTCCAGGTATCTTAAGCTATTTTAAAAAAAAAAAAAAAGTTGAAAAATGTGTACTGTATGTGTATTAATCGAAATATGTAGCTGCAAGACGGAAGTGGTTTACTAATGTGTCTCATTTGTTCACTATTGTCGCTAATTGTTCTTTAATTAGCTACATACGTCTACCTACTCATTATGTGTGAAAAGCACAATCATGTTTGTTTACAAAGAAATTTCTAGGAAAAAAAAAAAAAATCATAATGATAGTACCCACATTTATTAATTTACAAAATATTATTTCTTTTAAAATAAATTAGTACAATAACAGTATCTATATATCAATTATTTACAATAACAAGGTGTATAAGTAAAAGAAATATAATATTAAATAACTTATATACTAAGGCATGAATTATAAGCAACTACAACACACAATAAAATAAGAATAATAATTAAAATAAAAAAATACTTAAACCTACTAATCACCATCAGATGAGTCGTCATCACCGCTCTCCCATTCAGTAGAATATTCAGAGAGTAAATAATCCTCCTCATTTAATTCGTGATGATGACTTACTGATGGTGTTTCGGATGGCAATGAAGGTGGGATAATCAACTGCAGAACCTCCGATGGCAAAGAAGTAAATTTTCTTCGCGGTAATTCTCTATACGAGTTGATAACAGGATCAGACGTAATTAAAGGCATTCTCAAAAGATCTGTATTTGTGGCAATACGTGACCGCTTCCTGGTGTGCCGTTCACGGAATCTACGACAGTCTTTATTTCTTGCTGGGCTTCTTCGGAAAGTTGTTCAATGGGAAGAAGAAAAGACTTCATAACTTCCGCGCTGTGTACAAGAATTTTATGCACAGTAACGGGCATGGAATACCACGAATACAGATCAAGGTATAATTTTCTAGTATCAACACAAAACTTTTCGAATTCTATATAATTTATGTCATATCCCGATGACAAAGTTCTTAAAATTACATGAAATCTACGAATAAGGTTTACGTCTAATCCTGTAATTTCGCTGCTCAATTCAGCTTTGGAAAAAAATCTACGTGCTGTGTTTCCATCGTTTGTGTTACCATACCCAGGTTTTGGTTTATCTACAATGAGACCTATACGATCTTTAAACACTTTTTGTATCTCTTGTGAGCGTTGCTTCACAATAGCTTTGTCGTTATCTCCCCTGACTTGCCACTTTTTTATTTCTAAACGATAGCTGATGTGAAGCAAACATTCAATCCATGCATGTAAAGTAGATAAACCAAATGCAAGGCGTTCTTCGTTGCTGGGATATTTCTTTGACTCCTCGTTCATAGTAGACGGGGTGGCACCGCAAATATAACACTTTTGTGTTGAACTTGTGTCTGTTAAGGCATTGCACACTTTGCCATCAGTCATTGTCAACAACAATCGTGTTTAACAGAGTTAAGTTTCTTCTTTCGTAAACTCTTTTGTCTCCTTGGCAAAAATAAACTTAATAGGACGGCAATATAAAGTAGAGGAAGGTCTTGGATTTTGCCAGATCACAGTTTCGCCATCAAGCAGTCTCAAAGGGACAAATGAGTATACGAACAAAAATTCGTCTGTAGCGTTAGTGTTCTCAAATTTCTGCTTATACGTGCTATGCCCCGAACTCCCATCACAGCCCCATTTGCTTACCAACGTATAATATGAACGAGGTAACACACTTCTAATGACTTCCGTCTGAGCTTTAACTAATCGTTCAGCCGTTTTATTCAAAATTGCGTGAAGTTTAATTTCAGCTCGAGATTCAGTCACAGAAATATATTCGTCAGAAGGACAACGAGAAACTTTGGACTTACCTAAACTATAAAACGATGGATACACTTGATGTCCCGCTTTCATTGACTATTTTCTTGTTTGTTTATATGAGTGAGAAGTCGATTTCGAGTCCACATAATAAGCTAAAGCTTCGTCTGGTGTTAACTGCCGACTTTGTTCAGAACACTTATTCTTTTCTCTAGTTTCACTGACCGCGACGTTATTGATCTGTTTAGCAACACTTCGATGCCCTTCTTTTCGAGTAGCTAACTCAGCTGCTGTAATAAGCTCACTTGCACTTCGCGATTCCAAAAGATCTTCTACTCTCCGTCTCTTCGTTTTCGTTGATGAGTCTTCAAATGATTTTCTGGGTCGCCCTACGGAAAGAGCCGCTGATGATGTTGAAGTGCACGGCTGGTTAACACACATCTCTATTTCGATTCCGGATCCCTCTAACCAATCTTTATGTTTGATTAGAAACATTTCTTTGTTACACTTTAAAGAAGTCCACTTTTGATTGAATTTTGCTGAAAGGCTTGATATTTTCATTTTGAGTCGTTTTAGAGAATCGTCAGAAACATCAGACATATTGAATTTTTCACTTATATAATAAAAAAAATGCCACTGTTTCGTCCAGTTTTGTCATATTTTAGCCATTCTTCAAAAAACTCCATTTTCGTCATAGTCACGACTCGTTCTGAAAAAAATTAAATAATTTTACTTTCGGGCCTTTTCGGGGTCTATAATATATATGAATCTGTGCCTGAATGTTGTAGGTATTACATATAGAAAAATCTAGGTGGATATATGTGGATAAAAAAAGTTGCTACTTTTAAAGTTTACAATTAATGTAAAATTTGCTGGATTTATCTATACATTTACAAATTGATATTACACCAAAAGTATACATATTTTTTATAAAAAACATAAGTCATAATAGAGTACATACCTTCAACAGAATATTCCATCACAAAAAACTCGTTTCACTTTGCTACCAATTTTAAAATATGTTATCACAAGTGTGCATAAAATGCAACTGATTGGCAAATGAAAATGACCCCTCTTATAAGGGTTACTTTGACCTCCTGATAAGATACCTTTATGAGGTGATAAACAAATTAATTCTTGGAATTCGTTAAATGGGGGGGGGGGTTGTTTACATGTCGTTATCAGTGGTTCCTGGAAATTACGTCATGAATATTGTCCCGCTAGCATGTTCTTGCCGAATCACTGTGCACCGGTTGGGAACCAACGGTCTAGAGTTCAGTCTAGAGCAACCAATTTTTTTTACTTTATTGCCGGCCTCTCCTCAACTACTATTTGGATTTGGCAAAGAATATAATCCATTATTAAAAATAGCAGATAATTCTATATAAAAATTAAAGCGCAGCACAGTAAACAATGTTCTTACAGTGAAATGTTACCCGTATGCACTCAAGTTTTCTAGTAATAATATTTTATAACTTCCGGTTAAACCGAAAATAAAGCGCAACTTTTTTTTAATTTAATGAAATAATGCCCTGCTGCTACTAATTTGATATCGTTCGTTTGAAATTTTTTAAATATTTTACTAGATGAATTTTAGCCATCACAATAAATATTAACATAAAACATAACAAGCTGAAGATTTTAAAAATAAACCCTTTAATCATTAAATTTTTGACCAAGTCACTAACATTTAAACCTGGAGGTACTAGGTACCCTTTTTAAATTTTACAGTTAGCTGCCTTGCTCCTTTTGATCCCTTATTCAGGACACAAATGTCTTGTCGCACGTTTTTATCGTGTCGTACGCACCGCTTGTGTCTCTAGAACTACCCACTCACATAGGACACTGCCTTACTATATCAGATAAAGATGCAAGAGTCAAAATTAACCCAATGAACACAAGTGGTAGTCACACATATGTTAATAATAAACGTGCTATTTTGTGTTTAGGTCTACCATGAAGCATTAGCGGCCTTAAAAAGTATTATAGATGATGATGAATTAAAAGAATTCGCTGTTGCGAACAAAAATGTAAAGAATGATAGACTGAAGCAATTGAGTAGAATTGTAGCTGGAATAAGATTATTTAATAAGGATTGCGAAAAAGGTGGCGAAGGAATAGAAAACTGTAAGTTGGGTTTTTGTGATTTGTTTAACCTCAGAATTTTCGAAATAATATTAGGTTGCCCTAAAACTGCTGTTTAGTTTTTCATTATGTCTTATACATATGTAAAATTAAATAATATTTTAATAAACGTGGCAACACTAATAATGTTTCAAAACAGTGTTATTATTTTCTTTAAAACAGAGTTACTTAAAAACTTTGCAACTTTTTGAAAAAAACATTTAAATCTTTGTTGAATTATTTATAATAATATAATATTTATAACAATAATGTATTCTGATTTTCATGCAAGATGTTCTACAATTTTATAAAAAAACTATTTATTTTGACAGTTGCCTAGAGCTATACAGGGTTACTCGAAAGTTGACATATTCATTTGAGTGGGTGATGGTTAAAATGGAACAAAAATAACTCAACATGTTACATCCAAAAGTTATTACTTACGGATACTTATTTTTAATTGTTGTGTTTTAAACAAAACTAATTTCCGGAAATTTAGGTTTAAAAAAATAGTTATTTAATTATGTGTTTAATGTTTATATATACCTAGCATATAATGCCCCATTTAAGTAAAATGTCAAGAAAGTCAATTATCCAAATTCAATGAACAATTTTACGGTCTACGTCGTTAATTTATAATGCAATAAGTGTACTAATCAGTAAAATAAATGCCTTGTTTCATCAGGTATCCAAAGAGATACAAATGTTAAAAAAAGTCATTTACTTACTTGGAAAAACTTTAATAACGGGTATTTGATGTTTAAGAAACACCTGTACTAAAACGTTTATTCATTAGAATATAATCTATTTGATTTCTGGTGATATGGTCTGGTGAGTCTAATGGAGACTTCCATGTGAATAATCTTCGTGGTGGTAGGTTGAAGAAAGTGTTAGTGATAACATAACCTATTTCTTCATTGAAAATGTTTTATTCGTTCGCCTCTGTTGTTTCTTTCCCCTAGACCATATGGTCCTACGGAAGTTCCTGACCTACTTTTCCAATCTTGGCGTTGACGTCTCCCATTATGACTGTCAAGTCTTGTTTTGGTATTGCTTTTAGGACTTCTGTTATTAGCTGGTGACATTGCTCAACCTATTCATTCTCTTTGTCTGCAATGGGAGCATATATTTGTATGATGTTAAGAGGAACAGGTTTCATTCTTATTTGGAGAAGCATTATTCTGTCTGAAATAGGTGCAAAATTTGTGACGCATTTGCCTGTGTTGTATATAAATCTTACAGGTGAATATTTTGAGAAACAATAAAACGATTTATACCAAATTTTTTTTTCTTTCATTGTTTTTGTAAAAACTTAAAATGTAGCACTCGTAGCAGCGATTAAAACCATCACTGAATAAAAAATAGCGTTCTATAACCCTATAATTTTATTGTTATGTTAAAAAAGAGAATATCTTAATATTGCAGCTTTAAGGTGATGTCATAAACGTCTTAGGACATTTATTTGACGAATTTCTAGAGCGCAAATACGTCCTAAAAGTTTTTCAAAAGCTTCGAATATTACAAGCCACAGCTTTTAAATCTATGCAATTATATTTGGGGCTATGCTTCCAACCATAATCTGCATTTGTTAGATGCCATCTAGAAGAGCATCGTTTCTTACTGAGGATTCGTAAATCACCAAGAACCTTGTTCCTTGGAACATTGACGAAAAGGTGGTGACATGAGTATAGTCGATGTTTGATAAATGTAGTCCGTTTGATTCCTTCAAAAACTGTGCGTCCTGGTAAATATATATCATTGTGGTATATAGTTCGCGCTAACGAATCACCTCCGTAGAAGGTTCAGCTTGTCATTCCTCGTACCAACCTCTTCAGAAATGTTTTTATATAAAGAGCCTCATCTTTTTGGATAAATACCCAGGAATCTATTTCCCACCGTGAATAACTTGTAGAGATTCAAAACCTACGTAAATTGCTACTTGTGCGCACCTACATTCTGTCAAGTAAGAACGTGTCCGCGATAATTCATTTTTGGTGGATGCGATTCTAGCGATTCAACAAAAAATCGATAGAGGGAACCTTTATCTATGACGCATTTTAGTAAAAGTATCAGTCGATTTCGAACTTTCGTCGAAATCACGTAAAATCAAAAATTACTCATTTGTTTGCGCGTCGGTTCGAGGCATTTTCATCCAAAGGGGCCTAAAATGACACATTCCGCGGCCTCTGAATATATTAAAAAGTCGGTATCGTTTGTGTAGAAGTGGGCAAATCATTTTAATGTCAACGACTTGCCAAAACGGGCAAAGTCACTTCGAAAGTCGAAAAACGAATCGTGACTTTGTTTTCCCGGAACCCGAAATTGACGCTGCGTCAAGGGGCGGTAAAATTAAGAAAATCGGATTTGAATGTGTCCCATGACACCATTCGATATTTTTGTGGTCATGATGTCAAATTCCTAGGCACGTCGAAGAGACCTTTGTTGAGCGAAACTCACATCGCGAAGCGGCTCGCTTGGGCCCACAATAAGTTATTAGAGTGGCTCTCACAATCGCCGGACGCCAATTCTATAGAAAATGTTTGGTTCCTTGAAAAGAGATAGCTCAGAGGAAAGGCTCTGAGGACTTTGACTCAGTTATCTCGCAAGATTCGAAAAATTTGCAGAGTATGCAGAAAATCTCGTCGAGAACATGCTTCGAAGATGCGCAATTATTGATGCGGGAGGCGATTGGACAACTTACTAAGGTAATTGCGCCATTATTAGCACACCAAAGAAAACATTGATGACAAAAAATGTTCTCGAAACACAAGAATACGAGCGGTCACGTTCTTACTTGACAGACTGTATATGTACAACCAAAAACTGTAATAAAAATCATATAAAATTAGCTGTGCCGAATTGCTTTGATGTTTAAAGAGTTTTAGTGTTTATTATCTACAAAGTAAATACAGCCATCTGGTTGATCGAAATAGAGATATACGTTCTTCTTAACATTAAGTATTAAATTAATTTCTTCATGCAAGTACTACATAGATTTGTAAAATTTTAGTGCCAGAATTATTAGAAAGAGCTATCGAAGTTACTAAATCAAACAGTGAAATTATATTATTAATAGTAATGGAAAGAGTTAATATGCTTACAACGATTATGGATAAATGTTTCGTTACGAAATTGACTTACGGGGGCAACCAATTGCATTTGGAAATACCAGAAGCGGTGTTGAAAAACGTACTTTTAGTTGATATGGACTACTTGAGAGATTTGCTAATATTTTATAGGCAGTATGAATTATTATTAAGGTAAATACTTAATAGTGGATCTATAGTTCGCGAAGCCATAGGTTAAAATTTAAGCTCTGTTATTAGTTGGATCCCAAAAAAAGGCAGAAATAGATTTATGTAGGAACTATTTCATCTTTGTTGTTTTGGAATTGAACCAATCAGAGCTGGAATTAGTTTTGTCCCCTATTTAGTGCTCGTGTAAATTTATCGTAATTCACATATGGGCTACTTTGTAGCAACACGTGGTGGCTGATAGACGTTGTCCCATTTAAAATCATTATTTTCAGAGGAACGACTGTGCGATCGATTACACTGGTCAACACAAGTCTTGTTTCCTTTATTTTTTTTTTCTGATATTGGGCATTTCTATGGCCATGACTATGAAAAAAATACTGGGAGATTGCCAACAGCTTTACCTTTTGAAATATACAGTTTTATTATTTTGCCAAAAAAATACAAAAAATAATACATTATGTTAACAACATTTCTATTGAACACTAACAAATAATCTTTTATAAGATTTCCTTGAATGAACGACTTTAGGTAGATCTCGTTGCAAACTCCAGCAGTAGTCTGCCATCATATGTGAGTCCCACCGCCCCTGATAACGCTCTTCCATTGTCCGAAGATCCTGATGAAATCTTTCACCCTGCTCCTCACTAAAATCACCCAGATTTTGTGGAAATCGGTCTAAATGCGAGTGCAGGAAGTGGATTTTTATGCTCATGTTGCACCCTAGCTCTTGCAAGTTCGATAGCATGCACTCAACAAGCTCGACATGGTCGTCAAATTTCTTTTTGCCTAGGAAGCTACTGATAACCAAAACAAATGAATTCCAAGCTTTGGATTCGACTTCAGTCATTGATTTGACAAAATTAGGATCTTTCGGGAGTTGCTTAATCTGTGGCCCATCAAAAATACCAGCTTTCAATTTTTCTGAACTTAATCCTGGAAACTTGCGTGAAAGAAAATTAAAACAAGCGCCTTCACAAACTGTTTCATTATGCCGAATTTAATATGAAGTGGTGGAAGTATGATGCGGTATCAGCTAACTAAAGGCACGTTTATAACATTTTTTGTACCAACTTTTAGCTCTTCCCGCACTGGCCAAACTTTTTGTAACCAATGGTGTTGTTTGTCACGACTATCCCACAGACACATGATACAAGGGAACTTTGTGTACCCCCCTTGTTGACGTAAAAGAAAGTTAACCATTTTCAGATCAACACAAATGACCCATTGGTGGTCTTGATACTTAATTTTTTCCATAACCTTAGAAACATTTACGTATTCTTCTTTTAAAGTCGTCGAATGTGCAATAGGTATAGATCCGTACTTGTTACCGTTATGAAGCAAAACACACTTTAAACTTCTTTTGCTGCTGTCTATGAAAAGACGCCAATCACTAGGTTGGTACTGTTTTAATCCCATCTGCTGCAAAATACCACCAACATCGTTACAAAAAATTAAATCCTTCTCTTGAGAAAAATACGGTAACAGATTTTTTTCTCGGGTACGATAAAATGTAATGTTGGTTTCCGAAGTAAGCAAATTTTTTTCTTTTTAAACGAGATGTTAAAATTTCAGAAGCTTCTTTTGGTAAGTTCAGATCTCTTATTAAGTCATTTAGTTCTTTCTGATTAAATGGTTGAAGTTTTGAAAGGCTACATTTGTAGTCTGAATCAGAGTCTTCACTTGATGTATTTCGTTCGGGTTCACAGAGATTTGGATCATCAGAAGATTTAGATGTGCTGGGTTGTACCTCTTGTGATTTTAATTGAGGTCGTTGAGCAGAAGATAAGTTAGGATATGACCACTTACTTCGATTTCCAGGGTTAATTCCGTTTATTTTTCACAACGCAGAAGTAGCAATCGTCATGATGGTTTCGAGGTTCTCGCCAAATCATGGGTGTTACGAACATTATTGCATCCACTGGACCATAACCGTAGACATACCACGCATTTCTGGCATACAATATGAGGAACCCATGGCTTGTCCTGATTACACAATTTTATTTTAAAGTATTGATGATACGCAGTTTTCACAAAGTCCGATATAGGTTTTCGATATTTTGCAATTATATATATTCACCACAAATATAGCAAAAACAATCGGGATTAAGCATACAACATGTTCTTGATGAAGCCATATCTAAAACAACAACAAAATATATTTTAGTGTCCAATAAAAAAACGAAAATCTAAGTAAAAATAGTAAATGAGGGTAGTTAGCTATAACTCAAAAACAAAAGCTGTTAGAGAAAAATTGTTGCCATATTTAAAAAATACGCGTTAATTTGAGATAGAAACAAAAAAAAATCACAGGAAACAAGCAATTTTTTTTTTGTGGACCAGTGTTATCGTTATAAGACTTTTACATGGAAGAAAACTGTCTCGCACGGTACAGTGGCCGGTATGGACGTGTTAGGACTTAAAACTAACAGGCTTCAATTGCCGTCGCGATACTGAAAAAAATTTAGATATGAGATGTTATATTAACGGTCACGTTAGCGTACCGGAACTCGACAATGGTGGGTCTTTAGCTTAAAGCGGTTCGAGGGTAAACAGAGTGAATGTGTAATAACGCTGAGAATGTAAAAAGGAGGATCTAAAAGGAATACAATTTTTTTGCAATAACTAACAGTTTGACAAAAGCTTAAGTGTACCAGTGTGAGTGATCTGAATATCCTGGAATTATCATCCACATGGATCAAGTTTATTTTGATTGTTATACATAACATGTAGGCTGAAAAGTTTTTGGTCTGACACATAAATGTCGCCCTTTTTAAAAAATCTATATGATTTTTAGGAAGTACCAAACTTCAAGCGATTACAAGTTACAGTGGTTTTAGTAACGTTACTTTTGATATTCTCAAAACAATGGAAAAAGTCGAATTTCGTGTGTTGATTAAACACTGTTTTTTGATAGGAAAAAATACCGTTCAAGAAAAGCTATGACTTGATAAGTGTTACGGGGACTCTGCCCCTGGAAAATCACTGATCATTTACTGGTATGCTGAATTTAAACGCGGTCGTACAGACACAAATGATGCTGAACGCTCTGGACGCCCAAATGAGGTGGTTACACCGGAAAACATAAAAAAATCCACAAAATTGTTTTGGATGACCGTAAAGTGAAATTGCATAAGATAGCTGACACCCTAAAGATATAAAAAGAACGTATTGGTCATATTTTGCATGAACATTTGGACATGAGAAAGTTCTATTTGAAATGAATACCGCGTTAGCACACAGTGGACCAAAAACAACTACATGTTGATGATTCTGAGCGCTGTTTCGAACTGTTTAAGTGCAATAAAAAGGTTTTTTTCATGCGATATGTGACAATGGATGAAACATGGATCCGCCACTACACACCGGAATTAAATCCGCAGTCAGCTGAGTGGACAGCAGCCGGTGAAAGCCGCCCGAAGCGACCAAAGACACAACAGTCGGCTGGGAAGGTTTTGACCTCTGTATTTTGGGATGCGCATCGAATAATTTTCATCGACCATGCGAGAGGGAAAAAACCATCAATAGTGAATATTATATAAAGTTATTGGTGAGTTTGAAGGCAGAAATCGCAAAGAAATGATCCCAAATGAACAACAAAAAAAAGTGCTCTTTCATCAAGACAATGCCCCGTGTCACAAGTCAATGGTTACGATGTCAAAATTGTATGAATTGAAGTTCGAATTACTTTCTCATCCACCGTATTCTCCAGATTTGGCCCCCAGCGACTATTATCTATTCGCAGACCTGAAAAAAATGTTCGCGGGAAAGAGATTTGGCTCCAAGGAAGAAGTTATCGCCTAAACTGAGGCCTATTTTGAAGGCAAAGACAAATCTTTCTACAAGAAAGGTATAGAAATGTTAGAAAAGCGTTGGACTGATTATATCGCTCTTAAAGGAAACTATGTTGATAAATAAAGTCGAATTTTGCAAAAAAAAAAATGTGTTTTAAGTAGCTAGACCAAAAACTTTCAGCCTACAAGCAAATAAGAAGAAGAATCCGCCGAATCCTATGACAACTTCATATCGAAAAAATAATGATGATACCATCAGTAAAAACTTCTTGTATTGGTGTAGATATACTGACAATGTTTTAGTGTGTTTTTCACATGCAGAAAGATAGTTAATGCTTTTTCTAAAATATACGAAGTTCAATCAATAAGTAAAGAGACAAATAGCTCTGGCTTAAGAACGATTTATTGGATTGCTACAAAATTTGGCCTAGTTTTCGACATAATCCCCCCCAGCGTTAATACACTTTTCCCACCTTTCTGCTAGCTTCTTGATTCCTGTGGAAAAGAATTCTTTCGGTTGACGTCGAAGCCACTCTTGCACTTTTTCCTTCACTTCTTCATTGTCGGTGAACCTTTTTTCAAGTAGGGAATCTTTAAGCAGTTCGAACAGGTAAAGATCACACGGAGCCAGGTCTGGGATGCATGCGGGATGACGAAAGATCTCCCACCCCAGTTCTTGAAGGTTTTTGTTGTTGGTAAGTCGGGCATTGTAAATGGTTCTGAATAATATTGTGAACAGTTCCAACGCTTACTCCAACCACCTGAGCTATCATTTCAACAGTAATTATTCTGTTATCACAAATAAGTCCATCAATCCTCGATTCCAACGAGAGACCGGAAACTTCTACTGGACACTTCGCTATTCGTCACACACTCTTGTTCGGCCACTTTTGAACCGATCTATCTACTTGTAAACATTTGTATGGGGTGAGTCAACGACAGAGTAAAGTTCATTATCTCATTTGTTTAGGGAATATTAAGGTGCAAGTTTAAAATTTTTTTCTGAGAGTACAGGGTACTTAAAAAAAAGTATGGGCGATATAACATATGTTTTTTTTTTTAATGGAACATCCTATTTTCTAATTTATTTTTAAATTCCGCGTAAAATGTTATAACTTTTTTATTAATAATGTTATATATCTAAATCTAGTAGTTTTCCTAATATTTCAATTTTTTAAAAAAAATAGTAGTTTTCAGGTTTGTAAAAAATTTTCAGTAGCACCATTATTTCTGAAGGTGGAATACTCATAATTGGTACGAGCGTTCTATAGAGATGAAAAAAGATATTTGTAAAGAAATTTGAGTTAGATGCTACAGGGTGTTCAAAATAAATTTATGCATTTCGACTATTTTAAACTGAAAATTCTCAAATTTTTTTAAATGGCACACCCTGTATATTATTATTTTTTCTGATAGATTTTACAAAACCCTCCAACTTTTATTAAGTATGTCATATACCTATTTCTAATAGTTTTCGATTTATTTTTAATTTTTCAATTTTTACCCTTGTTTTTAATACACTTACGCTACTGTGAAAACATAAACAAATAGTTAATAGTTTAACTTATCTAACAATTAATTATTATGACGTAATAAATGTTCAAAAATATGCCCGTCTACTTGAATATACATGTTTAGTCGTTTTACTATATTTTCCTTCACTTTCCTTAGCATAAAGGGCGTTATTGTCCTGCATGCATCCCGTATTCTATTTTCCATATCTACTGGTATTATAGGGGGATTCACATAAACACGATCTTTAATGTAGCCCACGAAAAGAAGTCTAAAGGTGTTAAGTCACATGATCGAGGGGGCCACTGAATGAATCCATCCCTACCGATCAATTTTTGTGGGTAACGATCGTTTAAAAATTCCCGAACTTCCCGGTGGTAATGAGCAGTCTTGTTGAATTCACATTTGTTCCCTTTCAAAGTTATCAACTTCTTCAAGAAGCTGAGGTAATTCGTTTTGCAAAAATTTAGATATCTAGCGGTTCGCGGAAAAAATATGGACCGATAATTCGAAAATTTAATATTCCACACCATACATTAAGAGACCAATTGTTTTAGTTTTGAACTTCCCGGAGTTAAAATGGATTAACTGTTGAATAATAAGGCATGTTATGGCTGTTAACTGGTCCATTACCGCGAAAAGTAGCTTCATCAGAAAACATTATTTTTGATAACAAATTTGGATCGGCCTCTATTGCTCCCTTCATGGTGGTATAAAAGTTTACTCGTCGTTCAAAATCACTGTCTTAAAGTTCTTGGTGTAGTTCCATATGACGGGGATGTTACTTGTATTTTCTCGTGGTGCGCTTAGCCTTAGATTAGGATGTGTCAGATAAGTCAGCTAGTTGAGGGCTGCTGACCTGGGGATTATCCTCAACATAAAGTAAAATCTCCAGTTCTTTTTCCTCATTGGTAGCATTCTGGTTTACTACTTTCCGTTTCGTATACTCAACGCTACCACTACCATCAAACCGTTCTATTAAGCACTGAAAAGATTTTCTAGATGGTGTACGTCTATTAGGGTACTTGGCTCCGTAGAGCCTTACTGCCAAAAGACAATTTTGTTCCCGCCTCGCCCAGTATATAAAACCATATCAATTAATTCATTTTTAGGAAAATCCATAACTATTACCTTTATATGTCACTTACTACAATAAATTAAACTATTTTTACTTGCTTAATAGACATGTCAAAATTTAACAATGCCTACATTTTTGTTTTATCTTGGCAACTATGTGGCAACTATTACGATGTTATAGCGTAAGTGTATTAAAAACAAGGGTAAAAATTGAAAAATTCAAAATAAATCGAAAACTATTAGAAATTGGTATATGACATACTTAATAAAAGTTGGAAGGTTTTGTAAAATCTATCAGAAAAAATAATAATATACAAGGTGTGCCATTTAAAAAATTTAAGATTTTTCAATTTAAAATAGTCGAAATGCATACATTTATTTTGAATACCCTGTAGCATCTAACTCAAATTTCTTTACATATATCTTTTTTTCATCTCTGTAAAACGCTCATACCAATTATGAGTATTCCACCTTCAGAAACAATGGCGCTACTGGCAATTTTTTACAAAACTGAAAACTAGTATTTTATTAAAAAAATTGAAATATTAGAAAAACAACTAGGTTTAGGTATATAACATTATTAATAAAAAAGTTATAAAATTTTACAAAGAATTTAAAAATAATTTAGAAAATAGGATGTTCCATTTAAAAAAAAAACATATGTTATATCGGCCACACTTTTTTGAAGTACCTAGTATGCTCAAAAATAATTTTAAACTGTGCACCTTAACATTCCCTAAAATTATTGTATTTAACATTTTTTCGTCATTCCCAAAATAAATGAGATAATGAACTTTATCGTTGACTCACTCTGTACAGTTCATGCAACTTTCTCCATACTGTAATAACATTCTAGAATGTTTTTCACTTGACTTAACACCTTCTGCTACTAAAAATCTGATGACAGAATGTCGCTCTTCTAAAGTGCAGTCTTTCAATGGACTCGCCATGATAAATTTGATATTTTGAGGTTAGGTTTACATTACATGATCTACTACTGCTACTAAAAATCTGATTATGGATGCCGTTCTTCTAAAGTGCAGTCTTCCAATAGACTCGTCATGGTAAATTTGATATTTTGAGGTTACGTTTACATTACATGATCGAGCAGCTTATTAAAATTCATCACAAGGTTGCCAACTTACACTCCTAGAAGTATGGAACGGTTTCGTTGAATGGGTTTACGCTGAGACAAATTGTCTCTGTACTTACTGAATAACTCTCGTATTAATACGAATAATATATATAAAAATACTAAATTTACTATCACAATAAATCACAATAAACATTATATCAGATCGATCTATATATATATATATATATATATATATATATGCCATTCTCGTCGGTAATTGCCATTATCGTCTAGTCTCCTGGCTGCTGGTTTCTTTCAGACATGGCCCTCTCTAATCCTTGGTTCCAGGTACCCTTAGGCCGGCCTCGTTTTCGTCGGTCCCCAGGTGTCCAATGCATCACTTGCTTTGGTATTCTCTCGTCGGTCATACGTTGTACGTGGCCATACCAACGTAGTTGTTTTTCTTGAATTTCCTGAATGATGGTCTTATTTGTTTTCATCTTGTCTCTTATTCTCTCGTTTCTAATTTTGTCTAAGCGAGAGATTCGGGCTGATCTTCGCCAGAAGTCCATTTCTGTTGACAAGAGTTTCTTTTTTTGCCTTTCACTCAGTTGCCACACCTCTGAACAGTATAGCATTATGGCTTTTAAGGATAGTGTTATATAGTATCCTTTTCCTGTTATCCAGTATATCCTTAGACCAAAGCACAGAGTTTAATGCTCCTATTACTTTCCTTCCTTTGCTGATTCTGTCTTCAATTTCTTTCTCACACCTTCCTTTACTTGTTATTTTTAACCCTAAGTACGTATATTCCTCACAGCTTTCAATTTTGATGTTATCTTCAACTTCCAACTCTTCCGGCTCTCCTCCCACGCACATGTTTTTCGTTTTGGTTTTGTTTATCTCAAGTCCCCATTTTCCATATTCTTCGATTAACTTTCGGGTCATGTATTCTAGGTCTTCCTTGTCCTGAGCTATTACTATTTGGTCGTCTGCGAAGTGTAATGTGTATAGTGTAAGATTGTCACTTTCTTCGCCAGTTTCTCAGTACATGTGCTAGATATATTTTAAAAAGGGTTGGAGACAAGCTACATCCTTGTTTGAGGCCTTTTGATACGTCAAATTGTTCGGAGTGTCTGGTCTACTTTAATTTTTGAGGAACATCCGTTGTACAATTGTTGTACGGCTTTTATCAAAGTTATATCTATTGGACTTTTCTCAAGCACTTCCCACATTTTTTTAATAGATACTGGAAATATGTTATCGATGCATGAGCGACCCGCTCTAAATCCAGCTTGTTCTTCAAATTCATATCGGCCATATTCTTGTTCAATTTGAGACTTTAGGACTTTTTCATACAGTCTGCTGAGAGTATCTGTGACGGCTATGCATCTATGGTTACTACATACATCTTTCCTTCCTTTCTTATGTATCGAGGTAATCCATGCCATTTTCCATGAAGTGGGTGGGGGTTTTTCGTTAATATACAAGGTGAACAGGTATGCCAAGATCTCTTTTAATTTTGTTGGTCCATATTTTAGGAGTTCGACTGGTATTCCCTCGGGTCCACTAGCCCTTCCATTCTTTATAGTTCTTAGGGCTTTTTCTACCATATCCACAGTCACTGTTATATATGTTCCCTGGGTTCTATAAGCAGTTGGTGACATTATTTGATATTGTGGTCTGTTTTCCTTTAGTTCATTTTTGTAATGGTCTTGGAATTGTTTTACGTTAATACAAGGTATATTTATTTTATCCACTTTGTCCGATCTAAGAGTGTTAATTAATTTCCAAGCTTCTGATGATCTTGTACCTTTGTACCGTACCGTTTCAGATCTAACAATCTTAAATAGAAATAATATTCATAAATTTACAATCTTTTATAAACCTTCCAACCAGATATTACAATACAAAATAAATTCAGTCACCTAAATACTCATAAATTACCAGTTCCATATATATGTAGGTTAATCTTCATACCAGAACTTAACATAATAAAGTAGACAGTAGTTAATAATAGCATTGAGACAATAGTAATTGATAAACTTCTTTAATGAGAACAATATTAAAAAATCTAAATTAAATCTATCCAAATCCGTAATCGACATAATAATTTTAAATTTGTTTCTTATACGGTCAAACATCATTACAATATTTGAGAGGTTATAATATTGTTAAAACAGACTCAAATATAAATATGAAAAATCAAGACCTCTATCCAAATTTGAATATATTGTATTCAGAAAACAAAGGCAATAAACTTAACTATCTAGAATTTCTTAATATGAATGAACGTAAAAAACAGAAAGTCTTTCTTAATAACTAATTAGACGTTAATTATTCATCTTTATTGAACCATTACCGCTATCAGCCTATACTTAGTTTATAGCTTTTCATATTTATATCTTTTAAAATCATGTCGTAAGCCATCCGAAGAAGACACAGCGTTGTCGAAATTGTCATTAAATAAATATTTAATGGTATTCGAGGTTCCTGGTTAGGGATCTATGCAGGTAATTTATATTGACCAAAGATTCAAATATAGAAACCAATAATAATTATATAATTGCTACGTTTCTGGATACAAGGTTTACAGATGCATATTTTACTAACAATGAGCAGGTTAAAAAAGACATTTTAAAATAGATCAAACAAGAAATACCGTTAAAAGTAAATATTGAACCCGATGAAGATATGGCATCAGTACCAGAATCAGACTCCTCGAACTATCCTCTCTGCTACACTCAGTATTTTAGGAAACTTAACACTAGTAAAAAAACGTAGGAAACAGAAGCAGACATTTTGGGATGTATTTTCTTATATTGGTCAAACCAGAGATAAAAATAAAAATGCCTCCCATGAAATAGAAGAGATAAAAACAGAATTCAATTTTTATTTAAGTTTGCCATTGATAGATCGTAAAGCCAGTCCGCTTTGTATTGTGGCAAATTAATTTCAAAAATTATCCTAGGTCAGGAGAACTTGCTCTTAAGTTTCCTTCAGTATCAACCACCTCAATATTTAGTAAAAGGCTATTTTTTGAGGCTGGAAATATAGATGAAGAAAAAAGGAATGGATTGCCGTCTGAAAATGGTGAAACACTAGCACACCTACATGACAATTTACCTTTGCTTGTCTTTAAATATTAAAATATTCCGTATATTTGTATTAATATTAATTGTTAGATTTTTTGTTGTTGTTATGTTTAAGATGTTCCTCTTATGCATATTTTTAAGTAAATGTTACGTTTATTTGATTTTATTTTGCTCCAAAAATTTGGCAGGGTATCCTGTGGGGTAATAGTCTCCAATCAACCCGGGTACCGCGCCAAATCAGCCAAGCACCCGGTTTTCGCCGTGTAGATTGGGTACCGTTACATCTCTAGTCTAAATTTGCACCGTTAGATTCCCTGCACTGGTCTAATCATTGATCAGTGCTCGGTACATCATTCTAATAATTGTTGCCATTTCTTGTTGCATATTGTCCTTTAATTATTTTAAAGAGCCAGGATTGTTACTGTAAACCTGTAAACTTTAGTCTAGGGATATAATCCCCGCCTTTCCTCCAAAAAAAAAACAGCGTCCTCAAATTAAAGCTAAGTGGAAGTCAACTTATGTCATCTATTTTGGAAATCAATTTATACTGAAAAATTCCTTAAATGACTGACTCAGATATTTTGAAGTTGCTGAAACCAAGTTCTTTGATTAGCTATCCGCAGTAAATAAATTCAAATTTGTTTGGCTTATTGACTAATGTGCGACGAAAATTTTGCTTTCGTTATCATTTACACAGAGTAAATATACCTTCGAATGTTCAGCTGACTAAGAAATGGCTACAGAAGCTTGAATAAACATGTTCAACCTTAAGTAAACCTAGGTAGAGAGACATAGGACATCACATAGCAATGCAATCGTGGAGTGTATTATTCGCGTGTCAGTTCGCGAAAATCCCTGTATTCTCCTCAAAGATTTATATCTACAACCCAACAAGAATTAAATGACACTGGTCAGAGTCTTAACTTCGTGAATGAAATGTTTAAATTCTGCTCGACCTTTGTCAATATACGATTTTCTTATGTGGCACATTTTCTTCTTAACAGCCACGCCATTAAACAAAGATACAGGTGCTGGAGTCCGAATCCAAAACTAAAGCATCGAGAGTTTTTAAATTCCCCAAAAATGACTGCTTGTACCACGATGTCGCCACGTGGAAAAATCAACCTATACTTCTTTGAAGATTTAGAAGTTGCACAACAACTGTTAATTTAGAGGGATATGACTATTTACATCCACTTTACAAATTTTTGATCATTATGCCAAGAGAACTTGGTTTTAGCTGGATGAGGTGACATCAAATACTTCTTGGTAAATCATACGACAAAGTTTGCTGAGTAAATTGATTTTCAACAGAATTGATGCAAACTGGCCCACACGTAGCCCTGATTTGATTCTGATGAATTTTTTCTTACGGAAGTATTTTGACACTGAAGTTTACCATAACATTCTTTGCTCCTTGTAAAATTTAAAGAAAATACTCTACAAGAAATGGCAAGGAGCGGAAATGATATGCCGAATAGTAATCAATAATTACACTGCTCGCTTAGACGAGTACTGCGAACGTAACAGTTAACATCTAGATGGGCTTATTTTTAAGAAATAATCTTGTTAAATAGTAAAGGATTTTTTTCGTTTACCAACTTGTTTTTTTATTAAACTTTTTCATAGGATAACTTGTAAACTTACTTTTATATTTATTTTCTTTCTTTTTGTAATAAACTTATTTCAGTTAAACAGTTATTATGGTTTTAGAAAGATAATTGAAGATTTTGAGAATCTATCAATCAAAACAGACCTTATTTTTGAAACTATGGAGAAATTACTAAAAAAAATTCATGATATTGTTTATATGAGGCTTAGCAATACCTGTGGATACAGTATTCGTAAGTTAAGTATTTTTAAATTACACAGCCACACAAAAAAAGTGTATTCGACGCTGAATTCGAATCCATAATTAAAAAAAGATTTATTGTGTCATTTTTTTTCGCCAAAAACATCCTTGAAATGGGATAAAACTATAGTAATAATGTAATGACGCATAATGAAGTGTGAAAAATGGTGGATAATTTATAGTCTAGAGAAGAGAATATACATTCAAAGTTCAGACTTTTGTAGTTTTAGGTAGGGTGGACAAATATGGAGTAGATTCGCTTGAACCACCAACACACGACTATAAATTACTCTTAGAGGGTGGTAGAAACTACCCCTATGCTCTAATGATGCACTTTTATCTCATTGTGATAAACATTCAAGACAACTAGATCATTTTCCTAATAAGGTCGAAAATCATTCCTACGAGGGGGGGAACTACCCCCTGGGATTGATTGATCTTAGAAGTTTTTGCATCTGACAAAAAATACAGACTTTTGTAGTCTCAGGCAGAATGGACAAATACGGCCTGTATTTTTTCTCAGATGCTAGAACTTCTTAGGTCCATCAAATCCACGTGTCTTGTGTATTTGAGTTTTAGGGGCACTTTTCACCTCCTATAAGGGTGGATTTTGGTTTAATTAATAGAAATAGCGTGCTGTGATTTCAATGCTTATTCTTTTCTTTAGACTCTAAAATATCTACAATTTTTCACACTTCATTAAGACTCATCACTAGAGACCGGATTATATGCAACATAAAAATCTTGAAATATGCATGCAAATATGCATGAAAAATGCTTAAAATATGCATGGAAAGGGAATTTGTATTCTTGTACACGTAAACAATAAGGTATTGTTCCAAATGTTGGGTAGTAAGATTGTATCTTCGATCACTTAAAATATGTTTATAAGTGGAAAAAGACCGTTCCACATCCACTGAGGTAACTGGGCAGTATTTGAATTTGGGTTCTATGTTAGCACTTATTGTTTCTGGCAAAAGTTTACCCGTCCCATTAATAAAACTATCAATTTGACACAAAGGTTCAAGGCCTGGGTTATTGCACAAAATGTTTTCAAACTTTTCTTTAACATTACGCGAGAATACATCTGGTAATGTGGAGTTTATTTGACGGATTTTATTCATTAACTGAATTGATTCGGTCAACGCCAAACCTCGAGTTTCAAGCTTTTAAATACCCGCAGGTATGTGGGAAAAGTGAGTGCTAATTAAAGCTATGTTTTTTTTAATATCAAATCGTTAAATGCTTGATTGGATTGACGAACTGCCATAGCCTCTGCACTATCGAAGTCATGGGCAGCGCACCTTTGATGGCCTCGAAATGTTCATTGTAAAATAGTACAGCTTCAATCCATATTCCCCATCGAGTTACCACTGGTTCGGGAGGTAAAGGCACATTTGGCAGTTTTTCTTTATAGGCGTTATTGCGAGCAGGTGCCTTAAGAAACACTTTCTTTGCTGATGAAATCAGTTTATTTACATTTCCAAACGTGGATCGTACTTCTTCAGCGAGTCGATGGACTCCGTGAGCAAAGCACGTCACATGAATTATATTTGGATAAAATACTTGGGGACTTTGGCTGCCTTGATCATATAGGGAGCAGCATCTGAGAGAAATATAAACACTCTTTCATCTGCAGAAGATTGAGGAAATGTTTTTTTAATACCCTCATTCACAAATCTGGCGATCGTAGAATGATTTGTCTTGTCAAGTTCTTTGCAGGCCACCAAATAGGAAGAAGAAGGCTCTAATCTTAATGCACCCACAATTAAATTTGCAATATAGCGACCACAACTGTCGGTAGTTTCATCAGCTGAAATCCAAATGATCTTCCTTAAGTTCATTACGTATTTCCTCCAGAGCATGTTGGTAAATTGTTGGTATGTAATTTTTACGCAGTGTTGATTCGTCTGGCATTTTTTGATTCAAGCAATATTTTCGCAAAAAATCTTTGAATGTAGGATTTGTAAGTTTGTGGAGAGGAATATTACTTGCAAGCAATGCTTCACATAAATCCATGCTAAAGTAGTTTTTTTATTTGCCTATAGAAGTGGAATCACTGCTACTTGCTGCTGTTATTAGTTGTTGTCGTGGGGTTTTTTTTTTAGCAATTCTGCGATATGAAGACTTGTCTTGACATGCTGGTCAATTTGAAACTTTTTTGTGCATGAAACATTTTTCTTGCAAACTCGACAATATAAAACATTTCCGTCGTATGTAAATGTTCCAGGATAATCAGCTACCCACGAAGAGACGCTTTTTTTTGCGGTGGCATGGTACATGTTAAACTTTAACACAACACGTTAAAAATTGCAAAAAGACTACACTGATGCAAGCGCGTCAACAATAATGTTAAAACTGATATCTTGTTTTAAAATAAAATTCGTCTTCGAGAAAATTGTTTATTTGATCCACGGTGAAACAAATATTCTTAGAAACTAACTACTTATCACTTAATATCCCGACCAAGAAACAAAGGAATAAAATACCGTCGTAATTTTGGGTATTCCCTTGGCACTATCGATGTTTAGACTATTACAGGTAATGTCCCGGCGATAAAATCGGTTCCAGACGGCAACTTTAACAATACCCTGAGCAATTCAATTGCCTAGTAATACCGAGAAATATTGTAAATATAGGGAAAATATCCGTCATTACTAGATTTTGGGTAAAATATGCAATAATCGGTGAGAATGGTCTAAATATGCAAATGCATATGAAAATATGCAAATGCATATAATCCGGCCTCTACTCATTACATTATATTATAGTTTTATCCCATTTCAAGGGATGTTTTTGGCCAAAAAAATGACACGATAAATCTTTTTTTAACTACGGATTCGAATTAAGCGTCGACAAATACACTAGATCCATGTCTTTTGGTTCGTGGTAATGAACTTTTTTTTATGTGGTTATGTTATTTTGTTATGTACTATATGGTGTATCAAATCTTTCTGATGTTGATCCGCACTCGTGCCGCTCCTGGAGCGCTTTAGGGACTTCCCTGCAGCACGTGTGCTAGACCAATAAAAAAAAAAAAAAAAAAAAAAAAAAAGAACTTTATAATTCTCCTGTACACGTCAATTTTTTTCTAGAATTCACAATTTTGGCTGTATATTAGGAAATTTGATGTCAAATCTTAATCTTAACGATATTTTCAAAACAAAACTTCCTCCGTTGAGGTTATCTTATTCATTATTTATTATACATTTTTCTATTAATTTTTTATCTAATTTCTTGATTATTCAACAATTGGTTAAGAAATAAATAAATTTAACGCAAATTTTCTTCTAGAAAAACCGGGCCAATATCAATCAATTACCTTCATTGTTATCTTAATTTAGTAAATTTCGGTATATTCTTATTCGATTGGTAACATTGATTTCAGCATCATTTCATTTAGATATTAATTGTTTTTTGTTCGACTGTTTCTTAATGACGATTAAATTTTCACTATTTTTCTATAGGACTAGCGGCATTTTTTACTTTGTGAAAAAAAATGAATGTAACTGATTTTATTAATCTTACAAATAACTGAGAAGATTTTACTGATTATTTAAGAGACAAACTTTCAGAACGGCAATTAATTATGAACAATCCTAATATATCATTACGTTAAACAAGAAGATGCTAAAAACAAATTCATATTAAGCAGTCCTCCTCCTCTTCTGTCCTATTGCCTTTGGCAGGGCGTGATGGCTACTCATGAGCTGGTTCTTCGTACTTGATCCTTCCAGATCTCTCTGTCTATTTGGCCTGCCTCATGCAGAGTTTTTCCAACAAGGGGTTGCAGTTAGTCTATCTATCTTGTAGAAGATCTGCCTCTTGATCTTTCGCCGCTGACTTTTCCTTTGACCACCAGTTTCTCCATCTCTTTTTCTGGCAATGTGACTAAAATATAAGTAGGCTTGGTTTACATGTTTAAGTAACCTAGTTTTCACATTCATCTCCTCTAACACTGACGCGTTATTCCGGTGCGCTGCCCAGGAGTTTCAAGGAACTCGTCTGTATATCCACATCTCGAAACTTTCGACTCTTCTTCTGTCCAGGTTTCGGCTGCATACATTGCAATGGGAAATATGAGTGCATTAACGAGTTGTAATTTGGTCGTCTTCATTATTATGCGATCCTTCCAAGTTTTTTTTCAATTTGATCTCATCCGAGCATCCTCCAACGTTGGTGATTAACGCGCCTAGGTATACTTCGCTCGCAGCTACCACAGTTTGCAGTCACAGATTGCTAAATATCATCGCTAGGCGCCGCAGACAATAAGGGTCGGTCAATCCATGTATATAAAACCCAATATCAACTCATTCACATCTCATGGACGCATTTCATTGTATCACGACTCATTAGCCGAGCTAAGATCGATAGAGAAGAGAACAAAACACATCCGCCATCCGAACTTTGTGTTCTGTTCTTTTCTGTATCAATCCTAGCACGGCTTATAAGTCGTGATATGACGAGACACGTCCCAAAATAGTTCGACAGATGGAAGAACAGTAAATTACTGCTGAGATATGGACTTTGCTAAATTTTAGCAATTGACACAACTAGAAACTAGCTTAAGCTTAAAATCAATTATTTCAGCCACTCTTTGAACAACTGTACGATATCTGGTCACAATTTCAAGAACAAGCTTTAATACTGTCACGATACAGTCAAATTATGACAAATCTAGAAATATATGCCAAACAAACCCGTTATGATCGTTATCTTATTGAGCTAATCGTAATTTACACTGGTTCAATGACAGATGCTGAAAGATTGTCTGTGACGTCTAAGTTGAAACTTGAGTCTAGTAACCCAGAAGTAGAAATTGTATCGATTGACACTATTCAGGATATTAATTCAGTAGAACTTGAGGTAGGTAGGAACTTAGTAGTAGACACCCAAAGGTTTTGTATTACACCAAAAAAATAATGTAAATGGCGACGTCCGAATAGCAACACCATTTATTTATTTATTTATTTATTATCAACGGTAACACCATTTCTACAAAAAACATCGACAGTATGCAAGAGAAAAAAAAATGTGAATGAACAATATAATTAAAGCTAAATCTAAAACTAATAGGTCAGAATGCAGGGTATTACAATCTAAATTAATCATTCTAAAGGTAAACAGTACTAGACAGATAATACCAATGGGAAACTACCCGAAAATTAAAGAAACTCTATAGCGAGGTCAGTTGCTTAACCATATTTATGAATCGGTGTACTGGGTCATCAATTGGCAAATTATATTTATCAAAATTACGCTGCGTTCCACAGATTGGACTATGCAAGCCATAGTTTCTGGTGACATTAGTTGGGTAAAATAACGACCTGGCGCGGGTACGATGTACGGTATGAAAAGATAATTTACTAAGTAAGTACGTACAGTCAATATACCCATTTAGTAGCTTAAATAAGAAATGTAGCTCAGCTTGCATTCGTCTGTCCTGAAGACTGCACATATTTAACAATCTTTGTACCAGGTCATAGTTGGTATGTCCCTCAGTTAAAGGAATTTTCAGTTTAAAAGAACAGATACGTAAGAATTTTTTTTTTGGACACTCTCCAACTGATTAATATGGACATTATAAAAGGAGACCACACCGGGCTTGCATATTCTAAAATCGACCGAACGTACGAGCAATACAATAATTTAAACACATTACATGAAAAATCGGCAATAAATCTATCAATAAAACCCAAACACCTACCGGCTCGCTGCACCACACTCATTAGATGGCCGATGAAAGATAAAGACCAATCAAACATCACACCAAGATCCCTAATCTCATGTACCCGTTTTAAAATGGTGGTATTTATACTATAATCAAACTGCATAGGACTTTTTAATCTGGAAAATGATATACAGGAGCATTTATCAGAATTCAGACTTAAGCCGTTTAAAGTTGCCCATTGGAAAAATATGTCAACATTCGCTTGCAAAACAAGACTGTCCACAGGACTAGAAATATTTTTGAATTATTTCAGATCATCGGCAAACATGAGAAAAGAAGTATTGGTCAGGAAATCCCTCAAGTCATTTACAAATAAGAGAAACAAAAGGGGGCCGCAGTGAGAGCCCTGGGGTACGCCCGAGGGCACTAACTTAGGTTAGAGATATAATTATTTATTTTTACACTTTGCTGACGGCCCATTAAAAAACTCTCCAGCCAACGAAGAATGTGAATGCCATACCCAAGCGACTCAAGTTTGCTCAACAATAACCGATGGTTCACTTTGTCGAACGCCTTGGAGAAGTCAGTATATATGGTATCGACCTGATAGGCCCTCTCAAATGCGCCCAACAGGTAACCCTCATATGTCAGAAGATTAGATACACAGGAGCGAGAACACTGAAAGCCATACTGTTCTCCATGATCACCCGTCTACAGTGCCAAGAAAGACAAGAAGTAACCAATGAGTCAAAAAGCTTTGGTATGGTCGACTGTATCCAGATACCCCTATAATTAGTCACGTCGCTACGATTACCAGATTTAAAAATTGGGGTTATATAGGAAGTTTTCCAACAATCAGGAAATACTTCCGAATCCAATGAGAGATTGAACAGGAAGTGAAGTGGTTTGCTTAAGGTGCACACACATTTCTTTAATAATAGAGGCGGGATATCATCAGGCCCACTTGAGGTTTTAGGCCTGAGCGACATCATTTCAGTAAAAACGTCAATCAAACTAATAATCACGTTATTTAATGTTGTCAGTTCAGTAAGGCTCGAGTAGTAGTTCGGTATTTCCAAAGGGGCATCCTCATACACACTCGAGAAATATTCAGCAAACAAATTGACCGTAAGATCACCACTACTGCTCGTCCTACCCCCTAAATGCATGGAGTTAGGATACCCATTCGATCTTTTGCAGTTATTAACATGTTTCCAAAATTCAGACGGACTTTTGTTGAGATTAAATTCTATTCTATTTATGTAATCCTGATAACATGAGCGCTCAAGAGTTTTACACTCTTCCCTGAGTTGTGGGAATAACTCATAATCGAGAAATAGCATAGTCTGCTTGTAATGCCTATGGGCTATTTTTAGTGTTCCGGACGGAACACTTATAAGATCACGTCGGTGTTTGTCTGTCCGTCTGTCTGTCTGTCCGTCTGTCACACCCGATTTTCTCCGAAACTATTTATCATAGAAAGTTGAAATTTGGTAATAATATAGGAATTGATGGCCTCATCAGAGCCATGTAGTTTTGAAAGTTAAATTTTGACTTAAGGGGTTAGTTTTGGGGGGTGAAATCGGAAGTGGAAAAAATTTTTACTAGGTAATCGAGTGTGGTGTCAAATGAAAGCTTGTGAAAACACGAGTAAAATATATATATATATATATATATATATATATATATATATATATATATATATATATATATATAATGTAATACTTGCCCGCACTTTTCTTTGTATTATTTTTAAAAATTCGCGAAAAATCGCTGTCCACCCGCCTTATCTCGAAAAGTACTTATCAAAAAATTTTGAAAAAATTCTGGAATATTCTCCACGGGGTGTAAATTGAACGAAAATTATCACAAGTGCATTACCTGTAATAATTTATCTGGTATATAAGAAAAACAGAAATTTCAAGGTCATCAATTTCAGTAAAGATTGGAAATAAACTTTGTTGAAAACTCATTTGGGGTGTGTTTTGTAAAGTCACTGATCATTTTATATTTCCGTTACAACATTTTTTATTTTAAAAGCAATCAACGTACGGAACACTAATTGCGCGAGTTCAACTTGCACTTGACCAGTTTTTTTTTTTAACAATAAGGCATTTTAGACGAGGAGAAAACCATTCTGGAAAATTTGAACTTTTAAACACCTTGATAGGCACAAACATCAACATACCTTGATGAAATTGATTAATTGCCGCATTTATATCTTTATTATCGAGAAGAGTATTCCAATCAATTGAGGCAAAAAATTCATTCATAGACCAAAAATTAGGTTGATCTGTTCTAGACCGATTCAACTTTTAAGAATCTGTGGATTTTTTGCCAAACAGAGAGAGGTATTAATAGTTTTTACAGTCGGTCAAATAAGAACGTGACCGCGCGTATTCTTGAAAAAATGTGTTTCGAGTACATTTTTTGCCATCAATGTGTTTCTTGGTGTGCTAACAACGGCGCAATTACGTTAGTATGTTGTTCAATCGCCTCCTGCATCAATAATCGCCTGGCATCTTCAAGGCATGCTGTCGATGACATTTTCTGCATACGCTGCAAATTTTTCGAATCTCGTGAGACAACAGAGTTAAGGTCCTCAGAGTCTTTTCTCTAAGCTTTCACCGATTCTGTTCAATATGCTTGTCAAAGATGTTACACAATATTTTAGGTTTAGTGATTTTTTAATGTATGCTGATGACATCAAGATCTTTTCACCTATTTTGGATTCTGATTTAGCCTTAAGGCTAAAAAGTGATCTCAACATATTTTTTGAGTGGTGTACAAACCATAATGTAAATATATTCAATTTAGTAGGTTGCACCATGTTGTAATAAATAAATATCACCTTAATAATGTTTGTTTGGAAAATGTTGATGTGATTAGAGATCTTGGTGTAATTTTTGATAGTAAATTTTCTTTTCTCCCACACATAGAAGTTTGCAGAAACAAAGCGATGCGAATGTTAGGCTTCATTAAGAGGCATACAGTTGATTTTAGTGATGTAAAAGTCATAATTGCATTGTGCCAACAACATCAGCTAAAAATAACCAATGGATTCTACAAACATAAAAAGATTCATACATACACCTGGGTTCAACACACAAGAAGCCTTAAATCTGTAATTGACTATGTAATGGTTAAACAGAAGACAAATTTAAAAATTAATGATGTAAGATCCTATAGAGGTGTGACATGTGGATCAGACCATTACATGGTCAAGGCAAAGTTTGTAGTCCCACTTAGATCCAAACAACGTGCAGATAAGAGAGAAGAAACTGACCAGACAGAAGAAGTATCAACAAAACAATATAAAATAGATAGCTTAATTAATGAAAGTACACAAAAGTTATACCAACGTAGACTGGACGAAAAACTCTTCGGAACAAGAAACCGACAGCCACTAGAAATTGTATATGAAAATATAGTAAACAGTATTAGAACCGCTGCAGAAGAGGCAGTTGGATTAAAAACTAAAAAGCATAGTTACAAACTCTGGTGGAATAACGAGATTGAAGAATTAATAAGTCGGAAAAAACAACTATATCTTAAATGGTTAAACACCCAACAATAAGAAGACAAAGAGCAATATTTAGACTTGAAAAGGTCAACAAGGAGAATAATAAACGTAGCAAAGAAGGAGATATGGGACAAAAAGTGAATGGAAATCAACACATATTTAGGAGGAAAAAAGTATTCAGAATCATGGAAGTTCATAAAAAAAACGTAACATCGAACTCTAAAAATAAAGCAAACATTCAAACTATATCAATAAAGAAATGGATGGACCACTACAAGATACTATTATCAGAAAACAGAGACGAATACCTGTTGAATACACCAACGGATATACTGATAGAGGGAGAAACAATCGTGGTTGACGTTGATACAGTTAAAAAAGCAGTTAGTAAATTGAAAAATGGTCGAGCTGCAGGACCAGGAGGAATTCCCGCTGAACTGATTAAATGTGGGTCAGGAAAGCTGTTTGATCAGCTTACCTGGTGTATAAATCAGTATATAAATGGCGCGAGTGTGCCTGAGGAATAGAAAGAGGCTTACATATCATCCATTCATAAAAAGGGAAACAAGCTTGACTGTTCTAACTACAGAGGAATATCAGTGACCAGTACTTTGAGCCGTCTTTATGGAAGAATTATTCGGGATCTCATTGAAGAGGAATATAGAGCTAAAGAAGAAGAAGAGCAATCTGGATTTGGAGCTGGAAGAACCTGTACCGATAATGTCTTCACCCTAAAACAAATAATAGAAAAAAGGTCAGCTACCAACCAAGAAACCCACCTTATGTTCATAGATCTTCAGAAAGCCTACGATACAGTCCCGGTGAAAAAATTGTGTGGAAAGTCTTACAAGAAACCAATGTTAACCAGACAATTATAAGAGCTCTTAAGAATTTATATACAGGAGGCTCATCACAAATAAAGGCTGGCAACAGAGTGTCAAGGAAATTCCTAGTGGTAAAGGTTTGCGTCAGGGATGCTGTATATCACCTACATTATTTAAAATATATGTAGCGAGGGCCTTATACCAATGGAAGAGGAAATGTAATGGGATGAGTATTGACATTGGCAGAACATGCCTATACACTCTTCAGTTTGCTGACGATCAAGTCATCATAGCAAATGATAGGGACGATTTAGAGTATATGGCTCGAAAATTGCATACTGAATATAAGAACTGGGGACTAGAGCTTAACACGCAGAAAACTAAATACCTCCCTATAGGAACGGAACCATCGAATATCCAGCTAGACAATCAAGAAGAAATAACCAACTGCCTCTCATACACGTATCTGGGTGTAGAATTCGACACGTCATGCAAAGATGATAGCGAGATTAACAAACGAATAACACAAGCTAGAAGAGCAATAGGATGCCTAAACGGTATACTATGGAGCGATAACATCGGAAAGAGACACGCAAATATAACATATATGAAACTCTCATTAAAAGTAGTCTAACCTACGGCTCAGAGACGTGGAGAATATCAGACCAGAATCGCAGAAAACTTGAGGCAACTGAAATGGACGTATTTAGAAGAACATTAGGTATATCACGAAGAGATAGAATTCGAAATGACGAAGTAAGACAGCGAATGGGGATAGATGGAACCATTATAACAGACATCGAACAGAAACAACTGATATGGTACGGGCATGTACAACGGATGGAAGAAACCAGATTACCCAAAATCGCCATGCAATGGATACCACCGAATCACAAAAAACGAGGACGACCTAAAAAAACATGGAAGGAGAGCATTAATAAAGCTATGAGTGCTCGAGACCTGAGAGAAGATCAATGGATGGATCGAAAAGAATGGAAGTTAGGCATCGGACAACGACGAAAGACGTTTTAAACCGATATATTATTATTAAAAGTCATAAAAATTTCATATACCTCGCTGGTGAGACCACAGTTGGAAAAATGTTCTAGTGTGTGGTCGCCCTACTTCTTATTGCATCAGAAAATGCTTGATGGAGTTCAGAACAAACTTCTCAAATACATAGCCTTTAAGAGTCATATAGTGGTGGATTCAGTTGATTATAATCTACTTGAAAATTGCCTTCTTATTCAATCGTTGAAAACTATGCAGATGTCATACTGGCCTATAAATTGTTGCATGGGATATGCAACTGCCCGGAATTACTTTCTATACTCAATTTTCATGTGCCACCGAGATCACTTCGAGAGCAAAGATGTTTTGAGCTTCGTCAGCATAGAACCATGCATAGTCAACATGGTGGTATTAATAGAATAATGATGAATTGCAATTTGGTAAATATAGATTTATTTCACGTATCACTACATAGTTTAAAAAAAATTCTTAAAGTTGGCCAATCTTTAAGGGGGTGGAAGTGCTACCAGCTACAATATGTGTGTTTAACTATAAGTTTTAAATGTGAATGCCTAGTTTTTTAAAATTTTAGTATTTTCTTCGTTTTAAACATGTCTTTTTAGCGTTGTTTGTTTTTTTTTATATATACTTCGGGAAAGGCCTCTTTTACTTTTAATTTTTAGGTTATAGCTGTATACTGTATTCAATTATAGGTACTACTGTACCTGATTGGGCTTTTCCTGTTTGATTAAAATAAATAAATAAATAAATAAATTCGTAATTATAGCCGTCTAAACATACAACAATAAATTTCGAAGTCAATGTGAGATTTTTGAGGAGACGAATTGCCCTTCCAGATTCACTAAAAATTTTATATTAACACATACTGAAATGTGATTTTGTATGTCGATGACATTATGTGAAAACTATAATATCATAAAAAAGCTTTAAAGTGGCTTCAATATAATAAGTATGAGAGATATTGCAAAGAAGGAGATTATACAGCATATCCAAGACAAAAACATTATATAGATACTATTTTGTGAAGCTAGAACCCATTCTGAACTAAGATTTATCATAAATTTGCAGTAAACATTTTTGGTATAGCCTGTCCCAAAATATAAGATCCTTTTTTGCCGTTTTAAGTGGGCAATATAAAAATTCTGACCTTTTGTTTATGATAGGTTGCAAAGATGTAGTTAAGAATTTTATTCATTAATGCAAATAAATAAAATTATAAGTGTTTTTGGAGATGTTTATTTATAGATGCATGTAAAAACAAATGGATAAGAAGTACAAATATACAGTTTGAATGAATGGGGTTTACAAGAGGGGACATACTGTATATATAAAAATATATTTCAACTTAAGCCTAATTCGGTTTCACTATTACTGTCATCAGCTGAGGTAATCATCAGTGGTTTTATATTATTTACATAAATATATAAATCTTCAACTTTAACAACGTGCTGAATGGAATTCTTCCAGCTTTCACAAGGTATATCATTTACGATACGCTTAAAGTAGGGGAAACATATTGTGCCCTTATTTTCCATTTAACTTCATGCCAAATATGTGCCTCAAAAAATCATCAGTACGTGCCCAACTACCCTTGCGTGCCGTTTAGCTCACCACAAAAAAAGAGGTAACAAGCCACCTCATGTTTACATTAACACACGATCAGTCAACTAACGTGCACTCAAAATTGATTGATTTATAGTGTTGTCGGTCTTCCAAAACTCTCTTGGTGATCCAAGAGAAATTTAGAAGACTTAACGTGCACTCAAAATTTATTGATTTATGGTGTTGTCATTCTTCCAAAATTCTTTTGGTGATCCAAGAGAATTTTGGAAGACTGACAACACTATAAATTAATTAATTCCGAGGGCACGTTAGATGACTGATCGTGAGGTTTCACGATATTATTAAAGGTCTAATCTACTAAAGTGCATAATTTTAGCTATTAGAGAAGAAAGTAGATATTATATTTGTTCTTCTTCTATTTTCTAAATTTATATTTTAATAAGTTATATATGTAACCACAAATAATCCGCCATTAAAATTAAGTGGCAACAGTGTGAGAGTATCCAAAGCAGTTTGTACTACATAGTTTTCCTGCCACCTTATATAACCATAGAATACAGTAAGCACAGTTTGCAATTTACAATACGATTTTCTACTTGTCCTTACCATACTAACTGAAATTTTAAATGGATGATTGATTTAGGGACAAATAATTTTACAGTTAGCATATCTCTAGGAGAGTTGTTATTTATAATAGTGATTATATAAAGAATGTCCTACTAAAGCGACAGATTCATAGGCTAATACCTACTACGATTCTTTTAAAACGTTCATGCTCTGTACTGAAGTACCAAATACTTTTATGTGATTGCGATACCACTATTTACAGCCTGTCAAGTAAGAACGTGTCCGCGATAATTCATTTTTGGTAGATGCGATTCTAGCGATTCAACAAAAAATCGGTAGAGGGAACCTTTGTCTACGACACATTTTAGGAAAAGTATCAGTCGATTCCGAACTTTCGTTGAAATCAAGTAAAATCAAAATGAGTCACTTGTTTGCGTGTCAGTTTGAGGCAGTATTTCTTTGGTCCCATCCGCAGCCGCTAAATATATTAAAAAGTCGGTATCGTTTGTGAAGAAGTGGGTAAATCATTTTAACGATACGAAAAATGTCGACGACTTTCCAAAACGTGGCTCGGTAGGCAAAGTCACTCCGAAAATCGAGAAACGAATCGTGTCTTTGTTTTCACGGGACCCGAAATTGACGCTGCGTCAAGGAGCGGCAAAATTAAGAAAATCAGGCTTAAATGTGTCCCATGAAACCATTCGACAACATCCTCGTGCTCACGATGTCAAATTCCGAAGCACGTTGAAGAAACCTTTGCTGGACGAAAATCACAATACGCAGCGGCTCGCTTGGGCCCACGATAAGATAGTAGAGTGGCCTTTATATCGCTGAACGCCAACCATATTAAAAACGTTTGGTCTTTTGTAAAGAGAAAGCTCAAAGGAAAGACTCTGACGATTTAGACTTAGTTGTCTCGCGAGACTCGAAAAATTTGCAGAATACGCAGAAAATCTCGTCGAGAGCATGCCTCGAAGATGCCAGGCGATTATTGATACATGAGGCATTTGGACAACTTACTGAGGTAATTGCGCCGTTGTTAGCACACCAAAGAATATATTGATTGCAAAAAATGTTCTCGAAACACATTTTTTTAAGAATACGAGCGGTCACGTTCTTGCTTGACAGACTATAATGTGTCTGAACTGAGATGAGTATGAGAGGCGGCAAGAAAACTTTATAAACGTGATACAAAATATGTTGGGTTTACAAAAATGAAATGATCGAGAAGCAAGTTTCGCAACTGACCTTATAATAATTTGATATTAAAAAAAACTGCTTTTTATTCTTTCAGTATCTGGGATTTTGTTGCTGGAAACTTATAGAAACACACGGCGCTTTGATTCCTGGTAATCCAAGTATGGGTATAGTAAGATACAAAGGAAAAAATTATGTGTTCTCGTGCAAGGAAGCTTTTGATGCTTTTATTCAGGATCCCGAACAGTAAGAAGTATATTTTAGTAGTACTGTATTATGAATACTAAATATATTATTTTATTAACATAATATGCAAAGGGTGAGCAGTGGCGTAACTATATTCTAGGGGTGGAGAGAAGGGGACAGATGAATCCAAAGGGAGAAAAACATTAATTATAAAGTGCGGTAAACAATCAATTTTTAAATTTACTTTAGAAGGGATATTGTTTTAGGCGCAAAGTGACAAGAATCCTCTCTTGGATAATTTACATTGGTTTTTATGTATTTCTAATATTTAACTTTCTAAACGAATTGGGGATATATTACTATAAATGCGGCTATTCAAAGAAGACTGAGAGGGCTTCATGTTGAATATTTTTTTCGGATCCATTACAATTAGCTTCTTATTCACCATCCAAAATGTCAACTTCACCGATACAAAATTTTTCATTACTGAAAAATCGGGGTAATTTCGTTTGAATCGAGACTTTTAACAACTCCAGCCAGAATCCCTTTTTGAAGTTAATTAAAGCTAAACGATAATATTTCTTCTTTCTTTCTCTTATCTTTAATAGCTTTGTACAGGGTGAGTCAACGATAGAGTAAAGTTCATTATCTCATTTGTTTCGGGAATGACGAAAAAATGCAAATGGGCCGGTATAAATCATGCCCAAAGGAATTTTACACTCGGTGAAAAACTTTTAAAATCAGATCTTTTCTGTCGCGCCCAACATAACGAAAATTCAAGCAGCCTGTACAGGGTGACTCAACGATAGAGTAAAGTTCATTATCTCATTTGTTTCGGGAATGACGAAAAAATGTTAAATACAATAGTTTTAGGAAATGTTAAGGTGCACAGTTTAAAATTATTTTTGAGTATACAGGGTACTTCAAAAAAGTGTGGCCGATATAACATATCTTTTTTAAATGGAACATCCCATTTTCTAATTTATTTTTATTTCCTGCGTAAAATTTTATAACTTTTTTATTAATAATATTATATACCTAAACCTAGTAGTATTTCAATTTTTTAAATAAAATACTAGTTTTCAGTTTTGTAAAAAATTGCTAGTAGCACCATTGTTGAAGGTGGAATACTCATAATTGGTACGGGCGTTCTATAGAGATGAAAAAAAAGATATATGTAAAGAAATTTAAGTTAGATGCTACAGGGTGTTCAAAATAAATTTATAAATTTCGACTATTTTAAATTGAAAAATCTCAAATTTTTTTCGGATAGATTTTACAAAACCTTCCAACTTTTATTAAGTATGTCATATACCTATTTCTAATGGTTTTCGATTTATTTTGAATTTTTCAATTTTTACCCTTGTTTTTAACACACTTACACTATAACATCATAGTTGCCAAGATAAAACAATAATGTAGACATTGTTAAATTTTGACATGTCTATTAAGCAATTAAAAATAGTTTAATTTGTTGTAGTAAGTGACGTATAATGGTAATAGTTATGGATTTTTCTAAAAATGAATTAACTGATATGGTTTATATACTGGGCGAGGCGGGAAAAAATTGTCTTTTGACAGTTAGGTTTTACAGAGCGAAGTACCCTAATAGACATAGATCATCTAGAAAATCTGTTCAGTGCTTAACGGAACAGTTTGATGGTAGTGGTAGCGTGGAAAGTAGTAAACCAGAATGCTACCAATGAAAAAAAGAAATGGAGACTTTACTTCATGTTGAAGATAATCCCAAGGTCAGCAGATGTCAACTAGCTGACTTATCTGACACATCTCAATTTACGGCTAATCGCACCACGAGAAAATACAAGTATCATCCCTTTCACACAGAACTATACCAACTTTAAGACTGTGTTTTTGAACGACGAGTAAACTTTTGTACCACCATGAATGAAGCAATAGAGGCCGCCCCAAATTTTTTATCGTTTTCTGATGAAGCTACTTTTCGCAGTAATGGATCAGTTAACAGCCATAACTTGCATTACTATTCAACAGTTAATTCATTTTGCGTCCAGGAAGTTCAAAACTAAAACCATTGGTCGCTTAATGTATGGTGTGGATTATTAAATTTTGGAATTATTGGTCCATATTTTTTTCCGCGAACCGCTTAACGGGCCTAGATATCTAAATTTTTTGCAAAACGAATTACCCCAGCTTTTTCAAAAAGTTTACTCCTTTGAAAGGGAACAAATGTGGATTCAACAAGACGGAGCTCCTGGTCCTTACCACCGGGAAGTTCGGGAATTTTAAATGATCGTTACCCACAAAAGTGGATCGGTAGGGATGGATTAATTCAGTTGCCCCCTCGATTATGTGACTTAACACCTTTAGATTTATTTTTATGGGGCTACATTAAAAATCGTGTTTATGTGAATCCCCCTATAACACCAATAGATATGGAAAATAGGATACGGGATGCGTGCAGGAAAATAACGCCCTTTATACTAAGGAAAGTGAAGGAAAATATAGTAAAACGACTAAACATATGTATTCAAGTAGACGGGCATATTTTTGAACATTTATTACATCATAATAATTAGTCACTAGATAAGTTAAACTATATTAAAATTATTATTAACTATTTGTTTATATTTTCACAATAGCGTAAGTGTATTAAAAACAAGGGTAAAAATTTAAAAATTCAAAATAAATCGAAAACTACTAAAAATAGGTATATGACAAGCTTTATAAAAGTTGGAGGATTTTGCAAAATCTATCAGAAAAAATAATAATATATAAGGCGTGCCATTTAAAAAATTTGCGATTTTTCAATTTAAAATAGTTGAAATGTATAAATTTATTTTGAACACCCTGTAACATCTAACTCAAATTTCTTTACATATATCTTTTTTTCATCTCTATAGACCGCTCGTAGCAATTATGAGTATTCAACTTCTAGAAACAATGGCGCTACTGGCAATTTTTTATAAAACTGAAAACTTGTATTTTTTTAAAAAAATTGTAATATTAGAAAAACTACTAGGTTTAGGTATATAACATTATTAATAAAAAAAGTTATAAAATTTTACGCAGAATTTAAAAATAAATTAGAAAATAGGATGTTACATGTACAAAAACATATTTTATATCGGTCACACTTTTTTGAAGTACCCTGTATACTCAAAAATAATTTTAAACTATGCACCTTAATATTCCCTAAAACTATTGTATTTAACATTTTTTCGTCATACCCGCAACAAATGAGATAATGAACTTCACTTTATCGTTGACTCACCCTGTACTGAACCAAACACAGACAAAAGACATGGCCAAGACGCGTCCACCTATTGTACGACGAAAAGTCGAAAAGTTTAGGCAAAAAATAGATTCTTCACTGCGCTTAGTTTTACCATTGAAGCCCACCAAGTAGGTGACGCAATTTCATCACACAGTTCACCAAAAAAACAGCCACAATCCCGGCTTTTGTGACGGGACAAAGACAGGACATATTTACTTCACAAAATGTTATACAGGGGCAGCAAAAAAAAAAAAAAATGTAGATAAAATCGATACAACGTAATAAAAATAGAAACAAGAATTATTATTCTTACTTCAGGAGATAACCAGGAGAAACCTTTAAAGAATAACATGAAACGGCAATGTATAAAATAAACTATTATACATTTGTTCATATAACAATTTAAAATTTATGTTATTTCTTAAATTATTAATTAAAATTTTTGTACATTTTATCTTTTCTCTGCTCTGTCGCAGCCTGTGTACATCCACTCCTGAATGTAGGCCTCTTTCAAAACATTCCATGCCCTTCTATCCATTGCAACTTGGGTCCAGTTCGTTCCTGCAATCCTTTGGATGTCGTCTCGCCATCGCTTTTGTGGTCTTCCCACACTTCTCTTGGTTCTCCATGTTAATAATTTATTAGTCCATCTATTCGGATCTTGTCTCGCAATGTCACTTTAGCAGTGCTATTTTTTCCAATTCATCCGGTACTTTTGTACTTTCTTGGATATCTTGGTTTTTGATTTGGTCTCGAAGGCTTATTCCAAGCATGGCTCTTTCCATTGCTCTTTAAGTGATTTGGAGCTTGGTAGCCCACTTGCGAGTTAGTGCCGTAGTTTCTAAATCATAAGTGAGGACAGGCATTATACAACTATTAATCTATTAAGATTGATTGGGATAACTGGTGACTTCGTTACATGTTCCAGTTTACTGAATGCTGTCCATCTAAGAGTTGTTCGTCTGGGGATTTTCGCATCTTGGTTCTCTTTTCTCAATTGGATCTTGTGTCCTAATATGTACAAAGGCACGTTTTCAAGCAATTGATTGACAACGGTCACATCTATGTCTTGGGGACTCATTGTTTTGGTTTTATTTGAGCTAATTTCTAATCTAACCTTTAAGAAAGCCTCATGGACTTCTTGCAACATGATTCGAAGTTCCTCTGCTGTCTCGCTAATAATGACAATGTCATCCGCGAACCTTAAGTAATTGAGTCGTACGCCATCTATATTAATTCTTTTGACATGCTTGTTTAGATTTTTAAACACATCTTCCAGCGTTAAGGTGAACAGTTTAGGTGAAATCGTATCCCCTTAACGTACTCTCCTTTTGGTATAGCTATTATCGGTCATTGTGCTCTCGTCAATGGTTATTTGCAGCGATGCAAGATCATATACAGGGTGCCTCATATTTATGGAATAATGATTCCACATTAATCAGTGTATCGAAAAAATATTTAAATAAAAGTTATAGGGTGTTATACGGCGCATATGCTGACGTTGACAATAAAATGTTTTGAACTGTCGGTTCGAAGAAATTACGCCATCTTGATTTTTTTTAAATGGATGTAATGTATATTATTTTATTTTTGGATTCTACTAAAAATTCTAGATATTACATGTCTAACATACGATATGTCTACATAGAACTGTTTTGGAATTATTGTCATTTAAAATAAATAACCGGTCAAGTGCAAGTTGAACTTGCGCAATTAGTGTTCCGTACGTTGATTAATTTTAAAATAAAAAATTTTGTAACGGAGGTATAAAATGATCAGTGACTTCACAAAACACACCTCAAATGAGTTTTCAACAACGTTTGTTTCCAATCTTTACTGAAAATTGATGACCTTGAAATTTTTGTTTTTTTATATACCAGATAAATTATTAAAGGTAATGCACTCGTGATAATTTTCGTTCAATCTACACCCCAGAATATTCCAGAATTTTTTCAAAATTTTTCGATAAGTACTTTTCGAGATAAGGCGGGTGGACAGCGATTTTTCGCGATTTTTTAAAAATAATACAAAGAAAAGTGCGAGCAAGTATTACATTATATGTATATTTTTTACTCGTGTTTTCACAAGCTTTCATTTGACACCACACTCGAATACCTAGAAATTTTTTTTTTTCACTTCCGATTTCACACCCCAAAACTAACCCCTTAAGTCAAAATTTAACTTTCAAAACTACATGGCTCTGATGAGGCCATCAATTCCTATATTATTACCAAATTTCAACTTTCTATGACAAATAGTTTCGGAGAAAATCGGGTGTGACAGACGGACAGACAGACAGACAGATGGACAGACAGACACTGAAGTCATCTTATAAGTGTTCCGTACGGAACACTAAAAAAGACAAAAAAATATTGATAAATACTCTAGGTTTATTTTTAAGGTAACAATTGCTTAAAATGTCTACCGTTAACAGCGAGGCAATGACCCAGAACAGAGTTTTTCAGAGAATCCGGGGTGATCTGTGCTACTTCATATTGAATTCTTTGTTGTAAATCAGTTTCAGATCGACTCCGGTAAACGTTGGTTTTCCAATGACCACATAAAAAATATCGAATGGCGTAAGGTCGGGACTTCTTGCAAGCCATTCTACAGCATCTCTTCTGCCTATCTATCGATTAGGAAAAATCGCATCCAAATATTTACGAACACTGATTTCATAGTGAAGAGGTGCTTCGTCCTTTTGATACCACAGATTCCTTTAGGGGTATCCAAATTATTTTCATAGGGAAAAATACCTGCACAAGTTAGAATAACTTGCTCTTGGAGTAACTGTAAATACCGCTGTCCTGTAAGATTTCCATCGATAAAAAAGGGACCAATGATATGACGTCCACAAATCCCTGCCCACACGTTTATCTTTTGTGGTCTTTGAGAAAGATTATCGATTATCCAGTGGGGATTCCCAGTAGACCAGTACCGGCAGTTATGCCTGTTAAAATCTCTTCCATTAAGTCAAAATGTCAACACGTCAGAAAAAACAATATTATGAATTAGGTTAGGATCATTATAGATTCGTTCCATCACGACCTCGCAAAATTCAACTCGTCTATCGTAGTCATCTTCAGATAATTGTTGCAATAGAATGAGTTTGTATGGATGCAATTTTTCTTCATTCAGTATATGACTTAAGGTACCTTTACTTAAGTTGTGGTCTAGGTAAAGCTGACGAGTGGCTGTATAGGGATTTTCTGTAATTTCCAATGAAACATCTAACTTTTTATCATCGCTTGTTTTAAACTTTTGGAGGTCCAGATTTAGAACGATCCTTAACATGACTTGATTGTCTAAATCGTTTTAATGTTTTACTAACTACAGATTAGGTAATAGGTTCTCGATTCGGATATTCTGCGTTAAAAAGATCACACACCTCCTGTTGTGTTGTCCTATGGTCTCCGTAACCAACCATCATTAAACAAAGTGATTTTTCCAGTTTCTATTAAATGTACCATTATGATATTACGCTCAAATTGCAGTTTCAAAAAAGGTAGCAACAAACAGTAAATTTTTGACACAAGCCAGCTTAAATTTTTTATTTTAATTTGATACCTCCTTAATTTCAAATATCAATAATTCCAAAACAGTTTAATGTAGATGTATGGTATGTTGGACAAATAATAGCTAGACTTTTTAGTAGGAGTCAAAAATAAAATAATGTTTAGGGCTTTACATTTAAAAAAATTTAAGTTGGTGAAATTTCTTCAAACTGACAATTCAAAGCATTTTATTGTCAACGTCAGCATGTGCACCGTAACACCTTATAACTTTTATTTAAACATTTTTTTGATACACTGAATAACAAATGCTGTGGAATCATTATTTCATATATAGAGGGCACCCTTCATATATTTGATTAGGTTTGAGTGTCTAGAGTTTCTCCTTGCATTATTTATATCTTTCAGATTTGCTCAGGTTTCTATCAAATCAAAAGCCTTACGGTAGTCAACGAAGGCCACAAATAGAGATATATTGTATGCTGTACACTTCTCGATGAAAGTACGAAGTGTTTGAAGATGGTCGACGGTACTATAGCCTTTCCTGAATCCTGCTTGTTAGAAGGGCTGGTACTGATCTAACTTGCATGATAGTCTGTTTGTCAGTCAGTAGCTCATATAAGTGGGAGAGCAAATTGATGGATCGATGGTTGTCTATGTTATCTTGATCCTCTTTTTTGTACAATAAGATAAAATAAGATAACTTCCGGTTTCTGGTAGCTATCTGGGATTCTTGCTTGCATTAGACACTTATCCACTAAAATTCGTACACCATCTACCATTCCCCATTTGTTGCAGCGCAGCTTTCAGTTCTTTTAGGCTTATTTCAAGTAATTCTTCTGATCCTATGTATTGAATCGTTCTTTTACGGTACTGATCTCTATTGGATTCAGAACTGTATAATGTCCAACTCCTGTACGGTCGCAATGATTTCATCGCGGCTATTGACTGTGATATCCTTCTTCGTCTTTCTTTATTTTGGTAATCTTAGTTCTACCTTTCGAGAATTTGGATCGTAAGATCTTAATGTTCTTGTTTTCTTCTATGGTATTCCTTATGAGTTTTCTGTTAAATTCTCGTACATCCTTTTGGATATTTCTATGAATTTCGTTGTTTATTTCTCTGTATGCTTCAGTGTTTCGATCCATTTGTTTTTTTCCTCAATTAGGTTTTTTGTTTAGCTATTCATAATTTTCTCATTGTTTTCTAATGGTTTGATATTATGCATTATTTCTGTAAGTATTCTAACTGCTATTAAATACAAAGCATGAAATTTTGTGTAGTTTTCTAGAATGGAGTTTCAACATTTATTGAACATCTACTATAGTTTTGATCACAACTTTTTTAATTGAAAAATGCCGTGGCTTTGATAATTCAAATCAAGAAACAGTAATTTTGTTTTTAACTTCTTGTTAATCGTAGAGAAAGAAAATATTTTCCCAAAAAAAAATTATTTGAATTGGACGGTTCGTGTGATTTACTTGACATTTTTCATTATGGTCTTCCGATACGTGAGATTACTAATTAATATTGTATATATTAAAGAAATTATAAGTAAGTAAATCCGACTCAATTATAAAATAAATAGGTCACAAACATTTAAAAATTTAAATAAATTAAAAATAAAGCTGAACAAAACATAATCACCCTTACCTTAAGCAAATTTTGGCCAGGGTGGACAGCAAAGCTCTCTTCACGCTTCTTAAATTCCCCCTGATGTTTCAGCTAATAGCATAGAGGCAAATGGGAACTAATTCTTGTATATATCCTGAAAGTGATATATGCATTAGTTTAGGTTAGTTCAAGGTTTTGTTATTAAAACACAAAACTAAAATGCATTTTATTTTTAGGTGTATCAACAGTGTACTTGCTTTGGCAAGACGAAAACCACAACTTATTATGTTTTTCCGTTTAAAAGAACAATTGGAAAATGTCTTTAATATTCCCCAGTAAGTATAATATATCACTATAATAATTAAGGTGGCCTCAAATGCTCAGTCTAATCATAATTTATGATGTTTACTATTACCTGACTCTTGCCATAGAATGATAGTACTTAATTTCGAAATAACATCTATGATATATAAAATGCAACGTCTCTCTGTTTGTTTGTCTGTCTGTCCGTTAGTGCGCTTATCACTGGAGAAACCACTTATCCAATTTACGTGCTTTTTTTTAATTCATACATATGTTCTCTGGCCAGGTTATATAATAATAATAATAATAATCTATGTAAAACGTAACGTCTCTCTGTCTGTCTGTACATTAGTGCGCTTAGCACTCAAGAACCACTTATCGCACTTTTTAAAACATACATACGTTCTCTGGCCAGGTTATAGGCTATATTTTACTTCGTTAGATAATATAAGGAATAAGCAGTGGCGATAATAGTGAATCAAGTCGGAAAAAATTTTGCCGCTATCGTGTTCTCCTGCAATACACTGCCTAAACCAATAAATATGGAACGATATCATGTAGCAAAGAAAATCTGTAATATATAAAAAAATGCAACGTCTCTCTGCTTGTCTGTCTGTTCGTTAACGCACTTATCTCTCGAGAACCACTTATCCGATTTACGGTTTTTTTTTTAAATTCATACATTTGTTCTTTGGCCAGAATATCTATAATCTTCTATAATATATATGAAATGCAACGTCTCTCTCTCTGTCTGTCTGTCTGTTAGTGCGCTTATCACTCGAGAACCACTTATCCGATTTACGTGTTTTTTTTTTAATTCATACATATGTTCTCTGGCCAGGTTATATAATAATAATAATAATCTATGTAAAACGTAACGTCTCTCTATCTGTCTGTCCATTAGTGCGCTTAGCACTCAAGAACCACTTATCCGATTTACGTGTTTTATTTTTATAAAATACAAAGGGAATAAACAGAGACAAAATGCTAATATGTAGGAAAAAAGATGGAAGTTTAGCAGTAAGCTTGGCAGAAAAACTGAATAGATGGGCGGAATACTTTAAAGAAACATTAAATAGTGATGAAAATGAGGAGTTGAATGAGAAATAGGAACCAAAATTAACTGAAGGGCAGAGAGAGAGTGGACAAGAGAGGACGGAGATACAAGAAAGAATAGCGAAAGAACAGAGATGTTTGGAGGCAATAAATCCAATATTGAAATCAAAGAATGTATCAAGAAAAGCAAAAGAAAGAATATATACGACAGTTGTCAGACCCATGGTGACATATGGAATCGAAACGTAGATACTGAATGTAAGGAAAAAGGAGACGCTGGAGGTGTGGGAAAGGAAAGCTTTGAGAAGAATCTATGAAGGAAGGAAAGAAGAGGGACTGTGGAGAAGAACAAACTACGAATTAAAATGCCTATATACGAAGCTAGTGATTAAGATGGTTGGGACACGTGGCAAGGATGAAGGAAGAAACATAGGCAAAGCAAGCCCTAATAAGAGGAGTGGTTGAAAGAAGAGGCAAGGGTAGCCCTCGATCTACATGGATTCAGGCAGTAAAGCTAATTAATAATAAACATAACGAATAAGCAGTGACGATAAAGGTGAATCAAGTCCACGCTAGCGGAACCGCGGGCATGGCTAGTTATTAATATTATTACCAGAACTGAAAATTTAGTGCATCTAACTGAGGAACACAAATCCTGATTTAAATAACACGTAGGCTGAGAAGTTTTTAGACTAGCTACTTAAACATATTTTTTTTTGCAAGATTCGACTTTATTCATCAATATAGTCTCCTTCAAGAGCGATACAATGAGTCCAACGCTTTGCTAACATTGCTATACCTTTCTTGTAGAAAGATTTGTCTTTGCCTTCAAAATAGGCCTCAGTTTCGGCGATAACTTCTTCACTGGAGCCAAACCTCTTTCCCGCGGGCATTTTTTTGAGGTGTGCGAATAGATAATAATCGCTGGGGGCCAAATCTGGAGAATTTGGTGGATAAGGAAGCAATTCGAACTTCAATTCATGTAATTTTGCCATCGTAACCATTGAAATGTGACACGGTGCATTGTCTTAATGAAAGAGCACCTTTTTTTTGTTCATTTGAGGCCGTTTCTTTGCGATATCTCCCTTCAAACGCACCAATTAATTTATAAAATATTCGCTATTGATGGTTTTTCCCTTCTCAGCATGGTCGATGAAAATTACTTCATGTATACAGAGGCCAAAACCTTCCCAGCCGGCTATTGTCTCTTTGGTCGCTTCGGACGATTTTCACCGGCTACTGTCCACTCAGCTAACTGCCGATTTGATACCGGTGTCTAGTGGTGGATCCATATTTTATCCATTGTCACAAGACTTTAATTATTATTATTGTCGAAATCAATATTTTCGGATATAATATCATGTAAATAAGTGAATTTATAGCATACTAATAGATTAAATTTTTAGGTTAGTTCAAAGGGACGAAGATATTAGATTATGTGAAAACAAGGCAATACAAGTTCCATGTCATCTTGACGATTCTACCGAGTCTAACAGTAAAAAGTCGACATGGAATGTTTGGGATCTAAAAAAAGAAGCTCTACTTAGGGTATAGTTGTGAAATCTGTACTCATGTTAAAGTTTATTTTTCATGTCAAATTTTTCTAATGTTGATAAAAAACCAGACCAGAGTGCGAACCTCGAAAAAACTTCCCAAAAACAACCTAACCATCATAGTCATCGCCAAATCTCCCAGACCTAATCATAAAAGTTAGGATGTTACTTCACACAATGCAGAAATACGCTTTTTGTTTAAAACGTTGTAAAATAGGGATACGCGAATTACAAACGGTAATACTGACGTTGAAATTTAAAATATCTGACACCTCGCTCACATAGATAATAAATCACGATCGGGTCATCTCACTCCACATATTTCTCAAGCATGTTAACTGGAGTTTTTTCTAGGAGTAATTTCATATTTTCGTCGGTCACTTTTATGTTGACAGTATGAGCTACTGGTATAGAAAAAGAGTTTTTTTTATCGTGCAAAAACAGCTTTTAAACCAGTTTTAGATAAATTAGTTAACAGATGCTATTTATTTGAATTATATCCAAAATTCAAAAAGCTTATGACTACGTAAATGTCATTATATATATATATATATATATATATATATATATATATATATATATATATATATATATATACATATATATCAAGGATTTTCTACAGCTGATGCTGTCTTCCTTCTCTCAGCCTTTGATTCCATCCGTTTCTATCTTCCCAGTCTCCATCTGTTAGACTCCTGTCCTCCATAGCCTCGTCCACATCGTCTCTCCACGATCATCTGGGTCTTCCTCTTTTTCTTCTCTCTATAGGGCTCCACTCCGTTATTTTCTTTATCCACCTATTATCGTCGCTCCGTCTTATGTGTCCATACCATTTTAATCGTTTTTCTTCAATGGTGTTTATTGCGTTCTCTTTGGTGTTCATTCTGCTTCTTATTTCTTCATTTGTTATTCTCTCCATACGTGTCACTCTACATCTTCTCCTATACTCCATCCCATCTCTACCGCATTAATTTTAGGTTTATTTCTTTTGTTGATCGTCCATGTTTCTGACCCGTATCTCATTATGCTTTGTATTATTGATTTGTATATGCGTGTTTTGTTTCTCTTTGTAATGTGCTTGTCCCACAGGATCGAATTTAATTGTCTTATGCACGTCCGCGTTTGTCCTAATCTAACTTTTAATCTCTTCTTCTGATGTTGCGTTTTTTGAAATGTTGGTTCCTAAATATTTAAATCTATCGGTTCCTTTGATTATTGTTTCGTTATCGACTTCTAGATTCTCCACGTTTCCCTCCTTTGTTGTTAAATATTCCGTTTCATCAAAGTTTATTGCTAATCCTGCTTTAGTCTATTCTTCTTTCAGTTTTCTTACCATATAACTGAGGTCTTCCTCATCTTGCGCTATGATTACTTGGTCGTCTGCGAAACTTAGAGTATATAAGTAATCTTCTCGTATTGAGACTCCCATACCACTACATTTTTGCTTCCATTTTTTTAATGTTTGTTCGAGGTATATTTTGAATAGTGTGGGGGATGTAGAGCATCCTTGTAATAGGCCTTTTGATGTTTGGAGTCTCTTCCCTATTTTATGTCCTATTCTTATGTTTACTGTGTTGTTTTCGTAGAGAGCTTTTACTGCGTATATTAGTTCTTTGTCAATGCCTATTTCTTTCATTGTGTTCCATAATCTTTGTCTTGGTACTGAGTCTTGGGCCTTTCTTATGTCTATGAAGGCTAAATGAACTTCTCCATATTATAATAAACTAAATCGCCTGCCTGATAGAAATAGAATTTTGAATTCATCGTCTCGATTTCAAAAACAGCAAAAGATCGTATTAAGTAAAAGTAAATTCCAGCCGTCCAATCGAGATCCTAAAAGAGCCGTCTGTTTTTTTGGACAACTTTAAATTATGTACCAACTCATTAGGGTCTGCTTGTGTTAATAAACGAAGTTCAAAGGTACTTGGTTCACAAGTCAAATAGCATTCTGTTTCATCTTCTTGAATAAAGGTCACGAATAATTCTTTGGTTTCTATCGATTTAGAAGACATTGGACCAGTAGGCACAGCACTAACACATGGGCTGAAAAGTCCCGGGCCTAACAAAGAAAACACGTTTTTTTTTGGTTCAAAATTAGCTTTATTCATCAACGTAATCTCCATCAAGAGCAAGGCAATCATTCCAGCGCCGCTCTAACATTTCAATACCACTTTTGTAGAACGATTTATCTTTTGCCTCAAAATAGGCCTCAATTTCAGCGATAACCTCTTCATTCGTGCGAAATTTCTTACCGGCGAGCATTTTTTTCAGGTCTGCGAACAGCCAGTAGTCGCTGGGAGCCAAATCTGGCGAATACGGTGGATGTGGGAGCAATTTGAAGTTCAATTCATGTAGTTTTGCCATTGTTTTGATTGACTTGTGACACGGTGCGTTGTCTTGATGAAACAAAATTTTTTTCTTTGCCATATGCGGTCGTTTCTTTGCAATTTCGGCCTTCAAACGCTCCAATAACGCTATATAATATTCACTGTTGATGGTATTTCCTTTCTCAAGATAGTCGATGAATATTACACCACGCACATCCCAAAATACCGAGGCCATAACCTTTCTAGCCGATTGTTGTGCTTTCGGGCGCTTTGGACGAGGTTCACCAGTTGCTGTCCACTCAGATGACGATCGTTTTGATTCCGGAGTGAAGTGATGGATCCATGTTTCATCCATTGTCACATATCGACGCAAAAATTCCGGTTTGTTACGTTTAAACATGGCCAAAACACTGCTCAGAATCATCAACACGTTCTTGTTTTTGATCAACAGTGAGCAAACGCGGCACCCACTTTGAACAGAGCTTTCTCATAGTCAAATGCTCATGCAATATAAAGCCAACACGTTCTTTTTGATATCTTTACGATGTCAGCTAACTCACGCAACTTCACTTTTCGATCATTCAAAACGATTTTATGGATTTTTTTGATGTTTTCTGGTGTTACCGCCTCATTTGGACGTCCACTGCGTTCTGCATCATCGGTGTCTCTACGACCACGTTTGAAGTCAGCAAACCAACGTTTTATTGTTGTTTCTGATGGAGCGGAGTCCCCATAACACTTTTCAAGCCATTGCTTCGCTTGAACGGTATTTTTTCCCATCAAGAAGCAGTGTAAAATTAAAACACGAAATTGTTTTTGATCCATTGTTTTGAAAATAACAAAAGTAGCGTCACTCTTAGCACAATAACTCACAAACTAATGAATAGAATATCATGAAATTTTAACAGCTGTCTTTTGAAGGTTAGTATTAACTGAAAAAAAGGTGACTGCAATAAAACTAGCGCCATCTATGTGTTAGGCCCGGGACTTTTCAGCCCATGTGTTATGAGGTTCTTTAGTCAATACATATGTACGTAATTGTGTTATATGACGTAATATTTATATACGTTTGTCTATATGCGGTTCTGAACGGTTATAATAAATTTCGCATATGTATGTACGTATGTTTGCCCTCAAAGATCTAGAAAACTCTTCTTCTTTCTTCTTCTTTCTTCTTCTTTCTTCTTCTTTCTCATCCACTCCTGAATGTAGGCCTCTTTTAAAACCTGCCATTCCCTTCTATCTATTGCAACTTGTGTCGAGTTCGCTTCTGCCATCCTTTGGATGTCGTCTCGCCATAGCATTTGTGGTCTTCTCACACTTCTCTTGATTGGGCTCCATGTTAACAGTTTATATCAGGGGTCGGCAACCTTTTAACTAATGGGTGCCAGTTTTCATCCAAACAACATTTTGCGTGCCGACATAGGTACTTACTACAACTAAAATTAACAAAAATTAACTTAACTTAAAATATTGCTTTTAGAAGGTTTAATTACAAAAAAATTTTAACATTTAACAAATAATTTTATTATACTAGTCCTAGGACCTAGTTTGACCCTGTGCTTGAAGTTCTTTAGAGAGTTTTCTTATATCCGGTTCATGTCTGGTTATTTTCAGTGTCACACATGCTTCCGAGTTGTCTGTTGTCAGCCTGCTTCGGTACGAGTTTAAAATCACTCTCATATGGGAAAAAAGTTGTTCACAGATATAGGATGATCCGAAAGCTGTAAGCATGGCAACCGCTACTTTCTTAAGACAAATAAATTTCTCTGGTAAACTCATCCAACAACTGAGTATCTCGTTTGAATGGTTCTGGCAGTCACCTTCTAATACCCTTCTTAATTCTACAAATTTCGTGTTCCATAACTAGGAGCTTTTAAATTCAATGTATTGAAGATCAAAATCATTAATGTCCATCCATGAGAAAAAGCAAACTGCTGGAAAAATCCATTAAATCTGGTTTGATTAAAAAAAGCGAACATAGGACCATGTTTATCAAAATCCTGACCCCTCTCGATAAACTCCTCTTTTAAATTAGTCATATATTTAAGAATTTCGTCTATTAGTGCACCATTGTCGACACTGGATATATAAGTTTTTAAATTTGGAAAATATTTATATGTGTTTGTAGTAATATCGCTGATAAGTAAATCTATTTTTAATTTGAACGATTTCCAGGATTCGTATAAATCCAGAACTGTTTTGCCTGAACCTTGTAACTTTAAGTTGAGTTCACTGAGACGGTTTGTAATATCAGTAAGAAACATTAACATACAGATCCAGTTCTTATCTTCTAGTTCAGGATAAGCATCCACTTCATTTTTTTCCAACAAGAACGATTTAATTTCGCCCAGACATTGCACAAATCTAGAGAGCACTTTACCACGGCTGAGCCACCGCACATTATTGTGCAATGGTATATCTGAATATGCACTTTCTAATTCCTGCAGAAACGCCTTAAATTGTCTATGGATCAGTGAAGAACGACCGACAGTGTAGTTAACTATTTTAAGCATCCTATCCATCACGGATTTTAAACTTCCAGCGGAGGAGATTTTAGCGCACAAACTCTCTTGGTGAATTACGCAATGAAAATTCAAAACTATTCGACCCATGCGTTCAATAAGAAGGGAAACCAATCTTTTATGTCTCCCAATCATAGCAGGAGCGCCATCTGTCGTTAGGCAAAAAATTTTATTTAAATCGATGTTCCGCTTTTCAAAATGTTTAACAAATTCTGAAAATATATCCTCTCTTCTTGTAGTTCCCTGCAATGGGAGCAGACAAATCAGCGCTTCATACACACTGCCATCATCGAAGTATCGCGCAACGATTGCCAGACGGGCAATGTCAATAATATCGACACTTTCATCCAATGCTACACTAAATACAAAACTACGTTTGATAGTGTCTCTCTGCTGTTTTTGGACATTTTGTGTCATTTCGGTAATTCGTCTCCCGATGGTCCGCGCTGATGCCGGTATATCCCTAATCCTGGCCAATATTGTATCCTTATTGGGCAAGTCGTCGAATACAATCTCGCCAGTACTCAAAAAACGTTTGCTTCATTAATTCTCCGTCAGTGAACGGCCTACCCTTTTGTGCCCCCGACTGTGCAATTTTGAAACCGCATTCAGTTACCTGATTTTTTCCTTGGAAAACTTTGCTAAAGAATGTTGACTGTTTCTCGTATTGTTTACTTGCTCTTTGTATTGCCTCCCTTTTATCAGCGTTATCTTTAAATGACGATTCATGTTTTATCTGGAAATGTCGTTAAACACTAGATGTCCGGAAAAACTACTCTTTCCCGACATAGGACACAAATGGCCCGATCGTTTTGCTGTACAAAACCGTAATCTGTTGTCCATGAAGTTTGAAATGATCGAACGTCTACCTTCTACTCCTACTGGAACGGATGTTACTTCTATACTAAATGATCCAAACGTGTAGCCGCTTGCTATATATAGAAAAATAATGTTTCCAGATATATTCCAATAATTACGTTTATTAAATTTCTTAGAACAAAAATTATTATCTACAACGCGCCCATTGCAATCAAAGGGCCGCCTAGAAGTTAAATCTAACAAAAACTAAAGTTCGGCAATATAAAAAGAGTTGCGGCGCGCGTCGGAACGATTGAAGTCAAGTCAAACAAAAACCGCCTTATACGGGCTCTTTTGATCTGAATTGAGGACGTTTATTTGTGTTTTTGCCTAGGCTTATATTTTGAGGCTTGCCGTCTTTAATACTTGCCGAAATTAAAGCCAAACCAATGCATTCAGTAAAATTATAAATTACAAAATATATATTTTTGTAGTTTTTGGTAATAATACCTAGTGGCCTATATAATATATCGTTTTTGTTTGTATCGTTAAAGTAATACTGTCTTCGATTATTTACACACATGTCACAGATTACAGAATTAATGTGCAAACTTTGAATAGGTACGCGTGCCATTCAAAATTGCTTGGCGTGCCAGAGATGGCACGCGTGCCATAGGTTACCGACCCCTGGTCTATATCTATACATCAGGTACTGTTGTTATCTTGATAATTCGGTCTCGAAAGCTTAGTCCAAGCATGGCTCCTTAGATTACCCTTTGAGTGATTTGGAGCTTGTCAGCTCACTTGCGAGTTAGTGCTGTAATTTCTAGACGATAAGTGAGAACAGGCATTATACAACTATTAAAGACTTTCCTTTTATGATTTATTGGGATAACTGGTGACTTCGTTATGTGTCAGTTTATCGAATGTTGCCTCCAAGGTTTGCTCGTATGGAGATTTCAGCATCTTGGTTCTCTTTTCCCACTTGGATCTTGTCTCCTAAATATATATATGAAGGTACGTTTTCGAGCAAATGGTTGACAACAGTCACATTTATGTCTCGGGGACTCATTATTTTAGTTTTATTTGAGTTAACTTTTATTCCAACCTTTAAGGAAGCCTCATAGAGTTCTTGTAACATGATTCGAAGTTCTTCTGCTGTCTCGCTAATAATAACAATGTCATCTGCGAAGTGGTTGGGTCGTACGCGATCTATGTTAATTCCTTTATCATATCAATTCAGATTTTTAAACACCAGCGCTAAGGTGAACAGTTTGGGTGAAATTGTGTTCCCTTGACGTCTTTCCCTTTTGGTACGGATATTATCGGCCCTTGAGTTCTCGTTAATGGTTATTCCCAGCGATGTACGGTTATATATGCACTTAATTAGGTTTGAGTATCTAGAGTCTATCCTTGCATTAACCATAGCTTTCAAAATTGCCCAGATTTCTATCAAATCAAAAGCCTTACGGTAGTCAGGCGAAAGCCACGAATAGAGATCTATTGTATTCTGTACACTTCTCGAAGAGCGTACAAAGTGTCTGAAGATGGTCGACGGTACTATAACCCTTATATATAAGTGGGAGAGCAAACTGATGGGTCGATAGTTTTCTATGTTACGTCCATCCCGAAACAAATGAGATAATGAACTTTACTCTTTCGTTGACTCACTCTGTACACTGGTAGTTATTTTTTCCGCAATATCATTTATATCCAGAGGCATAAGATGTTTAGGATCGCCCAGTTTGGAATTCAAAATTTGCTAGAATTTGTCTTTTATTTTCGATTAAGATTGGGGAATGTTGGAAAATTGCCGTTTTTGAACTAACCTTATTCTTTCGAGCTCGGTGTTAATTTTTATAGTTGCCCTAATAATTCGATGATCGCTGCTCGTGTCGAATTTGTTAAGGTGTTTACGTCTTGGCAGATATGGTTCGTCATGATATCTATTCGGTGCCGTTGGGATTTTCGTCATGATGTAAAAAGAAGTTCATGCAGAGTATCGCTCACAGTTTTTTAGTTAAGTTAATCGGTACCAGCTTTTGGGAAAACTTTTCCAAGTCCAACGTCTTTTTCAACCTAATGGCAAATTGGTTTGGTAAAAAGTTAAGTCGTTACATGCAGAATAGGGCTAAGGGGTTGGGGGAGAAGGTTGAGGGTTTGCTTCGTATATATCATGTGATACGTCCTTTTCAGGGTTCTTAAAGTCGAGTATGCTGATAATTTGAGTTATTTGTTCATTATTTTCAATTTTAACAGGCGGAAAATTTGGGGTCAAGTTTTATATCGTTTCAAAAAGTATTGTGAGAGTATTTTCAGGTTTTTGATTTTCATAATGAGCAAAGTTTAACCATAATTATGTATACTAAAATATATGAGAGGTTGATTCGAATTTGAAGAATAAATATATAATATAAAGTAGTAAACATTTAAGGGATTAAAAGGGCTGGGAAGGAATTGGTTGGATGCCTTCATATATACATATACTGTTTAGGGTTTTTAGCGTCGAGAAATTCGAAAATGTTTTGTTTTTTTGTTATTTCTAATTTCAAGACATTTTAAAATATATTTGGTATAAAATGTCCGACTAGGAGATATATTGTAATATTATGTCTTCCATTTTGGGCCAACCTATATAGAAATATTCATTTTAATAAAAAATATATAAAAACAACTTGCCAAGTGCAAGTCGGATTTGCGCAATTAGTGTTCCGTACGTTGATTGCTTTTAAAATAAAAATTTTTGTTACAGAGGAATAAAATGACCAATGACTTCACAAAACACACCCCAAATGAGTTTTCAACAAAGTTTTTTTCCGATCTTTACTCAAAACTGATGACCTTGAAATTTTTGTTTTTTTTATATACCAGGTATTTAAAGGTAATACACACATGGTAATTTTCGTTCAGTCTACACCCTGTGGAGGATAATCCAGAATTTTTTCAAAATTTTTTGGTCAGTACTTTTCGAACAAGGGAGGGACAGCGATTTTTCGAATTTTTTTAAAAATACAGTGAACCCCGATTAACCGAGTCGCGATTATCCGAGCTCCGGATTAACCGAGCCAATCTAAGAACCTGATTATCCGAGGTACGCGCGTCTATGCTGCGTATTAACCAAGCTTCTAAAATATGTATGTACATATTTCCATTTAAAATCGTCGGGGCCTTCGGGGAATCCCCCTGGCCCGTGTGAGGGGTTCCCCTATTTATGCTTTTGGATTCTTCAGCATGTAAATTTGCGTGAATGCAGTGCGTTATAGCGTTTACTACGGAAAAGTACGAGTATACTCACATAATTTATTTGGTTGGAGTTCTGGTAGTTAAATGCAATTAATACACAAACTGCTTTGTTTGAATTTTTGTTTGTCGTATTATAATGGAGCAAAACAAGCATAAAAAGAATTGTCGTTCCTATTGAAGAAAAATTAAAAGCCATCAGAAGAATTGAAGAAGGAGAGACAATTAAAGTTGTTGCACGAGATTATGGGTAGGTGAGGTAACAGTTGGAGATTGGAAAAGAAACCGCACAAAAATAGAATAGTGATGTATAAATCAAGCCTCCTCGTTCTCAGGAAGAAAATCAATAAAAACCGGCGACTATGAAAAGGTTAATGAAGCTTTATATGTGGTGTCAAAAGGTGTGCCTCTGAAATCAAGCAGAAAGCTCCTAGAGACAGATCAGTTTACCGCCAGTCAACCGAAAAAACGAAAATCACTGTATGTGAAAAACCTGCTGATGTGTCATCAATTGAGAAGTTTAAGATTTAAAAAGCAAATCGAAGATTTATACACTGTGACGAAACAACTGTGACGAAACTCTGAATTATAAAATGCTTCTATCAAAAACATTGGCATCTCGACAGGAAAAATCAGCACAAACGAAGTAAGGAAAGATTAACTATAATGGTATGTTCCAATGCATCTGGCAAGCACAAAATCCCACTGATGGTGATTGGCAAGTCTGCACGTCCAAGTGCTTTAAAAGACATCTCACCCAAAGCCCTACCAGTCTATTACAAAACTCAGAGGAGCGCATGGGTGGATGCGACCTTATTTACTAACTGGTTTGAAGAGGAGTTCGTGCCATCTGTGACTAAATTTTTGAACAGAAACCGTCTTCCTATTAAAGCAATTTTGTTAATGGATAATGCCCCTCTCACCCTGGAGAAGGACTTCATGTGGGCGAAATTGTTGTAAAATTTTTTCCACCAAATGTAACCAGCATAATGCAACCAATGGATCAAGGCATCCTCGAAAACATTAAAAAAAATTATAGGCGTTTATATCTTGAACATCTGTTAGAATACACAGAAAAGGAGGATATTATCAATGGGATGAGAAAGGTTACACTGAAAAATGTTATTTACTGGGTAAGTCAAGCTTGGAATTCTGTGCGTACTACCAATATTCAAAAAATCTTGGTCAAAAGTGATTGATTTGAGGACTATAATGACAGTGAAGATGATACTCCATTAAATGAATTAGCTTTGAAATTGAGAAGCCATGGAGAAATGTCCTGTTCAAATTTTGACAGCGAGATAGATGAAAAAGAAAACAGTTTATTTGAATTAAATTAATGTAAAAAGGTGCGAAAATGTGACAAGAGAAGATGTTGAATGGATTACAGCAGATGATTTAGAAGAAGAAATGAGTATTGAAGAAATCATGAATGCCTTTCAGGAAACCGAAAAATCAGATGACGATGACGATGACCAAGCGGCGGTGGATGAACAGTCTTCCACTAAGATCTCTCATCAAGAAGGTTTTGCTTCTTTGGAAAAAGCTTTGAGGTATATCGAACAACAACCAGAGGCAACCCCAGCGGATTTTCTTCTTCTTAATAACTGGAGAAACATTGCAGCGAGAAAAAGAAGATGCAATATGAAACAGAGGCGCATAGAGACCTATTTCACTGTTTTATAATGTATGTACCTATTTATATGTTAAAAACGTTAATACATCGGTTTAAAGTATTGGTGTTTATTTTTTGAATAAATAAAAAACAAATCCGGATTATCCGAGTTTTCAGTTATCCGAGGAGGGTGCCCCCACGTTACCTTGGATAACCGGGTTCTACTGTAATACAAAGAAAAGTATGCCTTAAGTATTGCATTATATATATTTTTGAACTCGTGTTTTTACATGCTTTCATTTGACACCCCAGTCGATGACCTGGTAAAAAAATTTTTTGATTCACTTCCGATTTCACCCCCCAAAACTAACTACCAAAACTGCACGGCTCTGATGAGGCCATCAGTTCCTATATTAGCGTCAAATTTTAACTTTGTATGTCAAATAGTTTCGGAGAAAATCGGGTGTGAGAGACAGACAGATGTACAGACAGACGGACAGACACCGAAGTGATCTTATAAGTGTTCCGTACGGAACATTAAAACTAATGCGCGCCGTTTGCGAAAATTATCACCTGATCTATTATTAATTTTTTTAGGCCAATCTTTTATCTGTCAAGACCGTTTCAACGAAAACTGACAGGGGTGTTACCATGAGGTCAGTGGCAATACAAACGTATGAATACGAAAATACGGCTGTTCAAACTCCTAAAGATAACTACGCCAATACACCAAAACCATCTCGGTTTATTTATGGATTAAGAGGTAGACAAGACCACGACCAGTTTGCGATTGTATTGACAAAGCTTATTGATAAATGATATTTTTTAAAAATATATACAGGGTGTATTTAAGTTGTGGCATTATTTTTACATTGTATATTACTATCGAAATAAAATTACTTCGCCAATGTAGCCTAGGTTTTTAAAAAAAATAAAAACCACCCTAAAATTGTACAATATGGTATTTAATCCGGCAAAGAGAAACTGATTGTAATCTGCGCTATTAGCGTCTCGGTAATACCGTGTCATTATTTTTACGAATTTACAGTATTTTGGTGTTTTTTTTATTATTACTTTTCATCTTTCGAAAGCATACATTTACACAAAAGCCTAAAATGATCTGCATTGATGTCAAGGAAAAGTAATCAAATGTGTCTTAACGGTATTGATAAATTGAAAGTTCCAAAATCTTATAAAGTAAAAGATAGTAGAAAATAGAGATTGTTTCATGATAACAATTAAAATTTAAGTAATAGCCGAAGACTCTTTTATTATTTAACCTTTATATGGGCTGTATTTAGCGAAATAAAATTTTAGTGAGTATTATAACCAATGAAAAAAAAATGCCCTAACTAGAAAATGCCCTGTATTTTTTAAGGTTATACAATCTATTAGTATGATATATTTTCTACTCTATAGTGTTTCATATGAAAGATTAGAACACATCATTCTGTTCAACGTTATTTTCTTATCTTGCAGAGGCTTATTGTCGACCACGTGTTGTGGTGTGTTCTCCATGTGTACATAGTACTCCCATAAATACTGTTATAATTAAAACATTGCCAAAACATTTAATTTCTATAAAAATTAACACAAATTATTATGGAATTAATTCATATGTTTATAATGACAAAATTAATTCAACATTTACTTAAAATGTTCCCCTTTTACTTTTACACAAGCCCTCAAACGATTACGCCATCCGACTATGGCAGCACGCATTTGATCCAACGGAAAATTGTTAAAGCTCGTTTTAAAGAATTAAAATGGCATGTCTTTTAGAGCAAACCATACTATATAAGAGGCACCATAGTTTATAATCTAAAGAATTTAGATCAGGACTTGCAGAAGGCCAATGTTCCATAGTAATAAATGAAGGCACATTTTGTTGAAGCCATGCTTGGGTTGTAATAGCTTTGTGTCCTGGCGCAGAGTCTTGCTGGAAGACTCAATTCCTATTTTGGAAAGAGTATGGTTTAGGGGTTTCACAACGTTCTCTTAAATACTATAGTGTCAAAATTGTTCTGTGTTTGTCATTAGCGTATTCCTTCAACAACCTTTTTTTTTGCCACCGTTTTCGCTTTAAATCTTCCGTTAGCAAATAACCAACGTGTTTCTTATAAGCGCCAAGTCTTAGGTCTTCTTTAATAATAAGAGACATAAAATTTTTCGAAATTTTCATCTCACGAGATCAAGTTTTTTGTTTGCGGAGAGGATTTCGGTCAATTCACACTTTTACAGTTTTAACAACTTCTAGTGTTCGCACACTTGGGCTTCCTGAATGTTGTCTGTCTTTTATGTAAAGCTATAACAACAATCCTATTTTCTCGATGACCCCACGGCATTGTTTAAGGAATTCAAATCGTAAACATATTTACACACAATAACTGTATAACAACTGAGTAACATAACCTATAAATAATTTCATCAAGAAAGTGTTAATGTTTATAGAGGGAGTACGTGAAAGTTTATGTGTATTATGGGAGTACTAGGTATAATTAGTGTGCACTGAATAATGTTTTTCTATAGATTTTGAAACAATAACAATAATTAAGTGTACACTGGTTCTTCCATAGTAAACGCCTGTAGAGTACTTATACCTATTTATATACAATGTCGTAATAATAAATGAATATATTTATTTAGTAATCCTTTTCTTTTTATATTTATTATTCCACCGTTAGATAGATTTAACCTGGACCGAGCTAAAACCTGATGAAAGGTTGAACCATAGGGCAGAAAAGATATCGCTGCTGTACTACTAGCGATACTATTATTGGCATCTTACCTATGGGTATTAAGATTAAGATGGCCGAAATGTGGGTGCAGATTTAAATTTATAAGGTATGAAGCATAGGGAGTGTGACAGTATTTTTGAAAAACATTATTAATTGACAATATTTGCAAATGGGCTGGTGTAAATCTTGCCCAAAGGAATTTCACACTCGGTGAAAAACTTTTAAAATCAAATCTTTTCCTTGGGTGTGGAATAATCGATAACAAAACTGTCGCCCCCAACATAACGAAAATTCAAGCAGCATGTACAGGGTGACTCAACGACAGATTAAAGTTCATTATCTCATTTGTTTCGGGAATGACAAAAAAATGTTAAATACAATAGTTTTAGGGAATGTTAGGTGCACAGTTTAAAATTATTTTTGAGTATACAGGGTACTTCAAAAAAGTGTGGCCGATATAACATATGCTTTTTTAAATGGAACATCCTATTTTCTAATTTATTTTTAAATTCTGCATCAAATTTTATAAACTATTTTATTAATAACGTTATATACCTAAACCTAGTAGTTTTTTTTAATATTTCAATTTTTTTTTTAAATTTTTTATAAAAAATTGCCAGTAGTGCCATTGTTTCTGAAGATGGAATACTCATAATTGGTACGAGCGTTCTATAGAGATGAAAAAAAATATATATGTAAAGAAATTTGAGTTAGATGCTACATGGTGTTCAAAAAAATGTATGCATTTCGACTATTTTAAATTGAAAAATCTCAAATTTTTTAAATGGCACATCCTGTATATTATTATTTTTTCTGATATATTTTACAAAACTCTCCAACTTATGTCATATACCTATTTCTAATAGTTTTTGACTTATTATGAATTTTCAGTTTTTATCCTTGTTTTTAATACACTTACGCTATTGTGAAAACATAAACAAATAGTTAATAATAATTTTAATATAGTTTAACTTATCTAATGATTAATTATGATGACGTAATAAATGTTCAAAAATATGCCCGTCTACTTGAATACATATGTTTAGTCGTTTTACTATATTTTCCTTCACTTTCCTTAACATAAAGGGCGTTATTGTCCTGCACGCATCCCGCATCTATGTATTTACATAAACACGATCTTTAATGTAGCCCCACAAAAAGAAGTCACATGGTCAAGGGGGCCACTGAATGAATCCATTCTTATCGATCCATTTTTGTGGGTAACGATCGTTTAAAAATTCCCGAATTTCCCAAGGGTAATAAGCAGGAGCTCCGTCTTGTTGAATCCACATTTGTTCCCTTTCAAAATTATCAACTTCTTCAAGAAACTGGGGTAATTCGTTTTGCAAAAAATTTAGATATCTAGGCCCGTTAAGCGGTTCGTGGAAAAAATATGGACCAATAATTCGAAAATTTAATATTCCACACCATACATTAAGCGACCAGTGGTTTTGGTTTTGAACTTCCCGTACCAAAAATGGATTAACTGTTGAATAATAATGCATCTTATGGCTGTTAACTGCTCCATTTTGGATAAAAAAAAAATTATCGGCCTCTATTGCTCCATTCATGGTGGTACAAAAGTTTACTCGTCATTGAAAATCACGGTCTTGAAGTTCTTGGTGTAGTTTCATATGAAAGATATGATACTTGTATTTTCTCGTGGTGCGATTAGCCGTAGATTGGGATGTGTCAGATAAGTCAGTTAGTTGACGGCTGCTGACTTGGTGATTATCTTCAACATGAAGTAAAATCTCCATTTCTTTTTCCTCATTGGTAGCTGTTGTTTGTTGTTGTTTGGGGGGCAGAGCGCGTCGACTGCGATGGTCATTTGGCGCCCCCATTTAGAGATTTTCATTTAAAAATCATACTGTTATATTCATCTCGTTTAGATAATTGCGGATGTTATTTTTGATTGTAGGAAATTGCTTAATGGTATCCGTAATCGAATGAGGGATATTGTGTTTTGTTCTCAGCAGGGAGGAGTGATCGGCCTCGAAGATGTGTTTAACTGAGAGGATGGCGTTACAGGTTGTACACTTCGGTATAGGTTCTTTTTTTAATAGGTATGAATGTGTTTGATAGATATGCCCTATAGCTTCTTAATAAGGTGTTTTCAGATCTTGTATTTCTCATAATATGTAAGGGTGGGTATACTATAGGTTTTATTGACCATAGTTTGTTGTCATTATTTTCCACTCCAGTTGGAATGTATTCCTATTTATTGCTTGAAGCAGTTTAAGAAAATCGTTTCTGCTGTTTTCTCCTGAGAAAGGGTCTCCATTAGTTGCTGCTATTTTAGCTTCCCTATCAGCCATGTCGTTGCCCTTTATGTCCGTGTATCCCGGGATCCATAAATATGATATTTTGATGTTTCTCATATTTGCAATGTATAGGAAGGTCCATAATTTGTCTTTGATATATGTTATTAGAATTACTGGATTTAATGACCGTTTAATGCACTCAGAGAGTCTGATGCTATTAGTATTTTATTTGTCCCCATGGTTCGAGAAATCGCAAATCTTGTCGCCTCCTTGATGGCTAGTAGCTCAGCCGCAAAGATGGAATCATTGGTAGCATTCTGGTTTACTACTTTCCGTTTCGTATACTCAATGCTACCACTACCATTAAACCTTTCCATTAACCACTAAAAAGATTTTCTAGATTGTATACGTCTATCAGGGTACTTCGCTCCAATTCGCTACAATTTTTTCCCGCCTCGCCCGGTATATAAACCACCTCAATTAATTCATTTTTAGGAAAATCCGTAACTATTACTTTTATACCTCACTTACTAACAACAAATTAAACTATTTTTATTTGCTTAATAGACATGTCAAAATTTGACAATGCCTACATTTCTGTTTTGTCTTGGCAACCATGATGTTATAGCGTAAGTGTATTAAAAACAAGTGTAAAAATTGAAAAATTCATAATAAATTGAAAACTATTAAAAATAGGTATATGACATACTTAATAAAAGTAAAATCTATCAGAAAAAATAAAAACATACAAGGAGTGCCATTTAAAAAATTTGAGATTTTTCAATTTAAAATAGTCGAAATGCATAAATTTATTTTGAACATCCTATAGCATCTAAATCAAATTTCTTTCTTTTTTTTTATCTCTATAGAACGCTCGTACCAATTATGAATATTCCACCTTCAGAAACAATGGCACTGCTGGCAATTTTTTACAAAATTTTTTTTTAAATTAAATTGAAATATTAAAAAAACTACTAGGTTTAGGTATATAACATTATTAATAAAAAAGTTATAAAATTTTACGCAGAATTTAAAAATAAATTAGAGAATAGGATGTTCCATTTAAAAAAACACATGTTATATCGGCCACAATTTTTTGAAGTACCCTGTATACTCAATTTTTTTAACGTCATTCCCGAAACAAATGAGATAACGAACTTTACTCTATCGTTGACTCACTCTGTACATATATCCACGATCCAATTGCGAACAGTAGTGTTTGAGATAAATGGTATATTCAACAGTAGAACAGCGGATGCTTTATGTATGAAATGCTCTTGTAAAGCCGGTGGAGGTGAAAAATGCAAACATATTCTTGAAATTCTTTTGTATTGTTACCGATAAGATTCTAATCTATAAATGTCTATATTTCATTTCAATTTTTATATGAAAATTAATTTTTTACAATGACTGTAGTAACGAGCTAAGTGTTTTAATCTGTACTTATATCAAATGTACCAGGAAAGTGAGGTATTGGAAACATTCGGACCGGAAAAATTTTAACTGGTTTCAAATCAAATGCCAATTCACTTCGGAGGTTCAACTTCATAGTCTAATCTATTTATACCAAACTAACTCTAGTGGGCGCTAAATGATTTAGCTGTCGATGCGCCCTGCCCAACAGAAACAAACAAACAAACTTCGGAGGTTAATACTCGTACTTATTAACTATTTATGACTTTGAATGAGTACAAAATAATTGAGCCAGTATTTTATTAAAATAAAATCTGAAAGACGTTATCTAATAAGGAATTCTTGTTTCAAATTACAAAAAAAAACAAACGACTGTTCGAGAATAATTTTACTTACCTAGAAGAATGTAATTTTCTTTATTAAAATGTTTAGACAGGGGTGCTCAAACGGTCGATCGCGATCAACAAGTCGATCGCGAGTGCTTTTTGAGTCGATCTCGAGAAAAAAATTCCGATATAGAACTATTCACAGATTTTGTTTTAGGTAACTAAAACAAAATGTAATGAATAAACTACTAAAATTTATTCGATCCACAATTAGGCCAGAATAACCCCCTCATCACTTTCTTTTATCGTAATAACCCCCTGCTAGCGGCAAAAGGCGGCTTTATCAAAGGAACGCGCGGTACTTATCAAAGAAAAGCCGCGTTTTTGATTCCCGCCGATTTTTCTAGAAACTGACGGGAACATTCGAGACTTCGTTCGCGCCGATATAAATGTTGCGCCTGCAGGAATAGGAGTCAGTCTGAGTTGTAACTGAAGGCGATACATCGATACAAAGTTTCTTAATAAATAGTCCAAAATGAGTGCGGCGAAGAAAAGTAAAACTTATCATTTTAATAACGATTGGGAGGAAGAATTTTTCTCTTGTATGGTAAAGGATAAGTGTATTTGTCTCATTTGCCGTGCGTCAGTTGCAATACCTAAGCGTGGGAACTTAGAGAGGCATCATAAAACGGTTCATAAAAACTATAAAAAAGGATTTTCCTTCACAGAGTGAATTAAGAAAACGAAAAGTACGTGATTTGATAACTTGTTTGAAAAAAGAACAAACCATGTTCACAAGACCAGCCAAACAATCAAAAGCTGCAACGATCGCGTCATTTAAAATATCTCATATATTGGCGAAACACAAGAAACCATTTGATGATGGACTGGTTGTGAAGGAAGCATTTATTGAAGCGGGTGAGACTTTATTTGGAGATTTTAAAAAATAAAACAGAGATTATGTCTGCTATTAGAGAACTTCAGTTGTCTCGTCCGACTGTCACAAGGCGTGTTGAAGTCATGAGTCAGGACATGGCAGATAAACTAAAACATGATATCATGGAATGTACATACTTTTCTTTTTACAGTTCGATGAATCCACCGATATGACAGACACTGCCCAGCTGTGTATTTTTATTCTAATGGTATTCAATGACATGTCGGCTAAGGAAGAGTTTTTGACAATGATTCCCCTGAAAGGAAAGACCCGTGGCGAAGATATATATGACATTTTCTTCAATTTTGTAACAAACTACAAGCTAACAATATATAAACTAGTGTGCATTACAACCGAGGGAACACCACAATGACTGGAAACGAAAACGGTTTTGTGGCATTGTGTCGAGCTAATGATGATTTCCCTTCATTTTTCTCCTTCCGTTGCATTATACATCCACAAGTTTTGTGTTCAAAAGTTCTAAATATGGAGGAGATTATGGGCATTGCAATAAAAATTGTGAATTCTATCCGTGCACGTAGCTTGCAACGACGGCTCTTTAAATTGCAGTTGGAAGATAGTGAGTCAGCTGAACACACTGATTTAGTTCTTCACACGGACGTCAGGTGGTTGAGTCGCGGAAAATTCCTAGAAAGGTTTCAAGAATTATTGCCCGAAATAACAGCTTTTCTGGACGAAAGAGGTGATGACACTCAGATGCTGAAAAACGGAAAATGGCTGACTGATTGGGCATTTTTGACAGACATCACAATGCATTTAAACACCATTAATTTGGAGATTCAAAGTAAAGGAAAAACTATTATTGAGATGATTAGCGCAATAAACGCATTCAAAAGTAAATTGCAACTTATGATAGATCAACTGAAAAGAAAGGATCTGAAAAATTTTCTGTCTTTGAAAGCAAGGATTCCTCAGTTGAATTATGATATTTATGAGGCAGAATTATCAAATATTTTGGGCCAATTCGAAATACGTTTTTATGATTTCAGTAAATTGGCAAATATCACATCATTTATGAGTTATCCTTTTTCGTGTAAAAACATTGAGGAATTAGCTACTGAAATAGCAAGTCAGTTTAACATGGACTCATGTTCTGTTGAAAATGAGTTAGTGTAGATTATATCAGATATACATCTCAAAGCCACAGCATCTGATACAAAATTCTGGTGTTTTATATCTGAAGATAAATATCCGACTCTAAGGCAAATCGACCTTCAACTGACGGCAATGTTTGGGTCAACTTACTTGTGCGAGTCTGCATTTTCTGAAATGAAGATAATTAAGTCAAAATATCGCAATCGACTAACTGTCGAACATATGTCATCATGCTTGCGATTAGCACTCGGTAATTACGTACCATCTTATGAAAAGTATGTTGAGGACATGCAGTGCCACGCTTCAACATCCAAAGTCACTCTTTAGTTAAGTTTAGACACTAGAACTCGTTTGTTTTGTAAGAACCAATAAACTCGCAATTTTGAATAATTATGAGTTTTTTCATTGACATTTTAGAGCAGACCTACACTTACCTTGACTAAAAAAATGCATGTTGTGCGGAAAACTAATATCTATGCCACGATACACCCTACCTAGACGACAATCCTGCATCACACTTACTTGCAGCCTCTCAGAGTCGATCGATCGTAGTCACAATATTGAGGTAGATCGCCAGCAGTTCAAGTTTGAGCACCCCTGGTTTAGAACAAACTTTAGCATCAATTTAAAGAACTTTTTTCCACCCTTTCAGTATGTCAACTTTTTCCACTTGCCCAACTGCATTAGTAATATTTACATAACCCTCATTTGCTTTTGGAAATGCATGAAAAACTACATTTAAATCCTTTTGCAGGCGACTTTCACAATTGTAAACATAGCATAAAAGTCTTTTTATTGATTTTTCCCGAAAAGCAAAAATTTCAGCGTGCATTTTTAAGAAAATTTGTAATATTAATTTATACAGACGATTATGACAGATTTAAAAATGCACCTCAAGTTTAATTCCTAAAAAAGCCGCGAGATGTCGTATTGAATAGGTAAGACCCCAATTGGCTACAGATCTGAATTGTTATTTTAAAAGCTTTAAAATTTTAGATATATGTTTTACTGACTGATCAGAAAAAATGATTTATGGATCCATGAATAACTATACACCTATTCTAGGAACATTTTGAAACAAATTATTTTAAAAGCTATGAGAGACAGAAAGTACTCCTTTAGGTTTTGAAATAATTCGTTTAAGGGGTAACACCACTGTAGAACTCACAAAAAATCGATTTTTTTTAATTGATTTTAAACATACTTTGAACCTTTAAGAATAAAGAGAAAAAGGTTTTATTGTTACACGATTTTATTGGTGTGAAATTTCGAGCAATTTTTGAAGCGCATCGAAGTGCTCCGAAACTGCTTGAATAATGTAGGATACAATTTACCTTTCGATTTCTAACTTCTCTAATACACTAATAGATGTCGTTATTTAAAATTTTCTTTGTTCCAAAGTACGTTAGTATAAACCTCGGAGGGAAGGGTAAATTAACCGCCAAATTAATTACTGATTTAACAATTTATTATGGCTTGGCAATACGGCGGCACATTGTTCTTGAATCGCTGTAAACTGTACTCGGTGGGAAACACAGTCCTGGGAAAATTATTCCAACGGGATGATGTTCTCCATATAAAAGACTACTTGAAAAGCGTTGTACAAGCTGAACATTATACGGATGTGAAGTATTAGCGCGACGTGTATTTCTAACATGCACCGCTCTGAAAGAAATTAAGCGGGCTACATCCTTCAAACACTTTTCATGAAAATATTTGTAGAATAGACTCAAGTCGCCAACCGTTTTTCGATGTTCCAGCGAATCAAGGCCGCCAGTGTATGTTTAGGAGCGAAGCTCCAAACATGGGAGCAGTATTCCATAGTTGGTCGAATTTGAGCTTTGTAAAGAATTAACAGTTGTTGTGGAGTGTAAAGCTTTCTGGTTTGAAATAATATTCCCAACTTTGAGAAGCTGTCCTTGCTATGCCTGCAACATGTTCATAACAGGACATCTTTGCTCCCAAATTAACGCCCAACAAATTGAGTGTCGATGCTAGGGGAATGGAGTGAGCGACATAACTATGTCGGGTTCAGCAACGTTAACTTTTTTAGAAAAAACTGCCGCCTGGGTTTTTGTAGCGTTAAATTCCACTTGATTACTGTCACCCGAAGATAGAATTTCTTCCAGGTCTTTGTTAAGTTGAATGACTTCCTGCTGTCTGCGAATATTCGCCTGAGTAGCCGATGTACGAGCATTCAAAGTGAATGAAGAGATAAGCGTACTGTCATCTGCAATGCTGTAGATTGGATTCCCGGTCTTTTCCAGCAAATCGTTAATGTAAATGAGAAAGAGAGTAGGAGACAGTATGGAGCCTTGGGGCACACCGGCGTTGATAGTGAAGATGTTAGAAAGAAATCCATCGACTGCCACTCGTAAAGAACGCTCTCTGAGGAAACATGAGAGCCACAAACAGAACTTTTTAGACATACCATAAGAGCGTAGCTTAGCCAACAGTCCATCGCGACAAACACGGTCGAATGCCTTGGATATGTCAAGAGCAACCACTCGAGATTCTCAAAAGTGTTCAATTGTGTTGTTCCAAACATGTGTTAAGTAAGTCAGAAGATCTCTTGTTGATCTATGTTTACGAAAGTCATATTGGTGATCGCTAATAATGTTGAATCATTCAAGATATTTTAGCAGATGCTGACAGCTTTTTCCATGACTTTCGATATTATTGAAAGCAGTGCGACTGGTTGGTGGTTATTTGGCAAGGTCTTCTTGCCTTTTTTAGGTATCGGCTGAACTGTGGCACATTTCCAGCAGGAAGGAAATATTCCCTTTCTGTAGGATAGGTTGAGAAGTCTATAGAAAACTGGTGTTAGTTCCCTCGCATAGTTTTTGAAAACTATGGCAGGTATTCCGTTAGCGCCAGAAGCCTTTCTGTTGTCTAGCTTCATTAAAATACGTTTTATGATACGCTGTCTGAAGACAATATTGGGCATCCTTGACTGCAATATGGGAATAGTAGGTGGTGTTTTTCCTTGGAAATCGACAGTAGAATGTGAAACAAAGAGTTCAGCCAACAAGTTCGCTTTCTCAACAGGTGTCGTTGTAATAGAATTATCTGGCCGTGTGAGTGGTGGTATGGTGGATTTGGTGAAATTTTCACTAACTGCCTTAGCGACTGACCAAAAGGAACTGGAATTGTTGGGACAAGCGAGAAATTTGTTTCTAATTCGTTGATTGTGTGCCTCCTTGGTTTCGTCGATAATTCCTTTGCATCTGTTCCTGGTACGAACAAAGGTGTTACGGTTTATGGTGTTAGGATTTTCACGTCATTCTCGGTAGGCAAGATGTTTAGAAGCAACAGCTTCTTTGCATTTTCGGTCAAACCAAGGCTTGCCGTTAGAAGGGCATTTCTTCGTGGTCTAACAAGTATTTTAAAAATAATGGCAGTATTAGAGTTAACTATTGGCTGCCAATCCTATAATTTTTGCCTCGAAGCCCATGTTACTCGAATGAGGAGTGACTGACGGATGCGGCAAAACAGGTGCACGCCAATCTAAAATCGATAAGAAATGAAAATGAAGAGGCAAATTTAAGCTGTGAAAGACAACTTTATGGGGCTGGGATTGCAGACTAATGCTTAAAAATTTAAAACACTCAGAATTTTTATTTTTTGATATAAATAATGTGACTACTACACGTTTTCCTCGAAATACGATTTTGCATAACTCGAACAATATTTATTGTATTCACTCCAAATTTTAAACATATCTTTAAAAAAAACATTTCAAAGCGAAATACCTACGGGATTTTCGATAAGCTGATTATACCCTTTTTTATTAAGAAACAACTACCATTTTTTTGAAACGAATTTCGAACTTTTTCTTTAAATGCTTGCCATTTTCACAGAAATCAATATTTTCAAAATCCTCCAAGATAGAATTTCTTCCAGGTCTTTGTTAAGTTGAACGACCTCCTGCTGTCTGCGGATATTCGCCTGAGCAGCCGATGTCCGAGCGTTCAAGGTGAATGAAGAGACAAGCGTACTGTCATCTGCAAAGCTATAGATTGGATTCCCGGTCTTTTCCAGCAGATCGTTAATGTAAATGAGAAAGAGAGTAGGAGACTGTATGGAGCCCTGGGGCACACCGGCGTTGATAGTGAGGGTGTTAGAAAGAAATCCGTCGACCGCCAACTCGTAAAGAACGCTCTGTGAGGAAACATGAGAGTCACAAACAGAACCCTTTCAGACATACCATAAGAGCGTAACTTAGCCAACAGTCCATCGTGCCAAACACGGTCGAATGCCTTGGATATGTCAAGAGCAACCGCTCGAGATTCTCCAAAGTGTTCAATTGCGTTGTTCCAAACATGTGTTACGTCAGAAGATCTCCTGTTGATCTATATTTACGAAAACCATATTGGTGATCGCTAATAATATTGAATCGTTCAAGATATTTTAGAAGATGCTCATTGAATAACCTTTTCCATGACTTTCGATATTATTGAAAGCAGTGCAACTGGTCGGTAGTTATTTGGCAAGGTCTTCTTACCTTTTTTTGGTATCAGCTGAACCATGGCACATTTCCAGCAGGACGGAAATATTCCCTTTCTGTAGGATAGGTTAAAAAGTCTACAGAAAACTGGTGTTAGTTCCCTTGCACAGTTTTTGAGAACTATGGCAGGTATTCCGTCAGCGCCAGAAGCCTTCTTGGTGTCTAGCTTCATTAAAATACGCTTTATGATGCGCTGTCTGAAGACAACATCGGGCATCCTTGACTGCAAATATGGGAATAGTAGGTGGTGTTTTTCCTTGGAAATCGACAGTAGAATGTGAAGCAAAGAGTTCAGCCAACAAGTTCGCTCTCTCAACAGGTGTGGTTGCAATGAAATTATCTGGCCGTGTGAGTGGTGGTATATGGTGGATTTGGTAAAAATTTTGACTAACTGCTGCTTAGCGACTGCCCAAAAGGACCTGGAATTGTTGGGACAAGCGAGAAGTTGGTTTCTAATTTCGTTGATTGTGTGCCTCCTTGGTTTCGTCGATAATTCCCTTGCATCTGTTCCGGGCATGAACAAAGATGTTACGATTTACGGTGTTAGGATTTTCACGCCATTGTCGGTAGGCAATATGTTTAGAAGCAACAGCTTCTTTGCATTTTCGGTCGAACCAAGGCTTGCCGTTGGAGGAGCATTTCTGCATTTCTTCGAAAAAGGGATGTAAGCTTCCATATCAGCCAAAAATAACATCGGAGACCTCCCTGGCACAGTCAGATGGGTTATCGGATCCAAAAAAAATGTCCATCCAAGGGAAAGTTCGAAAACGTATTCCATGAGATCTTCCCTCCCATTTAGCAGATTTGTAGTGCCAAATCTTGCGCGGCCTAGGCGCCTCTCTGTCATGATTGGCAGGATACTCGATGTCGAAAGCAGCTTATGGTCGGAAGAATACGTATTTCTCTCGCTATTATGATGTAGATAAAGAGATAATTTTTTTGATTTTTCAGATTCGTATTTGCGGCAGTTATACTGCGTGCCGTGGAGCCTCTTCATTGCAAGATACCTTATGAGAACACCTCTATTGCTGCCATTTTATAATATTTTTAAATAAAAAAATGTTTTTTTCATTCTTAAAAGTATCCTTGAGTATTTTGACTCAATTACTTTCCCTTCAACATGAAAAAAAATTGTAAGAAACGCTTGATTTTCGCTGGCTACTGTGGTTACCCCTTGAACGTTACCCGTAACAGATATTTATTAAATGAGCGTCAGTTATTCTGTAATTTAAGGTTCGTCATTGATAGTGTTTTAATATTTAGGTGCAGAATATTTGTATTCAGTTATTTTAATATTATAATTTTGATGTAATAGGGGAGCCTAAATTTACTGTTCGCTCAAAAAAACTTTCTCTTACAGTGGAATTTGGAAAAGATTTAGTGCAGTAAACAAAGCAATATCATGATTTTATCCTCCCTGGGGTGTCACCAGGAGTATTGTTCTGACTTTTGGACCTCAAAAACTTGTGCTCTTTTGTTTATAAACAATTTTCAAAGCGCGTTTTTTGGGCTTAAGGGGGAGGCCTATGTAAAAAAAGAATTTTGACGATTTTTTTTTCATTTTAACATCTGAAGAATGTCCTCACCAAGTTTTAAATCGTGTCATAAAAGAGACCGTCTCTGATCGGTTCAGTCGCTTCACCTGTTGGGTTTTCATTTGTTTATAATGTTGACTAGAAAAATTAAGAAAAATGAATCTAATTATCGTCCAAGTCACCCTCGCTCTTGTCATTATTCACGTAATAAGTCCAAGGATATGCAATATGTTGAGCAAAAAGAAGAAATTGGACCAAGTACATCGGCTGAGAAATTCAAAGCGCCGGAGGCTTTACCAAAACCTTTAAACGCGTTTTTTTCAAAAAGTAAAATTTCGCACGCCTTGCAATGTAGCTCAAAAAGTAATTCACGGATTCACTTGAATATGCATTAACCTTTTGACCACTGAATAAATGTACAAAAATTATAAAAAGTTAATTACAAACATTATTTTTGACAATCGTTTTAAAAAAAAGGGTTAATTTTTTCAAAATGGTCCCAAATTCGCAATTTTTTATTTTTCTTCTTTTTTTTTTAATGCACTATAGCGATCTGGACGTTGCACGGCGCAAGTTCAAGGAGTCAATTTTAAGCAGCTGCTGCTCCGCCATTTTAATTTTTTTAAAAAGTTGAGGCTCTATTTTTGAAGCGAAAAAATTATTCTTTTTTTTAAGTACTTCTTCTTTTTTGTATAAATATTATGGTTTTTCAATAAATAATTCACAAAAAAACGGTAGTTTACACAGGCCTTTCCCTTAAAATATGAATGACTCCAGTTGTATAAGTCGGATCGAGACAAAAAAAGCAAACTCTGCAATAAAATTTCCAATAAATCCTCGTTGGTTTAAAGTCGGTCAAGTGCGTGCATAACCTACAAATTTTTTTTTCACATTTGTTTATTAATCAAATGCGTTTTTTCGGTCATTTTGAAAAAGAAATTTAACAATTTTTATCACATCTGGTAGAGATTCGCGAGGCCTTTGTTAGACAAAAAAAATCATTTTCGTTAACGTGAAAATGGCCGAAAAAACGCATTTGTTGTTATTTGATTAATAAACAAATCTTAAAAACGGTTAAAATGACTCCAAAAGAAATTTTTTTTAATGGCATCGGAAAACTGGCATCGAGACCTAAATTTTGAAAAATGAAAGATCCATTTTGGACCAAATGGCATAAAATGGCGGGCAATTCAAATTTTAAATAACAAATTCAAGTGTGCCCACTGGGTTCAATATTTTCGTTACAAAATTTCAGGGTATTTTTGCAATAACGAAGGGCATATTTTCTGAAAGTTTCAAGCCGATCGGTTCACTTAGTCGACCTATATAATAAAAACAAAATAAACAGTTGGAGGATTTGTTGCAAATTTCATTACGAAGAGTTTGTTTTTTTGTCTCGATCCGACTCATATAACCAGAGTTATTCCCATTTTAAGCTCAAAAAACGCGTTTTGAAAACGTTGTTTATAAACAAAAGAACACAACTTTCTCGAGGTTCAAAACTCAGAACAATACTCCTCGTGATACCCCAGAGAAGATAAAATCATAATATTGCTGTATCTACCATAAACTATGCTGCTCACCATTATTTGAACGTTTTTTGCTGAACTAATTACCGAAGGAAGAATGTTTTATAGTTAAACTTAACCAACTTCAAAAATCAATGAGGAGAGATTTCTAAAAAAGAGCCATCCCTTATAGAAAAATTCTCCCTTATACCAATTTCTCAAAATGATAACAGGGGGAGGAAAAATTTCCACAAAAAAGAGCTATCGATGACAAATAAACTTTCGTATGCTTAAATTTTACCACCTTCTCAAAGTGATGCTGGGGAGAGGAATTTCCGCAAAAATTTTACCAAAAAAGAACCCCTCCCTTATACTAATATATACAATATATAATTGATGACTCGGTGGGGTGAGATGATCAGAAAGGGCGGTGCATTTAAAAAGGTGAATCCTCCACAGAAGTAACTGTAGACATATTACTAATCTTTTTAAAACAAACTATGTCAAAAACTAAAAGGGGTAGAAAGTTTCGGCAGCTACTCTGTAATTTAAGAACTGTCATAATAATTGTGCACCATCGTAGGCTACTGTTAAATGATGCCTCTTTCAACAAGAACGGGGATTCACTGAAGATGTTAAAAATATTACAAACACCAAAACAGTTAGTGACTCAAGGACGTAAACAAGAATCAAAACTGCTGCTGCAAAGGTTCCACAATTTACGAATTTGAAAAAAAGGTTTGAGAGGCCAGATATAGGGATCACCAAGAAATGCTGTCAGCCGTGCAAGTGCATTTGGCAAGCAAATCATGAAGTTACGTTTTTAATGGAATGGAAAACATAATAAGATTACGTTAAAAAATAAAGCCGTAAAATTCTTTTTGCCATGCGTTTTTCTATGTTACGCTCACTTCCTCTCCGGTGGCTCTCGTATATTAATTGGAGCCTCAAACACACAAGGGTTTATATTTAATCTGTGTTATGACGCCAATGAGGACGTAAATACTCTTATTTGTATGGTTAGCTGGACACCCTTCATGAAGTAAAACAATTAAGAATTATATTTTAGGCATAAATAAAATAGATAGGAAACATACACGACTTCGTTTACACAAAAAAAAACTCGATGCAGAATTGCTGCTTTGGAGGACAACGATGATAAAGTAATTATTGAGAGTGACGACAAGGTATGAGAGACTGACATAAGACAATCGATCTGAATTCAAGACGAAAGTTCCAATAAGTGGCCCTCTAATAACCAAAGAGGAAATAATTAATGCTCCGAATAACACGAAAAACGGAAGAGCACCAGGTCTAGATAACAACCACACGTAGGTGTTGAAAATCCTCCGAGACTCTTGAGAAATTCTTAAATAGGCTAGTAAGATTATTCAATCTGATTTATGAAAAATTCCACAAAAATGGCTGTTATCAACTTTCATAACCATACCGAAAAAAGCCTTGTCGAAGAAATGCGACGACTACCTTTTGATTAATTTAATTAACAACATTACTAAAATCTTCCTAAACATAATTCATTCTCGCATCTACAGAAAATGTGATTCTGGTGTATCGGAAACTCAATTTGGATTTCGCGACGCTCTCGGTATCAGAGAAGCATTGTTCTTACTGCAAGTGCTTGTTCAGAGATGCAGGGATATGAGTCAAGACACTCACATATGTTTTAATGATTTCTCGAAGGCCTTCGATAACGTCCACACGACAAACTCATCGAGATACTTACGACAACAGAGCTAGATGAAAAATATATTAGAACAATTGGAAACCTTTATTGGGGACAACAAGCGAAAATATATTGACGGAAACATATCAAACGAGATTGAGATCTCTAAGGGTATCCGTCAAAGCTGTGTTCTCTCTCAAACCATCTTTAACATTTACTCTGAACGAATAATCCAAAAGGTACTGGTAGAACAAAGCGGTATAAAAGTAAACGAACCGCACATCAATAATATCACATATGCAGATGATACTACCTTTGCGGCTGGTAATCTTGAAGACCTACGTAAAAAGAGTTCATCAATATTCAGAACTATATGACCATACCCTCAATATTTCGAAAACCAATTACATGGTAGTTTCTAGAAAACCAACACATAACCGGGTGCCCTTGACAATTAACAACACAGTGGTAGAGCAAGTGAGAATATTCAATTATTTTGGTACTACAATCTATGACACATGGGACTATGGCGCAGAAATTAGACGTCGCGTTGAAAAGGCCAGGGTAGCATTCCTTCAAATGAGAGCCTTATTTACTTCGAAAGATCTGAGTCTGCAACTGAAGGTCAGAATGTTGCGCTGCTATGTCTTATCTGTTCTACTTTACGGAGTCGAATCGTAGACAATCAACGAAGCAGTAATGAGAAGAATAAATGCCTTCGAAATGTGACTATTTCGACGTATCCTGAAAATTCCCTGGACACAAGATGTAATTAATAACGAAGTGGTCAGGAGAATGGGAAGGGGTCTGGAACTAACCTGGACGCTGAAAAAGTGCAAATTGGAATACCTTGGGCACGTCATCAGGCACGACCGGTATAGACTGAAGCAAAAGGAGGGGCAGGTAGAAGACGTCACTCCTGGATGAAAAATCTACGAAACAGCTCTTTTCTATTGCTGCTAATAAAGTTAGAATAGTTCTGTTAATCGCTAATGTCCGGAACAATGCAGTTTTTTTTTCTCTGTAAATAAAAAGAGAACAAAAATAGATTTTTAAAAAAAAAACAGAAATAATAACCAGACCCTACCCTATAACATCATTAGTTTTAACTTTCATGCTAATCACACCAACTATTTAAACTACAGTTGGTGTGGTCAGAGCAGAGAACAATCTCTAAAGTCATAAAAAAAATGCCATTGAGCTACAGAATATTATGATTCTGTTTTTCTTTATTGAAAAGTAAAATTTTCTTTAAAAAATATGGATTTTTGGTCAAGAGCCAGCTGGCAGACCTAGGGATCTTTAACCTAAAAACTTAACCAAACAATTTTTTTCTTCAAATTCTATTTATAATAAGTTATATAACTTATACTTACTATTTAGTGAGCAAGTTTTGATGCTTTTTAGCTTAAATTATAAGGTAAAAAAAAGCAAATAGAAATTTCCAGAAAATATTATTTATTGATAATTATCATCCTTATCTAAAGTCCAATCCCCATCGCGGTGCTAAGCCTCCTCGTCAGAATCTTGATAGTACTGTCGCTTTTATCATCTCCTAACTGTAGGTAAAAGAAATTCCAAAGCTTCTTAAAAGAACGGTATTATGTCGTCTTAAACGCTGGACGTAAACAGGATATTCATGGCTCTGAGGTAGTAATCTATTTATTATACCCACGTTGCACAATGTCTAGGAGCCTTATTTTACCGCCTGTGTCTATTATGTGATACGTTTTTGGAGAGCATTTGGTTTACGCGTCCTGCAGCAACCAGTAACTAGGCTACAGTTTTTTTGCACGTACTTTGAATTATTTACCACTTTTAAAATTGAACAGGCGTCTATTACCAGCAGCCCTTAAATTCACTTGAGTACCAAACATCAATTCTGAATCCCGTTAATTGCAGTTTTTACCTCTTAGTCGGGTCACTACTTTCTTCGAAATATTTTGTAGTTGTACACACGGAGTCCCAAAACGCCCGAAGTTCGTCTTCAGAGCTCCAACCGGGAAAACACGTCTACATGCTTCAAACAGTCGAACGAAAGGCCTGCCATGTAAAGTATCTTCTTGCATATCAGGCCACGGTAACCTTCGGACAGGGTTGTAATGGAAACTGACCCGAATTCCTTGTCTATGGTTGTAGCAATTTAAAGCACTGTTTCCCACCTGTCCGTACCGCACTGGTGAGATACGATTGTATCTCACCAGTGCGACATTTGTCCCGGGTATGAAAATCTGTGGATTCTGCAATAACTAAACCATCCGCTAAGAGTTACCGAATTGAACAAGTCATAGACGAAGTCCAGTCTATCTTCAAATAAATCTAAATTAAAATTAGTCTAATTTGTATTTACCTGAATTAAATTAATTTATAAATTAAGATTTTTTAAAATAAAAATTGTCTCTAGAATGGTGTTTTAAAATTTCTTCTGGACATTTTCCTGTTATTTTGTTTTTCGAACAAGTGCATAAATAGTCGGTCATTTTTTATAGGTACGATGCGCAGGCTGTAGGGAAATCGCATGTTACATGGGGTTACATACCTCCAGAAATTTTAAAAAAAGATTTTTTTTATTTGTTATTATTCTCTATACTTTTATGAACGTTAATTTAGGGACAGCTGTTTCTTGCTGATCCCTTTGTGTGATATTGATTCAAGAATACTGTTAGCTATTTTCTGGGTAGATAGCTGAAGTTTATTAATTATGACTTCAGTTGATTATTTGAAGAGTACAGTTGTATTATTTCCTTGTCGATTTTGAAAATGTTGAAACGTCGTTCTGGTGATGCTATTTTCGAAATATTCAGATCGGAGAAATTGCACGGTGCCGGTGTAAAATATGAATATTATGTTGGCTATTAGGAACAATATTGATTCTTTAGAAAATATGAAGAAAGCTGTCCGGGCCACTTTCTATCATAAAATATCTACTCACGAGAATCCTCAGCACTTCTATTGTCGAATAGGTAGTGATAGTTGGTCTGATTGGCAAAAAGCTAATGCCAAAGGGTTTCTTGATTCATATAGACATAAATTTGCCTTACCTGTAATACGTGTAGTGCAGACGTCAATAAAACCTGTGTATTGAGCGGAGAACATTTATTGGAAAGATACTCAGAATACCAATGAAAATCTGTATGCAAAAATTTGGAAAACTGCGGCTAAATCAACACCCGGCCGTCGTAAAATTGTTGAAATATAGCAACAGTTACATTCAATCAAGGGATTCAAAGTGACCTGCGAATATTACAATTAATTATTGGATACGAGGTACATAATTACACTCACCAATTAAAACATGCCATGGTTTTGCGCGACTCGGGCAACGAAAGAAGCTCGAACAGCACGAAAATTAAAAAAAAAAAAAACATAAAAATCAAGGGGGAAGAAAGGCATACAGTATGAGCCTGGAATGACAGATTAAACGTAAGTTAACCACATAAATTTAATACGAGGGCCACCTTTAGGGTTTTTACAAACGACCACTAGATGGCGCTATTGAGATGACATTACCGTTGTTGTCAAATTTGACATTTGTTATTGTTAAAACAGTGCCAGCTCAGAAATTGGCCGAGTAGTTTGTTTACAGTGAGCGTTAAAAAAAAAACAGTTTTGTAAACAAATCGAAATTTCACGTGAAGGTTTTCGTTGGAAATTTTCTACGATTTTAGTAAAGGCCTAACTCAACAACAAGGTCTCGAATCGCTTCGTTTACGTTCTGTTTACAGAATTTCATAATGGTTGTGCTTCCGTCAGCGATGAATTTCGTGAAGGGTCGACCAAAATCGGTTGTTGTTCCAAAAAAACATCGCTGATGTGCGCAATATGATTGGAGCGGATCGGCATATGACTTACTGTGAGATAGAGGCATCCTTAGGCATATCGAAGACTGCAGTACAGTCAATTTTGCATGAACATCTAGCCGTGACAAAGATCTGTTCCCGATGGATTCCGCATAATTTAACCAAAACTAAAAAACAGGCTCGTGTCAATTGGTGTAAGGAAATGCTCAAAAAAATCGACTGAGGACATACAAAATCCGTATACAACATCGTAACAGGAGACGAAACTTGGATATATTGGTACGACCGGAAACTAAGCAACAATCGACTGTTTAGATGTTCCAAGATGAACCGAATCCAATAAAAGTGGTTTGTTGGCGAAGCACTTCCAAGAAAATGATCGTTTGTTTCTTTGGTTATACTGGATATGTTGCAACCATTGCTTTGGAGGATCGAAGAACAGTTAGTGCTGAATGGTATAAAATTTGTTTGCCAGAAGTCATCGATGAAATTAGAAAAAAACAACCAAAAACGTCGCATCATTCTTCATCATGACAATGCCAGCTCTCACACAGCACGTCAAACAATTGATTATTTGCGGAGAAGACATCGAATTAATGTCTCATTGCCCGTATTCACCTGATTTATTCCCTAACAACTTTTCTTTGTTCCCGAATGTCAAAGAAAAAAATGTATGGACAGCGATTTTCATCACCTCAAAAGGCTGTTTAATTCTTTCAAAACCATGTTTTTGAGGTACCAGAGTGGAAAAAATGTTTTGAGAATTGATTCGAACGCATGCAAAAGTGTATAAATCTTAAAGGTGAATATTTTGAGAAACAATAAAACGATTTATACAAAAAAATTTTTTTCTTTCGTTGTTTTCATAAAAACTTAAAAGGTAACCCTCGTACACAAAATTTGTAAATTTTTCGTTAAAAACTTTAAACGTGTTTTTTTCAAAATTATCATCTTTTTCTATACGGTCTGTATGGTAACTCGAAAAGTATTCAATATTTTTGGATGCTTTTTTTAAATCATCCTAAATACATTCTTCATAGTCTGCCGAGCCATTTTTCTTTTAATATTTCATTTCATATGTATTTTTGATTAAAACTTTTTTTTATCAAAATGTTATAAATGTTTATTATTTCGAAATTAAAACATTTGGCTCAGCAGACTATAACGAAAATATTATTGTACAGGAATCTTTTTGAATTTCTCAGATCCATTTATCTACATCAAAGAAATCATGCAGCCTTAAAAATCTCAATTAACTCATATATAATTTATGATAAAAAATATTTTTAAGTCTTAAAAGACGAATAAATAATGTGTAATTAATATTTTGAATTATTTTTAACAATATACTCCTACTCCCTAAAAGACAACACAAAAAACACTTTTTTGCAGAGATGGAGGTATCTAACCCCTTATTGGATATTTAATAAAAAATAAAAGCCATCAATTTTTTTATTATTTAATTCAAAAGTATGTTGTAAACATACAGAACTTCAATACAGGTTATCAAATATATTAAAACAGTGCACGTTAACGAAAATTCTCAAAATGTGTCGTCTACGTACTTTACAAAATGAAAAGTAATATTCGGTGTTAGAATAAAACTGAAACTCAGTTGAAAGCCTACACTTAGTAATATAGAAACATACATATATCTGGCCTATCATATAAACATTTACGTAGTTCCTACAGACAAATGCCTACTATGTCTAAACTTATAAAATAAAATAATGGAAAAAGACGCTAATACAAACACAAGACAGTTTTCACGTGAAAAAATAGCAGGAGAAATTAAACGTTTGGATTTAAATGTCATTTTAAATAGAAGAAAGCTGCACAAGGCCTCCAAATTTTGTTCTATTGCACTAAATTTTCAACCTAAAGAGTTTAAAACTGAACATAGGTATCTACTGACACTTCAATTACGTTGGGCCGTATTGTCTGCATTATCCTAAACCTAATCCTAACTCACAACTACCTGTTATCTACACTTACTTTAGTTCTAAATTTCCACTATATTTTGTGTCTTATGACAATTGTTTAGGTACCTGATACCTTCGTCAGATAATTGGTAACGAGTCGCCTATTATTTGACGAAGGTACCGAAACAATTGTCATAAGAATAGAACTAACATAAGTGTTATTAAAATTTCCATCAAGTAACGGCTTGTTCAATCGAACCTGAAGCATACTTTATAAGGACTAACCAAATGAAGATTTCGTTTAAAGTTACTAAAATTGACAATTGTGATTGTTAATTTGTTTAAGTTTGGTTTTAGTTGAAGTTATAAATGGTACTGTTGCATAAAATATAACTTATGTTCTGCAACAATCTAAAACAATTTCAAACTTCACTCTTTTTCATTATTATATTATATATATTTAATAGTGCAATAAATTTAATTCCGTCATTAAAGCGGCATTTATTCTTGCCTAATTTACTCCTGCTAACTTAAAATAATAAAAAAATAAAATTAACTGATAAAATGATTTTTAAGATATTTCATCATACCAAACGTTCTGAAACGTTTGGTACCGATAACTTTAAGTAGAGCATCGTCACATATGGCGTACTGTTTGTTTTTGGGATCATATAAATTCTTTTCTTTGATTATCGACCACACCTTCTTTACTACTTCATGGCGAGCCATCGAATCAGCTCCGACAAGTGCTGACAACTCTGGAGAAAGTTGGAGTGGTTTGGTGTAGCCGCCACCTCCTTTCTTGCCACCCTGGAAAAGAAAAGTCGACTGTAGGATGTCTTAAAAATTACATAAAAATGGACTTTTTCCATATTCCATACGTTCAGATTGAAAATCTGCAATTCTCATGCTTTTTGTAATTTTTTTTTTGACTCAATTGTTGGGTGAATTTATATAAAATTATTGCTAAACAGTATTAAGTTATAAGTTGTTAGTCACTAATCGGATATCGCGCACTGTTTTTGGGAGTATTTTGAGGGTGCTCGTTGTAACTACGTGAGATTTTTTTACAGACCAGAAACTTTAAAGGTACCAAAGACGTTTTGCACCCAAGAGGAGACTAATTATGTCATTCCTAAAATTATTTCTCGCCAAATTTTCTCTATTACCGAAAACGATGCAGTTCATTAGGTTAGACTTGGGTCTGACAACACTATGAATTTGACTCATTCTTTACTAGTCCAACGCAATTATTTAGCTAATTCTAAGTACACCCCTATATAGGAAAGTATTTTCTTTGCGTTATGGAAATATTGTGGGTGCATATCACATATATTTATTCAGTATATTGTCTCAGCTATAGGCCATCCAATCAAATATGATCCCGGTATGCGATTTGTAGTACAGCAGTTACACAAGAACGTAGTGAAAGCTAATTTCTCCTAAGACTTATTTTGGCAACAGTAGCTTGCGTTGGTGATTTGTAGCTCCGCGGTTATGGAATCTAAAACTTATAATTGTCCAGTAAACTTATGTTTTTGACAGCGTCATATACACCATTATAAATATAACAAACTAAACATTCTTATAAAAAAAAACGACCAAGTGCAAGTTGGATTTGCGCAGTTACGTGTTCGGTGACGGCTTTTAAACTTCACAAAACACACTCTAAATGAGTTTTCAACAAAGTTTGTTTCCGATCTTCGTTTGAAACTGATGCCCTTGATTTTTTTTTATTTATATACCAGCTAACACACTCGTGATAATTTTCATTCAATCTACACTTTATGGAGAGTACTCCAGAATTTTTTCGAAGTTTTTTGATTAGTACTTTTGGAGTTAAGGGGGGAGCAGAGCGTTTTTTAAAAATATTATGAAGAAAAATTTACGCGAGTATTACATTATATATATTTTTGAACTCGTGTTTTCATAAGCTTTCATTTGACACCCTACTTGATGACACCCTACTTGATGACCCTGGAAAAAAACCCCTTTAGTTAAAATTGTACTCTCAAAACTACGCGGCTGTGCTTGGGCCATAAATTCCTACATTTGTGACAAATTTCAACTTCCTATGTTAAATAGTTTCGGAGAAAATAGGGTATGACACACGGACGGACACCGAAGTGACACCATAAGTGTTCCGTACGGAACGCTAAAAATGTTATATAATAATCTAAATGTTTTATATGAAATATAAGTTTGTAGAATTTTGAAACAGTATCTTATGTGTTTAATAACACAGGTATACAAAAAAGAGAGAGTGAGGCACGCGTTTTCTGAAGTATTTTTTTTATGCTGAATCCAAAAAAATCATAAAATAACCGGTCAAGTGCAAGTTAAACTTGCGCAATTTAGTGTTCCATACGCTAATTGCTTCTAAAATAAAAAAAAAAAATTGTTACGGAGGTATAAAATGATTAGGGACTTCACAAAACACACCCTAAATGAGTTTTCAACAAAGTTTGTTTCCAATCTTTACTGAAAACTGATGACCTTGAAATTTTCGTTTTTTTTTATATACCAAATAAATTATTAAAGGTAATGCACTCGTGATAATTTTCGTTCAATCTACACCCCGTGGAGAATATTCCAGAATTTTTTCAAAATTTTTTGATCAGTATTTTTCGAGATAAGGGGAGACAGCGATTTTTTAAAAATAATACAAAGAAAAGTTTGCGCAAAGCAGTATATATATATATATATATATATATATATATATATATATATATATATATATATATATATATATATATATATATTACTCGTGTTTTTGCAAGCTGTCATTTGACACCACACTCGATGACCTAATAACAAATTTTTTTTCACTTCCGATTTCATCCCTCCAAAACTAACCACTTAAGTCAAAATTTAACTTTCAAAATTACACGGCTCTGATGAGGCAACCAATTCTTATATTATTATCAAATTTCAACTTTCTATGACAAAATCGGGTGTGACAGACACCGAGGTTCCCGAAGTTCCGTACGGAACATTAAAAAGACATCCACCGTAAGGTTTTTTTCAGAAAACACACTTAAAGTTGCCAGAAAACCATTAAATTTTAAAAAAATAAATTTTAATAAATAATGGAAAACTATATAATCATTGAAATTATGGAATAAAACTATTATTTCAGACATCTTTACATGTTCTGAATTTACGTTTACACCATAAAAACTTAAAAATATTAGGTTTTAGTGTTCATATTTAAGAAAAAAACATGCATACACCACCTTTAACTAAGCTACGTAGCAAAATGCTGTTTAAAATAAATATGTGTAACTGCTAAATTGAAAAATTGTTTTTAATTTTTATTAATATTGAACAAAACTATTATCATGTTGGGAATGTGGAATTTTTGGTACAATGATTACTCCTGATGAAGCTAACATGGTTAGCGAAACGCACGTCGAGTGCAAAAATAAAGTGTTTGGTGTAGTGGTGATATATACTGAGTAGTAAAATTATTATTTCCAGTGTTTTTTTAAGTTCTTAATTCTGACTTGATATCAAAAAGTAAAGTTTTATGTTCAGTTTCAACAAAAAAACTTGCGTTAAACTTTTACAATATTCATAAGAATTAAAAATAATTTTTTAATTTAGTGGTTGAACATATTTACTTTAAACAGCATTTTGCTACGTAGCTGAGTTAAAGGTGGTGTATGCGTGTTTTTTGTTAAACATGAACACTAAAACCTAATATTTTCAAGTTTTTATGATAAATGTAGATTCAGTATACTTAAAGAGGACTGAAGTAATAAGTTTATTCCATAATTTTATAGTTTTTCGGCAATTTTAAGTGTTTTATGATTTTTTTGAAATCAGCATAAAAAAAAACTTAAGAAAACACGTGTCTCACTTAAAAGACGAAGAATTATTTTTTTTGTATTTCTGTGTAATTAAAGAAAATGATTTATTTTGACCTAATACAGTACAGCCTCATAATTGAAGTTCGCTTATTGGTGGTCTTGTCAATTTAATTGAACTGGTTTTTAAATATACTGATCCCATTGATGACTACTTTTTATACTTTTCTTGTAAGTATTTTAAACTACTTATATAGAACGATGATTTCAATCGCTGAATTTAAAACACTGGGGATTCATTAATCACTAATTATAGCTCTTTAAGAAATTCAGGAATTAATTATAATTTTAAAGCAGATTTATCCCTAGGACTATATTGTTGACTAAAAATATGAACACCACAGAACTTATCTAGAGATATTATATCTCAAAAGATATGCTTACATTACCAATGTTTTAAACCATATCTTTGAATATAAAATTAAATTTTATAACCACTGATAAAAATATGTATTACAAATCATATTAGGTATAGCCACTAAAACAATTATTAAGTTTATTATACAATTATCTCACTTTTGCTTAATAAACACATTTTTTAAAGGCATATTAATGTACTTCTTTCAGTTATTATTTTATTTATTTTTGGTAATGCTCAATCACTTATACAACATTGCCAAAATATTTATAATTTCAACCTGGTAAGGTTTCTTCTTATGGATTTTAAGGTCCCAAGTCCAGAGTCATTGGAACACCAGACCCTTTAATTCATAAAATCACATAACAAACTGCTATAAAGGATTTTATGACATTCTTACAATTAGGGCACATGGTACAACCTGTGGCAGTCACCGAGGGCATATACTACCCGCGCCTAAAGATGTAGACAATAGCATCCTCTAAGGAACAGGTTTTCCTCTATTAGAAGTTTTTTTAAGTTTTATTGTATTAAAGGCCTTTTTGCGAAAAATCTCCCCCGCCCCCGTAATCGATTTTTAAATTGAGTACCAGTCCTTAAAGTCCTACTTTATAAGAGGGATGTTTTTTGTTGAAAATCTCCACCCCCCCCCCCCCCCCCACACACACACACAATCATCGAATTGTGTTGGAACTTTTTTAAATTTAGGGGCTGCGCGCATCCCTATCAGCAGTTTCGTCTTTATTGTTCTCTTTTTTGCTTAAAGAAACAATGTTTGTATTTATATACTCCCCGCCCTTTGAACTTGACTATTAATATCATAATAGACCAAGAGCTATGGGAAAAAAAGTGGCATGGGCAGTAGCAGCTTGCCCCTTTGACAGGTTCATCTGGCACATAAACTGTTCACCTTTCAGATATTTTGGGCCGTCGCTACTGGCCCATTATTCAATAAGGCCCAATTCGAATATACCATTTTTGACGTGAACGGTAGCACCGTAGGCGTGGTACAGTATCATTGGCCAGTTCAGTAGGACTTGAACTCAATGACTTGCAGAAGTCGATGTTAGCCCGGGGGCGCAAAGGGCCCTTTTTCTTAAATCTTCTCGGGCAAACATCGACGTCTGCCACTCATTGAGTGCAAGTCCTACTGAACTGGCTAATGATACTGTACCACGCCTACGGTGCTATCGTTCACGCCAAAAATTGCATATTCGAATTGGGCCTTATTGGATAACGGGCCGGTAGCGACGGCCCAAAATATCTGGAAGGTGAACAGTTTCTGTGACAGATCAACCTGTAAAAGAGGCAAGTTGCTACTGCCCACGCCACTTTTTTCCTGTAGCTCTTGGTCTATAACAGTATATATTAAATATTAAACTACGAATGTTTTAAAGTACCGAGATTCCATATATCTTACGTTATATTTGCTAATCCTAATTAATAACTAATAATTATGAGTCATGATGAAATAAAAGAAAAATATAAAACACACGAGAAAAATTTAAATTTTTACCAGTTATTAGTAAATTTCTTCACGAATTAAACGGAAGTACAGAGCTTTTTAGCTATACTGTGTGATGACTCTTTTGGGCCATCATTCACCGACGGACGAAGATTTTCGTACTGGTAGGCTTACTTGTCATGCGGTTAGCAAAAAATGAAACCAAGTGGATTTTTATGTCAACCCCACATTTTCAGTCTTTGAATACTGACTTTAAAATAGAATTAATATGGTGAAAAATAAAAACTGTATCTTTATTACTGTTCACATTTTAAAAATTTAAATGTATCATAAGTTTTTATATGTTAATACCATTTTTTTATATTTGATATAGCGTCGCCTTTGTAATCTGTCCCAGAAATCACACTAATCTAATCTGTGAATACTAAAAATACACACTATTAAACTAGCCGAGTACATTTAAGCAGAACTCTGATAGCAATCTTTAGATGACCAATTTAGCCATAATTAGCCACCACTAATATGCATGAATTTCTAAGAGGACAAACACAGTTCTCTCTAAAGCAGAAATAGCTATTTGTGAGCAGATCATCATAAAACCGGGATTTGGTCAAAACTGCTCGTTTGGTTTTGAATGGTCTCAATCTGTCCTTTCAGGGTAATGGTAAACTATGGTTTGGGTAATACATTTTTCATTAGCGAATCCATAAATTGATTACGACCGCTCTGCGACGAATTAGTAAGTTTGTAAAACAATTAGTGATTTATAAAAAATACTTACGCCTCCTTTTTTTCCTCCCTTCTTTTTACCCCAGTCTTCATCAGAGTCTGATTCAGACCCCTTCTTCTTCTTAGGAGGTAGTTTTCTAGTCTTAGCTGGTTTTGAAGTCTTTTTCGGAGAGTACTCTTCTTCAGATTCACCTTCGCTCTGCTCACTAGCTGAATCATCTTCAGAACCTTTCTTGGCTTTCTTTGCTGGTGGTTTTTTGCCAGTAGATCCCCGTTTTTTCTTTTTATCGTCCTCGGACTCCTCCTCCTGATAAAAATTAATGTTTATATAATTGACAGTCATAAAATATTTTTTTACTTTTGTTATTAGCTGGTGTACCAACACCGTAACTAGTCATGTGTATACCAAGTATGAACTTATTGTATTGTCTCATAAAATATTGTTATAAAGTTCCCCTAAAACCAAAATATTTTTGTTTCATTTTTCTGGATAAGTGAAGTATTGTAAAAAGTGTGAGAATGAAACAATCACCAGTTCTGAACTTGTTAAATTACTATTAAATAGACCATAAATAATCCTATACTTTTTAAGCAATACTATTCCAAGGAAAAGATATAATGCAAAACTCATCAATTTCCCCAGATGTAAGAAGTGAAAGGTGAAAAAACTGACAGCAGAACAGATGCAAATAACGATTGCTTAGAGTAAAAAACGGAAGTAAGTATGTGCCTGTATTTGGCATAAAGGATCTCATTTTAAGTAAAACTTCTAATTAATAAATCTTTTATTAGCATATGTTTGTTTCATTTGTTGCCGAAATATAAATGAGTATCTCTTATAGTAGTCTCCTAAAGATCAACTAATAGATGTCATCTACCTGCCCCCTATTGATGAAGTTGTGCAGGTAATCAAGTGATTTTTTTAACTCTGCACCTCATTGGATGTTTAATGTATTATACTTTTGTAATAAAACGCCATAACCGACGTAGAGCTTGAAATTTAAAAATTCAAATTTTATTTTTATTATTAACTTAAACAATTGACTATTTTTAGATATTTTGCTGTGAATAAAACATTATCAAGGTGTTATGAATCAACAGTAAATTAAATTCTGAAAAAAACATAAAATTTAGAATGTCTCTAAAAATAATGACTTTTGGGTAGAACACGTGCGGGTAAAATTTGGTACATTTAAGTAGTCTATTGCCGATTTAAAGGAATATGTCGAGTTTCCAATAACCCTATATATGGTAACAAAAAGTTAATAGGTCTCCTCCATCCTTTTCTATGCTTTATAAAAGAGGTATTTATGATTATTAAAAATAGTAATAGGTGACATCTCCCTTAAAATATGAAGAACCTTCATAACTTAAATTTTATACATTTTTCTACTACACTTTCGCCCTCTTATTCCATAGATCCAATCCTCTTCTCTACTGTCTAGAACCTAATTCTGTTCCAAGGGAAAAGCTAATTATACTCTGTGTCCCATATGACTTATTTCATAATTTATCATTATTTATAGCTACTTCATAATTTATCATAAAAAGAAAAATTCTTAACAAGAGTTTTAGACATTCTTTAATATACAAAAAATTGTTTCCTGTGTTTCCAACTCAGGAATTCATCGTACAGAAAACCTGGAGGATAAACAGAATTTTATGTATCAGCATTGTTGCACAGTACTGTCGAAAACAAAAGAGTACTGCATGGGATAATGCTGAAATCATACACTTTGGCGGTTCAATGTCTTTTTAAACATTAAAATTGAACTTTGTAGGTATTTTTGTTTAAAATCTTTTGAGATTATGTTCGGATATTACCTCATTGCATAAATATTTAAAATTATTGAGCTATAAATGTTTATTAAAATCAAATTTTCCATTTAACTTCAGTTACAATCTTTACCAACTAAGATTTGCAATGAATATGACATTTTAAAGTAGTTTTAAAACCATTTTCGAATAAACTTATCTGAATAGTAGCCTTGAGGATAGTAATTCGTTTTAATGATTTAAGAGTTATGTAAACCTCACTATTTAAACTGTTATAAATACTGTAGCAATTTTTTAATAAAATTTTATGTTTTTTAACCAAAGTTGTCTGTCTGTGTATTTGCTATTCATCATCGAATTATACCATTATTTGTAGAAGTCTTAACAGCTTCTTATATGTATTTAGTTGCTTTAAGCCACAATAAAATGAAAAAATTCT
>CM032456.1:165740829-165743329 GCA_019049505.1 Pachyrhynchus sulphureomaculatus | reverse complement strand
AATAAGAGATAATCCTAAAAATATGTAACCTACCCACGCCAAGCTTCGTAGTACAGTCTGGCCACTCAAGGCGTGAATTCATTTTCCCGGAAAAAATCGGAAAATAAGCAAAAAACTTGGGAGAAAAGGTCCTACGAAAATCAGAAATAATTTTTTATACCGATTTTGTTTCAGGCATTTTACTCTTCGAGTTGTACGTTCAGAAAAAATTTCAAATAAAAGTACGCACAAATTACTCTCTACTGCTATAGCGTCGTTCGGCCATTGTTTACGGACCGTTCTCAATACTTTTATTGTACAAGAGTAAAGTGCCCGATTTTAACCGATAACCTGCAAAAATCCCCTAACAAAAAGTGTGTAGAAAAAAATTAGAAACTTAGTTTTGTATTTTTTGTAGTCCTAGGCATTGAAAATAAATAAAAAACAGTACTTACCGGCAATTTCTTTACGAAGATCTTCTTTGGATATATCAGCCATGATGACAAGAGAGAGATAGTTCTACTAACTGAAAGAGACAGGAAAAGACTGGGCCGAATCGAGTGATCGGCAAGGCTTCGTCACTTCGGACCCGGGATTTGAGCGAAAGTTCGGTTACGCAGTTGCCACGTTTCCTCAAATTTGTGCAGTAGTAGCTAAGGCCAGTCTAAATGATAAACCAAAGAACAATAAAATCCATACAAAAATTGTTCAGCCGAAGATTTAACAATGCAAACGTTCAATGCGGTTGAATAAAAGGCACCAAATTTGCAAATACTAGAATACTAGGAGAAGTTTTTGTATCTTGTGTCATGAGTCAACAAGTTAGGAAGTTTCGAGAGCGCCTTCGTCAATTTGCAAAAAACTTTATAAAATAGAATAGAAGCAGATAATTTTGTATTTCTTTGGTACATTCCTTTTCATTCAACGAGACCTTCTAAAATGCAGTTAAACCTTAAGTATACAATATATTAAAATAGAAATAAATATTACAAGCATTTGTGACTTCGAAAATATCGAAACAAAATATTAAATATTTTAAAATGTAAATAAAAAATAAAACATAATGAAATCTATAAATCGATATAGACCTTCTTGGTCTTGATTAAATCCAAGTAAGTCACTTCTAAGTGGTAGAGACGAACAGAACTACTACTTATTTTTTTAATGTAGTTCCTAACGGAATTAAATAGTTTAGTATTACCATAAACTAAAGAATTATGTTAAATTCGCTTAAATGGCGGCTACTAAACAGTAAATAAAAATTCCTTGTATTAAGAGAAAATTTTATATACTACATATTGTCGTACCGTCTCTGCTGTTGCTGTTCACCCACAAGCTTCTGTCGCCCCAGGTGCCCACTGTTTTGGTTGTCTGAAATTTACATTGAGTTACATTTTCTTATAGGAAATAATAGCATAGTTCTTTAGTTTATGGTAAATTTGAAAATAAAATAAAAGCATTTCTAAAAAAAAAGCTGTTTATGTTAAGACTGAGTACGTGAACAGTAATTTTATCAAGCTTAATTAGTTCTTGAAAATCACTGACTCGCGTTCTGCTTTGTAGGGCCTTTAATGTTAATTGTCTATCTATAAGCTAGTTTATTGTTTTTAACTTATGTTTTAAACATACGTCTTTTTAAAGAATTTTAATCTCTGACGTATTAAACACTTATGTTAGTTCTAAATTTCCACTGTATTTTGTATCTTATGACAATTGTTTCGGTACACAGTACCGTCGTCAGATAATCGGTAACTAACGATCCGTATTAAAACAATTGACATAAGACACAAATTATAGTGGAACTTTAGAACTAACATAAGGGTTTATTTTAGTTATGAATTTTCATCCAGTAACGGCTACTTCATTTGGACATGTAATGTATTTCTTAGGGGAATATATTGTTGTATTTCTTGGTTTTACTGGATACTTTAAAGGCTTGTTTTAAGTACTTCGAAATATTTGTATTTAAATCTATTGATTGTTATAAATATATAGTTTCAATAGTTCTTCTTCTTTATATTCTTTCTATCGTTAGCGGTAAGTAACCATACTGTAGATGTTTTTTACTAATAAAATGAATATTATTCAAAATTTGACTTTTCAGATCTCGGCAGTGTTAAAAATCATTTATTAATTTATTATTCTCAACAATACCTTTAAAAATATACTGTCCGACTTACTAAAAAGTCTTAACTTTAAAACTGGCTTAATTTGGCAAGAGTATAAATTGAATTGAATATTTTGATATGGAAATTTTTATTTGGTGTTATTTACAATACAAAATATACATTATCAATAATAAAATCAATTGAAAAATTATACGTTTTGGATTTAATGTTTAATTGGCGTATTTGACGAGAGGGGCATCGCCCCCCACCTGGAACGAAGTTTATTTGGATTTTTTTAGGTAAGAAAGGATTTGTTTTCTTCCAGAATCCTCCTTCTGGTCATTAATTTTTTTAAGACAGGAGAGGATTTTTCGTCGAAATAATTTTTTTTTCTCCCTTGTACTGTATTTATG
>CM032456.1:165638329-165738329 GCA_019049505.1 Pachyrhynchus sulphureomaculatus | reverse complement strand
TTGAAAATATCAAAACAATATTAGTTAGAGCGAGACACCCTTTGAAAAGAATTTTATTTAGTACAAATTTTGATATAACAAATATTATAAACATGTAATTGTTACTTAAAAGACAACTTTGTGCTATGTAAACGCTTTTTTGGTCGACAAAGAACCATATTATTGATGTTAGAAGTTTCTTATTTTAGTTAATAAATTATAGCATGTGGCAACAACGGAAAACTATAGATACTTTATATTTTATAGTGGTAATAGTTATTTCCATGCTAGTATCCTAAAGTCGATAATAAAAATGTATTACTTTTTAAAGTTTAAATTTTTGACATACAATATTTTCAGTTTATACCTCAATTTATTGCATTTATATTTCTTTCTTAATATGTTATTGTCATCACTGAAAGTACAAATAAACTTAATTACTTACTGTTGACGTCCTGCCATCTAGAGGAAAACAGTCAAAGTGTAGGAAGATATGCCTAGAAAAGATTTTTATTCCATTATTCTTTGAATGAAGGCCCAAATCTAGTGCATAGATGGCACAGCCTATTTGACGGAGTGTCTGTAAACCAAAACAAAACTTGTGTAATGTGACACTAGATGGATTTAGTTTGTGTTTGGTTATCAAGAACAGAATTAGTTTCTGTATTTCATTTCAGTGTTTTATCATTCAGAAGAGGTCAGTATGGATTTATTGGTGTTTTTTTATGTTAATTTTGTATTGCGCTTGGTTACTTGACTTTAGTAAGTTTATATTTTAAAAAGGTAATAAATATTTGACAAGTAAGTTTTGCATCTCATTGTTAACTTTTAATTAGGCATCATTGTGTCCCGTAATAGTAAAATCAATATGTAAGAAAGAGACTTAAAGAACAAATCATCCGATTAGTTCATGGGATAGTTCTTTTCTTGATTTAGAGATGAATTAATCTTTTAGTAAGTATATTGTGCTAGAGTATAGCAAAACATGCAACTAAAACCTTTTCTGTTGTACCATGACCTGATTTCAATTGCACCGCTTACTAACCAGCCTAAAAACATCGTGCCGAAATATAGCCGAAAAGTCGAGTGCACTCTTAGATTTGCATTCGCGAAGGCCACGGCCTTTGGCTGACGCTGCGCTTTTATACGAGGGTTAGCTAAAAGGATTATATTTTTCATGGCAGAATTAAGTATTTTTGAAGACGGGTAATTCAACTAGAACCAGGAAGGACATTTTTGCGGTATATTTATTTAGTAAAAATACTTAAAACTCAATGGAAAAGTGCGTTCCATGGTTCGAGCTCATTCTGTGATTCTTTTATTGAATTAATTGAGCCTGATGTTAATATTTTTGTTAAATTTCCAGTATCTTGTGTTAATTCTGGTGTCCTGTTTTAAGGTAGTTTAGTCTTACCTCACTAATGGTGTCCGGTTCTCAGGTGGGCTATGCGAATTATTATTCTTTCAAGTCTAGTATCTATCGGCATTCGGAGGGGAGGCTCAAAATAATATAACTTTAAGTAGTCGGTCAGCATTTGTACTAAGCTAAACCAAGCTACAATAATCAACAGCTTCGATCCTAGGGTATATGACAGTTTACTAACTGTTGTTAACAATAAAATTAACCTACTGTTGGAAAACTTCAAAACTCATTATCGCTTTTACTTGCATCGTGTGATGCATTTTTACGGATCTTTTAATGATATCGTTTGGCACCTTGGATATAAAAGTCTCGATACTTTTTGATACGGTCTGTAACACGCTTGTTTCTACACATCAGAATGGCGTACGTCTTATGAAAGTTGAAAAAGACTATGAAACTATGGAATAACTCTTAGCACGCTGATATATATTAGATTTTCCTATTGGCCAGGAATAATGTTTTCCAAGTATCGCTTTTCTTTTAATGAAACTAGTAAAAGAGAACAATAATGTTACATGGATCGTTGGAATTATGCAAGAAAAGATTCTTGATGAACCTAAGTTTCAGTGGGGTACGAAGGTTAACTAATGTACTCAATGGAATACAGAGGTGTCAAACTCAATTTTGCAGAGGGCCATATATTAAATTTAGAATGTGTAGGCGGGCCAGATTCAAATAAAAAAAATGTACTGAATTATTTAATTATATAGTATATAATATACGGCTCTAAAAAACATGATTCTTCTTTCTGTGACACATTGCGATCGCGGGCCTTATTGATACGTCCCGGGGGCCGGATGCGGCCCGCGGGCCGTATCTTTGACATCCCTGGAATAGGATATGTATGTGGTGTTAATCTTCGGAGTATTGTTGGATTTTCTGTTTTCTAATAGTAACGGGAAAAGTGCGTTTAGATTAATGTAAGGTTCACAACAAAATTGATTACCATGCCGAGAAGTACAACTCGGCTACGAAATATGCTTTATATAGAAGCAATCAATTTCAAAATATTTTTATTAATTATACGAATTATACACTATATATACGTTGGTTTTAATTCTGTCATACTCCCCGTTTACAGGTTGAAGAAACAGAAAAACCTGGTGAAAAAACTAGCCTTTATGTGGTTTATTAGGGAGCTTGATGTGTGGAAATGAGATAACATAAAATTGGCACAGTGGCGACGAAACAATTTGAATTTTTGATATGTATTTCCGGGAACCTTTAGAAGATATAAGAGAACAAAATTGAAAAAATGAAGTAGTTACCTAACTGGATATAAGTAATATGCTTCACTGTCGTTGCAGTTTTTGTTTTAAGAATTACTGATTATTTCTATACTGCTGTAACATCTTGAATAAAACAGAGATACGTAATAACAATAAAACCTTATAAATACATACAGTTTTAACATATTCTGGACCTTAATTTTTTCGTTTCAAGAAAGGCGACAGAATTATGACGAAGTAAAAAGAACTAAAGTGGTTAAAATGGATTTTGTGAAGCAAATAATAAACAAGAAATGACAAGGGGACTGGCGGGTAATGTACGAAACTAAAGGTCGTCGAACGCATGAATAAGTGAAAGGTTTGTATTCGTGGTTTAACATTTTCATTAGGAAAGCCATAATTTGTATCTAGTATACTATGAAATCGGAGAAGAAATGTCAACATTTGACGAAGAACGTATTTGAAAACTACTTGTGAATCGTCATTACGTGGCCTTCATTGATCAGAAAAGAAATTATACTTTTTTGGAATTCGATAGTGTTAAAAATAGAATTACTTTCTGACATTAATAATCATATCATATCATATAATGGTACCAGGAAAGGGAAAAGGAAGTTCCTTTTCTCTTCGGTATAATTCAGCTAAGCCCGAATTCTAATGCATGTTATATATATATATATATATATATATATATATATATATATATATATATATATATATATATATATATGTCTAGCACACGTGCTGCAGGGAAGTCCCTAAAGCGCTCCAGGAATGGCATGCGTGCGGAAAAAGCGATTTACGTTGTTCTTGAATCGCTGTAAATTGTACTCGGTGGGAAACACAGAGCTGGGCAAATTATTCCAAAGGGATGATGTTCTCCATATAAAAGACTGCTTGATAAGCTTTGTACGCGGAGTATTTCTAACATAGCTCTTCTCTGAACAGAATCCAACAAATGCAGTGTATGTTTGGAAGCTGAGCCCCAAACATGGGAGCGGAGCCCCAAACATGGGAGCAGTATTCCATAGTTGATCGAATTTGAGCTTTGTAAAGAATTAACAGTTGTTGTGGAGTGTAAAGCTTTCTGGTTCGAAATAATATTCTTAACTTTTGAGAAGCTCTCCTTGCTAGCCTGCAACATGTTCATGCCAGGACATATTTGCTCCCAAACTAACGCCCAACAAATTGAGCGACGATGCTAGGGGAATGGAGTTCCCCGACATAACTATGTCGGGTTCAGCAACGTTAACTTTTTTAGAAAAAACTGCCGCCTGAGTTTTTGTAGCGTTAAATTCTACTTGGTTACTGTCACCCAAAGATAAAATTTCTTCCAGATCTTTGTTAAGTTGAACGACCTCCTGCCGTCTGCGGATATTCGCCTGAGCAGCTGATGTCCGAGCGTTCAAAGTGAATGAAGAGATAAGCGTACTGTCGTCTGCAAAGCTGTAGATTGGATTACCGGTCTTTTCCAGCAGATCGCTAATGTAAATGAGAAAGAGAGTAGGAGACATGAGAGCTACAAACAGAACTTTTCAGACATACAACAAGAGCGTAGCTTAGCCAACAGTTCATCGTGCCAAACACGGTCGAATGCCTTGGATATGTCAAGAGCAACCGCTCGAGATTCTCCAAAGTGTTCAATTACGTTGTTCCAAACATCTGTTACATAAGTCAGAAGATCTCCTGTTGATCTATGTTTACGATCGCTAATAATATTGAATTGTTCAAGATGTTTTAGAAGATGCTGATTGATAACCTTTTGCATGACCGTCGATATTATTGAAAGCAGTGCGACTGGTCGGTAGCTATTTGGAAAGGTCTTCTTGCCTTTTTTAGGTATCGGCTGAACTGTGGCACATTTCCAGCAGGACGGAAATATTCTCTTTCTGTAGGATAGGTTGAAAAGTCTACAGAAAACTGGTGTTAGTTCCCTTGCACAGTTTTTGACAATATATATATATATATATATATATATATATATATATATATATATATATATATATATATATATATATATATTTTTATTCCTTTAAGCGGTTATTTTCTTTCCAATCGTAATTTATTTTTAGTGTTCCGTACGGAACACTTATAAGATCACTTCGGTGTCTGTCCGTCTGTCCGTCTGTCTGTCCGTCTGTCCGTCTGTCACACCCGATTTTCTCCGAAACTATTTATCATAGAAAGTTGAAATTTGGTAATAATATAGGAATTGATGGCCTCATCAGAGCCATGTAGTTATGAAAGTTAAATTTTGACTTAAGGGGTTAGTTTTGGGGGGTGAAATCGGAAGTGAAAAAAAAAATTTTTTACTAGGTAATCGAGTGTGGTGTCAAATGAAAGCTTGTGAAAACACGAGTAAAAAATATATATATAATGTAATACTTGCGCGCACTTTTCTTTGTATTATTTTTAAAAATTCGCGAAAAATCGCTGTCCACCCGCCTTATCTCGAAAAGTACTTATGAAAAAATTTTGAAAAAATTCTGGAATATTCTCCACGGGGTGTAGATTGAATGACAATTATCACGAGTGCATTATCTTTAATAATTTATCTGGTATATAAAAAAAAACAAAAAATTTCAAGATCAGATTTCAGTAAAGATTGGAAACAAACTTTGTTGAAAACTCATTTGGGGTGTGTTTTGTGAAGTGACTGATCATTTTATACTTCTGTAACAAAATTTTCTATTTGAAAAGCAATCAACGTACGGAACACTAATTGCGCAAGTTCAACTTGCACTTGACCGGTTATTTTTATTTGTTTTTTAGTGTTCCATACGGAACATAAAATCACTTTGGTGTAAGTCCGCCTATCTGCCACACTCGATTTTCTCCGAAACTTATCTCGAAAAGTACTGATAAAAAAATTTTGAAAAAATTCTGAAATATTCTCCACAGAGGGTTAATAATTTATCTGGTATATAAAAATGACAAAAATTTCAAGTTCAGTTTCAAGTTTTCAGTAAAGGTTGGAAAAAAACTTTGTTGAAAACTCATTTGGGGTGTTTTGTGACGTCATTAATCATTTTATACCTCCGTAACAAAAATTTTTATTTCAAAAGCAATCAACGTACGGAACACTAATTGCGTAAGTTCAACTTGCACTTGACCGATTATTTAATGAATAAATTAAAAATAACAAGAAAATAAATAAATTGGTTAGATGGCAAAAGGCCAAAAGTTCGATACAGCAGGTTCAAATACAATTCGTTTTGATTGAGGTTGTATTCTTACTATGAAAGTAAAAACCATTTCAACATATGAAGGACAACTATAAAGTAAAGGGACATGCGATGTGCCTTCATTTCTCTTTTTCATTCGGAAGTTGTTCGGTTCAGTCGATGATAGTCGAATTCGGTTACTCGATGACATTCATTGCAAAAAAAGGGATGTCTTTCCTTTTGTTTCTTACAGTGTCTTCTTTTAAGGAAATAGGGATATGATCCTATTGGTATATTTATTATTCCACAGTAGCAGTTACTTATAAAAATAGGAGTAGAGGTACCTCAACTCAAGTGTAAATTATTTGACTTGGTTTTCAAGCGTTGCAGGAATGTAATCTATGGTTGTTTTTCCATCTTTACTACTTGGCTTAATATCGTATACTTTGACACTGATAAAAATAAAGAAAAGGAAATCCGATTAAGATATACCCTTATCCTAGATTACTGTTTGAGGATAACTCAAAATCAACTTAAATGTGTTTTACGTGGGTTGCTATTTATATTTCTGGCCTAATAATGAAAAAACAAATATTTGGGATCGAAATTGGTTTTATTGTTTTTTTCAAAATATTCTCCATGAAGATCAATACTTTTGCACGCGTTTGAACCAATTTTCGAAGCACTTTTTCCACCCCGATTGAGGTAACTCCAAAACATGCGTTTTGAATGCATCAACTGCTTCTTTGGGTGTCGAAAATCGTTGACCATGTAATTTGTTTTTCGTGTGCGGGAATAAAAAAAAATTCCTTTGTTTGAGCCGATGTATGAGAGCTCGCATTGTCATGATGAAGAATGATTCGCCTCTTCTTCGACTTTTTCCAAATATTTCCGAAGATTTCTGGCAAACAAATGGTCGTGTATCATTCAGAATTGACCGTCCTACGTTGCTCTAACGCCACTGTCTCTACGTGACCGGCAATGCCGAAGAAACAGGCAACCATTTGCTTCGATGTGCCTCTTTCGCGAACAACTTTTGTTGGATTTGGCCCGTCTTGGAAGACCCATACAGTCGATTGCTGTTTTGTTTCGGGTTCATATGCATAGATCCATGATTCGTCACATGTGTACATGTTATACACAGCCTTTGATGCACCTTGATCGTATTTTTGCAACATTTGCACCAATCGACACGAGCCTTCTTTTAAGTGTTTGTCAGATTATGCGGGATCCAACGCGAACAAATCTTTTTTACGGCCAAATGATTATGCAATATCTTATTGATGCTTGTCATACTAATGCCCAAAGATCCCTCAATCTCACGGTATGTCACATAACGATCTTGCTTTATCAGTTCACGCACAGCATCGATGTTTTCTGGCACAACAACCGATTTTGGACGACCTTCACGGAATTCGTCCTGCAGCGAACGTCGGCCACGACTGAATTCGTTATATCAGTTTTTTACAGTGCTGTAGGATGGTGCTTCATCGCCGTATAAAGAATTAAGTTCATCGATGCACTCTTGTCTTGATAATCCACGTCGAAAGTTATGAAAAATAATCGCACGAAAATGTTCACAAGTTAATTCCATTTTTTGCCCGAGATGAATTTTTCAACTTACTGTAACAACACAAATTGCGCTCAAACGACAAACTGTTTATTCAGAGGTTATGTTCAGCAATGTCAAGTTTCTAATGGAAACGTCAAATGGCACCTGGCAACACCTACTGTTGCCAAGGCCAGAAATATAAATAGCAACCCACGTATAATATACTTTAAATCCAATTATTTCTGGAGGTCTGGCGCCACCTTTTGCACCATCTTGTAGATTGTCAAATGGTGCTTTATCGTTTATCGTACAAGACTCTTATTCTACAATTCGCAGAATATCCATCCAGTAAAGGGGAAATTGTGTTTTTAAAACTTAAATTTATCTATTCTATGATAGGCATACTTGGATCTCTTAGGGTTTATTGGAATCCAGAACAGGAGTCTTAAATGAGAGGCGTTGCGCTAGCTCAAGATGACTACGAAACGAAGTTTATATACTTTGAGCTAAAATGAATAGATTGCTACGTTCAATAAGTTCAAGAAGCTAGTATCACATTGCTAAAATAAAAAAAAACCGTGTATTTTGTTAGTTAGTATTTGGTATATGTGCGTATCTAATTACGAATTGATTAGTTTTAGTTACCCATTATAAAAATCTCGTTGTCTCGGTCTTTGTTTTTTTGAGTGTTAACACAGGTTGTATTATATATTATTTGTGAAATTTACCGACGTAGTGAAAAATAAATTAAGATTTTAGATATAATAATGATACAATAAACAGCAAAACAAAGCTAAATATCATGCCAACAATTTTAATCGTGGTAACCAGGTAGAAATAAACGAAAGTTTACATTGTTTTTTACGCCTAGATTTTACAATACATAATAACTTCGGGACAAACACTTTATGACAAGGACAAGCGTTTTTGTGACATTTGAAATTATGCCGTTAGTCTAAATAGAAACCTTGAAATAGCAAAAGCATTTTTCTCATGGGAGTGTTTTCCTGTAATAGGTAGTATTTATAAAAGATATTGATTTTTGGACAGACCCTTATGTCGTAAAAAACCGGGCGTGGGTTTTAAAGGAGCGCGTATATAAACCTACTATGTTTGTTTTTCTTCTGAAGATTTTTTCACATATGTATGTAAATATTAGAAGATTGTTTCTTTGTCATTGACATTTATGTTATTTTACTGTGAAAATCGAAAGTACAGTTCAAATATTCTACTTTTCCGTAGGCAAATACAATAGAAGGGAGAAGATTTACGCTATTCAAATAAAAAAAAATATAAGAAAGTTTATCTCTTCTATTCCAAATTTAGAAAAATTTTCAATGCACAACTTCTCTCGGGAATTTAACTTATTTTTAAATTTTTAAATTTCTAATAAGTTCACAATTTTTCCATTTTCTGATTATCCTTACGACATATTCCAGTTTGAGGATCATAATTTTTGCGTTTTCTGATTATCATCATCATCATCAGTAGCTTATTCCATTCATAGTCGGATGTAAGCTTTCCCAAGTTGTCTGCAATGAATTTTGTTGTTTGCTTTTTTCATTCAATCGTATCCTGCTAATCTTTTTATGTCGTCCGTCTATCTTGTCTGTGGTCTACTGTATCTTTTGTGTTCTTTAGGTCTCCATTTAACTATACGACGTGTCCATCTGTTATCATTCATCCTTGTGATATGCCCCGTCCAATTTCACCTTAATATACATATTCGTTCTTTTACATCAGTCACTTTTGATCTTCTTCGAATCTCGATGTTAGGAATACCTTGAGTTTATTTATTATACTTTTATTTAAAGTCCACGTTTCAGTGCCATATGTTAATACCGGAAGTACGTATTGATTGAATACTATGGCTTTTGTTGTATTTAGGAAGTCCAATTTAAATCTAGATTGTAACCTTCCTGTTCTGCTTATCGTTGCGACTAATATTGGTTTGAATTTTTTACATTATAGGAAAGAAGCTCACATTTTAATTCTATCCCATTCTCTTTTATTGGCACCGAAAATAATGATAAATTTACATGATCTTCGAATTTTCTGGACCTAAAGATTCTTATATTAATTTACATCACGCCTTATATATGCATTGAAAATAAATTATCCTTCAAATCGACTTATTTTATGAGTTAGAGCAAACAAATTCATTACGTCAATCTCGTTTATGAACAGGTGTACAATGTGGAATCATAGATGTGATAGTAAAACATCTACTTCCTACAAACCACTAGTAATTGTTGTCTGATGCTATGAAACAATCATGGATGACGGAGGAAATATTGGATATGAAGGAAGTAAGAAGAAAATATAAGAACAACAAGAATATAATATACGAAGAAACCTACAACCTAATAAAAAGAAAGATAAAGGAGGCTAAAGACATGTGGCTAAATGAACAATGCACAGAAATAGAAGCATTAGAAAAGAAATACGATACGTAAGAAAATCAAAGAATCTGCTGGACTAAGGTTACAAAGGAAACCATAAGTAATAGAGGATAAAGAAGGTAAACTACTACTGTACATACAAGAAAGAATAGACAAATGGTAAGAATAAATAGGGGAAATGTATAGTGACACAACTAGACAACATAATACAAATAAGCTTAATATAACGGACTCTCCTTACAAATAAAGACGAAATATTAGCAGCAGCAAATCAGCTTAAAAACAAAAAGGCAGTAGCAGAAGATAATATACCTATAGAAATCATTAAAATATTTCTTGAAAAACATATGAACATTATGAATGACCTCTTCAACAGCGTATACAACACAGATGATGCAGCTCATGATTGGTTATCATCAATTTTTATACCATTGCCAAAAAAGAATAACCCCAGAAAGTGCGAGGAATATCAGATTATAAACCTACATCTTGAAACTCTTCCTTAAAATAATCCACCAAAGAGAATACAAAAAACTAGATGAAAGTAGTGGACAAACACAGTTCGGCTTTAGGAAAGGAACGGGGGATGCACTATTCTCCATCCGCGTTCTGGTTGGAAGATGTAGGGATGTCAACTCTGATATTTATTTGTGCTTCATAGATTTCCAAAAAGCCTTTGATATGGTAAATCATGACAAAATGATGGAAATACTACAATCGTGTAACATTGATGACAAAGACTTATAAATAATATCAAGTTTATACTGTTCAGTTCAAATATTCTACTTTTCCGTAGGCAAATACAATAGAAGGGAGAAAATTTACGCTATTTAAATAAAAAAATATAAGAAAGTTTAACTCTTCTATTCCAAATTTAGAAAAAATTTGAATGCACAATTTCTCTCGAGAATTTAACTTATTTTTAAATTTTGAAATATCTAATAAGTTCACATTTTTTTAATTTTCTGATTATCCTTACGACATATTTCAGTTTGAGGTTCATAATTTTTGCATTTTCTGATTATCATCAGCATCATTATCATCATTAGCTTATTCCATTCATAGTCGGATGTAAGCTTTCCCAAGTTGTCTCGAATGAGTTTTGTTGTTGGCTTTTTTCATTCAATCGTATCCCGCTAATCTTTTTATGTCGTCCTTCCATCTTGTCTGTGGTCTACTGTATCTTTTGTGTTCTCTAGGTCTCCATTTTACTATACAGCATGTCCATCTGTTATCATTCATCCTTGTGATATGCCCCGTCCAATTCCACCTTAATATACATATTCGTTGTTTTACATCAGTCACTTTTGATCTTCTTCGAATCTCGATGGTAGGAATACGATCTTGGAGTCTAATATTCAGCATTCTCCTCTCCATTGCTCTTTGGGTTACCTTGAGTTTATTTATTATACGTTTATTTAAAGTCCACGTTTCAGTGCCATATGTTAATACCGGAAGTACGTATTGATTGAATACTATGGCTTTTGTTGTATTTAGGAAGTCCAATTTAAATGTAGATTGTAACCTTCCTGTTCTGATTATCGTTGCGACTAATATTGGTTTGAATTTTTTACATTATAGGAAAGAAGCTCACATTTTAATTCTATCCCATTCTCTTTTATTGGCACCGAAAATAATGATAAATTTACATGATCTTCGAATTTTCTGGACCTAAAGATTCTTATATTAATTTACATCACGCCTTATATATGCATTGAAAATAAATTATCCTTCAAATCGACTTATTTTATGAGTTAGAGCAAACAAATTCATTATGTCAATCTCGTTTATGAACAGGTGTACAATGTGGAATCATAGATGTGATAGTAAAACATCTACTTCCTACAAACCACTAGTAATTGTTGTCTGATGCTATGAAACAATCATGGATGACGGAGGAAATATTGGATATGAAGGAAGTAAGAAGAAAATATAAGAACAACAAGAATATAATATACGAAGAAACCTACAACCTAATAAAAAGAAAGATAAAGGAGGCTAAAGACATGTGGCTAAATGAACAATGCACAGAAATAGAAGCATTAGAAAAGAAATACGATACGTAAGAAAATCAAAGAATCTGCTGGACTAAGGTTACAAAGGAAACCATAAGTAATAGAGGATAAAGAAGGTAAACTACTACTGTACATACAAGAAAGAATAGACAGATGGTAAGAATAAATAGGGGAAATGTATAGTGACACAACTAGACAACATAATACAAATAAGCTTAATATAACGGACTCTCCTTACAAATAAAGACGAAATATTAGCAGCAGCAAATCAGCTTAAAAACAAAAAGGCAGTAGCAGAAGATAATATACCTATAGAAATCATTAAAATATTTCTTGAAAAACATATGAACATTATGAATGACCTCTTCAACAGCGTATACAACACAGATGATGCAGCTCATGATTGGTTATCATCAATTTTTATACCATTGCCAAAAAAGAATAACCCCAGAAAGTGCGAGGAATATCAGATTATAAACCTACATCTTGAAACTCTTCCTTAAAATAATCCACCAAAGAGAATACAAAAAACTAGATGAAAGTAGTGGACAAACACAGTTCGGCTTTAGGAAAGGAACGGGGGATGCACTATTCTCCATCCGCGTTCTGGTTGGAAGATGTAGGGATGTCAACTCTGATATTTATTTGTGCTTCATAGATTTCCAAAAAGCCTTTGATATGGTAAATCATGACAAAATGATGGAAATACTACAATCGTGTAACATTGATGACAAAGACTTATAAATAATATCAAGTTTATACTGTTCAGTTCAAATATTCTACTTTTTCCGTAGGCAAATACAATAGAAGGGAGAAAATTTACGCTATTTAAATAAAAAAATATAAGAAAGTTTAACTCTTCTATTCCAAATTTAGAAAAAATTTGAATGCACAATTTCTCTCGAGAATTTAACTTATTTTTAAATTTTGAAATATCTAATAAGTTCACAATTTTTTAATTTTCTGATTATCCTTACGACATATTTCAGTTTGAGGTTCATAATTTTTGCATTTTCTGATTATCATCAGCATCATTATCATCATTAGCTTATTCCATTCATAGTCGGATGTAAGCTTTCCCAAGTTGTCTCGAATGAGTTTTGTTGTTGGCTTTTTTCATTCAATCGTATCCCGCTAATCTTTTTATGTCGTCCTTCCATCTTGTCTGTGGTCTACTGTATCTTTTGTGTTCTCTAGGTCTCCATTTTACTATACAGCGTGTCCATCTGTTATCATTCATCCTTGTGATATGCCCCGTCCAATTCCACCTTAATATACATATTCGTTGTTTTACATCAGTCACTTTTGATCTTCTTCGAATCTCGATGGTAGGAATACGATCTTGGAGTCTAATATTCAGCATTCTCCTCTCCATTGCTCTTTGGGTTACCTTCAGTTTATTTATTATACGTTTATTTAAAGTCCACGTTTCAGTGCCATATGTTAATACCGGAAGTACGTATTGATTGAATACTATGGCTTTTGTTGTATTTAGGAAGTCCAATTTAAATCTAGATTGTAACCTTCCTGTTCTGCTTATCGTTGCGACTAATATTGGTTTGAATTTTTTACATTATAGGAAAGAAGCTCACATTCTATCCCATTCTCTTTTATTGGCACCGAAAATAATGATAAATTTACATGATCTTCGAATTTTTCTGGACCTAAAGATTCTTATATTAATTTACATCACGCCTTATATATGCATTGAAAATAAATTATCCTTCAAATCGACTTATTTTATGAGTTAGAGCAAACAAATTCATTACGTCAATCTCGTTTATGAACAGGTGTACAATGTGGAATCATAGATGTGATAGTAAAACATCTACTTCCTACAAACCACTAGTAATTGTTGTCTGATGCTATGAAACAATCATGGATGACGGAGGAAATATTGGATATGAAGGAAGTAAGAAGAAACTATAAGAACAACAAGAATATAATATACGAAGAAACCTACAACCTAATAAAAAGAAAGATAAAGGAGGCTAAAGACATGTGGCTAAATGAACAATGCACAGAAATAGAAGCATTAGAAAAGAAATACGATACGTAAGAAAATCAAAGAATCTGCTGGACTAAGGTTACAAAGGAAACCATAAGTAATAGAGGATAAAGAAGGTAAACTACTATTGTACATACAAGAAAGAATAGACAAATGGTAAGAATAAATAGGGGAAATGTATAGTGACACAACTAGACAACATAATACAAATAAGCTTAATATAACGGACTCTCCTTACAAATAAAGACGAAATATTAGCAGCAGCAAATCAGCTTAAAAACAAAAAGGCAGTAGCAGAAGATAATATTCCTATAGAAATCATTAAAATATTTTTGAAAAACATATGAACATTATGAATGACCTCTTTAACAGCGTATACAACACAGATGATGCAGCTCATGATTGGTTATCATCAATTTTTATACCATTGCCAAAAAAGAATAACCCCAGAAAGTGCGAGGAATATCAGATTATAAACCTACATCTTGAAACTCTTCCTTAAAATAATCCACCAAAGAGTATACAAAAAACTAGATGAAAGTACTGGACAAACACAGTTCGGCTTTAGGAAAGGAACGGGGGATGCACTATTCTCCATCCGCGTTCTGGTTGGAAGTTGTAGGGATGTCAACTCTGATATTTATTTGTGCTTCATAGATTTCCAAAAAGCCTTTGATATGGTAAATCATGACAAAATGATGGAAATACTACAATCGTGTAACATTGATGACAAAGATTTATAAATAATATCAAGTTTATACTGTTCAGTTCAAATATTCTACTTTTCCGTAGGCAAATACAATAGAAGGGAGAAGATTTACGCTATTTAAATAAAAAAATATAAGAAAGTTTAACTCTTCTATTCCAAATTTAGAAAAAATTTGAATGCACAATTTCTCTCGAGAATTTAACTTATTTTTAAATTTTGAAATTTCTAATAAGTTCACAATTTTTTAATTTTCTGATTATCCTTACGACATATTTCAGTTTGAGGTTCATAATTTTTGCATTTTCTGATTATCATCAGCATCATTATCATCATTAGCTTATTCCATTCATAGTCGGATGTAAGCTTTCCCAAGTTGTCTCGAATGAGTTTTGTTGTTTGCTTTTTTCATTCAATCGTATCCCGCTAATCTTTTTATGTCGTGCTTCCATCTTGTCTGTGGTCTACTCTATCTTTTGTGTTCTCTAGGTCTCCATTTTACTATACAGCGTGTCCATCTGTTATCATTCATCCTTGTGATATGCCCCCTCCAATTCCACCTTAATATACATATTCGTTGTTTTACATCAGTCACTTTTGATCTTCTTCGAATCTCGATGGTAGGAATACGATCTTGGAGTCTAATATTCAGCATTCTCCTCTCCATTGCTCTTTGGGTTACCTTGAGTTTATTTATTGTACGTTTATTTAAAGTCCACGTTTCAGTGCCATATGTTAATACCGGAAGTACGTATTGATTGAATACTATGGCTTTTGTTGTATTTAGGAAGTCCAATTTAAATCTAGATTGTAACCTTCCTGTTCTGCTTATCGTTGCGACTAATATTGGTTTGAATTTTTTACATTATAGGAAAGAAGCTCACATTTTAATTCTATCCCATTCTCTTTTATTGGCACCGAAAATAATGATAAATTTACATGACCTTCGAATTTTCTGGACCTAAAGATTCTTATATTAATTTACGTCACGCCTTATATATGCATTGAAAGTAAATTATCCTTCAAATCGACTTATTTTATGAGTTAGAGCAAACAAATTCATTATGTCAATCTCGTTTATGAACAGGTGTACAATGTGGAATCATAGATGTGATACAGTGGGAAGAGGTGTTCACAAACATATTCACAGTAAAACATCTAGTTTCTACAAACCACTAGTAATTGTTTTCTAATGACGGAGGAAATATTGGATATGATGGAAGTAAGAAGAAAATATAAGAACAACAGTAATATAAAATACAAAGAAACCCATAACCTAATAAGAAGAAAGATAAAGGAGGCTAAAGAGATGTGGCTAAATGAACAATACACAGAAATAGAAATACGATATGTAAGAAAATCAAAGAATCTGCTGGACTAAGGTTATAAAGGCAACCACAAGTAATAGAGGATAAAGAAGGTAAACTACTACTGAACATACAAGAAAGAATAGATAGATGGGAAGAATATATAGGGGAAATGTATAGTGACACAACTAGACAACATGATACAAATAATTTAATATAACGGGCTCCCTTCATAAATAAAGACGAAATATTAGCAGCAGCAAATCAGCTTAAAAACAAAAAGGCAGAAGCAGAAGATAATATACCTACAGAAATCATTAAAATATTTCTTGAAAAACATATGAACATTATGAATGACCTCTTCAACAGCGTATACAACACAGGTGATGTAGCTCATGATTGGTTGACATCAATTTTTATACCATTGCCAAAAAAGAATAACCCTAGAAAGTGCGAATATAAGCCTAATGAACGACATCTTGAAACTCTGCCTTAAAATAATCCACCAAAGAGTATACAAAAAACTAGATGAACGTACTGGACAAACACAGTTCGGCTTTGGGAAAGGACTAGGAACGGGGGACGCACTATTCTCCATCCGCGTTTTGATTGGAAGATGTAGGGATGTCAACTCTGATGTTTATTTGTGCTTCATAGATTTCCAAAAAGCCTTTGATATGGTAAATCATGAGAAAATGATGGAAATACTATAATCGTGTAACATTGATGACAAAGAATAATATCAAGTTTATACTGGAACCAGACGGCCAAAACAAAAGTTCAGAATCGCACGTCCAAAGAAATTAAAATAAAGAAAGGCGTACGTCAGGGTTGTATTTTGTCACCCCTGTTATTCAATGTCTATTCGGAGGAGATCTTCATTAAAGCACTTTCTGATAAAAAAGATGGAATTACAATTAATGGTGTGTGCGTAAATAACCTCCGCTACGCTGATGATACTGTCATTCTAGCGGACAGTGAAGAAGGTCTATTGGAATGGAATTGTTGTGGCATGTGAGGGATATGGAATGAAACTGAATACGAACAAAACAAAAACAATGGTGGTCAGTAAGAATTCTAATACAAACATATATATCAAGTAAACACTTGAAAGGGTAACAAACATAACGTACTTAGGAAGTGTAATTAGTGAAGATCGGGACCATTCTATTGAAATACGCACAAGAATTGAAAAAGCACGAAGCTCCTTTAATAAAATGCGCAACATACTCTGCAACTGCTAACTAAACTTGAAAACAAGAAAAAGAGTGCTAAGATGCTACGTGTTCTCGGTCATGTTATACGGTATAGAAGCTGCAATAATCACAGAGACAACACAACAAAGAATGGAGTCATTGGAGATGTAGTGCTATCGCCGAATGCCGCGTGTTTCTTGGACAGCGCGTACCACAAACGTGGAAATACTTGATCGGATGGGAAAGGAACGAGAGTTGATGCCAGTTGATAAAGAAAGAAAAAGCTCTTACTTTGGCCATATTATGAGAAACCGAAAGTCTGAGCTCCTGCAACTTGTAATTGAAGAAAAAATAATCGGTAAGCGAGGACCAGGAGGGCGCCTCAGCTCCTGGTTGTAAAACTTACGACAGTGGACAAACATGACATCTACTGAACTGTTTAGAGCGGAAATAGATAAAATCAGATGAGCAAATGTGATCGTCAACATCTTTAGAAGATAAAGTACACTAAGAAGAAGAATGCTATGAAAACGTAGCTCTTTGTAAGCTGAACTTGCCCGAAATTGCTTAAATCCTGGCAAGATACCATAACGTTAAATATTAAGCAGTAGTCTGATGGGAGTTTCGCCACACAGATGGACGTGTGAACATTTCTTCGTTTTGTCTGTCCCTTTAAGACGGGACAGTGACTGTTTTTCTCCGGAAAAACTAAGTCTGGTAAAAAGTTTTTGTTGTAGACCTTCGCAGCTGAGGCTCGAGTAAAGAAGGATACCTGAAAGGAAGATAAATGTACATGTTAGACTTTTTTAAGATACGTGCTAGAAGGGTACGAATCTGACTTGGGCGTATACGGAGAAACCAAAGATTCTCCTCTAGAGAATATCTAAACTGTAAGACATGTAAGAAAACAACGAGAGTCGCTGGGTCACTGTTCAACCGCGTGAGGTATGCAAAATATATCAGTCTATTTTCTCCTGGTAACTTAAGAGATTTAAGATTAAGAGTTTTAAACGGAGTAAGACAGAAACTAGTATTCTGATTGTGGTATTATCTGGAATGTGTGTATTTTTTTATGTTACTACATAAACACAAAGGTTTATTGTAATTTTATTAACAATTTTACAAAAACCAGTGCAGTGTAGTGATGTAATATACTTATTAAGGGATGTAGGTATTTTATTTACCAGGAAATGGCTTAGAAAGTATTATTATTGTATATCAATACCTACAGTCTGTCAAGTAAGAACGTGACTGCTGGTATTCTTGAAACAAGGTGTTTCGAGAACATTTTGTGCCATCAATGTATTCTTTGGTGTGCTAACAACGGCACAATTACCGAAGTAAGTTGTCCAATCGTCTCCTGCGTCGATAATCGGCTGGCATCTTCAAAGCATGCTGTCGACGAAATTTTCTGCATATTCTGTAAATTTTTAGAATCTCGCGGGACAATTGAGTCAAAGTCCTCAGAGTTGGGCTGGAGGGTTGGCGTGCGGCGATTGGGAGGGCCACTCTAGTATGTTATCGTGTCCCCCCCCGTGATTTTCGCCAAGCAAAGGTTTCTTCAACGTGCTTCGGAATTTGATACTATGAGCACGAAAATGTTGTCGAATGGTCTCATGGGATACATTCAAACCCGATTTTCTTAATTTTTTTCCGCTCCTTGACGTAGTGTCAATTTCGGGCCTGTGAAAACACATACACGACTCGTTTTTTCGACTTTCGGAGTGGCCTACCGAGCCACGTCGTCGAAATTTTTCGCCTCGTTAAAATGATTTACCCACTTCTTCACAAACGATACCGACTTTTTAATATATTTAGCGGCCCCGGAATCTGTTATTTTAGGGTGGGAACAAAGAAAGACTGCCTCGAAGGGACGCGCAAACAGATGGATTTTACGTGATCTCGACGAAAGTTCGGATTCGACTGATAATTTTACTAAAATGCGTCGTAGACAAAGGTTCTCTCTACCGATTTTTTGTTGAATTGCTAAAATCGCATCTACCAAAAATGAATTATCGCGGACCCATTCTTTCTTGACAGACAGTATATAAGTGACGAAGGGATACATCTTATCTCCTAACTTAGTTCTCGTGCGACTTCCACAGTTTGTTGATACCCAATTTTGTGAATCTATAATCTATATCTATAATATATATAAAATGCCACGTCTCTCTGTCTGTCTGTGTGTCCGTTAGTGCGGTTATCACTCGAGAACTACATATCCCATTTAAGTTGCTTTTTTTTTTTTTAAAACATACATATGTTCCCGATTTACATGTTTTTTTTTTTTTTAATTCATATATTTGTTCTCTGGCCAGGTTATCTATAATCTTCTATAACATATGTTAGCTGTCAGCATTTTCTATATGGAAAAACCCTCGTTCCAGGATAGGCCGAACGATGCAATATGAGAAGGAGAATATTAATTATTTATTTATAATTGTTTTCAGGCAGACTGCCTTGTTTACATTACGTAGATTTAACTATACTTAAGTTACTGTTATTGATTTATCTCAAAACTATTAATTTTAGTTATTACGACAGATATGACCATAGCTTATAAAAGTGTTTATGTAACCCTAATGAGATTTAGGTAACAGGGATATTTTGGTACGCATTATGAAATATAGTTTCGAGAGCCGAAGTAGTCGGCCAGCTTTGTTAGATGTCTGATTGCAATTGTTAATAAAAGTAATTGTTGTTGAAATTGCTTAAAAGTGTTTAAATTAATTGTTTTTTTTTTTTTAAATAAAAGTTAACATATATAAAATTCAACATCTCTCTGTCTGTCCATTAGTCCTTTTATCACTCGGGAACCACTTATTCCATTTACGTGTTTTCTTTTAATTCATACATTTGTTCTCTGGTCAGGTTATCTATAATCTTCTATAATATATATAAAACGCAACCTCTCTCTGTCTGTTTGCATGTCTGTCTGTCCGTTAGTGCGCTTATCACTTGAGAATTACATATCCGATTTAAGTTGCTTTTTTTAAATATACATATGTTCTTTGGCCAGGTTATAGGTTATATTTTATTACGTTAGGTAACATAAGGAATAACCAGTGACAATATGTTAACAGTGAATCAAGTCGGAAAAAGTTTGCCGCTGGCGCACTCTCCTGCAATACGCTGCCTAAACCGTTAAATATGGAACAATATCATGTAACAGAGAATACAATATATATAAAATGCAACGTCTCTCTGTCTGTCTGTCTGCCCGTTAATGCGTTTATCACTCGAGAACCACTTATCCGCTAAATGTGTCTTTTTTAGTGTTCCGTACGGAACACTTATAAGATCACTTCGGTGTCTGTCTGTCTGTCTGTCTGTCTGTCTGTCTCTCACACTCGATTTTCTTCGAAACTATTTGACATAGAAAGTTGAAATTTGGTAATAATATAGAAATTGATGGCCTCATCAGAGCAATGTAGTTTTGAGAGTTAAATTTTGACTTAAGGGGTTAGTTTTGGGGGGTGAAATCGGAAGTGAAAAAAAATTTTTTTTACTAGGTCGTCGAGTGTGGTGTCAAATGAAAGCTTGTGAAAATACGGGTAAAAATGTATATATAATGTAATACTTGCGCGCACTTTTCTTTGTATTATTTTTAAAAAATCGCGAAAAATCGCTGTCCCGCGCCTTCTCTCGAAAAGTACTTATCAAAAAATTTTGAAAAAATTCTGGAATATTTTCCACGGGGTGTAGATTGAACGAAAATTATCATGAGTGCATTATCTTTAATAATTTTTCTGGTATTTAAAAAAAAACAAAAATTTCAAGGTCATCAGATTTCAATAAAGATTGGAAGCAAACTTTGTTGAAAACTCATTTGGGGTGTGTTTTGTGAAGTCACTGATCATTTTATATATCTGTAACAAAATTTTTTATTTTAAAAGCAATCAACGTACGGAACACTAATTGCGCAAGTTCAACTTGCACTTGACCGGTTTTTTAATTCATACATATGTTCTCTATCCAGGTTATATAATAATGATAATAATTATATAATATATATAAAACGCAATGTCTCTCTGTTTGTCTATCTGTCCGTTAGTGTGCTTATTATTCGAGAACCACTTATCCGATTTACGTGTTTTTTTTTTAATTCTTAACTTAATATTTATCAAAAAAAACTGTCTGTCCGTTAGTACGTTAGGTAACATAAGGAATAAGCAGTGACGATAATAGTGGATCAAGTCCATGCGAGCGGAGCCGTGGGTACGCTAGTTATAGATAAAGCAAAAGTCGAGTAATGCCGTAGTAAATATTAATATGTCGACCTTCACTTCGTTCTTTTAGGGCGGAATAAATTAAAAAATTTAGATTTAGTTATTATTTTATTTAAGCTGAGAAATCATAAGACTAATTTGTGGTACTAATTTTTAAGGCAACAATTTCTACTTTAAATTACGGTTTCCGTCATACAATTAGGGAGTTAATAACCAGGAGCAGCCAATAACTAGGAGCAGGACGAGATTTGTGTGTAAAATTCAGAATTGGTGTCCATATCGATAATAGATAACCTATGTTATTCCAAGTCTAGATATTCAACACAAATTTATTAAGGTTTCTATATATCTCATTCATTTGTGGCAGCCCTAGCTCCACCGTATAGTCTCGGGTTCCTTCCTTGGTAAGTTACTATAATTATTATGTTGTTTAGGTCTATTTATGATATATATAACGCCAGCAAACTCTTAAAGCTGCCATTGCTGTAAAAGTAAGCATGTCCTTGGTGGGAGGTCGCTCAGACCAAAAAATATTAAAAATGAAGACAGCGTTTTTTAAGTTTCGCACCTCGTAAAACACATATTTGGGGTTTAACTTGGAAAAGCTGAGAGCCGACCCGGATTCACACTGCAAACGGTATGTTGTTGGTGGGAAATCACATTAGTCAGAAAAAGTTAACGATGGATTCAGTGCCCTTCTCGTTTGCAGGATACATATCTAAAGTCAAGATTGGATGGATCGAGATCCATCACCAATAAAACATACTTTACCACAATGCTATAAAGGTGTTCACAGGTAGAAGGCTCTTCTCCATCAAGGTTCGTTGCAAGCGAAAAGTGTGAAACAAGACTGTATAAAAAATAGTGGGTTGAAAGTATCATCTAATGATCATTGACAATATCAATATGTTAAATGGGAAAAAAAATCCTTCTGGTCTATTGCTTTGGTTATAAGTATACCTAAAAATCATACTAACACGTAGGTTGAAAAGTTTTTGGTCTGACACATAGATGTCGCCCTTTTCAAAAACTCCATATGATTTTTCGGAAGTACCAATCTTTAGATGATACGTGTCAAAATTTCATGACATTTCGACGATTAGTTTACAAGCTACAGTGGTTTTAGTGACACTACTTTTGATATTTTCAAAACAATGGAAAAAATCGAATTTCGTGTGTTGATTAAACACTGTTTTTTGATGGAAAAAAATACTGTTCAAGCAAAGCAATGGCTTGAAAAGTGTTATGGGGATTCTGCCTTTGGAAAATCACTCATCATTTACTGGTATGCTGAATTTAAAAGCGGTCGTATCGACACAAATGATGCCAAACGCTCTGGACTCCCAAATGAGGTGGTTACACCGGAAAACGTCAAAAAAATCCACAAAATTATTTTGGATGACCGTAAAGTGAAATTGCGTGAGATAGCTGAAACCCTAAAGATATCAAAAGAACGTGTTGGTCATATTTTGCATGGATATTTGGGCATGAGAAAGCTCTGTTCGAAATAGGTACCGCATTTGCATACAGTGGACCAAAAACAACAACGCGTTGATGATTCTGAGCGCTGTTTAGACCTGCTTAAGCACAATAAAAAGGATTTTTTTTTCATGCGATATGTGACAACGGATGAAACATGGATCCACCACTACACATCGGAATCAAATCGGCAGCCAGTAGCCTGTGAAAGCCGCCTAAAGCGACCAAAGACACAACAGTAGGCTGGGAAGGTTTTGGCTTCTGTATTTTGGGATGTGCATGGAATAATTTTTATCTACTATAGTGACAAGGGAAAAACCATCAATAGCGAATATTATATAAAGTTATTGATGCGCTTGAAGGCAGAAATTGTAAAGAAACGGCCCCAAATGAACAAGAAAAAAGTGCTCTTTCATCAAGAGAATGCACCATGTCACAAGTCAGTGGTTACAATGGCAACATTGCATGAATTGAAGTTCGAATTATTTCCTCATCCACTGTATTGTCTAGATTTGGCCCCTAGCAACTATTATCTATTCGTAGACTTCAAAAAAATGCTCGCGGGAAAGAGATTTGACTACAATGAAGAAGTTATCACCGAAACTGAGGCCTATTTTGAAGGCAAAGACAAATTCTTCTACAAGCGTTGGACTAATTGTATCGCTCTTGAAGGAGACTATGTTGATGAATAATGTCGAATTTTGCAAAAAAAAAAATGTGTTTTAAGCAGCTAGACCAAAAACTTTTCATCCTACGTGTTATACCGTCCCATATATTTAATTCTAGAGTGAACTTTTAATTAAATATAAAAATAATATAAAATTTTCTCATGTGTTGATCTTGCAGTAATTTACTCTGGCCGGGAAACTCGTAACTTGGCCACGATGCAGTTTAGGCAGTTGACGTCGGCGTCGTTTGGTTTCCACAGCAACCCTTGATTGATGGGACAGTTTCTCGGTCCGTGCACAAACACTTGTCAAATTTACACTCGAGGCCAGAGGTTATTTGGAACGGAAAAAAATTAACAGCGCCAGAACGAATCCGACACCCGAAAGATGATCCATCACGGCGGGAAAATATTGCTCTAATTTTTCATTTTACTTTTGAAAAATTATGGTTTTGTTTTTGTTATGTTAGAAGATTCTAGGAACTCTCCGTAATTTTATACTTTAGTTTGGGAGTTTCAGTGACAGCTTATCGTTTGTTCCGTTGTTTGTGCAAGCTCTGAAGTTTCGCGACTGACATTTTCTTGTCGAAAAATATGAAGTCTGGTGCACCATTACGACTTACGATCATTAATTTTACGTCATTATGGGCTTTTATTGCATATTTGCCGGAAACTGGATTAAATTTTTATTACTTTGCTTGAAAGTAATTACATTATATTCCATATTTTTAATAGTAAAGTCATATTCTTTTTCCATCTTCATTCTAAATTATGATGTTAAAGTTGTGCTGTGATATGGTGCTCCCGTTCTTTTATAGGACCTCATAATATTTCAGTGTGTGTGTTCAAATCTTATTGTTTTTTAGGTTAAGAATTATGAAAATGGGATAAGGAACGAGTTTGAAAACAAAGCGTTCAGAAAACCTTATGGCGTAAGGCGATATAACTATGCATTTTAGGTCCTGAGTAAATGTAGTAACATTTGATTGGATAAAGAAGACTTTAATTGCCTAACTGAAGTATGGCGAAGGTGGAGATGTCGACATCATTTTTTGCTGAGTTCTTCTTCTGATCGAAGTTCTCTAAATCAGCAAGTGTCAATCATAGTGATTTAAATAAGCTGCTCTGGTTACACTTACAATTATATTTTTTTCTGGAACATGATACTTTGGATAGAATTACCAAAGCGCTAGCAGAAAGAAGGCAGAAATACAGAAAATTTGACTTATAAATACAGTAATTAGCACCATTAACTGGAACCTAAGACTTCGTCAGGTCTAAATGACCATGACCATTGCACTGAAAAATATAGGAGCAGCAGTCAAAGATGATGGTAGAAACCGCCTTGACTATACTGTATCAACTGTGTAATGTAGTATGGAAAACTGTAAGATGGCCGAAAGATTGGTGTGAAGTTGCATTTATTCCCTTGCGTAAGGAAGGATACTCTTTCGATTCGAAGCATCGGGCTTCATTCTAGGAAGAGGGACTAGAGAACAAATTCTCAAATACGCCAGATAAGATAGAAAAAACAGATGGTGCACCAATGCAGTTTGTGTTATATAAGATTTGACACAGCGCCATTTTGTTGTGTGATCAACAAGTGTCAGACGCGCACGAGTGATAAATTGGAAAAGTGTGTGCATAGTGTTGTGTTGTTGTGTTCTATATGTCGAAATTTATACCGAACAAAGAGCATTCGCGGACAGCATTAATTTTTTGTTTTCATTTGAAGAAAACTGCTGTTGAATCATACCGATTACTTCGAGAAGCTTATGGTGAACATGCTCCATCGCAAGATACGTGTGGACGATGGTTTCGGCGTTTCAAAAGTGGTGACTTCGATGATGCAGACAAGGAACATGGAAAACCGCCAAAAAAATATGAAGATGTGGAATTGCAAGCATTGTTGGACGAAGATGATTCGCAAATACAAAAATAACTCGCCGAGCAATTGGGCGTTAGTCAACAAGCTGTTTCCAATCGGCTACGAGAGATAGGAAAGATTAAGAAGACCGTAGATGGATACCACATGAGTTGAACGATAGGCAAATGGAAAAGCGCAAAAACACGTGTGACATTTTGCTCGGTCGGTACAACAGGAAGTCGTTTTTGCATCGTATAGTTACAGGGGACGAAAAGTGGATTAATTTTGAGAATCCCAAACGCAAAAAATCATGGGTAGACCCAGGCGCACCATCCACATCGAACGCAAGACCGAATGGCTTTGGCAGAAAGACCATGCTTTGTGTTTGGTGTTGCCAGGGGGGCGTGGTCTATTATGAGCTGTTAAAACCTGGGGAAACAGTTAATACTACACGTTACCAACAATTGACCGATTTGAACCGTTCGCTGCTTGAAAAAAGGCCAGAATACCGAAAGAGGCAACACAAAGTCATTTTTCTTCATGACAATGCTCCATCACATACGGCAAAACCAGTTCGCGATACGTTGGAAGCACTCAGCTGGGAAGTTCTACCCCATGCGGCTTACTCACCAGACTTGGCTCCTTCCGATTACCACTTGTTTGCATCGATGGGTCACGCACTTGCTGAGCAGGGCTTTGGTTCGTACGAAGATGTGAAAAAATGACTCGATGAATGGTTCGCAGCAAAAGGAGAAGATTTTTACTGGCATGGTATTCACAAATAGCCCGAAAGATGGGAAAAATGTATAACAAGCGATGGAGCATACTTTGAATAAAGCACTTTTTTTTTTAGAAAAAAAATACGCATTTCATACTTGTACACCTGGTAATATTATATAATAATAGTCATTTACAGCCAATTTTTGAGGTTACGAAACAAAAAAAAAATCACTCGGGGACCAGTTTTTGACTTCGAGACGCGGTACCCATCGCGCACTCAGCCTTTTAATTTTTAAAATTTAATGCAGGATGGCGATCACACGAAGCTTAATACTACAACCTTCCATCAGGATACTATGAATTTTACCGACCATTTATTCAGAAGAAATTTCAAACGGGCGTTCTGACCGTACAGCATCTGCGATGCTTGTACGGCCACGTTTAACTTCATTGATTCAGTATTAAATGGCACTGAGTGCTGGTGTAGGGTCTCTATGAACTTTCTTCAGTTCAGTCTCTATCTGGGCCGCAGTCCACTTTTTTAAATAAAAATATTTTATCACTGTACTCTACTTTAGTTTATCCATTTCTACGGAACGTAACATCGTTCATTTACTATAGCTGTCAACAAACAACTGCTCGTTGTATGTGTTTGAAACTTTGAATACAACCGTTAGAAAAATCACGCTTACTAAAGTACCGCTTAACCTTTCCTGCCTTTTTTTAAAAATTTGCCAGACTTATCAATCTACCCTTATGTATAGCAAACAAATATAATATAGTTTAAGTTCTCTACCTAGCCTTGACAATGGTATTATAGAAATTTTTTTTTGTTGTACTGTCGCTGTTCTAAGTAACACCTAGGCTGAAAAGTTTTTGGTCTAGCTACTTAAAACACATTTTTTTTTGCAAAATTCGACTTTATTCATCAAGATAGTCTCCTTCAAGAGCGATACAATCAGTCTAACACATTTCTATACCTTTCTTGTAGAAGGATTTGTCTTTGCCTTTAAAATAGGCGTCAATTTCTGTGATAACTTTTTCATTGGAGCCAAATCTCTTTCTCGCGAGCATTTTTTGAGGTCTGCGAATAGATAATAGTCGCTGATGGCCAAATCTGGAGAATACAGTGGATGAGGAAGCAATTCGAACTTCAATTCATGCAATTTTGCCTTCGTAACCATTGACTTGTGACACGGTGATGAAAGAGTACCTTTTTTCTTATTCATTTGGGGTCGTTTCTTTGCGATTTCTGCCTTTAAACGCACCAATAACTTTATACAATATTCGCTATTGATGGTTTTTTCCTTCTCAGCATAGTCGATGAAAATTGTTCCATGCGCATCCCAAAATACAGAAGCTAAAACCTTCCCAGCCGACTGCTGTGTGTTTGGTCGCTTCGAGCGGCTTTCGTCGGCTGCTGTCCACTCAGCTGACTGCCGATTTGATTCCGTTGTGTAGTGGAAGATCCTTTTTATTGCGCTTGAACAGGCCCAAACAGTGCTCAGAATCATCAACAAGTTGTTGTTTTTGGTCCACTGTGAGCAAACGCGATACTCGTTTGGAACAGAGCTTTCTCATGTCCAAATATTGATGCAAGATTTGACCAACACGTTCTTTTGATATCTTTAGGGTGCCAGCTATCTCACGCAATTTCACTTTACGGTCATCCAAAATAATTTTGTGTATTTTTTTTTATGTTTTCTGGTGTAACCACCTCATTTGAGCAGCAGATTGTTCAACATCATTTGTATCTGTACAACCGCGTTTAAATTCACCATATCAGTAAATGATGTGTGATCTTCCAGAGGCAGAGTCTCCGTAACACTTATCAATCCATTGTTTTGCTTGAACAGTAATTTTTCTCATCAAAAAACAGTGTTTAATCAACACACCAAATTCTACTTTTTCCATTGTTTTGAAAATATCAAAAATAGCATCACTAAAATCATTGTAACTTGTAAACTATTCGTCGAAATATCATGAAATTTTGAGGCGTATCGTTTGAAGGTAGATACTTCCTAAAAATCATTTTTTTAAAAGTTCGACATTTATGTGTCAGACCAAAAACTTTTTAGCCTACGTGTTATGTAGTTTGACGAAATTTTGTACGATTTCATTGTAATTTTCAGTTTTTACCATTTTTTTCTAAAAAATGAGCGAAAGTAATTTGGAGCAGAGATAAAGTTTCTCCCTAAAGAGGAAAAATATACCAGAAGATTTACATGCAAGGAAGTCCCAGGCGTAAGGCTGGCTGATATTATTTTCAAGTAAAATTTTGGCCTGAACTGTTTCCTTCTTCTTTTTCTTCTTCCTGTAAGACAAGGTGTTGGTTCGTCTGTTTTTAAGCCCCTTGTAACGTAGATGTCAAGGTTTCGCGCCATTTTTCTGGTGGTCAACCGGGAGGTCTTGTCTCTGATTTTTCATCTTTTGCTCATCTTGGCCAGCTTTAGCTGGTATCCTACTTACCTAATCCCTCCAATATCTTGAATCTTCAGTTTATCTCGTATAGTTGTACTTCTTACCTGGTCTCTCAGGGTTATTCCTTTGATAGGGCGCAGTGTTTTCGTTTCTGTAGCTTTCATGAGACTTTTTGTTTTAGATGTTTCTGCTCATGTTTCTAAACTGCATACGTTGGAACCGGTCTTACCATGGTTCTATATATACGCACTTTGTTTTTTGTAAACATGTAGGCATTTTCCCATATTAAGTCCCTCAAACAACCAGATATTCTCGATGCTTTTTTTGCCTGATTGAGTACTTGTTGATACAGATTTTTTGAGCTCGATAGCTCTACTCCCAGGTATGTGCAGTGCATGTTCTGTGCTACTGTTTTGTTGTAGAAGGCTAATTTACATCTAATGGGCTATTTAGCTTTTGCCATTGATTTTGTTTTTTCCATCGATATTCTCATATTGTAAGTTTCTGCTGTGATTTGGAAACGATGTATTAATCGCTGTAAGCCATCGTTATTTTCTGCTTTTACTATTGCATCATCAGCAAAGCATAATATTTTTAGAGTTTTTCGTCTTATTTTGTATCCGCTATTGACCTAACTGACACTATTTAATATTTTGTCCATTATTAAGTTAAAAAGTGCTATCGCCTTGTCGAATTCCACATGATATTAACACTTCTTCAGTTAGTCCCTGTTCTGTTTTTATACATGTCCTATTCTTTTTATTGAATTGTTCTATCACTTTAATCTAGTTGTTGAAGTCATGATCTCGTAAAATTTGTAACACGTCTCTCAACCGTACCCTATCGAATGCTTTTTTTAGATCAACTAAGCACAGAAATAGAGGTTTGAATATAATGATTTTTCAGAGAATTATATTATAAATATAGCATCCACTGTCGATCTATGTTGTCCAAATCTTTGCTGTTCCTCACTTATTTTAATCTTCTTCTTGGAACAGTTTCCATGACACCGAAACTTGATTTGGGATAATATCAGATAAGGAAGACCTGCTGAGGCTAGAGCTGAAGAATCCATCAGACTTATGGAAAATTTCTACGAATGAAGATCTCGGTGCTTATATGCTAAGAAAAAATTTTGCTTATTGAGTACGATCTAAAGTTTAAAGCAGGTCATTAGTGAAAAACGTCCAAATTCAAGGAGAATCAAAACTTTGCTGTTGCGCGACAACTGCAGAATCCATAAGGCTCGCACAGTTCAAGCTATTATAGAAAGTTGTAGATTTACAGAGTTACAATATCCACTTTAGTACCCTGCCACTTCTTTCTTCAAACATCTAAGGAAAGCCCTCAGGGACCGAAGATTTTTTCTTAGATGATGAGTTGAAAACCGCAGTCGTCTTTTTTGAGGTGCAAACAATATAATTTTTTTTTGATGAAATAAAACTCGGAACTAAGTGTATTAGTGTAGGTGGTAGTTATGTAGTAAAATACATATTTTTTTAAACTCTTCGAATTTTCTTTCAGAGCTCGGCTTAAGAAAACCTGCCGTAGTGCAATTTAAAGTATAAAATGCTGAGAAGAAAATAAAAAAGTACAAATATAATATACAGTTTTTATCTTGTTTCACAAAGTTGTGCTACACAATTTTGAATCATGTACTAGACTCACACTACAATGAAATTATATTTTAAATTTTGTTTTCAGTAAAAATAATACAACAGTTTTTGAAAAATTTGTGTTTTTCAGATTAAAGTATCTTAGAAACAACCTATACATATCTGCACGTTTACATAGGTAAAAAATTACGAAAGATCTTAATATTTTGGATAACAGGGTAGATTTTTATATTTACCGGCCTGTAATAGAATTACAATACTAGATGAGAGAAATAACAGAGATTCCGCATTAATTAATCGACCACAGGTGCCATATTTATAGTGAGACAGATAATGAAGAAAGTTAAAGAATTTAATAAACCTGCATATATGTGTTTCGTTGATGGTTCTCGAGCTTTTGATAGAGACAGATATAAAGATATTACAAGAAAAACAGACAAACCAGAAACTAATAAAAATCGTGCACGATATTAATATAGAATGTAAAACAAATATAAAGTTGGGATACATATTAAGCCTGGAGGCCTGAGTTGGACATATCGCAAGGCAAGAAGATTCAAGATTGACGAAACGGGTAGTGCAATGGAGGACCAGGACATATAAAAGAAGCATAGGAAAGCCACCAGCAAGATGGATAGACGACGTAAAAAGAATCACAGAAAAATTCTGGTACCGGTTGGCGCAGGATATACAGCAATGGAAGGAAAAAGGAGAGACCTATGTTCAGAAGTGGACTAAAAAGAGTTGCTAAAGAAGAAGAAGAGACCAACTAAGCAAGGAAGTAAAAATAACCGCCCGAATAAGTTAAGGCGATTCACTTAGTCCCTTTATCTTCAACCTCGTCATGGACAGAATAGTAGCGCGTCTTCCAAAAACTAGAGGTTACAAAATGGGCAACACATCCTTGTATATAATTGCTACGCCAATGACTACAGTCCTCATCTCCGATTCTGAGGACAACCTTCAGAAGATCTTTGACGCCTTCAATTTGGAACCAAGAAAACTAAATATAATTATTAACACAACCAAGATAAAATGTATGGTAGCTTCAAAAGAATTACCAAGATGCCAGCCGGAGATACAAGGTGGTATTATTAAACAGATTAATAATTTTAAATAACTGGTAACAATAATAACAAACTCCGCAGACTTAAACAGGGAAGTAAAACAACAATCTATGAAGACATCACTAATAGCAGGTTGCTCGAAGGTCATAGCCTGGAAAAATAAATACTTCACAATGAAAAGCAAAACAAGGATATACAAGACCACAGTGAAACTGATCCTCACATATGCTTTAGAAACAAGAGCTGACACATGTAAAACAGCACAAATGATGAAGACAACAGAAATGAAGGTAATTATGTTTATTTATGTGGAAAATCTATCTACAAGATCTACAAGAACTAAGTAAGATTCCAAAAAAAAATATCCAAATGGACCAGAACCAGAAGGAAACAATGGAATAAACACGTAGATCAGATGGACGACAACAGACTGCCAAAAAGGGCCTAACATAATAAACTTTGCTAAACAAGAACTAGGGGCAGACCTCCGAAAAGGTGGCAAGAATGCTGGACGTCCACATCGGAAGAGAATGGGGATAAATCCGGTATTATGTCTACTTATATGACACACTATACAAGAAAGAAGAAGACATTACTAAGTAAGATTTTGAGTTAGCACGTGCTTGATTTATAAACTACTGACAAGTAATGGTCTTATAATAACCATAATATGGTAATTTAGTTGTTTTCGTCTTCCATCAATTACATTTATAAACGATGCGTTAAACTGTTTTCTCTAAATCTATTAACACAGATAAGATGGATTGTTTAATAGGTGTTTTTTTTAGTGAACGACTTTATGGCCCAGATTATAATTCGGTTGTTATTATTATGGAATTGGTTTCTTGAAAAATTTAATAATAATTTTGAAGAACGCTGAATTCAAAGCTGTCTAGCCCTAGGCCTTTGTGCGAAGGTGATTTTCGAAACTCTAGTTACTTTATGAAATTATCTAATTAATTTTCTTTTTTAAAATTTATGATTAAATGATTTTTAAACACCAAACCATTTTAAAGAGGTACAAAGAGCTGTAAAAGTAGTGAGTTGACATTTCCAGAAATAGCTTAAGCCTTTGCTGAAGTTCTTGGTATATTGTAATTATTAAAAACCTCAAGCATTTTTAAGAGCTTAGAATTTCCACAAGGATTTGAAACGCTTGCTTGCTAATTTTGCTTAAACATGTTAAGCATGTTGGAACGCCTAACGACTTTTTAATTAAAATTGGCAATCTACTCCACGTGCGTTTACTAATTATGTTATCATCATCAGGAACGATGATTGAGTAAATATAAAATTAAAAACTAGGCTATTCGTATTAAAATTTTGATTTACTCAAAGGTGAGCAATCAATCACACATAACAGTTTAGTTCCGGTTAAGTAATCAGTACAGAGAGCTCTTAGGAGTAGATTCCCTGTCCATATTTAGACTATGTTTATTTTTTATAGATTCATTAATTTCGCATGCGTGCAATAATTTCCCATCAGATACATTTTTAATTAACCTTAAATTATCTAATGTTTCTGTATGATTATGTTCAAGGGCATGTTCGGCAATGCTTGATTTCTCTAATCTACCATACCTCAAATGAGTTAAATTATTGTTTTTATCTTGTTTGAATTGAGCTTGTAGTTTATCTATCATATTTCCTGTTACAATCATTAGAAGCTGTCTCAGTGGCATCTCTAAGATAGTCGCCTGGGGACCTATAGTCTTACGCGAGGCTTACCTTATTAACTAACTTATTGAGCCCCCCCGTTATATTTTGGATTACACAGTGTATGTCAAAGTAGACTGAACTTTTTTAAAATGAAAATAAAAACTTATTTTGGAATAAATTCTTTTATTATATTCAAAATAGTCCCTTTTAGACTTCATACAGCATCTTGCACGGTCAACATGCATGTTAAATGAGTTTTTTAGCTTATGTTTAGTTGTTCATTATCCTTGTCGACGCCTTTTGGATATTTTCAATGTTCACATAAACGCTTTCCTTTATCGACAAATGTAATTTTAGGAATAGATAGAAGTCACACGGAGCCAAATCAGACGAATACGGCGACTGGTTGATGGTTAAAATGTCGTTTTTGGTCATAAATCAGTAGTAAGCGTCGAACGATGGGATGGTGCATTATTGTCTAACAGTTACCAACTTCCAATTTCACGATATTGTTGCCTTCCCATGACGAATCCTCTTCTTTTTCTTTATAAGCCTTTTCTTCACTGCAGGAGATAGGCAACTTCAAGTTTCTTCCAATTGTCTCTATCCTCTGCAAGAAGGAGCCATCTACTGCCTGCTATCAACGTGATATCATCATTCGTTCTCGCCACATGCTCATTGCCACTTTAATTTTGCCGCGCTCTTACTGATATCTGTAATTCTTGTTGTTCGTGTGATATCTTAGCTTTTGTGTTTTCGTAAACTGACACCTGACATCTGCCTTTTCATGGCCCGTTGAGTACGTTGGAGTCGAAACAGAATATTTTTTGTAAGGGTCATGGTTTCCAGCCCATACGTACTTACTGGAAGTATGTAGCTCTCGTACACTTTTTTTTTTAAGGTCATGAAGATATATCCCAGTTTTTGAAATGCAATCCAGCTGGAGCCAATTCGCCTTGGTATTTCCGTTGTTTGATTTTCCTTATCCAATCTAATCTTATGACCCAAGTATATATATGCTCTACCACTGTCTCGATCTCTTCCATGCCGATCTTAATTTTTTATTTTGTGGGCTTAGAAGTTTTGTTTTCCTGATGTTCATCTCAATTTCAACTATCTGTGAAGTTTGATTAAGTTGTTCTAACAAGATTTTGAGCTCTTCTGCGAATCGCAAGTGATGTAAATATATGCCAATTGATTTTAATTACCTTCTCTTCTCACTCAAGACTTTTAAATATATCCTCCAAGGCCAGGGCACAATTTTAGTGAAATTGTGTTGCCCTGCCTAACACTTTTCTTAATCTTTATGGGTTCTGTTTTTCGATCTTCATCTAATTTAACCATTAATGTCGCATTTTCATAAATGAATTTTAGGAGTTTGGTATATCTTCAGTCCATTATAGCATGAGCTAAAGACTGCATAATTACCCAATATTCCAGTGAGTCAAGAGCCTTCTTATTTCAATGAAAGCTAGATGCAGCTTAACATTATATTCGGTCACATTTTCTATTGAAAGGCGGACGACGAATTCGCGACGATAAATGCTTTATAACCCCTAGATAGTACATAGGCCACACACACTGTTTGGTCAAGTGAAACGAATTACTTGTGCACTATACCCACCATATTGTAGAATAATAATAATATATCGGTTTAAAACGTCTTTCGTCGTTGTCCGATGCCTAACTTCCATTCTTTTCAAACCATCCATTGATCTTCTCTCAGGTCTCGAGCACTCATAGCTTTATTAATGCTCTTCTTCCATGTTTTTTTAGGTCGTCCTCATTTTTTTGTGATTCGGTGGTATCCATTGCATGGCGATTTTGGGTAATCTGGTTTCTTCCATCCGTTGTACATGCCCGTACCATATCAGCTGTTTCTGTTCGATGTCTGTTATAATGGATCCATCTATCCCCATTCGCTGTCTTACTTCGTCATTTCGAATTCTATCTCTTCGTGATATACCTAATGTTCTTCTAAATACGTCCATTTCAGTTGCCTCAAGTTTTCTGCGATTCTGGTCTGATATTCTCCACGTCTCTGAGCCGTAGGTTAGACTACTTTTAATGAGAGTTTCATATATGTTATATTTGCGTCTCTTTCCGATGTTATCGCTCCATAGTATACCGTTTAGGCATCCTATTGCTCTTCTAGCTTGTGTTATTCGTTTGTTAATCTCGCTATCATCTTTGCAAGACGTGTCGAATTCTACACCCAGATACGTGTATGAGAGGCAGCTGGTTATTTCTTCTTGATTGTCTAGCTGGATATTCGATGGTTCCGTTCCTATAGGGAGGTATTTAGTTTTCTGCGTGTTTAAGCTCTAGTCCCCAATTCTTATATTCAGTATGCAATTTTCGAGCCATATACTCTAAATCGTCCCTATCATTTGCTATGATGACTTGATCGTCAGCAAACTGAAGAGTGTATAGGCATGTTCTGCCAATGTCAATACCCATCCCATTACATTTCCTCTTCCATTGGTATAAGGCCCTCGCTACATATATTTTAAATAATGTAGGTGATATACAGCATCCCTGACGCAAACCTTTATCCACTAGGAATTTCTTTGACACTCTGTTGTCAACCTTTATTTGTGATGAGGCGCCTGTATATAAATTCTTAAGAGCTCTTATAATTGTCTGGTTAACATTGGTTTCCTGTAAGACTTTCCACAATTTTTTCACCGGGACTGTATCGTAGGCTTTCTGAAGATCTATGAACATAAGGTGGGTTTCTTGGTTGGTAGCTGACCTTTTTTCTATTATTTGTTTTAGGGTGAAGACATTATCGGTACAGGTTCTTCCAGCTCGAAATCCAGATTGCTCTTCTTCTTCTTTAGCTCTATATTCCTCTTCAATGAGATCCCGAATAATTCTTCCATAAAGACGGCACAAAGTACTGGTCACTGATATTCCTCTATAGTTAGAACAGTCAAGCTTGTTTCCCTTTTTATGAATGGATGATATGTAAGCCTCTTTCCTTTCCTCAGGCACACTCGCGCCATTTATATACTGATTTATACACCAGGTAAGCTGCTCAAACAGCTTTCCTGACCCACATTTAATCAGTTCAGCGGGAATTCCTCCTGGTCCTGCAGCTCGACCATTCTTCAATTTACTAACTGCTTTTTTAACTGTATCAACGTCAATCACGATTGTTTCTCCCTCTATGAGTATATCCGTTGGTGTATTCAACAGGTATTCGTCTCTGTTTTCTGATAATAGTATCTTGTAGTGGTCCATCCATTTCTTTATTGATATAGTTTGAATGTTTGCTTTATTTTTAGAGTTCGCTGTTACGTTTTTTATGAACTTCCATGATTCTGAACACTTTTTTCCTCCTAAATATGTGTTGATTTCAATACACTTTTTGTCCCATATCTCCTTCTTTGCTACGTTTAATATTCTCCTTGTTGTCCTTTTCAAGTCTAAATATTGCTCTTTGTCTTCTTGTTGTTGGGTGTTTAACCATTTAAGATATTGTTGTTTTTTCCGACTTATTAATTCTTCAATCTCGTTATTCCACCAGAGTTTGTAACTATGCTTTTTAGTTTTTAATCCAACTGCCTTTTCTGCAGCGGTTCTAATACTGTTTACTATATTTTCATATACAATTTCTAGTGGCTGTCGGTTTCTTGTTCCGAAGAGTTTTTCGTCCAGTCTACGTTGGTATAACTTTTGTGTACTTTCATTAATTAAGCTATCTATTTTATATTGTTTTGTTGATATTTCTTCTGTCTGGTCAGTTTCTTCTCTCTTATCTGCACGTTGTTTGGATCTAAATGGGACTATAAACTTTGCCTTGACCATGTAATGGTCTGATCCACATGTGACACCTCTATAGGATCTTACATCATTAATTTTTAAATTTGTCTTCTGTTTAACCATTACATAGTCAATTACAGATTTAAGGCTTCTTGTGTGTTGAACCCAGGTGTATGTATGAATTTTTTTATGTTTGTAGAATCCATTGGTTATTTTTAGCTGATGTTGTTGGCACAATGCAATTAATCTCTGGTCGTTGTCGTTTGTAGTAATTTCTCCATGGGGCCCTACTTCGTCGTCATCAGTTCTTCGACCAACTCTACCATTCAGGTCTCCAAGTATTATTACTTCTCTTGATGTTCCAATTTTTAGAATTTCATCGCTGACCTGTTCAAAAAATTCGTCCTTTTTCGTTATTGGTTCATCATCAGATATTGCATATAACCCAAGAATTGTTATTGGCTGTTGGTTTACAGTCAAATTGATCCGAATAATATTTTCACTCACTGCATCGAAATCAGATATTTTATTTTTATATTTTTTATGTAGCATGATCGAGACGCCTCTTTTCGCTCTTTCATGTTTTGGCACTCCAGTGAATAGATGTACATAGTTGTTGATGACTTCTGTACCAGTTCCCTTCTTCTTTGTCTCTGTTAGCACCACCAATTCCATGTTCATGTTGAGTAATTCTTGTGTTATTTCCTCTGCCTTTCCTTTGATTCCTTGTATATTCCAAGTACCAATATTCATAATCCTTTTTCGTAGCTTTTGTCGTGTTCCGTGAGATCCGTCGTACCGAGGCATTTGTTAGGCTTTTTAGTAAGTTGAGATTTTACAAGTGACGGGGAACTAACCTGTCGCCTTAACCCCCAACTTGGAGGACCAGGTAATTTTATCTCAGGGTTTTCTTCCCATAGATCGCTTGTCTTTCAAGACTCCAGAGATCGGTCTTCCTTTTAAAGTCGGCTCTCCGTTTCCAGACCATTGGATACTTAGATCTCATCTGCTCTGTCCACCGTTGACCATTTTCGCCGTACCCTGGCAGGGGCCCTTACCAGGGTGCTATCATCCGGGCCAGATGAACCCTGGTTTTTTTGCGAGGTTGTTACTCCTCCCCCTCACCCTTTTCCAACCTGGTTTGGGACAGGCTTCGGCGGGATATCGTAGAAACAAATCAGTATTATTTTCATTTTTGAGTTCTCCAAATGACTTTTTCTTGGATTTCACCACGTCTCATCGCCAGTTATAATGGAATACTTGAAGTCTTTATATTGTTGAATTCGAGGAAATTTTTGGTCATAAGGCAATTTGGATGGTACAAACCGTGCGTAAATCTTTCTCATCCCCAAATGCTCAGTCAAAATGCGATGGATTGAAGGTATTGACATATTTATTTCGATTTTCATGTATCGTAACGAAGATTTTGGCTCTTTTTTGATGAATTCACGGACAGTGTTGATGTTTTCTTCGGTTATCACGAATTTTGGTTGATCAACATGTTCATCCTTATTTAGGTCCTCAAGACCTTCTTTAAAACATTTATATCACTTATGTAATCTGCTACGGGATAGACAATCATCACCTTAAATACGTTTCATCAACTGATAGGTTTTACTAACTGTTTTACCAAGTTTTACACAAAACATAATATTCGCTCTTTGTTCTATGTTCATTTTTCGATCGATAACTAAAACATCCAATTATCAGGAAAATTACACATACAAGAGTGGTTCAATAAGTACCCGTGTTAGGACTGAAGACGCCATTTTTTTCAAACAAATTTTTTTGTTTTTTAACAGTCCCCTTTTAGGTACAGACACTTTTCCCAACGTCCTTGCCATTTTTTTAACCCTCTAAAAAATAGGAATTTGCCCAACTCCCCAAAATACGCTTTTGTCTGGACAATGACCTTCTCATTTGAGTTGAATTTTTTTCCTGCGAGCCATTTCTTCATGTTTTGGAACAAAAAGAAATCGTAAGGAGCCAGGTCGGGTGAATACGGGGGGGGGGGGGGGTGGGGCAACAATTCGTAAAGCAATTCATGCAGTTTGGCAGCTGCCACTCCGGATCAATAAGTCGTGGTGAAATAGCACTTTCTGCTTCGCTAAATGTGACCGTGTTTTCCTTCAATTTCTTGTCTAAATGGTCCAATAACTCACTGTAGTATAGTCCAGTGATTGTTCTTCCTTTTTCTAAGAAGTCGATGAGTATGATGCCCTTTGCATCCCAAAAAATCGTCGCCATAACTTTCCGGCCGATGGAACCGTCTTCGCCTTCTTTGGAGCAGATTCACCAGAAGCAACCCATTGTTGGTTTCGGGTGTATAATGATGAATCCAGGACTCATCGACGGTGACAACTTAACGCAAAAAGTCCCGGATTTCGCTTAAATTTCTACAAACACATCTTCGAAGTTGTTGTCCACGGTAAGAATCATCTCGTGGACTATTTCAATGATTTTCTCGGTAGCCACATCTGTTGGGTGTTTCGGGAGATTCTCATCAAAAACGGATGTTCGATCACGTCTATATTCGATGAACCAATATCAGACTGTTGTCATTATGGTGAAGGATCCCCATAAATAGCATCTAATTTCGCTTTTATTTCCTCATACGTTTTCCCATGCAAAAGCAAAAAGCAAATCACTGAACGATTCTATCTTAGCGACAAATACGTTACACTACTTATTGAAATGGCTGCCAAATGCAAACTAACCTATGAATCAGTGTCAAATTTTTTTTGGTGTCATCTAACAGATGTCATCTGTCTTCAAACATGGGTACTTATTGAACCACGTTCATAATGTCAGTGAAAGATATATCTTTCCAACGCATATTATATCCAAGCAGTTGGTGACGCCACTAATATTGGCTATTTTGAAAAAGGCGTGTTTACTTTGAGACATACTGGGTCTATGGTAGTGCAACGTCTTATATGGCTCTTCTTCTTCTTAAGGTGCCGTGCAGTAGGCGTCTGTACCAAACTTCTTTCATCAGATGAGTCTGTTTAAAGCCGCATTTTGGAGAGACCGAAAATCAGATATTCCTGTCCAGTGACGAATATTGTGCAGCCATGATAGTCTTTTTCGTCCCATTCCCCTTTTGCCTTGAATTTTACCCTGCAGTATCAGGAGTTGTAAGCTATAACGTTCCCCCCCCCCCGAATAATATGACCCATGTATGAAATCTTTCTCCTTTTTATGTTTTCAAATAATTCGCGATCTTCCAGGTTGGCTCTCTCGATCATCCTCATTCCTCACTCCATCAACCCAAGATACTCCCGGCATTCTTCTGAGTATCCACATTTTAAATGCCTCCAGTTTGTTAATAAATGACACAGTGTCCATGTTTCAACATCGTACAGCAAAACGGACCAAACATAGCACTTAACCATACGGTACATCATTTGTAGGTTAAGGTTTTTATTACAAAGGAATTTGTGAAACTGGATGAAAGTTGCTCTGGCTTTAATTTCCATGTCCGGATCCCATTTGTCATTTACATCCCAGGTATTTGAGCTTGTTAACCCGTTCTATATTCTCGCTATTTACATGAATTCGGACGTCTTGAATTGGATTTCTACTGATGATCATGAATTTTGTTTTGTTTATGTTGATGCTTAATCCAATGTTTTCTCCTGCTTCGTGTATAGCCTTCAATAATGATTGAAGAGCATCTGCGCTATCTGCCAGAATGGCAGTGTCACCTGCATATCTGATATTGTTTATGGGAACACCGTTTACTTTGATACCCAGATCATTCTCCGACACTGTCTCAACGAAGGCTCTTTCGACATATAAATTAAACAGCAGGGGTGTCAAAACACAACCCTGCCTAACTCAATTTCTTATTTCAAAATCTTCCGTTGTATTACCTTTCTGAAGTCTTACGTCTGCAGATTGGTTCCAATATAAGTTGGCAATGAGTTTTATGTCTTTAGAATCTAGCCCTAGTTCTTGTAGAGATTGCATGAGGAGTTCATGTTTAACGTTATCGACTGCCTTCTCTTAGTCTATGAAGCACATGAGTACATCCTGTCTCTGATCAAGACAATTCTGAACTAGCATTTGAAGACTGAAGATGGCTGCTCTCATCCCAATACCCCCTTTAAATCCGAATTAACTATCTCCACTAACTTCTTCGCATTTCCTGTATAGTCTCGTATGAATGATGCGCAAGAAGTGTTTGAGACTAATTAAGCGATAGTCCTTACATTGTTTAGAGTTGCTATTTTTGGCAGGGTAATGGCTCACTTAATATAAAATATAGTATTTTATATGGCTCATTTAATATAAAATATAGTAAAAAAATAGTATAAAAGGTGGAATTATGAATATTTAACCTGAACTTATGTCTATTTCTTAACTTATCTATTATATTTTGATCATAAACTTTTGATCTTAGCTATATTCTTAATAGAATTCCTTTCATTTTTGAATTTAACTTCATTTAAAAGGAAAGTGACTAAACGATTAACCAAAAAGTGTAATCCCGAAAGATTATGTTGTTTTCAATGAACTACGGTACTATGGTATTTTTTATAGATGTCAAATTCTAATTTATTACTATTTTTAATAACTAAAATATCCAAAAATAGTAACTGTTCTTTGTTCTCAATTCCGCAAGTAAATCTAATGGAGTCGCAATGGCTATTTAGTTTGGAATTAAAATCGTATACATTTAATCTTTTTTGGTATCGAAAATCGCGAATACATTATCTACATGCCAATATCACATTATTGGAAGTTACTTAAATTCTTAAGTAATCTCGATTTCAACCTTATTCATGAATAAAGTAGCCATGTAGGGTGATAAACAGCTATTTGTAGCTTTGTCTTATTTTTGAATAAACAAATAATTGTTATATTGAAAATACCTTTGTTCGATACAAAGTTTGACCAATATTAAGTTTTCATGAATAATTGCATCAATAGGGGCATTCATTTTAAGTAAATTGGCATACCAGGGAACAAAGAGCTGGAATCAAAAGCAAATAAAATTTGTTCCTTCGCTGCTATATCTTCGGTTTTGTTAATTAATTCGAAAGTGTTTTTCACTGAAAAGGTATTGTCTTCTAAGGTACGATAAATCAAAAGCATTTCCGAACATGCCCTTGTACATCAAAATATAGTAAGATTAAATAGTTGACCGAAACTAAACTGCGATCTGCGATTGGTCGGTTCCTCTGGAGGTAATCAAAGTTTTAATATAAATAGTAGTTTCTATTGTTCTTAGGTTTAATCAGTCATCGTTCCTGATGAAACGTGCGACGACTACAAGAATAAAGTGTTTTGTGTAGTGGTGATATCTGTTGTGTAGAGGAAATCTACTATTTTTAAGAGAGCTATGGTCTGTAACCCATCTCTATTCGAAGCTTCGACCATTTAATCAGATCTTCAGAAATAATATGTTATACTTGTTTTAACTAACCTAAGCTGAAAGTAGTTGATTTGCAAATAAAAACCACCACTTAAATTAATTATTTGGCTGGTTTGGCGTTGATAATTTGTGTGAGATAATCTCCCTGATTTTCCGTTGAACCTATGAGCTTCTCTATAGCTATGACGATACTCATTACTTTTATTGACTACATTGATTTGATTAGAACATGATTAACATTTAGATCTTAAGATATATACATTATAGAAATCTAACTAACTTAGCCTAGGTATGGAATTTATATAAATGTATTGAGAAAACTTAAGATATGTATTTCATGAACTTAACCTTAAAATTAAATTTACATAATATTAATTAAGATTAACTTAAGCTAATCTGGGGACAGGGAGTAGCTGTGTTTTGCTAAATGGCGATGGGCTTGTCACGGGGGGGGGGGGGGGGGGGGCGGTAGGGCGGTAGGCGGTCCTGAGTGTTGAGGTGTTGGGTGGCTTTGTCCATGAATTTGAGCTGATGAATTCCCGGATTGTGGGCATCTGGAGGTCTATATGGAGCTGAGTGGTGCGGACGAACCCTAGGGCTTTGGTGATGATGTGGAGAGCCTTGTTCTGGATGGTTTGGAGGGTGGATCTGCGGGTGCGTGACGTCTGGAAACTATGCTGGGCTGGAGTAGGTCATTCCTGCTCCAGCTTGTTGCGAGTTGACAATTAGCTGGACTTGTTCAAGAGTGGGTACAGCTTGCTGAGTTGGCTGGCTTTCTTGGCAAAGAAACTCAATAGGTAGGTTTTGAATAAAGCCGGATGGTTTTATGTAGAAGGGTAGAAATATTATTGTAGTTATGACTGACGCCATTTTCGAACTCGCTAATTTTTGGTGGTAAGTTAATTAAGTTGGGAATCTGGAATCTTTGGCACAATGATACTGCTCAGTATATATCACCACTACACCAAACACTTTATTTTTGCACTCGACGCGCGTTTCGTTAACCATGTTAGCTTCATCAGGAGCGATGATTGACTGATGATTAGTCAATCATCGCCCCTGATGAAGCTAACATGGTTAGCGAAACGCGCGTCGAGTGCAAAAATAAAGTGTTTGTTGTAGTGGTGATATATACTGAGTGGTAAGTTAATACTGTTATTTTTAGATTTGTATGTGAAGGTGGTAACAATATCTATTTTTTTTATTAATTTTGTTAAGAAATTCTTTAATTGTTTCTAAATTTGCTTTGGTTGGAATAAATGTAGGGAGGTCTAGTCTAATCTTCAGTGTTTTATTTTCAGTTACGGGAATTGTAAGTTCGTTTTTGCTCATGGTGCACTAAGTAGGAGTTTCAAAGGGTCCCCTATATTTTTTCATCATTTCGGAAGATAAAAGAAACGGGGCACACCAGTAGTTCTGTTTTTTTTTCATTTCTGTCAAAAATTTATTATTTTTTTAAATTGCTTATTCTACTGCAATGGTAAATAGACTATCTTATCTCAACTATTTTCTTAGTTCTTCTTTTTTATCGATTAAAATTAACCTATTTATACAAAAACCGGCTACCAATGTTTGAACAATTTTAAATCGTTAAGAATGTTAATGAATTGTAATGCAGGCAGTTTTTGGCGTTTTTCTTCTTTTTTCTATTCGCAGGTGCACAGTAACATTCTGGTATGCTTTCAACGCACATTTCGAGGAACTGCATAACATGTAATGTATGTACCTTTAGTACCATTATCTAATTTTCATCGTCTTTCTTTGTCTACGCGGTATCGTTCATCATATTTCCCCATAAGTAGACGAACCATTTAAAGGTACCTTAACTTTTTGTTGATAACGTGCCTAATGGAAATACCAAGCGTATAAAAGTGTAATGATCTAAATTGAATTTGAGTATATATATATATATATATATATATATATAATATATATATATATATATATATATATATATATATATATATATATATATATATATATATATATATATTATATATAATAAATATATAAATATATATATATATATATATATATATATATATATATATATATATATATATATATATACATATATATATAGTCGTAGTGTTCGCTGCAATTTAACTTAATGGTTTGGTGGTCTTTAATAAGGATTCGTAATGTAGTTTAAGTGTGTAAGAGTTAAAAATTTTCATATGAGGATCAGGATATGATCCTGTGTCTTCAAAAAGTATCACATAAACGTATCATCATCATCATCATCATCATTAGCTAATCTTGCTAATCTTTTTATGTCGACCGTCCATGTTGTCTGTGGTCTACCTCTGCATCTTTTGTGTTCTCTAGGCCTCCATTCCACTGTACGGCATGTCCATCTGGCGATATGCCCCACCCAATCCCACCTTAATGTACATATTGGTTGTATTACATCGGTCACTTTTGATCTTTTTCGAATCTTGATGTCTTGGAGTCTAATATTGAGCATTCTCCTCTCCATTGCTCTTTGGGTTACCTTGAGTTTATTTATTACACTTTTATTTAAAGCCCACATTTCAGGGCCATACGTTAATACCGGCAATACATATTGATTGAATACTCTAGCTTTTATTGTATTTGGGATTTCCAATTTAGAAGTAGATTGTAACCTTCTGAACGCAGACCAACCTAATGAGACTCTTCTATCTAAGTCAGCCTTTAAATTATTTTTTGATATTTCGATTTTTTGTCCTAAATATATGAATGTTTGTAGCCTTTCTTATTCTTTCACCTTCTATTAATAGTTGGCAGTTATTTTCATTTTCGTTGTTCAAATATTTGGTTTTGGTGAAGTTTATTTTTAGACCTATTTCTTGAGACTTTTTATTTAATTCAATCAGCATTTCTTGTAGTTTTTCTTTTGTGTTGGCGATCAGAGTGACATCATCTGCGAACCTTAAGTGATTTAATCGTTCACCGTCCATTAGTATTCCTTTATTTTCCCACATTAACGATTTGAACATGTCGTCTAGAGTCAACGTGAATAGCTTTAGGGATATCGAGTCGCCTTGTCTAATTCCTGTTTTAATTTTAATTTTACTTGTTTTTTTTTTCAAGCATTATTTGTGATGTGGCATTTTTGTATATGTATTCAGGACGAGTTGTGTATCTTTCATCGACTCTTGCTATAACTTAAGCCGTTAAGGACTAACTATATCTCTACGGAATCAAATGCTTTTTCGTAGTTAACCACTGTTATCCACAAGGTGACCTTATATTCATTTGCTTTTTCCACTAGTAATCTGATTGTTTGACGGTGGTCGAAAGTGCTGTATCCCCGTCTAAATCCTACTTGTTCACGTGGTTGATAACTGTCTAATTTGTTCGTTAATCTATATGTTAAAATTCTAGTGAGTATTTTGTGTAGTACCGATAACAGGCTGATGGGTCTGTAATTGTTTAATATAAATTTGTTAATAAAAATGTTGTTGTTAAAAATACGCACAATCAAGGCGTTTACCCAAGGTGTTGGTATTTTACTTTCTTTAAGATATCTATTAAATAGAGCTTGAAGAGATCGTATTATCGATGCCCCTCCATACCTTATCCTTTCTATAATTATTTTATCGTCCCCTGGTTCTTTGTTGTTATTCATATGTTGAAGGGCGTCCATTATTTCATCTGTTGTTACATCAGGAATTTCTTCAGATCCCATATTTCTTACTATCGCTCTATTTCTCTTCTTCTTTCCTGGGCGGTGGCGATATTTTCGTGTCATATAATGTTTGATAATATTTGTCTGTAGCTTCCTTTATTTCTTTGATTTGTACGATCTCTTGGTTATCGTTATTTACAAGTTTTATTATTTGATTCATTTGTTTGTTTAACTGTTTCAAACTTTTTCCCTCTTTCAGAGTTTCTTCTATTTTTGAGTTCCTGTATTGTCTGACGTCTTCTCTGATCTCCGATCTTTTTCCTTATTTTTTGTTGTATTTTTTTAAGAACTATCAGCAAACGGCTTCAAAATTTATTTTTTTAAATATTAATTGAATTTAGAAAATGTAGAGATTTGACCCTTCTTGTTCTTCTTCTTTTCAGCCTGCTCTCCTCCACTTCTGAATGTAGGCTTCTTTCAAATCTTTCCATCTCTCCCTGTCCAACAGTCTTCCTACACTCCTCTTACTCTCATTTGGGCGCCGTACTGTAAGCTTGAAGTCCCATCTGTCGTTGTTCTCTCTCGCTACGTGGTCAGCCCATCCCAGAAGACCTACGTTTTTAAGTTTTTAGTCGAACCGCTCTTTCCAGAGCATCCATCAGTCGTGTTCTTCTCCGGATTTCCTCATTTGGAATTCTATCTCTCAAACTCACTTCAAGCATAGCTCTTTCCATTGCACGCTGCGCCGCTCGAAGTCTGTTCATCGACTTACCTGTTAGCGATATTGTTTCAAGGTCGTACATGCGAACTGGCAGTTCACACGACTTTACGTTTTCCTTTTGAGGTTTACAGGGACATCTCGTAATATGAAAATAAACTCGAGGTTACCAAAAGCTGCCCAACCAAGGCCCACTCTTCGAAAAATTTCTGCCTTTTGGTTTTCCTTTCCTAGTAGTATTTTTTCTTCGAGCTATATATATTCGGATATGTTCTCTAATGGCAAATTTTCGATGGTAATCGTTATTTGCTCTGGGCTCATTATCTTTGTTTTGCTCGAGTTGATTTTCAGTCCGACTCGTGATGATGCAGTTCTTCCAACATAGTTGTTAATTCATTTGGGGTAGTACCGATTAGAACGATAACGTCCGAAAATCGTAGATTCGTAGGTCTTAAAAATATCCTCCGGTGTCAGTGTAACCAGTTTTGGCGAGATCGTATCTCCTTGATGATGATTATTGGTATATATATATATATATATATATATATATATATATATATATATATATATATATATATATATATATATATATATATATATATATATATATATATATATATATATATATATATATATATATATATAATATATATATATATATATATATATATATATATATATATATATATATATATATATATATATATATATATATATATAATATATATATATATATATATATATATATATATATATATATATATATATATATATATATATATATATGTTTATATACAGTAGAATCTCGATTATCCGAAATAATATGAACCAAAGTGATTTCAGATAATCGAAATTTCGGTTAATCCGAAGTTTATAATGAATACAACATTACAGATTGACTTAAAAACCTTTATACGATATGCTATTACGAACATAGGTATTTATTAAAACAAAGAATAGAACAATTAGTTTACTTATTTTATGTCTATGTACGGAAAATCGAAAATAAAACAGTTTCATTCTCAACTTAAATTTTTTTTAAACAGAGGTAATTTTTAACTGCAGTCGTTTTGCGTTAGTTTTGTTTTGGGCTGCAGTGTCTCTCCAACGTTTGATAAGCAAAACGTCCACGGCGGTTGCATTTTCTTGTTGTTCTACATAAGTTATTGCTTTTTCTAGGGCCTCTAGTCCTTCTGAATGTGACCTTTTTACTGGAATATTGTCAGTGGCTTCTACTTCGTTATCATCATCGTCATCACTGTCTATTTTATTAGCATTTTTTGCATACACTTTTAATTAATTCTTGGTCAGTCATTTCATCTTCAACACTATCACTCTTTAACCATTCACAAACATTGGTTTCCGTAACACTTTTACATTCTGATATTCTTGTAATAATTTGATGTAAACTTTCATTATCTTCTGTTTCTGCCTGTGAGTAATGTCTCTCCCTCTTGTGGAATCAATTTTGACCAAGATTTTTCCAGAGTTCTACTCTTTACTTGATTCCAGGCTGAAGCTATCCAATATATAACATTCTTCAATTTATCTTTTTTAGACAATCAGTAAGATTGCCACCTTCAACTACTTCTTCTAAAATATGCTCCAATAACAAACGCCTGTAATTGCGTTTTAAATTTTTTAGTACACTCCGATCCATAGGCTGAATGAGAGAAGTTACAGCAGGAAGGCAAAAACATTGCTTTTATTTCCCCACTTTCAAGTTGCTTCGCACTTGGGTGAGTGGGGGCGTTATCTAGTAACAGAATACATTTTCTAGGATATCCATGTTCTTTTAAAAAAAGTTCCAAAAAAGCAGTCTTTAAATAGAGTCGCGTTTATCCAGGCATTGTTTTTGATTTTTATATAAAACAGGAAAAGCATTGCGACGAATATTCTTATATATTCTTATATAATAATGAGAGATTGTGTCTTCCAGAAGCATTACTGCATGCAAGAACAGTAATACATTCTTCGCTACGTTTGTAACCAGGTGCTCCAGCTTCCGTTTTTAAAGCTAAGGTATTTGACGGTAACATTTTGTAGTTCAAGCCTGTTTCATCACAATTATAGATTTGGTCTGGTTGTAAACCATGTTCTTTCATAAGCTGCCCAAAATTCTCTGCAATTTTTTCTGCCGCAGATACATCAGCCGATAACCTTTCTCTACAAACTTTCAGTTGACGTACACCATGTCATGTCTAGCCATCCATCACTTGCAGAAAAATTTACAGGCCCTTCAATAACTAGCAACTCTTCACTTAAACTCACTGCCTTATGTTTTAAAATTGTTCCTGAAATTGGTATTCCACGTTCTCGATTCTGTGTAAACCATAAAAATAAAGAATCATCCACTTTTTGGGATTCACCGTTTTTCATACTTTTTCGTGCTTGTGTGAGCGATGACAAAACACTACACCATTTTTTAAGTTTTTCGCGATTTTTTCTCCACTCTGAAACAGTACTCACGGCTACACCTAAATCCTTCACTATATTTTTAAGAAGTTCACCATTATCTAAACGTAGAATTGCTTCAAGTTTCTCTTTTAAGGTAATAACAACGTTTACGCTTATTATTATGACGCTCCATTTTGTAAAATATCTATTAAAACGAAACTATTACCTCTGCGATAATAATAGAATAATAGAAGTAACGAGTAACTTATAACACTCGTCGGCTAACCAAAACATAAACAGCGATGAAATTCTAGACGTCGGGGAGTTCCCGACGCGTTAAGGAAACCACTCATCATCTGTTTCGAATAATGGGAATACAATTTGTTTTTTAACAGTTTGTTTCGGAGAAGCCGGATTTCAGATAATCGTGATTCGGATAATCGGGATTGTACTGTATATATATATATATATATATATATATATATATATATATATATATATATATATATATTCGAGAAATGACAAGCTGATCCTCATACAGAGATGATGTATTAGCGCAACGTGTATTCCTAGCATGCATCGTTAGTCGAATTTGAGCTTTGTATAAAATTAATAGTGTTGATGTTTGCGGATATTTGTATGAGTAGCGGATGTTCGAGCGTTCAAAGGGAATGAAGAAATAAGCGTAATGTCATCTGCAAAGTTGTAGATTGGATTCCTGGTCTTTTCCAGCAGATCGTTAATGTAAATGAGACAAAGATTAGCAAACCTTTCATAAGAGAGTAGCTTAGCCAACAATCCGTCATTCCAGACAAGGTCGAATGCCTTGCATATATCAAGTGCAACTGCTCGAAATTTTCCAAAATGTTCAATTGCGTTGTTCCAAACATGTGTTATATAAGTTAGAAGATCTACAGGACGAGAAAGAAATTTTCTGGATGACGTCGTAGGCAGAATTTGAAAAGTTATGTCTTACCACAACATTTTCTGAACATAAAATCTACAATTCATATAAATTTATATAAGAAAAAACAAGCCAGTGATTATTATGTTTGTCAAAATTTGTAAGGTATTAACGAAATATTGACAAACACATCTGATGACCAGCTACTTCCTGACGAAATTGTATGGATTGTTCAGAAAGTAATAATTTTACACTTACCTCCATAATGTAGTTTTGTTAAACTTAATTTTTACATTACGATATCGTCCCGGGTACAATAATTTCCGTCCTTTTGCCGGCGAATCGTTATTTTTTAAGGAAAACAATTAGATATTTTTGAGATCAGCTCAATAGGATACGTTAATTAATATACAGGGGGGTACATATTCATAAAACAAATGTTGTTAAATTGTTAAATATTCAGTTTTTTTGCTTTGGCTTTTTTCTTAAAGTTATTAGTTTACTTGCCATTTACATTCCAAATATCAGCTAAAAGTAGTTTTTCTGCAGACGAATAGATGATGGGCCAACAACCGAACTAATAGTTTTTCGATATCTTTTTATTTTTCGAGATATTACCGAAAAAACAAATTTTTTATTTTATTTTTGATTTTGGGCGTTTAGCGTACATCAAACTTTTTCTGGTCGTATTCTACGTCCAAAACACTACCTGTGAGCCAAAATGCAGCCTGTTAACATTTAATGAGAGCTCAAGACCCCTGGCGACTGGGTTATCGTTTTGACGGAATACTAGGAAGGATACTTTCAAATTTATTTAGATATTTGCGTTCACATAATTATTATGGCTTAAGATCTTCGTATATTAACGTAACGTTTTATGTGGCTTGCGTTTAGTAGCAATTTACGTGTGCGGCGTTTCTATATCAGTTCTTTCACTTATAACACATTATTGGTATTACACGTGTCTGAAATGAAATTCTATGCAGGAAGATACGATCCTTATTTTGTGGCTGGTTTTTGTAGCCATATATAGAGTTGAAAATAATTACACCTAGTTGTTACGTCGGCATGAAAATCTTGAGACCTTTAATTATCTGTTAGTCTTCAGGCTTAATTTTGGGGAAACTAGTTTAGATTCAAAAAGATCCCATCTATTGAGACTGTAAAAAAGCTAATGTTTGAACACATTTCGTACCCTTGATAAAGGCAGAATTATCAACTAGTTTCGGATAGTTTCGGAGAAAATCGGATATGAGTGACGGACAGACAGGCAACGAAGTGTTCCATACGGAAAACTAAAAAGACTTCCGAATCTCTAGTTTATTTGTTAGTACTTGAGCCTTTCAACCAATATGCATAATTTTACCTTAGTTACTTGATTGGCGAGTTAACCCGAACAAATAGTTTTTAGCAAGTAAATGGGACGAACAATAATGTTAGTTCTGCAGTCTATAAATCCCACTGTGGATTTTGTTTTTCGAAAGAAATTAAGTAAACGTATGGTAAATCAACATCAACTAGAGGTATATCAGAAACACCAGCTGTTGTTTGGCTATGTGAAACCTGAAAATTATGTTTTGAAACAGGATCTTAAAAAATTAAGTACTTAATATGACATCGGCTTAAATACGGCATACAAAGTATCAAAATATCAAAAACCTGTCGGTCGTCTTTCAAGATGTTTTAAATTACATATTCTGGTAAAGAGACTAGCAAAAAAGATAATCGGTTCTTGGTTATAATTTAAAAAAAGTTTGGATATTATCAGGTTACTTAATTTTTCAAGATGCTATGTTGCATGTATTGCATTATCAGGTTCTTAGACACATTTACTAGAAAAAAAAGGTTAGTTGACTTATACAATTGTAACAAGTTTAAGAGGATATACACTATGCGCAAAAATTGAAGGATCAAACAAAATACGAAATTTTTGGGTGATTTTCAAGAAGCTGTATCTCAGCGAAAAATGGGTGTAGAGCGATATAAATATTTTTTAGCAATAAATCATATTTTTCTTTTATCAAACTAGGTTCATTATTGACAAAGATAAGAAAAATCAAAGACAACAACCTCAAAAAACGACAAATTTTTCCTTTAAATGATTTTTAATTAAGTGTGAACTTTGGGGTTCGGAACATAATGAAAAAAAAATCGTGGCGGTTTGACATTTTGAGCGTTTCTTAGGGATATTTTGATGTTAAAAAAAAACCGAAAACATCCTGGGTCTATCTATTATTTGCAATGTTATGCCCAGTTAAGTGCAAATTCCTAAATACGCAATTTTTAAACTTTTTTTGAATCAACTTTCTCGCATTGAAAAAATTTTTTTGATGACCTTTTATAAACAATATTTTGAGGTTTTCAAAACTCTACTTTTCTGTATGATCATTAGTTTTCGAGTAATTAGTTATTAAAGTTAAAAGTGTCATTTTTCCTTTGAACGACAATAATTCAGCGAAAAATTATCATACAAGTCCGTGGACATTTTGAAAGGTACTTAAAAGTTTGGAAAAATTTTTTCCGGTGGTTTTCTTATGATTACTCGAAAACCGTTAGTGATAAAAAATATTCAAACTCAGGATCTGAAAATTAAAAAGTTGAAGTTATAATCTGCTTTTCATCGCTCTACGCCTATTTTTCGCTGAGCTACACCTTTTTGAAAAGCACCCAAAAATTTCGATTTTGTTTTGATCTTTTAATTTTTACGATGATCTTAAAATATTTTGATCGATTCTGGTCTGGTATATGTTATTTGCATTTATTTTTATGTTCCTTGGAAATTTTTTTAATGTCGGTAAAATGGGTCTAACAGTTAGACCCGGTCATGTTGCCATGTAATCTAAAACTTCTGCTGTCAACAATATAATATTTCATATTGTAAATATCACCGAATAAACGGAAAAGTTCATATAAAAATCGAAAGTTAAGATGTTGAAATGAGTACGAAAGAAAATAATTTTTAGAATTCTAAAACACGCGCGCCTAGCGCAAAAATAAGGTGTTTGTTGTAGTGGTGATAACTGTTGTGTAATGCCGTTGTGCCAAAGATTCTAAAATCCTCACGTATTAAAAAATAACAGTTCTTTTTAGTGAACACTTATAAGATCACTTCGCTGCCTGTCTGTCCGTCTGTCACATCCGATTTTCTCCGAAATTATTTAACATAGAAAGTTGAAAATTTGGCACTAGTATAGGAACTGATGACCTCATCAGAGCCGTGTAGTTTTGAGAGTTAAATTTTGACTTAATAGGTTAGCTTTGGGGATGAAAAAAAAATTACCAGGTCTTCGAGTGGGCTCAAATGAAAGCTTGTAAAAGCACGAGTTCAAAAATATATACAATGTAATACTTGCGCACATTTTTCCTTGTACTATTTTTTAAAAAATTGCTGCCCCCCCCCTTATATCGAAAAGTACTAATCAACAAATTTTCAAAAAATTCTGGAATATTCTTCCCAGGGTGTAGATTGAATGAAAATTAACACGAATGGATTACCTTTAATAAAACATTCCGACAAAATTTGGCCAAAACCTTTTACCCAGAAACCAGAATATACTTTTCCGAAAGTTTGTTGACGCGGAATTCGACGAGGTCAGGCTCTAATGGCCCTGGTTTTTGCTATATTATAACCTAAAAGTGCGAAAATAACTGTTTTTTCCACATATTTTGAGGTTATGTTACATCGAAAGATACTTTTTTTTATCAAACCATTAATGGAGTCCGAAAGAACTACTATTCCTCTTCAAAACGCATATAGATTTGTCCGGATATCTTTTTTCATGTTTGAGAAATTTGTATTTCGACTTATTTCTCACGATTTTTGGAAAATGAGAGGCATCGAATAAATACAATTCTTCGACGCTCATCAACTTTTGTAACATTGTTAATTTTATGGTGAAGGATGTTTCAAATTAGACTTATTTTGAGTTTAATAAACAAATAGAAAAGTTAATGCGACGAAGAATTGTATTTATTCGATGCCTTTCATTTTCCAAAAAATCGAGAAATAAGTCTTACTACTTAAATTCAACATACGATTTCTCAAAGATAAAAAAGATATTTAGACAAATCTAAATGCATTTTGAAGAGGAAGAGCAGTTCTTTCGGACACCATTAATGGTTTCATAAAAAAAATTACCTTTCGATGTAACATAACTTCAAATATCTCGAAAAAAAGTGATTTTTAAACATTTAGGTTAGAATATCCCGGATTCGAATTTAACGCGTCAAAAACCTTCGGAAAAATATATTCCGGTTTCTGGGTAAAAAAATTGTAGGCCTGTGTAGTTTATCTGGTATATAAAAAAAACAAAAAGTTCAAAGTTATCAGTTTTTAGTAAAGATAGGAAAAAAACTTTGTTGAAGACTCATTTGGGGTGTGTTTTTGTGAAGTCATTGATCATTTTGTACCACCCTAACAAAAATTTTTATTTTAAAAGTAATCAACGTACGGAACACTAATTGCGCAAGTCCGACTTGCACTTGGCCGGCTTTCTTGTTTGTTTGAGTTGGAAGGCATATATATGATGCTTGTTATTTGTAATATATATTTTTTTATTATATATCTTTATGTCAGTAGAATAGCTATGCTTAATGGGCGGAAGCCATATGGATACAAAGAGCGTTTCTTTAAGGAAAAAAAGCACACTAACTCTTTATAGAGGGGGGAGTCAATCGACAAACGGAGGAGTTTCTAATGATAATAGGGAAATTTTAAATGCTTGGTCCCTTCACAAAACAGTAAACCAAAAATCGATTATCGGAAAATGAAGATTTTTTCCAATAACGAATTCTTTTTCAACACTTATAATCAACGTCTGAGCTCTCCAGGGTCCATAATATGTTTCTTCGTTATATAAATGACCTGTTGGAAAAAACAAGAAAGAAAACTTAATTTATAGCTTTATAGATGACAGAAAGTTTGATTCGTCATTCACTGTGAGCGCTTAAACATCAGATGTCAATGTATATATTCTGAGACAGTTTTTCAACTTAACAATGATGTGAGAGAAATTCTATCTTGGGCTGAAACTAAGTAAGCAGAATTCAAGATCTAGAGAGCACTTTTTCTAAGAAATTTGATGTTATAGAACCTGACATCGGTATGCCAGAATACTCTATTCTACCACAATCGTTAGTTAATATTCTTGGAGTAAATTAATTAATTCGTCTCGTTTAACTCGTTATTCCTCTTACCGTTTTTAAAACGTTGCCCAAATATTACCCTCTGCATCAATTCAAAGCCAGTGATTCACTGTTTTCGTACACGTGTCGCTATTGGAACATAAACCTAAATAATTAGCACACAAATGGTAAAGTCATTTTAAATTTAAAATCCCTTCCATTTGGGTATAATTACCAATTTTCCGAACTAATTGTTGAATTATTAATTAGATAAAATTATTGTCGGTCACGATAACATTTTGATCTATTTTTCAAATGATGCAATTTTAATAGGCGAAATTAGCAGTCATTAGAACGTAAAAGTAAAATTAAAATAAAATTGCATTTTGAGGTTGCCCATCTGTTAGAAGGTAAATCCATTTGTAATAAATTAATTTTTACATAAATAACACGTAGGCTGAAAAGTGTTTTGGCCTAGCTACTTAAAATACATTTTTTTTGCAAAATTCGACTTTATTCATCAAAATAGTCTCCTTCAAGAGCGATACAATCAGTCAAACTCTTTTCTGACATTTCTGTACCTTTCTTGTAATAGGATTTGTCTTTACCTTCAAAATAGGCCTCACTTTCGGCGACAACTTCTTTATTGGAGCCAAATCTCTTTCCCGCGAGCATTTTTTTGAGGTCTGCGAATAGATAATAGTCGCTGGGGCCAAATTTGGAGAATACAGTGGATGAGGAAGCAATTCGAACTTCAATTCATGCAATTTTGCCATCGTAACCATTGACTTGTGACACGGTGCATTGTCTTGATGAAAGGGCACTTTTTTCTTGTTCATTTGGGGCTGTTTCTTTACGATTTCTGCCTTCAAACGCACCAATAACTTTATATAATATTCGCTATTGATGGTTTTTCCCTTCTCAGCATAGTCGATGAAAATTATTCCATGCGCATCCCAAAATACAGAGGCCAAAACCTTCCCAGCGGACTGTTTGTGTTTGGTCGCTCGGGCGGATTTCACACGGCTGCTGCCCATTCAGCGGACTGCCGATTTGATTTCGGCGTCTAGTGGTGGATCCATGTTTTATTCATTGTCACATATCGCATGAAAAAAAATCCTTTTTATTGCGTTTAAACAAGTCCAAACAGCGCTCAGAATCATCAGCACGTCGTTGTTTTTGGTCCACTGTGAGCAAACGCGGTACCCATTTCAAACAGAGGTTTCTCATGCCCAAATGTTCATGCAAGATATGACCAACAGGTTATTTTGATATCTTTAGGGTGTCAGCTATCTCACGCAATTTTACTTTACGGTAATCCAAAACAACGCGTTTAAATTCAGCATACCAGTAAATGATGAGTGATTTTCCATGGGCAGAGTCCCCGCAACACTTATCAAGCCATTGCTTTGCTTGAACGGTATTTTTTCCCATCAAAAAAATAGTGTTTAATCAACACCACGAAATTCGATTTTTTCAATTGTTTTGAAAATATCAAAAGTAGCGTCACTAAAACTACTGTAAGTTGTAAACTAATCGTCGAAATATCATGAAATTTTCACACGTGTCGTTTCAAGGTTGGTACTTCCTAAAAATCATATGGATTTTTTGAAAAGGACGACATCTATGTGTCAGACCAAAAACTTTTCAGCCTACGTGTTAAATATAACATTAACTGAGAGTATTCACAACATAAACTTAATAATTATTGACGAAATTCGTAACATTGCATGACACTATCATAGTAGCTAAAGTAGGAGGTTAATTAAGAAAGCAGTCTTCGGGCATTAATACGACTCGACGTGATTAGTTCCAGTAGCTACTTTCCGCAACTATTTTTCGCCTCTGCACACCCTCAAACAGCAATAAGACAATGTAATTACCTTCCTATATACGCGGGTAAAAAATCTCTAGTAGCCGTGCGTACCAGCAAAATTTTCCACAAACAAGTCATTACTAGACGCGATTAAACGCGCAACTTATCCATGAGTAAGTTGCGTTTATATAAGCAAACTTCACTTTGCAATTAAGGAGGATGATCGCTTTACAATAAACAACGTAAACAATAGAGCGTCGAGGTGTTTATACGAAGGCTGCCTTTTAAGTTTTTACAAACTACTAGATGGCGCTATTAAGATGTGACATTACCATTGTTGTAAAATTTGACATTTGTTATTGTTAAAACAGTAGCAGTTCGGAAATTGGCTGAGAAATTTGTTTACAATGAGCGTTTGAAAAGAAAAAATGGAAATTTCGCTTGAAGGTGATGGATGATTTTTTACGATTTTAGTAAAGGCCTAACTCAACAACAATGCCTCGTATCGCTTCATTTAAGTTTTGGTAATAAATCGTCATCAGAAAAGACTGTTTACAATTGGTTTGCAAAATTTTGTCATAGCTGTGCTTCCATCAGCGATGAATTTCGTGAAGGTCGACCAAAAAACATCGATGCTGTTCGCAACAAGAGTAAAGGAATCCTTAGAAATATCGAAGACTGCAGTACATTCGATTTTGCACCAACATTTAGCTGTGGAAAAGATCTGTTCGCCATGGATTTCGCATAATTTGACCGAAACTCAACATTGTAAGAGGAAACGAAACTTGAATATATTCGTACGAGCCGAAAACTAAGCGTTCGCGGAATCGATTGATACTGATTTTTTTTTTTGGATCGCTAGAAACGCATCTAGCAAAAATGAATTATCGCGAACACGTTCTTACTTGACAAACTGTATACGTAGGTCGAAGCACAAATTTAACAAGAGTAGATATATTCACAGCTTTACTTATAATACCTATTCAAAAATCTTAATTTTTCTGTCTCTCATACGGTCTGTAATAAATAAAAAACGAAAAACTAAAAAATTTCAATAAAATGTTATATATTTAAATGCAATAAATTCTATAATACGTATAAAAAAATGCTAAAAATTGTTCCCTAAACAAAAATTTTTGATTCTAATAACACGAAGAATTGCAAAAAATACATAAAAAATTGGAAAAAATGAACTGTTAAACAGAGATGAAACAAACCAGCATAACCAACATGCTCTCAGCCTTGAATAGGGATTACGTTTTTGGAATGGATATCTGCGAGAACGTCGTAAGGTCCGTCAATAATGTTCAAGTGTCGAAACACACATTTATATTTTACGGCATCTTTTTAGACAACGCGGTAGCGCTGCCACAGGCATTATTACATTTCCGCAACAACTACTACATATGTTATGTAATTAAACAAAAATAGAAAATAATTACCGTATAAATTAGTTTGAATGGTTTGTAAAATAAACACAAAAAAATATATAACAGATAGGATGTGTTAACAAAACTAAAATATTGTTATGAAATAAATGTCTTTAGAACTCCAGACCCCATGCCTCTATGATGTGTCTTGCTGGGGTCCAGCAACTCTACAAAAAAAACAAAACTGACCAACGGTGCTAACAACTTAAGTAGAAGTTGTAGCTGTATATTTGGTTCTCTTCCTCCCGATTGTTTTTTTATGTGTCGGCATTTATTGGGCTGGAACATAAAAATCTGATACTGCAGCTGCTAGGTAAAGCAATGCTTTGTATCAAACTGGGCTAAACATTCACACGCCGCCCGCAATAACCAAAAAATAATCATATATTAGTTGTAAAAATGTAAGGGGTGGTCCAAAGATTGGAACACTTTTAAAGGTAAACCCCTTTATCTAAAGGAGATAGTCGAAAACTGATGTCGGTGTCTGAGGCTCAATTTTTATGATAAACTCAATGGTACCGTTTTCAGACATATAGGGGGTGTTTTTCAAAAAATCTCCATTTTGGAAAAAAAAATGTTTGTAATTCTTTTCCTATTGAAGAAAAAATTTTTTATTTCTGTAAAAACGTTCTCAAAGCACTTTTTCACGTGGATTTCAACAGTGTAAGTAACATTTTTTACAACTAATATTTTAATAGTCATTAATGCTAAAATATATTTTTTAAATGGTATACCCTGTATATTTTTTCTTATCCGAATAGAGCTTTAAATTACCATTCCAAAAATATAGCACACTTTATATTTTGCTTAAATCTACTTCAAAATATAAAGGTTATCAGTTTTTACGCGAGTTTTAAATGCATATTTTGTGAAGTAGGCTTTAGACGGAGCGGTAATATCAATTGTTTACCGATGGCAGTCAAATTGTAAAAGAAAATCCCAGAAGTAACTCTAAAGAGTTATAACTACAATGAAATTTACTAAATGCTATAGTACTTTAAAAAAATACGTAGAAAATAAAACAAAACAACAATAAAACAATTTATTCCGAGTAGAGCAAACTAAAACACAAACAATTTTCTATAAGAGATGTTCGAAATGTCGACCAGTTTCATTTACACATAGGCGGCACCTTTTCTGGACATTTTTTCTCATCGAGTTGATTAGTTCAAGAGGAGTGAGAGCTGCAAAACTTTGTATCACTGCGACTTCTAACTCTGCCTGGTGTTTGTCGGCAATTTAAAAATTAGGTCTTTCAATCTTCCCCTCAGAGATAGAAGTCCATGGGTGTTAAATCCGGTGACCTTGCCGGTCAACGGTTTACCCTTGGTGGGCTATCCAGTTATTGTCAAAATTGGTCGATAAAAAATTACTGATAACTGTAGCATTATGAGGGGGTGCCCGGTTTCGTGTTGAAAAAAAAACATGTTTCTAATGTCCATTAACGGCAGTTCATCAACAAGAGGTTCTATTTGCTGCCTTAAAATTTCTAAATATCTCTGAGAGGTGAGTGTTCCTTCGTAAATAAATGGACCTATAACCCTGCCTCTAAAAATTCCTGCCCACACATTAAATCCAAATCTGCCTTGATTTCTTTGCTCCACAACTAAATGAGGATTTTCTTGTGCCCACGTATAAGAATTGTAACGGTTAAAAAATACCTGCATTGTTTACATAAGCTTCGTCTGTCCAAATGAAATTTAATGAAAAATTCGGAACATGGTTACAATTCTCCAGAAACCCATTGGCAAAAATCTATACGCCGCGCAGTTGAAAATCTCCGTCTCTAAGGTAATGCTTTTCTTGTCCTATATGGCCTGAATTTCTGCTTCTTTAAAGTACGACTTACGTTAGTCCTTTGTAATCCAGTGGACTCTTTTAACTATTGGGTTGAAAGTGTTGGGATTATTTCCGATAGTTCCTAAAACTGTTATTTCTTCTAACTCCTTATCCTTGTTTGATGCATAATTTTTGGGTCGTTCCTTTTCAAACTGGCCACTATTAACTGGGTTATGTCACAATCGAGTGAATATATCCTTGAAGGGATACTTCGTGGTACAAATTACTTGCTGCTTCCGAATTTTCTCCGTTTGTATGAAAGCACACTATCATATCCCATTTTTCGTAATTTTCAAACTTCATCGCGATTTATTTGACAATTCAATAACTGATCCCTGAAGTAAAATTTGACAACTACGAGTAAACAATTGAATTAAACCATATGGCCGCTCCGTCAAAGCCTTACTTCACAAATGTGGACTGAAAACCTTTATATTTTGAAGTAGATTTAAGCAAAATATAAAGTGTGTTATATTTTTAGAATGGTAATTTAAAGCTCTATTCGGATAAGAAAAAATATACAGGGTATCCCTTTTAAAAAAAAATATTTTTACGTTAATAACTATTAAAATATTAGTTGTAAACAAATGTAACTTACAGTGTTGAAAATCCACGCGAACAAGTGCTTTGAGAATGTTTTTACAGAAATCAAAAATTTTCAGTAGGAAAAGAATTACAAACAATTTTTCCAAAATGCAGATTTTTGAAAAACACCCTGTATATCTGAAACGGTACTAGATATCGCTATGCGGTTTTCACCATTAAGTTTATCATAAAAATTGAGCTTCAGACACCGACATCAGTTTTCATCTATCTCCTTTAGATAAAGGGGTTAACCTTTAAAAGTGTCTAATATGGACCCCCCTGAACATACAATATTCTACCATTATCTTGGGCGGCTTTGTATGTGGGAAAACTCCAAATCTTCCATATGAAATATCATCATTTCTTAACAATGATTTTACTATCAGTCAAACACCATCTGTGTGTAAACAAATATTACAGCAGAAATCACACCTTTTTTACAATCTTCGGAGTAAATACTTAACAATCTTTCTGATATTTTGGAGCAGACGACGCAAACAAACGGAATGTTGAATTCAGAAGCTTATAATAATTGGTTGAAACAATTTGTTGGACTCCCTCGTTAGGATATCGATGATGGTGTAAGAGATATAGAACAAACATTTGACCATTGCGATTATGAAAATGAAAGATTCTACACTTCTGACACAAAAACCTGTTGAGATTACTGGCAAAGAAATAAAAGTTGATGGTATAGGGTATCCATGAATAGCAGGTTTATATGAGTTGTTTTTTGAAAAAGAACTTTTGGGCTATAAACATAACGATCTTGATAATTATATAGATATTTTAAAAAGAACTAATGCACATCGTAGGAATCACGATCCCTGCGAAAAAGTTAAAGGAAATGGTTCATACAAGTATGTCCCAATAATAGGACCCCATTTGCAAATGAAGGTATCACTAAAATTAAAACTATTAATTCTGTTCAGAATTTGTTTCAAGGTGTGACATCAATTAATCAGAAGCAGACCAGAGCTAATAAAGCAACTGCAACTACAAAAAAAGGTGGGGCTGGTTCGACTTTAAAAATGAATAAACGGAATACAGCCTATGTGAACTGAGATGATACTAATGAACTAGTCTATAGACTTTGTTCATTGGTTGCAACCACAAATACAGGCCACACTGGTCATAACAATTTCTAAAATTATTTTCTATTAAAGAAGAACTAAAAGAAGCCAACGTTATTATATGAATAATTGTAAGAATTGATCTAATTCATTAATAAATGACCCTTGATACGCTTGGTTGGCCTATTTTTACTAGATGACCTCTCTGGAACATTCCATATTTTCAAATTTTTAGAATAAAATTATAAGTGTAAGAACAAACTCATGGAAGATATCTACAAGAATAAATCTTGTAACCTGTAGAAGTCTGAAAAATAAACTGAAAAGATGACTGTATCGTTTTTATGATTTAATATGACTGCTCCATAAGCTGCGTGGAATAGTTTTGTTGCAGTCAACATAATACTCTGTTGCATCTGAAAATAATTAAAAATAAAAAATTAGTTATGTTATTATTAATGTTAGTCTAGGTTAGGTTAAGGAATTAAGGTTAGTTTTATGTTATTTTCGCTATGTGTTACTAAGTTCTTACTTTGTTTCTTAGTAGTTGTCTTTTTTTTCATTTTAAAAATTGTTTCTGGCTGAGTTGTATGTTTGTTTGGTCTGCATTTCTTCAAATGTCGGGTTAGATTTCTTGTAAAGGACATCTTACAACTTGGCACGTGTGTGTCATATCTGCTGTAGTAGACTACTTGGCATTAGAATGAAAGAATATAAGATAAACTAAGTTATATTTTGTGGAATAGAGGGGATAGGAGGATAAATTAAAGTAGCTTTAATTCTACTCCATTTTTCATCTTCGTTTGATGCGTCTTTATTATTATATAAATTGTCTAAAGCAAATTGTTTCCGGTGGTATTTTTAAGTTTTTCTTTTACTTTGCATAAATGTTTTGCCAAATGATTAGTTTTATCAGTTTGAGTATTCTTATTAATCTGAATATTTACTGTTTAGATCGACACTGAGTTTTGAGAATGTTTCTTATTATTAAACGGTTCAATTGGAAAAGGATAATTGGGATTAGAATTATTTTGCGATATTATTGAGAACTGAGAATTTAATAAAGGGATCGGTGGCCTCATTTGGCTGCAAGGAAATGGTTCGTCATCTGAGTCAGAATCAATATTATTAGAAAAATTTTAAAATTTTAATGTTTTTTCCAATTGGCATTAACTTATTTGAACTACTTCTAACTAAATTTTGTCAATAATAAAAATATCTTCATTTAATTCTAAATTTTGAGATAAATTATCAATATCCCATAAGTTATAATTTGGGGATATAACGTGATTAATTTCCAAATTTTGTATGGGTGTGGGTACAGTTGACTCAGCGTCAGAATACTCTTTAGAATTATTTTAGATATTTATCATATTTCTCCATTTGAAAAAAGTGCCTACTTCCAACTGAATTATTATCATTAATATTAAAATAATTTTTTTGTAATTTCAAATTTGGAGATGTGTTGTTAATAATTTTAAAATTTTGTAAAATTATTAGAATTATAAAATTCTGACAAGGAGTTAGCAATAGGTTCAGAAATTTTCAATAACCCCTCTCTTACAATTTGGTGAGTAATGTTATTAGAAACTAAAAACTTTGGTTCTCCGTTCAAATTATAAGAACTAGGTTGTGACGGGGTGCTAATTTGGACCTTTAATTCTCTTCTTCTGTCAAATTAGTTAGGATCGCCATAAACTCAGAATCAAAATTTTCATTTATTAATTCCAAATTATTGCATTTATTTTGTTGAGTGCAAATTTGGATCTTCTAATACCCTATCATTTGGAAATTGGTCAACGTCAATGGAGTATTCTGTTGAATGTTCCAAATTTTATAAGAGATAGGTGTCTTGCACAAAAAATTGATTTTTCTGTAACCTATCGCTGTTTTTGATGAATATCTTAAACAGCAAAATTTGGTGGAGCACCGTATTTCATTTCTAACACAATAATTATGTGAAGGACGCGAACTTATCAGAAATAACAACTGAGAGTCGACTAGAGGGTTAATACTATTAGCAGGAGGGGGGGGCCCAGAAATAAACTTTAACCAAAAAAATTCAACCCCCCCCACCCCCCCCCCCCCCCCCCCCCCCAAAAATCAGGGGGGATCTTTACATAGGGGGAGGGAAGGGGGGGGGGGGGGGAGGGGGAGGGCGGGGGGGGGGGAGAAGGGGGGGGGGGGGGGGAGGGGGGGGGGGAGGGGGGGGGGGGGGGGGGGGGGGGGGGGGGGGGGGAGAAAGAGAAGGAGAAAGCAGGAAGAGAGATAAAGCGGAGGGGGGGGTGGGGGGGGGGGGGGGGGGGGGGGGGGGGGGGGGAAAGGGCGGGAGGGGGGGAGAGGGGGGGGGGAAAGAGGGGGGGGGGGGGGGGGGGGGGGGGGGGGAGGGGGGGGGAGGGAGGGGAGGGGGGGGGGGGGAGGGGGGGGGGGGGGGGGGGGGGGGGGGGGGGTGGGGGGGACAGGGGGGGGGGGGGGGGGGGGGGGGGGGGGGGGGGAAGGGGGGGGGGGGGGGGGGGGGGGGGGGGAAGGGGGGGGGGAGGGGAAGGGGGGGAAGGGGGGGGGGGGGAAGGGGGGGGAAGGGGGGAAGGGGGAAGGGGGGGGGGAAGGGGGGGGAAGGGGGGGGAAGGGGAAGGGGGGGGGGGGGGGGGGGGGGGGAAGGGGAAGGGGAAGGGGGGGGACCAGGGGAGGGGGGGGGGGGGGGGGGGGGGGGGGGGGGGGGGGGGGGAAGGGGGGGGGGGGGGGGGGGAAGGGGAGGGGGGGGGGGGGGGGGGGGGGGGGGGTAGGGGGGGGGGGGGGGGGGGGGGGGGGGGGGAAGGGGGGGGGGCGGGGGAGGGGGGGGGGAGATGGGGGGGGGGGGTGGGGGGGGGGGGGGGGGGGGGGGGGGGGGGGGGGGGGGGGGGGGGGGGGGGGGGGGAGGGGGAGGGGGAGGGGGGGAGGGGGAGGAGGGGGGGAAGGGGGGGGGGGAGGGGGGGAGGGGGGGGGGAAGGGGAGGGGGGGGGGGGGGGGGGGGGGGGGGGAGGGGGGGGGGGGGGGGGGGGGGGGGGGGGGGGGGGGGGGAGGGGGGGGGGGGGGGGGGGAGGGGGGGGGGGGGGGGAGGGGGGGGGGGGGGAGGGGAGTGGGGGGGGGGGGGGGGGGGGGGGAGGGGTCGGGGGGGGGGGGGGGGGGGGGGGGGGGGGGGGTTCTCTTCCGGTTATCTTTATTGGATGGGAGAGGGTTACTTGAGTTTAATCTTTAGCTTATCCCATCCATAGTCGAATGTAAGCCTCCATAAGTTGTATCCAATGAACTCTGTTGTTTGCAAACAATCGAGTCCCGCTAGTCTTCTTATGGCGTCCGTCTATCTTGTTTGTGGTCTACCTCCGCTTCTTTTATGTTCTCTAGGCCTCCACTCAACCATACAGCGTGTCCATCTCTTATGGGGCATATCGTAAGGATGAATATCCTTGCGATAGGCTGTAACCAATTCCTCTTTAATGTACATATTAGTTGTATTACATCTGTCACTTTTTATCTTCGTCGTAACTCAATGGCAGTAATGCGATCTTGGAGTTATCTTCGTCGTAACTCAATAGTAGTAATGCGGTCTTTGGAGTCTAATATTAATTATTTTTCCTCTACATTGCTCTTTGAGTTACCTGGAGTTTATATATTATACTTTTATTTAAAGCACATGTTTTAGTACCATATGTTAGTACCGGCAGTAAATATTTATTGAACACTTTGTGTGGATTGTAACCTTTCGAAAGCAGACCAAGCTAACAAAACTTTTTTATCCAAGTCGGTATTCAAATTTTTTTGATATTTCGATTTTTTGTCCTAAATATATGAATTATGTTGGGAATGTGGAATCTTTGGTACAATGACACTACTCAGTATATATCACCACTACACCAAACACTTAATTTTTGCACTCGACACGCGTCTTGCTAACCATGTTAGCTTCATTAGGAACGACTAAATATATGTACCCTTCCTATTTTTTCACCTTCTATTAATAGTTCCTGGCTCTTATCTTCAACTTTGGTGATAAAATATTTGGTTTTCGTAAAGTTTGTGTTTAGACTTATTTGTCGAGACTTGTTATTTAATTCCATCAGCATATTTTGTAATTCTTCTTTTGTGTTCTAGAGTTAACGTGACCACCTTGGAGATATTCAGTCATCTTGTCTAATTCCTCTTTTAATTTTAATTTTATTTTTTTTTCTTCAAGCATTATTTGTGATGTGGTATTTTTTATATGTGTTCCAGAAGAGTTGTGTATGTTTTTCGTCGGCTCTGCTATTACTTAGGGTGTTAATGGCCGCCTGTATCTCTACCGACTCAAATGCTTTTTCGCAGTCAACTATTGCTAACCACAAGGTGACCTTGTATTCATTTGCTTTTTCCACTAGTAATCCAATTATTTGGAGATAGTCCAAAGTGTTATATCCCGTCTAAATCCCACTTGTTTCCGTTGTTGATAACTGTTCAATTTGGTCGTTAATTTGTATGTTATGATTTTAGTGAGGATTTTGTATAGTACTGATAACAGGCTGATGGATTTGTCATTTTCCTATTTAAATTGACTCCCCTTTCTAAAAATAAGAACAATCAAAGTGTTTATCCAGGGTATTGGTATTTTACTTTCTATAAGGCGTCTGCTGATGGAGCTTGAAGAGATTGTATTAGCGTTGTCCCTCCATACCATATCATCCCTATAATTATTTCATTGTCCCCGGTTTTTTGTTGCTGTGTATATGTTATACAAAGTTGTTATATCGGGAATTTCGTCAGATCGCACATTTCTTACTATCACTCTATTTTAGTCTTCTTTCCTGGGCGGTGGAGATTTTTTGTGTCACGTAGTATTTTATAGTATTTCTCTGTAGCTTCCTTTATCTCTTTGATGTGTGCGATCTCTTGGTTATCGTTATTTAAAAGTTTTATTATTTGATGTATCCCTTCATTTATTTATTTATTTAGGTGTTTCAGACTTTTTTTTTCAGAGTTTCTTCTATTTTTACGTTCCTGCACTATCTGACGTTTTACCTGATCTTTTCTGGTTATGCGGTGCTAAATCTATTTGGTTACTGTCACCCCAAGATAGAATCCCTTTCTTCGAGGTTGAGTTATGTAACTTGAAAATAAACAAGCAAGGCTACAGATTGGATTTTTGATCTTTTCAAGCAGATCATGGATGTAAAACGAAAGAGGGCAGTATCGCGCCTAGTGATACATCAGCGTAGATAGTGACAGTGTTGGACAGAAATATATTAACTGCCACTTGTAAAGAACGATCTCTGAGGGCATATAATCGCTCGGGACTCTCCTTAATGTTCCGAAAATGTGTCAAATAGTCTTATCGGTGATGATTATTCATATTAAATCCTTTTAGATATTTTAAAAATTTTGATTTTTTGAAGGGATGAAGAATACTCTGTGAATCACAGAGCATTCTCCATGTCTTTAAATAAACAAAATCTAGAGAACCAATTTGATATAATCAAGAATATTGCCCACAACAACGGATTTCAGAAAAAAAACCGTAGGTAACCTAATTAAAAATAAACAAAAACAGCTAAATTATCCACACGTTAAAAACGATAAAAAACAAACTTTTTCCTCATTGACATATTTCGGACCAATTATTAATAAAATTACGTATATACTCGCAAAAGACAATATAAATATCGCTTTTAAATCACTCCAAAAACTTTCCTTCCTCTTTTTCAATGTAAAAGACAAAACGCATAACTACAAAGACTCTGGAGTTTATAAACTATGATGTAATGAATATAACAGCTGTTATATAGGCCAAACAGGGAGAAATTTCTACACTAGATTTAAAGAACATCAAACATCTTTTAGATTAAACAAAGAAAACTCCAACTTTGCTAACCACTTCCATCAAACAAGTCATATTTTTCGAGACATAAATAATCTACAAATATTACATAAAGCACAAAAAGGGAGAAAATTAATTATTTTAGAAGCTATAGAGATCTACAAACACAATAAAAATAAGGATACAGCCCTCTTAAATAATCAAACAGATTTTCAGAATGTCACGCTGTTTGGCGTATTTTAGTAGTGTTTTTAGATATATTTTTTGAAGAAGGAATTTTAAAAAAAGTTTTAAAAATATATTGAAAAATATTTCTTAAAATTTGGAAGAAAACCTCTTTAAAGACCTGTAAATACATCTATAATCATGAAAAACCGTAAAAAAATTTTACTCTTAACAAAAAATACCTGATTTGCAAACAATAATGTCATTTAACCCTCTGTAAAAAAATAATTTTAATTTAAGTTCATCGAAATTTAATGCTGGGTAATGCCAAATTATACCTGGAAATTTGGTTTAAATTGTAAATAAACCACCTTAGTCTGTAGTATTACGCTTGACAATGTAGTAAACCTACGAAACAGCAGATAAATAAATAACCGGTCAAATGCAAGTTGAACTTGCGCAATTAGTGTTCCGTACGTTGATTGCTTTTAAAATAAAAAAATTTTGTTACAAATGTATAAAATGATCAGTGACTTCACAAAACACACCCCAAATGAGTTTTCAACAAAGTTTGTTTCCAATCTTTACTGAAATCTGATGACCTTGAAATTTTTGTTTTTTTTTTTAAATACCAGAAAAATTATTAAAGGTAATGCACTCTGATAATTTTCGTTCAATCTACACCCCGTGGAGAATATTCCGGAATTTTTTCAAAATTTTTGATAAGTACTTTTCGAGATAAGGCGCGGGACAATGATTTTTCGCGATTTTTTAAAAATAATACAAAGAAAAAGTGCGCGCAAGTATTATCATTATATATACATTTTTTACTCGTGTTTTCACAAGCTTTCATTTGACACCACACTCGATGACCTAGTAAAAAATTTTTTTTTCACTTCGATTTCACCCCCCAAAACTAACCCCTTAAGTCAAAATTTAACTCTTAAAACTACATGTCTCTGATGAGGCCATCAATTCCTATATTATTATCAAATTTCAACTTTCTATGTCAAATAGTTTCGGAGAAAATCGGGTGTGACAGACAGACAGACAACACCGAAGCGATCTTATAAGTGTTCCGTACGGAACACTAAAAATAAGTGACAAATAACAAAATAATTCGTTTCATTTCATTTACAAATTTATAATGTACTGTCAAAAAGTAACGGACACCTCAATTATATAATATCTTGTGTAACTTTCGAATAATAACTTGAAAAACTTTGGGTTTTATTTTTAAATCATTACGAACCTTTTTTTAGTTAATCCAAAAAGAACGTTAACAGGTTTGCAATGCAATTAAAAATAAAACAAAAATCTATTCTTCTCTAGTGAAGCGGCCAAGCAGTAACAAAAAAGTCGTTATCAAACATGCGATGCTTCGCAAACGCAGATGCTAAAGCGAAACAATGTCCGAAATTAAAAATTCAAACTGGTCGTCAATCAAGATCGACTGGCGATGCCCAGTGTCTATGCCAGAGTCAAGTTAAGAGATTACTTAAATCAGTGGCGTTCCAGGTTTATCCGAAAATGTTGCGATTAGTAAAAGATATATTGACAACTGATGGTAATCTAAGCACTTCATTTTGACCTCTCATACACTCTCTATTCAAAAAGAAATCGAACTTTTAGAAAATACTAGCGTCAGCTGTCGTATCTTTTAGTTATTACAAGCGCAAATTAGTTAGTGTCATATATAGAGACCGGATTATATGCATTTGCATATTTTCATAGGCATTTGCATATTTAGACCATTCTCACCGATTATTGCGTATTTTACCCAAAATATAGTAATGATGCATATTTTCCCTATATTTACAATATTTCTCGGTATTACCGCAAAAAAAAAGTGGCTCTTCGTGGGTAGCTGATTATCCTGGAATATTTACATATGACGGAAATGTTTTATATTGTCGAGTTTGCGAGAAAAATGTTTCGTGCACAAAAAAGTTTCAAATTGACCAGCATGTCAAGACAAGTCTTCATATCGCAGGATTGCAAAAAAGGCCCACGACAACAACTTATAACAGCAGCACGTAGCAGTGATTCCAGTTCTATAGGCATAGAAAAAAAACACTTTAGCATGGATTTATGTGAAGTATTGCTTGCAAGTAATATTCCTTTCCACAAACTTACAAATCCTACATTCAAAGATTTTCTGCGAAAATATTGCTTGAAACAAAAAATACCAGACGAATCAACACTGCGTAAAAATTACATACCAACAATTTACCTACATGTTCTGGAAGAAATACGTAATGAACTTAAGGATGACATTATTTGGATTTCAGCTGATGAAACTACCGACAGTTGTGGTCGCTATATTGCGAATTTAATTGTGGGTGCATTAAGATTAGAGCTTTCTTCTTCCTATTTGGTGGCCTGCAAAGAACTTGACAAGACAAATCATTCTACGATCGCCAGATTTATGAATGAGGGTATTAAAAAAATATTTCCTGAATCTTCTGCACATGAAAGAGTGTTTATATTTCTCTCAGATGGTGCTCTCTATATGATCAAGGCAGCCAAAGTCCTCCAAGTATTTTATCCAAATTTAATTCATGTGACGTGCTTTGCTCACGTAGTCCATCGACTCGCTGAAGAAGTACGATCCACGTTTGGAAATGTAAATAAACTGATTTCATCAGCAAAGAAAGTGTTTCTTAAGGCACCTGCTCGTAATAACGCCTATAAAGAAAAACTGCGAAATGTGCCTTTACCTCCCGAACTAGTGGTAACTCGATGGGGAACATGGATTGAAGCTGTACTAGTTTACAATTTCGACAACATTTCGAGGCCATCAAAGGTGTAGTAAATGACTTCGATAGTGCAGAGGCTATGGCAGTTCGTCAATCCAAGGAAGCATTTAACGATTCTGATATTAAAAAAAACATAACTTTGATTAGCACTCACTTTTCCTACATACCTGCGGATATTAAAAAGCTTGAAACTCGAGGTTTGGCGTTGACCGAATCAATGACTAAAATCCGTCAAATAAACTCTACATTGCAAGATGTATTCCCGCGTAGAGTTAAAGAGAAGTTTGAAAACATTTTGTGCAATAATCCAGGCTTTGAACCTTTGTGTCAAATTGATAGTTTTATTAATGGGACGGGTGAACTTTTACCAGAAACAATAAGTGCTAACATAGCACCCAAATTTAAACACTGCCCAGTTACCTCAGTGGATGTGGAACGATCTTTTTCCACTTATAAAAATATTTTAAGTGATCGAAGACACAATCTTACTACCCAACATTTGGAACAATACCTTATTATTTACGTGTACAAGAATACAAATGTTAAATAATTGTTAATTAAATTTAAACATCGTCGATAACTTGTTAATTTTATGCTGATTTTGAAATAAAAAACTAAAAATTACTACTATTATTATTATTTAATATTGCATATTTTGACCCTTTTCATGCATATTTTAAGCATTTTTTATGCATATTTGTATGTATATTTCAAGATTTTTATGTTGTATATAATCCGGTCTCTAGTCATATACGTGTTTTATAATATTTGTTCCATTAGATGCCTAGTTATAATGGATAGAGTGACATTGTGCCTTGGCCAAGGAAAATAAGCTTTAAATGAAGAGCTGCTATTAACTTCTGAGTTAAACTTCGTTAAAGTTTTACCTATTCAATGCTTCAAAAAGCTTATAATAATGGTTAGCTGTTCCATGCTCAAGTATACTAGTGGCGTGTGCGATTGAATAAGAACTGGACCAGATGGCGGAGTTTTAGTAATTTGTTATATGAATTGAAGAGTACTAATGAATTTAAGCTAAATGCAACACAAATGGCTCTCGATATTATAGTGTATAATTATTGAAAAAGTACAGTACAAGAACAGTTGGATGTAGTTGTATGTGTCCAATTTTCAACCAAAATTATTTTATTTGTATAGATCTGATTCCAAATGATTTATTAAATTTATAACATGACGAAAATTAAAATTTGATTCTGGGCATAAGAGCTCGGCTCGGTAGGCAAAGTCACTCTGAAAGTCGAAAAAATAAATCGCGTCTTTGTTTTCTTGGGACCTGAAATTGACGCTGCTTCAAGGAATGGGAAAATTAAGAAAATCGGGTTTTAATGTGTCCCATGAGACCATTCGACAAAATCTTCGTGCTCATGAAGTACATTGAAGAAACCTTTGCTTGGCAAAAATCACGATAAGATACTAGAGTGGCCCTCACAATCGCCGGATACCAACCCTATTGAAAATGTATGGTCCCTTATAAAGAGAAAGCTCAGTGGAAAGACTCTGAGGACTTTGACTCAGTTGCGTCGCAAGATTCGGAAAATTTGAATATCATTACAGAAATTCTCGTCGATAACATGCCTCGAAGATGCCAGGCGATTGGACAACTTATTAAGGTAATTACGCTGCTTAGCATACCAAAGAATACATTGATGGCAACGTTCTTATTTGATAGACTGTATATTATAACTTATGCTATTTAATATGTATTCTAGATATAAAGTTAAATTAGGAATATAGAAATTGTGAAATTGACGATAATTTTAACCATAACACACTGTTTAAAAACCGAACGAGCGGGTCTCTTTTTAGACATGCATCTATAATATATATAAAATGCAACGTCTCTCTGTCTGTTTGTCTGTCCGTTAGTGCGCTTATCACTGGAGAACCACTTATCCGATTAACGTACTTTTTTTTTAAACATACATATGTTCTCTGGCCAGGTTATAGACTATATGTTATTACGATAGGTAGCATAAGGAATGAGCAGTGACGATAATAGTCAATGAAGTCGGAAAAAAAGGTCGTTGCTCGCGTTCTCTTGCAATACACGGCCTAAACCATTAAATATGGAACAATATTATGTAGTAGAGAATATCTATAATTTATAATATATATATATATATATATATATATATATATATATATATATATATATACATATATATATATATATATATATATATATATATATATATATATATATATATATATATAAAATGCAATGTCTCTCTGTCTGTCCGTCCATTAGTGCGGTTATCACGCGAGAACCACTTATATCCGATTTACGTGTTTTTTTTTAATTCATACATTTGTTCTCTGGCCAGGTTATCTATAATTTTCTATCTGTAATATATAAAATGGAACGTCTCTCTGTCTGTCTCTCTGCCTGTCTCTTTGCCTGTCTGTCTGTTTGTTCGTTAGTGCGCTTACTGGAGAACCACTTATCCGATTTACGTGCTTTTTTTTTAAATATACATGTGTTCTCTGGCCAAGTTATCTATCTATAATATATATAAAATATAACGTCTCTCTGTCTGTCTGTCCGTTAGTGCGTTACGTGCTTTTTTTTTAAACATACATATGTTCTCTGGCCAGGTTACAGGATATATTTTATTGCGTTAGGTAACATAAAGAATAAGCAGTGACGATAATAGTAAATCAAGTCAAATCACTTAGGAACCACTTATCCGATTTACGTGTTTTTATAAATTTATACATATGTTCTATATAATTCGATATAAGCCTAGATAATGGGAGATAAGGTGAGATAATGGGAGATAAGTATAATTAATGGGAGATAAGGAGAAATAATGGGAGATAAGCAGAGATAAGTCTAGATAATGGGAGTTATGGTGAGATAATGGGAGATAAGGAGAAATAATGGGAGATAAGGAGAAATATTGCGAGATAAGTCGAGATAAACCTAGATAATGGGAGATAAGGTGAGATAATGGGAGATAAGGGGAAATAATAGGAGATAAGGAGAAATAATGGGAGATGAACAGAGATAAGCCTAGATAATGGAAATTATGTAGAGATAATGGGAGATAAGGAGAAATAATCGGAGATAAGGGGAAACAATGACAGATATTTTATTATGTTAGGTAACATAAGGAATAAGCAGTGACGATAGTATTGAATCAAGTCCACGCGAGCGGAGCCGCGGGCACTGCTAGTTGTAATAATAAAATACGTATTTCGCTATAGTAGACGAAGAATTTTATCAAAGAGAACTAAGTTGAAAAATGTACTTAGTTTTTGTAAGTTTTGACTCTCGCAGATAGGACAAACAAAAAAATTAAGCCTAAATATTAGTATTGACATTTATTTCTTTATTAAGAATGGCCACCCTTTGCCACATAGTTCCCGAAAAGGTCTGTCACTCTTCTATAGAAGCACGGTATAAAAGCTGTTGACTTAAATGTGTTTTTAGCTCCCTGATATTACTAAATAATTTAGAGAAATCTCTCTCCTCTAAAATATTCCATAATGGATAATCGAAAGGATTTAGGTTGGGACTTACAGATGGTCAATCTGTATTAGTGATAAATTTCTGTGAATTGGTCGCCAATCAACGCCAACGTTGCGTTGTCTTGTAGAAATATTCCATACCTTTGCAGAGAGCAAATTACGATTAAGAGTTAAATTTTTCCCCTATAATATTTTTTTCATCTGTAAAGAGCACTTACCGATGACTACAGTTGCATGTTACTGATACAACTTTGTGTTTTCTTTGCTCTTACTTTATGTAAAGTTTCTGTCAAGCATTTCTTCGATATGTTCTTAGTTGTCTTCTTTAATGATGCGAGGCATAGTTCTTACAGGGACTTCTCTTCGTTGCCTCTTATTTTTTACTGAGGAGGCACATTTATGTGAATTCGTCCTGCAACTGCTTTGATGTTTGGTTTGGTCCGTTTCTTGAACTATCATCCACCAATGCTGTCTCGTTAGATCGTTCTATGGGTGAATGAATAGAATTTTTTGACATGTGTAACAAACCTCCACGGGGATTGCAGTTACAGAAAGTGATCACGGCGATAAGACTCTTTTTCATACGCCACTATAAGTTTAGTGTATGATATATTGGTCAGAGAGGATTTGTTTAATCTACTTAAGTGGGGTCTGATAAAAAGAACTCCTGTGTCACTTAAAAGTTTTGTCTATACTCTAATTATTTGAAAGTGATAGCAATAAATCATCTAGAATTATGCAAATTAGCATCAAGCAGTAGTAAGGGCTCCAGGGTTTTACCTACATTTTACATTTACATTTAGGTCCTTTCGACCATTTTACATTTAGGTTCTTCCGACCATAAACTGCTTTCGACATCGAGTATCCTACCAATCAGTGACAGAGAGGCGCCTAAACCGCGCAAGATCTGGCACTACAGATCTGCTAAATGGGAAGATCTCATGGAATATTTTCGAATTCTCCCTTGGTTAGACGTTTGTTTTCGATCCGATAACCCATCTGATTGCGCCAACACCTTTGTTCGTGCCCGGAACAGATGCAAAGAAATTATCGACCAAACCAAGGAGGCACACAATCAACGAATTAGAAACAAACTTCTGGCTTGTACCAATAATTCCAGGTCCTTTTGGTCAGTCGCTAAGGCAGCTAGTCAAAATTTCACCAAATCCACCATATCACCATTCACACGGCCAGATAATTCTATTGCAACGACACGCGGCGAACTTGTTGGCTGAACTCTTTGCTTCACATTCTACTGTCGATTTCCAAGGAAAAACACCACCTACTATTCCTATAGTGTAGTCAAGGATGCCCGATATTGTCTTCAGACAGCGTTTCATTAAACATATTTTAATGAAGCTAGACACCAAAAAAGCTTCTGGCGCTGACGGAATACCTGCGATAGTTCTGTGCGAGGGAACTAACACCAGTTTTCTATAGACTTGTCGACCTATCCTACAGAAAAGGAATATTTCCTTCCTGCTGGAAATGTGTCACAGTTCAGCCGATACCTAAAAAAGGTAAGAAGACCTTGTCAAATAACTACCGACCGGTCGCACTGCTTTCAATAATATCGAAAGTCATGGAAATCAGCATCTTCTAAAATATCTTGAAAGATTCAACGTTATTAGCGATCACCAGTATGGCTTTCGTAAACATAGATCAACAGGGATTTTCGGACTTATGTAACACATGTTTGGAACAACGCAATTGAACACTTTGGAGAATCTCGAGCGGTTGATTTTGACATATACAAGGCATTCGATCGTGTTTGGCACGATGGATTGTTGGCTAAGCTACACTCTTATGGTTATGTCTGAAAAGGTGTGTTTGTGGCTCTCATGTTTTCTCAGAAAACGTTCTTTACGAGTGGCAGTCGACGGATTTCTTTCTAACACCTTCACTATCAACGCCGGTGTGCCCCAAGGTTCCATACTATCTCCTACTCTCTTTCTCATTTACATTAACGATCTGCTGGAAAAGACCGGAAACCCAATCTACAGCTTTGCAGATGACAATACGCTTATCTCTTGATTCTCTTTGAACGTTCGGACACCGGCTACTCAGCCGAATATCCGCAGACAGCGTTCAACTTAACAAAGACCTGGAAGAAATTCTATCTTGGGGTGACAGTAACCAAGTGGAATTGAGTTTTTTCTAAAAAAGTTAACGTTGCTGAACCCGATATAGTTATGGCGAGGCATTTCATTCCTCTAACATCGTCACTCAATTTGTTGGGCGTTAATTTGGGAGCAAATATGTCCTTGCATGAACATGTCGCAGGCAAGAAGAGTTTTCAAAAGTTGGGAATATTATTTCGAACCAGAAAGCTTTACACTCCGCAGACAGCAGGAGGTCGTTTAACTTAACAAAGACCTGGAAGAAATTCTATCTTGGGGTGACAGTAACCAAGTGGAATTTAACGCTACAAAAACTCCGGCGGCAGTTTTTTCTAAAAAAGTTAACGTTGCTGAACCCGACATAGTTACGTCGGGGCACACCATTCCCCTAGCATCGTCGCTCAATTTGTTGGGAATTAGTTTGGGAGCAAATATGTCCTGGCATGAAACATGTTGCAGGATCAGCAAGGAGAGCTTCTCAAAAGTTGAAAATATTATTTCGAACCAGAAAGCTTTACACTCCACAACACCTGTTAATTCATTACAAAGCTCATATTCGAACAACTATGGAATACCGCTCCCATGTTTGGGGCTTCGCTCCCAAACATACATTGCATTTCTTAGATTCTATTCAGAGAAGAGCTGCTTGTCTGATTGAAGACCCGGAACTGACCGGCGGCCTTGATTCGCTGGTTCATCGAAGAACGGTTGGCGACTTGAGCCTATTCTACAAGTATTTTCATGGAAAATGTTCGAAGGATGTAGCCCGCCTAATTTCTACCAAAGAGGTGCATGTTAGAAATACAAGTAGCGCTGATACTTCACGTCCGTATGCGGTTCAGCTTGTTACTCCTTGTACAACGCTTTTCAAGCAGTCTTTTATATGGAGAACATCATTCCTTTGGAATAATTTGCCCAGGACTGTGTTTTCCCACCGAGTACAATTTACTCGTACAGCGATTCAAGAAAAACGTGAATCGCTTTTTCCGTACACGTGTCGCTCCTGTAGCGCTTTAGGAATTTCCCTGCAGCACGTGTGCTAGACCCATAAGAAAAAACCTGTAATGCAGCAGTTCAACAACTTTATTGGAATATCATCTGGCATCGGTCTAATATTCGCAATCTCTTAACACGTAGGCTGAAAAGTTTTTGGTCTGACACATAGACGTCGCCCTTTTCAAAAAAATTCATATGATTTTTTTAGAAAGTACCAACCATCAAATGATACGTGTCGACATTTCGTCGATTAGTTTACAAGTTACAGTGGTTTAAGTGATGCTACTTTTGATATTTTCAAAACAATGGATAAAATAGAATTTCCTGTGTTGATTAAACACTGTTTTTTGATAGGAAAAAATTCCGTTCAAGCAAAGCAATGGCTTGAGAAGTGTTACGAGGATTCTGCTCCCGGAAAATCACTCATCATTTACTGGTATGCCGAATTTAAACGTGTTCGTACAGATACAAATGATGCTGAATGTTCTGGACGCCCAAATGAGGTAGTTACACCGGAAAACATCAAAAAAAATCCACAAAATTGTTTCGCATGATCGTAAAGTGAAATTGCGTGAGATAGCTAATACCCTAAAGATATCAAAGGACGTGTTGGTCATATTTAGAATGAACATTTGGGGATAAGAAAGCTCTGTTCGAAATGGATACCGCATTAGCTCACAGTGGACCAAAAACAACAATGTGTTAATGATTTTGAGCACTGTTTAAGCGCAATAAAAAGGATTTTTTCATGCGATATTTGACAATGGAGGAACCATGGATCCACCACTATACACCAGAATCAACTCGTCAGTCAGCTGAGTGGACAGCCGCTGGTGAAACATATCGACCAAAAGCGACCAAAGACACAACAGTAGGCTGGGAAGGTTTTGGCCTTTGTATTTTGGGATGCGCATTGAATAATTTTCATTGCCTATGCTGAGAAGAGAAAAACCATCAATAGCGAATATTAAATAAAGTTATTGGTGCGTTTGAAGACAGAAATCGTAAAAAAATGGCCCCAAATGAACAAGAAAAAAGTGTTCTTTCATCAAGACAATGCACCGTGTCACAAGCCAATGGTTACGATGGCAAAATTGCATGAATTGAAGTTCGAATTGCTTTCTCATCCACCGTATTCTCCAGATTTGGCCCTCAGCGACTATTTTCTATTAGCAGACCTTAAAAAAATGCTTGCAGGAAAGATATTTGGCTCGAATGAAGAAGTTATCGCCGAAACTGAGGCCTATTTTGAAGGGAAAGACAAATCCTTTTACAAGAAAGGTATACAAATGTTAGAATAGCATTGGACTGATTGTATCGCTCTTGAAGGAGACTATGTTGATGAGTAAAGTCGAATTTTGAAAAAAAAAAATGTGTTTTAAGTAACTAGACCAAAAACTTTTTAGCCTACGTGTTAAATTTGAATATAATAGGAAAACGATCCTTTTTTTGTTGTTTGGGGCTAGATAGTCTGAAATAGTTCGGGCCAGTGGTGGTGCCCCTGGGCGTATACATATTATTTGCGAATAGTATGAATGAAACAATTTTATAATATTTAATCATTTATTAGGAAAAAATAACATGTTATAATGAAACATTATTAATTGAAAAATATACAAACGAGGAAGTTAAACAACACTGAAAAAAGTATTACCAATCTTCTGTCTTCTACATGCTTGAAAAACTATCACTGTTTGGCTCATTTGAATTTACACGTATGATTAAAGATTCAACAATGGCATCCACTGCCATGTCCACAGTCCACATCTTCCACCCTCGATACATGCTCGACGCATTTTCGCCAATTTTCTGTGAAAACATTCGATATGGCATTCTGAAGAAGGTTTTGTACGTCTGCTAATTTATAGGTCGTATTATTCCTGAAGGCTTCACCTTTAATCTGTGCCCATATAAGTTTTATCGGATTCAACTCGCAAAGCTTGGCGATCATTTTTGATATTCTCATCTTGCCAAAACTGTGTACACTTCAGTTATCCACGTCTCATCTAAGTAATATATCATTTTCTCTTCAGAGCGAGTTTTTTTTTTTTAATTTTCCTTAATAGTCTCTTCTCTAGTGTACAATTTCTCCATTTCCTATCAATAAACATTTTCTTTTACACTTTTTCCAATAAAAATTTATATCTTTAAAAACACTCCATAGTTTTACCCTACTTATTTTCGATATTTTTGTTGGGCTTGTAGCAGCCTGCAGGATCATATCCAAAGTTGGAATTCTTTTTTCCATAAGAAAGTCATGAATAATACGCCTTACTGCTTATTTTGTGTTGTTTGTCAGTTGAAGTTTTTTTCTTCCTGGTCTCTTTTTTTGGAGAGTCTATACCCCGTCCTTTTCTTTTCTTAAAATTCCGTAAACTGTGGCTTTACCAACTTCGGTCATTAAGGATTATTTTGTCACACAATCGTCCACATTTAAATCACAATTTTGATCGTTTTTAACGTAGTCAAATACATTTTTAATATTAATATACGCTTTTCATTATGGGCTTGCTGCCTGAACTTTTGGGCATTTCACTAAAGAAGACATTTTGTTAACATACTAACTGACTTGTCACTAACTAGCTTGACACTTGGGCACGCTGCTCTAAATATGTACAGCCTTGGCCAAAAGTTCTCTAATAAACACTTGAAACTCATAAAATATTAAAAAAAGATTGTTTTAACAATACTATAGGCGGCGCTGTCAAAAGTGAACTTAAACAATAGACAATCTCTTTTACAGGTCCAAAAAACACCTGGCCCACAATATTGCGATAATGAGGTTTTTTGAAAAATATTTTTAATGTTTTATCAGTCTCTTTTTACTACTTGTAGGGTCAAGAAGCTTCCGTGCGTATTTTATTTGTGAACTGGACATTCTTATATTTGAGAAATGCCTAAGAAAAGTGAGCTTGGTATCGGAAAACGAATTAAAATTCAAACCCTACGTGAACAAGGCAAGTCCCAAGTAGAAATAGTCAAGTTGGTGAAATGTTCTTGGTGGACAGTGCAATGTGCTATTAAAAAGTTTTTGGAGACTGGCTCCCATGCCAACAAAATGAGAACGGGCAGAAAACGTAAGACTAATGAGTGACTGGACAGAAAACTCATCCGCGATTCTATTAAAAATCGAAAAAAAAACATCATCTGAGCTCGCTGCAACTCCGTCCGAAGAGATTGGGATGCCAATTAGTTCTCGAACGGCAAGGAGAAGACTGGCAGAAGCTGGATTAAGAGGGTACAAAGCTAGAAAGAAGCCTTGGCCTTCAGAGACCAATAAGAAGAAACACTTAGAGTGGGCTCTGAAGCACCAACATTTTAGCGAAGAGGATCGGTCTAATGTTGTATGGTCCGACGAATCCAACTTTGAGGTAAGTTTTTATATGATTTATTTTAACAAATAACTAAATACAATAAGTCTTGATTTAATACGTTTTAGTCAAAATAATAACTAATTTTTTAATTGAGTATTTTTTCTATTCTTACAGCTATTCGGAAGACCAGGTGTGACATTCGTGAGGCGGCGTGTCGGCGGGGAATACCATCCAAATTGCGTGATACCTACTATAAAACACTGAGGAGGCAGCATTATGAACTGGGGCTGCATGGTTGTTAAAGGTGTCGGAAAAATGTTCGTTTGTGAAGGCCGCACGAACAGCCAAAAGTACATAAATGTACTAGAAACTGTACTGATGCCTTTGCTAACGCGCATCTTTGCCGACACTAATTTAGACGACATCAAATTCCAGCAAGATAATGCACCTTGTCATAAATCAGCGGCAACGATGCGCTGGTTTAGAGACAATAACATTGCCTTGTTGGATTGGCCGGCGCAGTCTCCAGATCTACACCCTATCGAGCATCTTTGGGGTATTCTGAAGCGTAAGATACGGGAGCATAGCATAACATCAAAGAATTGCTGCTGAAATTAAAGCTAAGGGCGGACAAATATTAATTTATTTCATAATTTTACCTCAATATACGATTTTACAAAACATACGAATTTAATTTTTTACCCTGAAACACAAGAAATGGAGTAAATTGTAGGGTGCCTAATACTTTTGGCCAAGGCTGTATTTATAGTTAGAGCAACAGGAAAACATGTAAATAAAATAATTCGATCGGCAATAAAAATTCGTTACAAAAGAGCATTGTTACCTGAAAAATACTTAGGAATAGCTAGCACGCCTCTGTTATAGGACCGCCGGTCAGTCCACTGGCATTTTTATTACTATCAGTTTCAAATAAATAGGGTATGGGTACCCTTATAAAGATGCGGTAGAATTTACAGCAATACTAAATATTTAGTGGTGCAATCGGACAGGCTGTACTACAGAATATCACCTATATCGTTCTATTGTATTGTCAACCTTTTTTGGATAATCTTTGTTGTCAGTTTATCTTATCACATATGATATTCAAGTAGTACTACGCACATGGTCACATATTAAATGATTTCGGCGCCCATGGCCGAACGTCGGTTGTTCCGATAGTAGAGCCCCCTGTAGACGTAGAGTCAGGTCAGTAACCGACTGGGACAAGAAACATAATAAAAATAACAAAATCCGACCAGTGCAGCTTGCAAAAATAACGGCGCATTTTTATTGGGAATTGTAAAGAACCGGCCCGGGAATTAGAGAGACGCATTCTTATATACAGGTTCCACTGTTATTCGATTCGAGAAGCACGGGTTACTTGATAGAATAGAAAGGATCTATCCGGTCGACTGGGTCGATGCGATTGTCTCCTTCCTGTTATCAAATACGAAAGAAATTACTAAAATGCACATGATACAATTTTAATAGATACGTAAGCACAGTTCTCTCCGCAAAATGTTTTTGTAGTATGAATTTTCCATGAGCCGGTAGTACATTTTCTGAGATCTAAACTTTGGAAGTTGTAGTTGTTGCTGAATTTCCGTGAAGAATTATTAATGGTTATAGATGCAGTATCACCCTTAACTTTTATTAATAGTTAAACTTACAGTAAAATACTCGAACTGGTGAAAGATGTTTTATTTTATATATAGGGTGTGACCTAAGACTTAGTGTGAATTTATTGCGGGATATTTTTCGATCTAACTTCTGCGTTTAACAGGGTATAAAACTTTGTGGTAGGTATATTTAAAACTATGGGAATAAGAAGCCTTTTAAGTAGCTCGATAGAGACATTTTGAACTAATATAAAGTTTATTGTAAAATTAGCTGCCAAGATACTAAAGAGTCTGACAAATATTAGTGCACTTTAAAACAGCATGTTGGGCCATCTGATGTTGTTACCATACATCGCCGACCTACCTTACTGTATCGAAAAGGCGCTGATTTTTCTATATGAGATTGACTTATTTTACATTCTCTTAATAATATATACGTAACTGGGCTTAATAGCTTAAGGGATTTATAATTTCTATTGAGTAGCGGTTATTTGAGCTCCACGTCCTAGTCAGTTGATTCTGTTCTAAGGTATAATATACTAGGGAGAGATTAAAGATATTAACTGCATTTTTTTTTCATTGAAAGACTTATTATCACAATCACATCTTGGCACGGGCGCCTGCACTTTTTTGACTTTTTTTCAGGGTACATAAATCATTCACCGTGGTAAGTATGCATAAATTTTGTGATTGTGTAAATTCGGAAGAATGATAAAAAAAGTGCTTTATTCAAAATATGCTCCATCGCTTGTTATACATTTTTCCAATCTTTCGGGCAATTTGTGAATACCACGCTAATAAAAATCTTCCCCTTTTGCTGCAAACCATTCATCGAGCCATTTTTTCACATCTTCGTACGAACCAAAGCGGTGCTTAGCAAGTGCGTGACCCATCGATGCTAACAAGTGGTAATCGGAAGGAGCCAAGACTGGTGAGTAAGCCGCATGGGGTAGAACTTCCCAGCTGAGTGCTTCCAACGTGTCGCGAACTGGTTTTGCCGTATGTGATGGAGCATTGTCATGAAGAAAAGTGACTTTGTGTTGCCTCTTTCGGTATTCTGGCCTTTTTTCAAGCAGCGAACGGTTCAAATTGGTCAATTGTTGTTGGTAACGTTTAGTATTAACAGTTTCCCCAGGTTTTAACAGCTCATAATAGACTACGTCCCTCTGATCCCACCAAACACAGAGCATCGTCTTTCTACCAAAGCGATTTGGTCTTGCGGTCGATGTGGATGGTGCGCCTGGGTCTACCCATGATTTTTTGCGCTTGGGATTCTGAAAATAAATCCACTTTTCATCCCCTGTAACTATACGATGCAAAAACGACTTTCTTTTGTAACGAGCGAGCAAAATGTCACACGTGTTTTTGCGCTTTTCCATTTGCCTGTCGTTCAACTCATGTGGTACCCATCTACCGGTCTTCTGAATCTTTCATATCTCTCGTAGTCGATTGGAAACAGCTTGTTGACTAACGCCCAATTGCTCGGCGAGTTGTTTTTGTGTTTGCGAATCATCTTCGTCCAACAATGCTTGCAATTCCACATCTTCGTATTTTTTTGGCGGTTTTCCACGTTCCTTGTCTGCAACATCGAAGTCACCACTTTTGAAACGCCGAAACCATCGTTCAAGCGTCTCTTGCGATGGAGCATGTTCACCATAAGCTTCTCGAAGTAATCGGCATGATTCAACAGCAGTTTTCCTCAAATGAAAACAAAATATTGAACACAATAACACTGCACACATTTTTCCAATTTACCACTCGTGCGCGTCTGACACTTGTTGATGACACAACAAAATGGCGCAGTGTCTTTATAGCACAAACTGCATTGGTGCACCATCTGTAGTCTGAAATCCGCAACAGTCTTATGTCTATGTAATAGGGACTTTTCACCAATAATGATATGTTCGGGAGTACATAATTCTGATTATCTTTTTCATCCCATCGCCATCCACTCCTGAACGTAGGTCTCCTCCATCCCTTTCTATGCTCTGCAGTTCTGGGCGTTGAATACATGTAGATATTCTTGAACGCAAACACAGAAGCCGCTTTGTCCATTTGTTGTCAGAACTTCGAGCTATGTGTCCCGCCTACCGCCATTTTAGTCTTGCTGCTCTTTCGATCACATCGGTGACCTCAGTCTTGGCTCTGATGTTCTCATTTCTTACTTGGTCCCTTAGACTGATGCCGAACATCGTTCTCTCCATTGATTTTTGCATTGTTTTCAACTTGTTAGCACTTCTCTGAGACAAAGTCACTGTTTGAATACCATAAGTCATCACTGGCCGTATGCACGTGTCAAATATTCTCCCCCTCAGGTTGATGGGCAATCTGGTGTTCTTCAGAATATGACTCAACTTACTGAATGAAGCCCAGGCTAAGCCTACTCTTTGGCAGATCTCCGCAACCTGGCCCCGTCGTCCAAGTGCCATCCTATGTCCCATAGATATTCGTTTACCACCTATATGCTTGCATTGTCAACATAACTTGAACAGGAGTCGGTGCTATTATCTTGGTTTTGTTAAGTGCATAGACAAACTCACTCTCTTTGATGCATCATTCAACTGGTTGAGCACCGTCGATAGTTTATCGAGATTCCTTTTGCGCCCCACTCAAGTTCCTTAAATGCATACTCCAGTGCCGGGGTAAAAAGTTTTGGAGAGATTGGATCTCCCTGCCGGAGTCCCCTCTTACCATGTACCAAAACTGTTAATATGTACATAACAAGTAGAGGAAGTAAAACATTTCTTAAAAAGATTTCGACATGAGCGCCTAAATCTGCTACCAGCGATAATTTCAAGTATTCTTTTTATACCCTAAATATTCTAATCATGCCCAGAGATATTCCCCAAAATAACAAGCCCTATTTTAAGCGTGGTACAAGAGAGCATGGTAATAAGACATTCATTCATAGAATAGCAAAATATACAGATGAATGATTCTTAAACAATTCATTTATATGACAACCTCTATTTAAACTGTTATCCATACAGATACCTAAAAGTTTAGTCTCAGTCCTCTGACATATAAAATTTCTACTTTCACCCTCTCACTTCTAATTAAATAACTTTCAACTATTCTGAACAGCAGATTTAGCGTCAAAAAAAACATGGGTGTATGAATTTTTCATCTTTACTTTGCTAATTTAAAGAGATTTTCATCCTTTTTTACATATTCTTGAGGTTAGAAAAGAATCCTGACGAGATTGGGTAATTTTGACCCCAGATTCGGTTTCAGCGTCGAAAAATACATAAGGATATTATGATTGAATCGCTTGTATAGAAAATTTTAGTAAGAAATCGCATCATAATTACGAATTACATAGGATTTTGAAATGAGTTTTACAACTGTTAATCCCATTCCTCCCCGCCACGCCATCTTAAAATTTTTTTTTTTACCACTGAAAATTCGAAAGTAGATACATGAAGCTTTCATTTGAAACTATCTGTTTTCATTGAAACCATATACCGGGTGACACACCCTATATGTAACACCGTGTAATTTTTTTATTTTGAAAGTTACATATTTGCATTTTTAGATACCAGAATGGGACATTATTAGATTTTTTTATCACTTAAGAAATATTTTTAACTACTTCCGGTTTGACCTGAAGTGACTGCAACTTTTTTATTTTTGATGGAACCCTGTATATTTTTTTATCAATTTCAATTCGCGAAATTCTCTTTCCAACGATGTATTACAAGTTGATATTTGTTTGACAGGTGACAGACAAAAACTGATTTAAATTCTTAGACTTAGGCGGCCATGGTGGATATACTAGCAATTCTTTTTGTTCGTTGTATCTCACTTTGGAAAGAATTTAAGACTATTCATTTATCTTGCTATTTTCGCGAGTCTAAGTGGCTCCTACAAAATTGTATGCTTTACATTCAGTTACAGAATTTGCTCTTTAAATAATGATCAATATCACCGAAACTAAGATAGGAACACATATTTTTTATATAACCTAGTTACACATTATAGGTTTTTTGAAAACATACATCTAACAGAACTATTGGCCAATTGGATTTAACATTATTTTCAGAAAATAAACCGTTTTATTATGCAATAATGTGATATCAACAAGTCCATTAGGGACTTAGTAGGCTGTGATAAAACAGACGAACCGAAAGTCAAGGTTGCTGCGTGTTACTAAAATGGCCATTATTATTGTTTACTTTACGTCAAAAATAATTTTTCGTTAATATGTTATTAATTTATGGAGAGTGCAGAAAGAATAGCCGACAAGACGCCGAGTTGTATAAGGTAAGATATCCCGGTAGGAGGCACTCACCCATTAATTATATTTAAGGGTAAAGCAGCAGTTTAGAAGGCAACCGATTGAACCTGCTGATGTATTTATTGGTGACGAAGAGTGAAAAATCAATGTATTGGCCATTGTTTAGGTAGATCCTACAATGTCTATAAGACATGTTGAAGAACAAAACGGTGCAAATCGTGAATCCGCTCTCAGCATTTTACGAAAATATAAATTCAGGTCCTACAAATATTAAATAAATCAACATTTATTTCAAACAGATTACCAAAGAAGAATGAATCGTAATTGGTTTTTGCAAAGATACCACCTTGATAACCAATTTTATTACAACATTCTATTTTCGGATGAATCTAGATTTATCAATTTAGGTCTATTTAATCGTAACAATACTCGATATTGGGCCCAAGAAAATCCTAGAATTATGCGAGAAAGTGCCTATCAAGAAAGATTCAGCTTTAACGCGTGATTGGGTATCCATGGCACAAGAATTAATGGCCCTATTATATTTGATGGTGCGTTAAATGGAGAAAGATATTTGGAGTTCATTCAAAATGATGTTGAAGATTCTTTAGAAACTTTAAAAATCGTGGAGACATTATTTTCCAGCAGGATGGCGCTCCAGCCCACAACAGTAGAAATGTAGTAAATTACTTGAATCAATTTGGTACAAATTGGCTAGATACCAATGGACCTAATAAGTGGCCTGCAAGATCGCCAGATCTTACGCCTCGATTTTTTTTTGTGGAACCATCTAAAAGAAAAATGATTTAGAAATGCTCTTAAGAAGAGCAGTAAATCAAATTATTGAAATTCAGTTGGAGAACGTTATGAGAGCCATGTGAGAAAAATAAAATTGTGTAGGATTAACTTTTTTAATTTTAGCATTTTAAACATTTGGAATAAATACCTAGCAAATTTATATCTAGAACAAAATAGTTTTACCTACTTTTTTTTTGTGTTACTTAGTGAAAAAAATTACTTCTTTCTAATATTAATTAATTATAATTATCGGTTTTGTTGTGTTATTCTTATTATTAAATGTTTTGGTTTTATTATTTGCACTTAAATATTTATTTATTAAATAGGTTTCTTATTTTCTGAAAATAATAATAAATCCAGTTGGCGTTAAATAGTTCTGTTAGATGTATTTTGGCAAAAAACCTGTAATATGTAACTAGGTTAAATAAAAAATAGGTGTTCCTATCTTAATTTCGGTGATATTGATCGTTATTTAAAGAGAAAAATTCTGTAATTGAATGTAAAGCATAAAATTTTGTAGGGGCCACTTAGACTTGCGAAAATGGCACGATAAATAGATAGGCTTAAATTCTTTCCAAAGTGGGATAAAACGAACAAAAACAATTGCTAGTATAACCGCCATGGCCGCCTAAGTCTAAGAGTTTAAATCAGTTTTTGTCGGTCACCTGTCAAACAAATCTCAACCTGTGATACATCGTTGGAAAAAGAATTTGAAAGCGAATTGAAACTGATAAAAAATATATACAGGGTAGACTGAATTAACGGAGTCGTCTTCCCAAAGCTAGGCCTCATCTGGTGTACAGATGGACCTAAATAGAGAGAGAGCAAAAAGCCGGCGCATACTGCTCATAAATACGAACGAAGCTATCGATATTTCTACTCAGATATGCATCGGTTTCCAAATAGAGATTTTATATTTTATTTGTGGGTCAGAGATGGACAAAATGACTGTAACGTGGAGGACCCTGTATATTTGTACGGACAGTAGAGTATACAACTGGAAAGCGAGTGTAAGGGCTTATTAGCCAATCTGCTTTTTGCTTGGGTTACTGGCCATACTGGTGTTCAGGGAAATGATAGGGCCAACGCACGGGCTAAATAGAGACTTTGGAGATACCTACGTGACGTGATCCGTTTTTAGGAATCCCGGGTGATATGGGCGATACAACAATCTTAAACCTGTTGAATGATAAGTGAGGGTCTGGAACGAGTCAACTGAGATGAGAGAGCCCAAGAGTTTTACAAGGGCAGCTAACCTCGAGTATAACTTGATTGAGATTGAACGAAAATTATCACGAGTGCATTATAATAATAATTTATCTCGTATATAAAAAAAACAAAAATTTCAAGGTCATAAGTTTTCAGTAAAGATTGGAATCAAACTTTGTTGAAAACTCATTTGGAGTGTGTTTTGTTAAGTCACTGATCATTTGATATACTTCCGTAACAAAATGTTTTATTTTAAAAGCAATCAAAGTACGGAACACTAATTGCGCAAGTTCAACTTGCACTTGACCGGTTATGTAAACAGTAATTCAGTGATATGAAAAGCATATATACGGAGATTACTGTTATTAATATATGCTTTAAAAAAATGCGTGACTCAAGAAATTAAAAAGAACGGTATTTCCTGGTTTTAGGGTTTCAGCCTATATCAGTTTATAGTAAATATACTACACGCAAACAAAAAATTCGTCAAAGGGGCAGTGATTCACTATTCCGGACTCCTTCGCAAGTATTTTTTTTTTTAAACTTTGAGTCAAGAATTGACTCTCAGAGCGATTTTTAACCGTTGCGCTACGCTGTGCACCGGAGATGGTAACTTCATACATAATCAAAGAACTAGAAGACCATAGTTGCGTTAGCTCTTGAATCTTCTTGTAACCTTCATTAATGTACTGTCGGCTGTCGGCTTATTTCATAAGATGTTCAGTTACAAAGGTAAGGAGGGCCAGTGTGTTTTCAAGAACGGTCGCAAAATAAGTTTCAAAGTGCTGCTAACTAATACTGTAATAAACTTACTAATGGGATTGGAGGCTCTAATATCTCAAATCCTCAAAAATGACATGCTTCTACTTTATGGGGATTTTAACGTGCAAATTGGCAGAGAGGACAGCTTGAAACCGACTATCGGTTCATATAGCTTGCACGATACCTCGAATGATAACGGTCTAAGGCTAGTGGAACTTGCAGCAGCCATTAACTTGCTGATCAAAACTACCATGTTTGAATACAAAAACATCCATAAGCAAATATGGCTATCTAATTATGGTGTAACGCGTAATCAGATTGACCATATAGTGGCGTAGGCTAGGCATAGTAGCGATGTGTTGGATGTGAGGAGCCTACGAGGTATTGATGAGGACTCAGATCACTTCCTGAGAACACAAGAGTAAAAGAGCAGAAGGCGCAATAAAATGGGACATAGATAAATTCAGGGAAGAAGACAAAAGGAAAAAATTTGAAAAGTTTATAGTAGAGTAATTACGGCAACGCGAAACGAGAGGAAACGCGGAGAACGTGGGGGTACGATGGAGAGAATTGCAGACAATAGTAGTGTCAGCAGCAGCGCAGAACATTGGTGCCAAGAAAGAACAAAATAATATATGGTTTAATGAAAAATGTGAGGACGTCATTAAAAACAGAGAAGTGGCAAGAATGAAAATGATAAACGAAAACACCGAAGAAAACATTACAGATACAGAAGTGCAAGAAATATAGCCAGAAAAACCATATGAAGAAGAAAGAGAGAACATAAGATGAAGTTCATAGAAGGTATGGATACGGACCTTTTTTATCGTTCACCTCCCCGTCTAAGTAGGGGGCCCTTTTTTTATATCCTGAGGATATCGACGGGGATGTTGTAATAGAAGAACAAATAATTTGAGGGATTTTTTTTAAAAATCTGAAGAGAATTAAGAGAGAATTTCTTTCTAAGACTGGAGTCGCGCTGAAGAGTAGTGATGGATCATTGGAAATTAGGAAAGAAGAGACCACAAGCATGTGGAGAAACTATTTCGAAAAACTGTTAAACCCGATAACAAACGAGCAAGACACAAAGCTATTTTTTTGTACGGCTGCTGTTTTGGTGGAGGACCCTTCTATAGTTGAGGTGGTAAGAGCTGTAGGCTGTTTTAAGAATAATCCTGGTGCAGATAACATATCATCCAAATTTTTCAAATACGGAAGAGAATTTTTACAGCTAGAGTTGCATGAGTTAATCTTATGGGTGTGGCAACAGGAGGAGATTCCGAGTGAACGGAGAGAAAGTGTTGCCATACCGCCTTACAAGAAAGGAGACTGCACAATTCGTAAAAATTATCTCACTAATTAATATGGCCTACAAGGTTCTGGCGAACATACTCCTAAACAGTTTAACACCATTTATAGAGGACTCAATAGATTTTAATCGCTTGACTATCGACTATATATTTACTATAGGGCAACTACTGGAGAAATGTTAAGAATTTAACCAGGACCGCCACAACCTCTTCATCGATTTTCAGCAAGCGTCTGATAGTGTTTCACGTGTTCAAATATGGCATGCAATGGCGGAAATATCAATACCGTGAAAGTTAATTAATCTAGTTGCTGCTTATATGGACGGAATGAAGAGCAGAGTTAGGATGGGTACTATTCTTTCGGAAGTTTCCGGGATTAAGAGCGGACTGCGTCAGGGAGATGCTTTGTCACCAATCCTTTTTAATGTCGCGCTGGATAAGGCCGTAAGGGAGGTTGAACTGAGGATGGAACTGTTCTCTATTGATGGACCTCAATTGTTACTTCCCTTTGCAGGTCCGAGTTTAATGTTATTTTATGTCTAATTAGTAAACGTCTTGACGTTAAAATCTTATTAGAGACTATCAATATCGCTCTAGAAAGCAAAGATCAACGGGAGGCGAAGAACTTATGTCATAGATATTTAGAATACCGCAACTGAATACTTTGAGGAATCTTGGGAGGTTGTACTTGATATATCCAACTCATTCGATCGTATTTGCCAGGACGAAATGTTGTTTATACTACGCTCTTATGATATGCCGGGAAGGTTTTGTTTATGACTCTTCCTCAGAGAATGTTCTTTACAAATTATAGTTGATGGATTTCTTTCCGATACCGTTACTATTAATTCTGTTGTACCCCAAGGCCCCATAATGTATCCTGTCTTTCCTCCTTATATTAAGGATCCACTGGAAGAGCCAAGCATCCATATTTTTTCATTTACCTTAATCGCGCTAACATCAGCTACCCATGCAGATATCAACAGGCCGCAGCAAGTTTTTTAAATTGATAAAGACCTTGAAGGAGTGGGGATGACAGTAAAAAAGTAGAATTTAACGTTATAATAACCCGCATAGCAGTTTTTTCTAAAAAAGTTGATGCTCCAGAATCCGACATAGTTTTATCCTGACACTATTCTATTAGCATCGTCACTCAACTTGATGAGCGTTAACGCGGAGGTAAATATATTTTTACTAAAATGTTGCATGTGTGGCAAGATGGAGTCTTATTTCGTACTAGAAAACTTTAAATGCCACGAAAACATTTAAACCTGTGCAAAGCGAAAATTTGACCGATGGTTGAATACTGCTCTCATATTTGGAGCGCTGCTCCCAAACATACGCTGCATTTGTTAGATTCGAAGACTCAGAACTCAAGTTGTTGCTTTCTTAGAACATGGAAGAATGATTGATGACTTGATTTTGTTCTATAAGTAGCTTCCTGGGAAGCGTTCAATTGATATAGTCCGTTTAATTCCTGTTAGTGCGGTACATGCTAGAAATACATGCTAATACGTTCGATTCGTATAAAGTTGAGTTTGTTGCTCCTCGTATAATAACATTTTAAGAACCCCTGTAGCACTCTAGCGATTTTTTTGCAGTACGTATGCCGCGCCTAAAAAAAAAGATTTTATATTTAAATTTCTTTGGCGAATCTGACCGTAAAAATTTTACTTTTCTACTTTAAATCAATGAAATTTTACTTCCTATATTCTTTTTATATTTCCTCGTCTCTCGCTAGGAATTCAAAACGGACCTTCGTTTCTTTGGCATACCATCTATAATGCATATCAATCTGTTTTATTTTCGCGAGAATCGCATTCGAATTAAAAACGACGTCGGATATACGAGTGGGTAGAATTCCAAATTAAATTTTAAGCAATCAATGCAGAGGTAAAAGAAAAATCATAAAGGCATAAAATTGAAATCGTATGATTTAGAAATATGCAACAAGCAGTGGGTGTCAAGTAGAAATACGCGTAATTGAAAATCTGTTGCAGTCTGGAACTTGACATAAAATAAAAATAACAGCTTATGCTCGGGTCTTATACAAGATAAAATCGGATGCATCAGGACGTTTTAATCTCGGATCTTTTGTTTTCTTCATTTTCACGTTTTGTTTTTGACCGGTTGAATATTTTTGCTTTATCGTCCAGCAAGCTTCAGTTATCAGAGAACGGTGTTTAATTTATTTTTATTTCCTTTTGGACTGTTTCTAATATCGCTTTTATTTTTATTTCTTAATAGACTCTTACTAGCATTCCTAAATTAGTATTAATTAAGGCGCTCGGTTTTACATGTAATGTATAAATTTCCTGAGACTTGTTCCGCAAGTTACACACTCTTTTATCTAGTTTCTAAGTTCTCTCAGATCATTTAGACAGTAGGTCTAAAAAGAATTATATTGTACCAGCGCCCTATACAGCCAAAAACTAAAATTTATTGAAGAATTCTCTCGAGCAAGCTACCGTGGTGGCAACGCATTAGCAGTGTAGCGGTGCTAAAAGTTCCTCCTTAATAACTACATCAAACTTAACTGTATGTCACAAATTAATAATAATTATCTAGGTTTCTTTAAACCTTACCCTCTTTACCCATATTTGGCTGTGTTACTGCCAGGTTTACCGAACTTAAATCTGTTTCTGTCTTGTTGGGAGACTTCAGATGATACGTATTATCCGGATGATACATTTAAGAAATAAATTTCATGTTTCCATATTTTTAATACTTAATGATTAAAATGCAGAAAATACTTAGAAAAGATCAGGTTTCAGGTTTTTGTAGATAATTCGTTTATTACAAGTTCATAATATTTGCTAAAAATGATCAAATTAAATCTTGGGGATCTTCTGATCAGTTTATTTATTTTTTACAACTATCCTACAGAATAATCCAATTATAGGATAGGAACATTCAAATATAACAAATACAAATAGATAAGTATCTATCAAATTAGTATTTTAATAATTCTAATAACTACACTACAAGCTAAAGAAAAACAAAAAAAAAAACGAGAGATCTAATCCACAGATTAACATGACCTACGTAAGGATGTTATACTGCAACAGAAAATATCAATTATATGTTTGACCCTTTCATAATTCATGCACATAACGTATAGCGGCGAGTACATCAACAAGTTTGTTCTTGTAACAGGCATGTAGAAAAGGGAATGGCTTAGGCGAGCGTGTTGAGATGGTACACGGAACCTAATACTTGAGAGGGTGCAAGGGCATTCGATTCTGTTGTTCAAGATTTTATATAAAAACAAGGTTGTAGCATATTCTCTATGCCGAGAAAGGCTAACAATACTGAATCTTCTTAATAGAACATCATTAGGGAAACCCAATGGTGGATAAATACCATCTAATTTAAACTAGAGGAACTTTTCACAAATCGTCTTTGGATTCTTTCAATGTGATTACTGTAGATCTCGTATGTTGGGTACCAGATAACTGAACCATATTCCAGTTTAGAACGAACCAAAGTATTGAATAAAGAGATAAGAGTTTCAATGTTTGAAAGGTCCTTAGAATTCCTCATGATGAAACCCATGCACTTATAAGAAGAAGCAATGGTCTTATTTATATGGTCCGTTTAGCATCAAACGTTATACCAAGATCTTTGAAACGATAACATTTTTCAAGATCATTATGGTTTAAATTATATAAAAAATTTATTGGTACTTTGTTTCGAGTGAAATAGAAATAGAAAAACATTTCTTCGTGTTCAAATATAAGTTATTACGACTACACCAACGATTTAAAGTATCTAAATCATCCTGAAGAGTTACACAATCATGGAGAGAGTCTATGCCTCGGTATATTTTCAGATCGTTAGCATAAGCAAAGAGGACGAGGTAAGGCCACTGGTGATGTCATTTATAAATATGTTAAATAATAACGGACCTAGGATAGACCCTTGAAGAACACCAGAGGTAGCATTAATAATGACCGACTCAAAACCACGATAATCTACTATCAGTTGATGACTAATTAAATAAGATTTCAGCAGGTTTAATAAATTGCCATTAACTCCATAGTTTGAGAGCTTTTCAAGCGGGATACCATGGTCAAACCGGTCAAAAGCCTTTGAGAAGTCTGTATAAACTAAGTCGATTTGTCCTCCATTGTCCATACTTTCCGAAATAATTTGAGTAACTGTAACTAAATTGGTAATGGTTGAACGCCCTGGAAAAAAACCATGTTGGCTTTCAGTTATGAAAAGTTTAACATGATTAAATATAATGTCATACAGCATAATTTCGAAAACTTTTGAAAAGTTGTTCAATATTACCACAGGTCTGTAATTTTCAATGAGGCTCTTATCACCCTTTTTTCATACGGGACATATTTTAGACTTCTTCTAGATTTGTGGAAAGGACGATGATTTTAAACACAGATTGAAAATAAACGTGAGAGGCTTGGACAACACAGCTGCGTAATCCCGAATAAAATAAAAAACCGGTCAAGTGCAAGTGGAACTTGCACAATTAGTGTTCCGTACGTTGATTGTTTTTAAAATAAAAAATTTTTGTTAGGGTGGTATAAAATGATCAGTGACTTCACAAAACACACCCCAAATGAGTTTTCAACAAAGTTTGTTTCTAATCTTTACTGAAAACTGGTGACCTTGAAATTTTGTTTTTTTTTTTTATATACCAGATAAATTATTAAAGGTAATGTACTCGTGATAATTTTCGTTCAATCTATACACCGTGGAGAATATTCTAGAATTTTTTCAAAATTTTTTGATCAGTACTCTTCGAGATAAGGTAGGGTACAGCGATTTTTTAAAAGTAATACGAAGAAAAGTGTGCGCAAGTATTACATTATATATATATATATATATATATATATATATATATATATATATATATATATATATATATATATATATATATATATATATATATATATATATATATATATATATATTATATTACTCGTGTTTTCACAAGCTTTCATTTGACAACACACTCGACCTAGTAAAAAAAATTTTTTTCACTTCCGATTTCACCCCTCAAAACGAACCCCTTAAGTCAAAATTTATGTTATGGTGGTATAAAATGATCAGTGACTTCACAAAACACACCCCAAATGTGTTTACAACAAAGTTTGTTTCCAATCTTTACTGAAATCTAATGACCTTGAAATTTTTGTTTTTTTTATATACCATATAAATTATTAAAGGTAATGCACTCGTGATAATTTTCGTTCAATCTACACCCCGTGGAGAATATTCCAGAATGTTTTCGAAATTTTTTGAGAAGTACTTTTCGAGATAAGGCCCGGGACAGCGATTTTTCGCGAATTTTTAAAATAATACAAAGAAAAGTGCGCGCAAGTATAATATTATATATGTATTTTTTACTCGTGTTTTCACAAGCTTTCATATGACACCACACTCGATGACCTAGTAAAAAAATTTTTTTTTCACTTCCGACTTCACCCCCCAAAACTAACCCCTTCAGTCAAAATTTAATTCTCAAAACTACATGGCTCTGATGAGGCCATCAATTCCTATATTATTACCAAATTTCACCTTTCTATGTCAAATAGTTTCGGAGAAAATCGGGTGTGACAGACAGACAGATAGACAGACAGACAGACAGACAGACAGACAGACAGACAGACAGACAGACAGACAGACAGACAGACAGACAGACAGACACCGAAGTGATCTTATAAGTGTTCCGTACGGAACACTAAAAAGCTGGTAGACCATCGGTTCCAGCGGTCGATTTAGGTTTAAGTTTCTTTAAGGCACTGATCACGTCACTTTCCTCTATGGTGTTAACAAATAGAGATGAGAGAGAGAGATGTGAGTAGTTATCAGGAGGGTTTTTCTCAACCCAACCTCGACCTTGATCCCTCTACGAAGACGTTTAAATTCGACTAGATCACAAACATTTCTAGTACGTCTATACTTTTTCTAGGCTTGATTCTTTTTTTGATATTGCGCATTATCGAATTATTGTACCATTTAGGATATTTGAGGTTCTTAGGGCGAATAATAGGAACATTGTTGGAGATAACTGAATTCGATACAACATAGAATTGATCGCAAGCGTCATCAATATTATTGAAGGACCCCAAGAATGAAAAATCGGTTTGTAGAATGTCGTTGTAAAGGGATGGGTAATTCGCTCTTCGAAAGTTATACTTTTAAGTCTGAAGAAGGGGAAATTTATCATGAATATGCTCAACCAGAATTGACATTTGTAAGGCAGGGTGATGAAGATCCAATGGTATCAAAGGATAATCCGCACGATATACATTAAGTGGAGTTCTACTAAATAGAAGATCTAACAGACGATTATTTTCGTTATAATTACGATTAAATTGATTTAAAGATAAAAACTCACATAGATCAAGTAACTAAGAAATTTGATTATCTCTATAAGAGGCATCCATAACATAATTTGCATAAGTAGGAAGATTGAAATCCCCCAATACTAGGAAGTCGTCTTCATTAGTAAAATAACCAGAGTCCAGCATTTCTTCAATAGAGTGTCATAGTATTACTGTTAGGTGGGACATAAATCAGAAGAATGCAAACTGCACTATGGGTCAATTCCAATCTTATGACGATCATATCAACACTAGGAAGCGAAGAGTGAAAATCAATTTTAGTTGCGTTGATGGTCTTGCTCAAAGGCAAGCAGTACTCCACCACCACTAGTAGTATTCGTTAAAGCAAAATTACGATCAGCCCTAAAGATATTGTACTGACTACTAAACAACTCAGCATCAAAGACACTAGAGTCGAGCCAAGTTTCAGTGAGTGCAAAGATAGGAAGCATTAAGAAGGTCATGTGTTTTAGTCTTCAAACCCCGTACATTCTGATAATAAATAGAAAAATCTTTAATTTTGCGCCTCAATGCTCTCGACCCCAAGCCATCACTTGATTGCTATATTTTACATGCAAGAGATGTTTTAAAAGCATCCAACTTAGTTTTATAAATAAGACATTTAACTGCATTCCACGCTGCATGGTTAATATCTGTTTCAACTTTTGCATTAACACAGTTAATGCATCTAAAATGATCAGATTTACATTTAGAAGTACTGTGATTTAGAGAACAATTAGGACAGTATTCTACTGTGGATTTCAAATTTTTGAAAAATGATTTAAACCACTACATTTATAACAGAATTTTAAAGCATCATAGACAATACATGAATCATAATCTACAAGCACCGACCACTATTTGGAATTTTACAATATAAAAAGGAATCAGCAGACAAGATTGCTTGATAAATATCGCTCCGTTTTCTAGTAGGTCAAACTTTTAATACTTTACATTCACTAGAAACATCAAAAACGTCATTTTGAAGTTTGGCAAGCAATTCCTCAGGGCTCATCTCCTCGCCAATACCAACCAGCTTTAATCTCGGATTTGAACTTATCACCTCCCTAATCTTATATTCATCAGCTAGAGAATTATTTGCAAAATTTTTAAACTTTTCAGCATCGGTTGCGCCATCACACTCAATCAAAATACCTCCAATCATTGTATATCAAAGGTTGAATTAGCCAGTAAGTTTTTATCATACCAGATATCTAGCATTTTATTAGATTTAAGAGAACTGCATCTCAGTAGATTTAACATGTTTGTCGTCTACATACCTCATCTTCTTAATAACATTTTGTAAACGAAATTCAGGATCACTCGTGGGTTCTTCACTTTTTTTGTAGTTGCGAACATTTTGTGCACATACGTGGACGAGACGGTTGTTATCTCGCCACATAATAAAGAACGCCTTAAAGCTTTTTTGGATTAGTTCAGTTAACAACATCCAAATACAAGATTTATAATGGAAATCGAATTAGAACGCTGATTTACATCATTATCCTGTTCAAAAACTAGCCAATAAAAGTAATGTATGTTGCACCGACGATTTTAGACTTTTTTTTACAGGGAGAAATTCGCCTTATGGCTAATGAAACAGTCTGGGTCACCTTAAGGGTCCCCAGAATGCTCCAGTTATGTAGTGGTTCTCCAGCTGGAGTGGCTGGTATACCCACTAAACCTCCTTGTGAGCTGGGTCTGCGATCCTTTACTCCTCTTACTATGTAACGATTTTTCTTTATATAAGGGGTGTGAATTTTAAAAACTTATGGGTTAGTTTCTAATGTGTAGATCTATGCCACCTTAACTTAACTAAGTCTAAATATATAATAAAAGATTGTTTTTAGTTAATTTCCACTGGTTTATTTAAATTGCGATGACGCGTTTCGCTGTCGATGCAGCTTCTTCAGATCTACATTTTACACTGTCAAATTAGGTTTAATATTCACAGTTTTATATAATTTCTTAATTATAATATTACACCTAATTAAATTACATTGATAGAATTGGAAAATCCACACAGATTTGGAGTTAAGAGAATAAATTCAATAATGGTGAATTGCTTAAATCTGCCTGGTCGTTGAGTAAAGTACCTGTAGTCCTTAATCGATTTATTTGCATAGTCTCTAAAAGGTTTAGTTTTAAACCTTTTTGTTGGGTGTGTAAAATTTTGAAATTCTTGTTAAATGTGTGATTTTCTGTTAATAGATGATTAGCATATGTTGAATTAGATTTTCTATGGATGAAACTTTTTTCGTGTTCTGTAATTCTTTGTCTAAATGTACGTCCAGTTTGTCCGATGTATGTTTTAGGACATGACCCACATGTTAATTGATAAACCCCTGATTTATTGTCTTTATTGATTTGTGGTTTGTAGTTTTTAAGGTATTTCCCTCTAGTATTGTTAGTCTTGTAAGCTATGTTGATATTTTTTTGATTTAAAAATTTCCCCAGTTTTTCCGTTGGTTTGCCGAAATAGGTTAAGAATTTAAAAGTGGTATTTCTGTCCTTAAAACGTGGGTATATTTCTGAGATAGCCTTGTTTCTAAGTTTTTTCTTAACGATACTATTGATTAAAGTAACCGAATAACCGAGAGACTATGCAAATAAATCGATTAAGGACTACAGGTACTTTACTCAACGACCAGGTAGATTTAAGCAATTTACCATTATTGAATTTATTCTCTTAACTCCAAATCTGTGTGGATTTTCCAATACTATCAATGTAATTTAATTAGGTGTAATATTATAATGAAGAAATTATATAAAAAACTGTGAATAATAAACCTAATTTGTGTGTAAAATGTAGATCTGAAGAAGCTGCATCGACAGCGAAACGCGTCATCGCAATTTAAATAAACCAGTGGAAATTGACTAAAAACAGTCTTTTATTATATATTTATAATGAATTTCCATCAAATAGAAGCTACAACAATCCATAACTAAGTCTAGTTAAAAATTAAAAGCTAAGTTCCCGGCTATTTCGTGAGTGTTGTGTTACAACAGCGTTAGTGGTGTGTGATGTTTACATGTTTAGCTTATTTTTGGAGAGGAGTAGCTCAACTACACTACGAGCTTATCCCTATGTACTAAGTACTTAATATAATCCGTCTTGATTGTCGAGTTTTAGTCATGTCTATTGTTACCCTATTTGTAGTATGTTTGAGAGTCGTAAGTAGCAATTATCGATGTTTGTGTTGTGTCTGAAGGTTAGCTATTTCAGGATTAGGGTGAGCCGTCGCTTTCTCAAGAATGCGCGACTGGGTATTTCAGGTGAATTCTTTTATTGTGAGCATATGAGACTCCTTGTGCAACTGGTTGTTGCGGACAAACCAGAGAGCTTTTGCTATGATTCGTAAGGTTTTGTTTTGTACTGTCTGGACTTTGCCTCGATGCTTTCCAAACATCTGGCCCCATATGTGGTAGTCGTACGTAAGCCCGGCCCTGATAATCGTTTTGTAAATTAGCAATTGTTATGAGTAGATAATTTACCTCGATGTTGTAGAAGCGGGTACAGCTTCCTTAGGAGCTGATTTGCCTCACGCATGGCCGGTGTTACTTGGTCCTTCCATACAAATTATTAATATTAGACGATTAGATTAAAATCATCAGTTGTAGCTAAACAATATCAATGTAGGAAAAACTAAAGTTTATGCTTGTTTCCATTAAACAAAAAATTACGGAAT